>JAKSZT010054215.1:17976592-18529527 GCA_026826555.1 Tolypeutes matacus | reverse complement strand
GCGTTGTCCATGCCTTGGCCAGGAGCCTGCTCTCAAAGCTTGGCAATAGGAGATTTTCAATTGCTGAATGGAGAACAAAAGAGCATGGACGCTCGAATCAGTGAATGAAATGTTTTATCCCTTAACATTTACTGAGGGAATATGAAGTGAAAGAAACAATCCCCGCTCTAGAGTGTTCCTAGACTCCGGAATGACACAAGCAGCCACCACACCAAGTGGGTGTGACGGGGCAGCACCGGGCAGGAGGCGCAGGGAAGGTAGAGCTAAGATTGACTGACCGCGATGCCAGGCCAGGCACTGGGGTGACACGTGCCCTGCCTGGTGGCACTGAGTCAGACCTCAGAAGGGAGACGACACTTGAAAAATGAAGAACTGGTGACTGAGGTGGGAACTCTGCAGGGAGAAGGAGAGGGAGGACCAAAGCACAGCCAGGCCAAAGGGTCCACCACATCCCCATCTCTGCTTCCGCCAGGGCTGGAGGCGGAGAGAGAAACGGTGGGGGCGGGCTTTGTCTTCAGTAGCCATCAAAACCAGAAGGGTTTTCCCACACTCAGGACTTTCTCGTATTGTTTTCATTGTCATTTGCAGTCATAATACAATATTTGCCATTCTCATGTTAGTAATAAGCAACGGCTGTGATTTACGCCTTAGAATTTTCCAGTAAGTGCATTACTAAAGCACAATCTGGGCCTATATCATTAAGTTGGATAATTAATTTCATTATCATTCAGACACACTGTTTCTGACTGTCTCTAACAAACCCTGTATTGTGGCTACAAATATTTCAGTTAGTTTGCAAAAGCAAATTCCATTCCTCACCTCTCTTCTCCGCTGGCAGCCTTGCTGTACCGTGGGCAATAGCAGGCGTTCCTTCTACGGAAAAGGGGTAAACGCGTGTGCTCAAACCCACCCCCACGTCCACGGTTAACGATCTCCTACGTGTCAGGGCCCTACACTTGAACGAAATTCTTACCTGAGGGAGCAACTTGTCTTTCTGGAAAATTCTACAGCTGTTTTTTTTTTATCAGTAGTTGTTCAATTTACTTGATTTTATCATCTCTCCACATTATAAGGCAAATCTAATAATTGTTGGGCTAAGAAGAGAAAATTAAAAAACAAAATAACAACAATTTTTTAAAAAGTCTGCTCAGTCACTCATGTTACAGTCTCTGGGCTGAGGCTCCTAAGTGCCCTCCCTGCCCATGCTTGTCCACAAGTGCAGACAAGACAGAAACTGAGAGTCAGTGTTTAGGAGCATTTATAGCAATTAGACAGATAAATGTTCTGTCTATTCAGTCTAAAAATAAATTTAAAAGTAGCATTTGGATTTTGGATTTTCTTCATTTCATTTTTCTAGTAAGTCATTTTTATTATGTTTTATAAAAGTATCAGAACATGATGGATTAGAAAATAAAACCAGCCGCTCCTTCACCACAGACAGTTTGAGATGTCCTGATCTAATATAATCCTCTGGCTTTCCACAAACCTGCAATAATCATAATTACAATATTCTTTTGCAACTGCACATAGCTCTGTGTTTTTCAAACATTCTCTTGGTCTTTATGGTAACCCTGCTAATTATTAATCTCCATTTTACAGAAGAAGAAGTGAATCTCCAGAGAGGTTAAGTGACTCATCCCTCAAGGTCACCAAGCAAGTTTGAGATGGTCTTAGGACCAGGACACTCCTTACTCCTAGGAGGCCTTTTTCTATTCTACTGTAACTCAAAACCAAGAAATGAAATTATAGAAAATTTAAGAACATCTAACAACGTTAGGAATAAATGTTTTTAAGTTTTCTAGGGCTTGGTCTAATGGAGGGTTTAAAAATTCTCTCTTTTCTGCTTATGCATCATTTTAATGCCAACAGAGACATCGAGGCTCAGTTACATTGCTCTCCTCCCATCCTGCACAGATGGGAAAATGAAGAATTAAATTATAAGCGCTATCTATCAGCAGAGCTAGGTAGATGCCAAGTCTCCTGGCCCAGTGTCCTTTTCACTGCATCTTCATTAATTTATTTTTAAAATTTTTGTTGAACACCTACTCTACTATGCACCAAGGGCTCTCCTAGGTCTTGAGGGTACAAACAAAAACCCCAGCTCCCTTGCAGCTTACATTCTAGTGGGAACAGACAGACCACAAATATAAAAGCAAGTAAATAAACTACACACTATGCTAGATAGAGGTAAGTGCTACGGAGAGAAATAAAGAGGAGCAGGGGGAGTGTGAGAGCAAAGAGAGTAGGAATTTTAAGCAAGATAATCATGGTAGACGTCAGAGTAGGTGTTTGCTCAAATAGACATACTTAAATTATATATATGTAAACATATATTATTTATTCAGAATTTCTCAAAAATAACCTTGCTTTTAGCCAATTATGGATATGCATTAGGAGTACAATCATAGTTTGCTAACTTTTTGAGACAAGAGACTTGGAAGCTTTGCATGCCCTGGAAAGGTTTATGTCTTTTTCATGTCATTATCTCGATCCAAGGGCCAGAAATGGAAGAAAGCAAGTGCACCTTTCATGACTAATTAAAAGTGGTTTCTTCTGTGTCCCTAACATGCCCAGATCTATGCTTGAATTGTGGAGAAAATGAAAGTAGAAGATATTAGGTCCTGTTTTTGGGGAGCTGACAGTCTGAGTTGGATGACTTTAATATATATATGTATCCCACGAGCCATCTGGGATTAAGGTAAGCAGTCCTGGCTCTAAATTGGAGCAAGGCTGCTGGCACGGTGGGGAGGTTGTACACAGACACCCTCGGTGTGACCGCCTTTTGTGGGGTAGTGTACTCTTTAGGGTGCCCAAGACTCTTGCTAAAGAATTCTACTCTCCATTAAATAATAATGTACGAAGCCTGTGTAATAGCATCCTTTCCATCATAGCTAATTCATGGTGGCCAAGCAAAAAAGGAATACTTGTCATGGATAAGCGCTAAGACTAAGAAAAGATGAAACATCAGGAAAATTTAAACCTAGGATTCCTTTAGTGTATTTGGAATTATTTTAATTAACAAGGGAAAAGGAATGCTCCAATAAATTTTAACTATTTTTGTTCTTTTGGCAGAAAGATAGGGTGTAAGTCTTGAATATGCGTGTGGCTCAAGTTGATGCTTATTTTCTGGTCTTGTACTACATGTCACAGGGAGAATAATGACTTATTGTGGATATATAAAGAAGGTCTGTAAAATTTTATTTTATCTGACTTAAAGCAATAGTCAGGGAATTCATCTCACCAGATGGTAGTAACAGCCTTTTATTACATGAAAGTTGGTGGCAGCTTGTAGAGGAAATATTGGCCTTCGTTGGTCTGTAACTTCATGACCTAAATGAAATGAGATGGATGGTTCTCCCCTGGGTGATTCTTTATATTGTTTTAAAAAGAGAGAGAAGGAGAACGAAATAAAGAAAAGAAGGTACTAGTGAAGCTCATCTTATGCTACAGTGTACTTGATACTGCACAAGTGAGATCATGTTAGAATGGCTTAAAACTGCACCTTTAGTCCAACTCATGAGATGGCCATCTCTATAATTATTTTAAATCAAAACTCCTTACGTTATATTTGCAACAATTAAAGATTAAGCCAAAAATAGTAGTTGGTAAAACAACGGCTATAGGAAGTTTGAGGTATGAGTCATTTCTAAATAGCTAAGCGACAGTTGAGATTTTACATCTTTAAGCATCTAAAAATATTTTTTTAATTTTAATTTTGACAGAAATCCCATTTTCTTCATCAGAGAAAGCCAGTGCTTCCACAGAATTTTGCCTCCATTTTCAGGGCATTTAACACACTATCTAAAATTACATCTGCCCATTGCCCCAAGAAATTGTACGTACAGCTCCACAAGAGCAGGAAATATGTTTCGTTCACCTTGGCTTCGCATAGAGTAGATGACCACTAAATCTTCGTGGAATCAATCGACAAACCCTGTCACTTGGGACACCATTATGGACATGAGTTACTGAGCTGGCCTATACACGGTTATTCCTTCAGTTCCTACTGAGGATTATAAGGCTATTTGCCTCTATATGAAATGGTCCCAGAGGCAGTGGGTTTTTTAAATCCTAATCTGGATTTTGGAGTTTTAGGTATTTCTAATCTGGGAAAACCAAACAACTATACTTTTGTATGGTTTTCTTTTTTCCTTTTTTTTATTTTATGTTTAAAGGAACTTTAGATTACATAAATGAAACATCAAAAATATAGGGGGATTCCTATATACCCCACCTCCTCGCCCTCCCTCACTTTTCCCCATTAACAACATCTTTCATTAGTGTTGTACATTTGTTACAATTGCCGAACAAACATTGAAGCACTGCTACTAACCACACTTTTTTCAGATGCCTTGGAAGAGTAAATGGGTTATGAGTGAGGGTCCCAAGGAGTAGAAAGGATCAGGGGTGTAAAACCCTGAATTATAGCGAAAAGATTATATGAACTCTCTCCTGGCAAATCAGGATCCTCCCCTCACCCCACTATTTTTTTTTTTTTTGTCAACATAATGTTGCGAAAACGCCATTGTTAACAAGATGTCCCTCTCTGAGGGAAACAATTTCTGTCTCTCCTGTTTAGCTCCACCAGGCTGCTTCAGGGCTGGCCCATGGTTTAACAGTAATGTGTATGTATGTGTGTGTGTATGTGTGTGTGTGTGTGTGGTGGGGGGTGAGGGTGAAGCTGGGTGGGGTTACCCAGCCCACAATTCCTGATTCCAGAACACCCCCACTCTTTTGCAAATTTATTCTTTGGTTTGGTTGCTGGCTGTGTAGCTGAGTGATATATTTTCCAAACCTAAAAACTCCTGGAATTATAATAGGTTTAAAGGATCTGGGAAATTGATTCCCTTAGCAGGTAAATGTTTCTTGGAATTCTTGGATTCTGCAAACTTGTAAGCTACTGAAATAGTAAAAATCACATTTTGATGAAACACAATGTTTGGCCCCACACTAGATAATGGCAAGTCTTCAGTCTCTTTACAAAATAGAAGTGACCTTCCCAAGGCTAGCAATTGGATTATTAGAGGATTTCTGTGTTTAATATTTATCAAGTATTTAATCTCCTTAGGTAAAAATTGGGGGTGTAAATACTCAGATTTTTTTGTTACATCGCCAACTTTAAAAAAAAAAACAATGCTATTTGTAGCCTTGCACGTTTAAAACCTCTTACAATTTTCATATACATTATCTACTTTTATCCTCATAATGATCATTTATAACACAGCCTACTGTGAGATCTTAATCAATTAATCAGTAATCCTGAACTTTCAAATTTCACTGGGCTCGAAAACTGCCCACCTGAATTCTCTTATCCTGCATAATATTTGTTTCTTGAGTAAATGTCAGGGGCCATAGAAAAACAAACCCACATTCTGCCATTTGGTATGAAGCAGGGAATCTAAACCAACATCATTAGCGAGGTCAGTATTTGTGGTAAGCACTGCAAATACTAAGCATGTCTTTTAAAGTTAGAAGGAAAGAGCTTTTGCTTGCCTTATGGCCTTCTTTTGACCATTTTAAGCTTCCTTAGACTTTATTAAAGTACATCACTTCTGCAGGGAAGAAAATTTAAATTCACATTTTGTTATATTAATTTGGTATATATTTCTCTAAGATATGTATTAAACGGACATGCCCATAAATACTTGTACTTTTATAATAGGTATTTGCTTTTTCAAAAGAAATAGCAGCTGGTATAAGTTACAAAAGTAATGGGATTTGTATTTCTTATTTTTCCATGTGAAATTAATCTATAATGAGTAGCCATCATCTGTTTCAAGTGTGCTTTCTTAGTTATAATTTTAAAGCATCTTATATTAGAAAAATTCGAATGCCTCTTGAAGATGTCTAATATTGCTCTGTTTCGTACACACACAACTTTTCCTAATTTCTTTTCCTAGTTTTATTTCCAACAGTGAAACAAAGGAGAGCTAGTGTTAAAAAAAATTCCTTCCTGCATGGTTGTATTTTATCTGAAGATTATCTAATAACTGTTACTTTATACAATGCTAAGTTCTGTGAAAAACTGTGGAATTAGTGATGAGGCTCGTGGGAATACAGGATGAATGTATTAGGACTCAAACAGTAAAACCAATTCCTAATTCTTAGCACACTAATGGCCATCTGTGGTGTGGCGTAAGAGGTGTACCTGGGATTGGAAAGCAATTTCAAAAAGGAAGAAAGGTGTAAGAAAACGGGTCTATTGTGTGCCTTAGTAAAAAGGGCTTATTTTGTCTTTTAAGAAAAAGTGCACATTTTAGAACATTTCCTGTTATGGAGAAGAAAGGAATACCCTAAAAGAGTTTAAAATTCTTTTTAAAATGAGGAGAGAAGAAGCACAAGTTCCTTTAAAAATGTTTTACATGTTCTTTAAAATAGCAGACAAGGAAAAAGGAGCCAAGGCCCAAAAACTTTGCACTCAAAAAAGATAAAACCAGAACAAAATGAAGCCAAGCAGGATCCTAAGGAAATCAGATCCCATACCTAAGAGAACTTTAACACACTACGGCTGCTGTAACAAATTACCACAAATTTAGGGGCTTAAACAACCCAAATTTTTTTCTCTTACAGTTTTGTAGTTCAGAAATATGCAACGGGTTTCGGCCTAGAATCAAGGTGTTGGCAGGGCTGCGTTCTCTTCTGGAGCTCTGGAGAAGAATCTCTCCTTGCCTCTGTTCCTTGGTCATGGCCCTTCTAGCTTCTAGAGGCCGCCTGCGTTCCTTGGTCATGGCCCTTCCTTCGAAGCCGGCAATGGCCAGCCAGGTCTTTTTCACATTTTATCACTCTGGCTCTACTCTTCTGCCTTCCGCTTGCACATAATAGGACCCTGGTGATAATTCAGGATCATCTACCCCTTTGAGGTCGCCTGCTTTACAACCCTAACCCCATCGGCCACATTAATCCCCCTTTGCCATGTAACGTAAAGTATGCATGGGTGCCAGGAATAAGGATGCAGACGTATGTGGAGCAGCCATTTTTCTGCCTATCACGTCATTTTCTCCTTTTTGCCCTCCTTTTTATTTAATTACAAGTGTTTTTTGGGAAATCTGACATATTTGCTGTGTGTGGATGCCTCAGCTATTTCAGATCATTGAAAATGGTGACTCGTAGAAGGAAGAACTCCTTCAGTGCAGGGTGAAACGTTTGGAAAACATGAATGGGCCAATGTATGTTTTGGGGTTAAATTGATATATTTTCTAATTATGTATAAAGATTTGTGTGTTTTTATACATATAATTATATATACACATATAGACACATAATCTTTTAAAAAGTAATTCAAAAGTTAAATATGTGTGGACATAAGCCAAAAGTCCTAGAAGACACTTTGCCTTTTATGGTGATTGTATTTCATCTAAAAATCAGATAATATTGAAAAAGTTTTACAGTGTTTTTATTACATATCTCTTAATAACAAATTAGTCACCAATTACCTCAAAGTACAAGTACACTATTTAATAAACATTACTTTTGAAAACAATCGTGTGGGGAAGAAAGCATACATTTTCTCAAATGTCAAAAAGAATGTGAAGTTTATAGCCAAGATGTGGAGTTAACATAAAGCTATCCTGGAAAGAAAAATAGAAACTAGCTCTTTTACAGGAAAAAAAGTTCCAAATAACTTGGCGATTCTGTAAGCTATGCTTTCCCATTCTACTAGCCCATAAAAAAACTCTGCCACCTAGTTAATAATTGAGAAACCTAATTTCTGATAAATAGTAATTGTACAGGAAATGTATCATAAAAATACAAATAGTTTACAGAATTTGAAAATATTCTATAGAAACTATGATTTGGGTTGTGAATCAAATGAAAAAACAAGAAGGAAGAGAAAAGCGGCAAAACTTATTATGTAGGTCTGCTATGCATCAGATGGATACAAATTGCTTTCATTATTTAATTTTATTATTTATTTTACATTTAAATGAATAAAATATTAAGAATATCTATAATATAAATAAAATAAATGTATTATTTTCTATTATTTTTAAATCACAAAATAGGTAGGTAGTATTTAAAAACGTGTTAACTAAGGCTCAGAGAAGGTGTATGATTTCTCCAACATAAAATAACTAGTATGGGTGGAACTAGAATTTGAACTCAGGTTTGTCTGACTACAAAGCCCAGGTTCTACTTCATGCTGCTTTCCTGAATCAGAAGAAAATGTACTGTATGGATTTCCAATCTCTTTGATCATTAGATATACTTGTAATGAAAGTATATAGTGCTAACCAAATATAAATTCAAGTATATATTCAAATTAAATATTCCATTTAAGACATCCACCTTAAAAGCTAATGGCTAGTGCAAATATTCTCGCTGTCCTGATTTTGTGATAATCAGGGTAGGCTAAACATTCACTATTTTAGAAACCATGCATGTGTCCCCAGATCTAGTTTTTTTTCCCTAGGTCTGGTGATAAACTAAGCCTGATTTGTTATATGACTATCCTGTATGGGAAAAGACTGTAACTTTGGGTATCTTTGGTCAACCTTAAGAGATATAGCAGGGGAACAGATGTGGCTTGGGTGGTTGGGCATCTGTCTCCCATATGGAGGGACTTGGGTTTGACCCCTGGGACCTCCCAGTAAAAAGAAAAAAAAGAAAAATATAGAAGGCATGTGACCCGCCAGGCCCCACAAGTGGGGGAGCCGCCAGGCCACATGCACAGGTGCGCCACCAGGCCCTGCAAGCCACACGGCAAAATGATGACGCAACAAGAGAGTGACACAAAGGAGAGCCAAGATGAGATGCACTGAAAACCCAGGAACTAAGGTGGCACAGGCAGTGGTAGGATGCCTCTCTTCCACATCAGAGGTTCTGAGGTTTGAATCCCAGTGAAGACAGGAGGAGAAGGATGAGAAGAGAAGGCAGGAAACAGAGACAGAGCGTTGCCCAGCGAATGGACACAGAAACAGCAAAAACGGGGGGGATGGGGGGGCTAGAAATGGATAAAAGTAAATAAATAAATAAATAAATCCTTAGAAAAAATGTATAGCGGAGGAAGATTTGGACTATAGTTAGTAGTAATACTTTGACGATGCTCTTTAATGATTTGTTAATAAATGTTTCACAACAATGCAGGGTGTTTGTGGTGGGGTGATGTGTGGGAGCCCTGTATGATGTCCTGCATGTTTGTTTTGTAAGTTCGCAATGCTTACTGAACACTTATAGTTTATGTATGTTCGTGTATGAATGATATACTTCAATCAATTGTTAAGAAAAAAAAAAAAAAAAAGCTAATGGCTAAATGCTGAGCTTACTATTTTTAGGTAATGTATTTTAAAGGGGATATATCCCATGTTTAAATTCCCATTTCCAAGAGTTATCTCTTAATTGTGAATTTGTATAACTAAGGATTTTGCTCTTATTGGGACAGTTAGAACTTTATGGAGTGCTTGTTCTGCTGCTTTCTCCACCTGATTTTCTTAGTAAGTCCTTTATGCTAAAGAAATAAAACAAAGTAAATCTCCCACCTGGAGCGTAGCCTATCACGGTTACAAGGACATCCTCAACTGATAGTGTGCTTGCCACCTGACATGTCCTTTCCAAGAGTTATTTCAAGTGTTAGTAATTTAATAATTTAGATTGTTTAAAAGTCGGTCATATCCATTTCAGTGTACATCTAGGCCTGAGAGCCAGGTAAGTCCAATATCTATTGAAAGTAGGATAGCTTTCATAATTGATGTGTTATATGATCATCATAATATTTTTCCAGTACTAACTTTTTCTTTGCAATATTGGTTGTTCCAATATTGGATCAATAACAAAAGTATTCTTTTTGAAAATTATGATCATTAAATAACATCAATTTTTAACTTGAAAAACATAAAGAATCCTTTTCACATAGCAAGCAGAATTTTCTCCAAGTAGAAAGAAATTAGACAAGGTAGGTAGTTCCTGAAATAATTATTGACAGAAATAAAATCTACTGAACAACAAAGGCACTCTTAAGGCAGCTCTTCATTGACAGGGCCATGTTCTTAGATCAGACTTAACTTAAGAATGAATTTTAAGAGGAAGAAATGCTCATTAAAAAGAGAGATCATCTCTCCTTCCATTGTATTTGTTAGGTTTGAAAAAAAAATGGGAATTAGTAACCTACAATTAACCTGCCTTATTCTCGCACTTCTCATTAACCAGAGCACTTTGCATTATAACGGATGGGAGAGAGCAGCAGGGCAATATTTCTTCGTTAGTGCTGGTTGGCTTGGTTTTGGTTTTCATTTCCTACTGAAAAAAAAAATCCTTAACTGGTGATAATGAAATGACAGCAGTCCTTAACTGTCCCTTGTCATAGGTGTTGTATAATGAATAACTATAATCTTCTTTGGGATTGTTGTCCATATTATTGGAACATGGCACTGGCTAAATTGAGGAGACTGGATTCAGAGAAATGAGGTCACACTTATTTTGTAAGCCATTTATATTCATGGATATAAAATATACATTGCCTTGGATATAATATAACAAAAGGGGAAATGAAGTCTTTTCTTTCCAAAAATACCATGCCCAATGTGTCACACAGTGATGACTGACAGCTGCCCAGGGGGCTTAGTCTCAAGGAAGGTTAATAAATGGTCAAAAGAAAATAGCTCATTAGGAGCTAGAAGGCAATGACTTTTTATATCCTACAGCTAAATTTGTGACAAATATGATTACCAGCCTCACCTTTTCCAGTGGTTTCCTTCTTTCACTGTGGTACAGGAATACACACCACTGCAAGCCAGCATGTCTCACAAATGGTTCCAGCATAGGAATGCCACCCGTAAATAGCTTGGTGGCTCAGAAAGGGACTGATTTCAAGAACGATATTTCACTCGCTGTCATTCCCTCCTCATTCTTAAAGGTCAGGTTCTAGAAAATCCCTGTGGGAGTAAAATTGTAAGTGGAGAAACTAACACTGTAGTAAAGATGAGGTTGACGGTCCCAGTCAGGACAAAACCCATACAACCCCTTACGCTTTTCACTCACTAAGTATATGTGTATATGTGAAAATGATGCACAATATTTTGCTCATTTTTAAATTTGAAATAATGGGAACTACACTATTAGTTGATATTTGCCTTTCCTGGCTCTTTGGAAGCTTCTTGGGATCTCTTTTCCTCATAATTTCAATGTTCTGAATTTTGATTTGCTTTGCTGCCCTGAATACCCATGCTAAAATATTTTCTGAGTCTGACTGTCCACCTAAAAGTCCAACTCATTTACAATTTGATAATGCCTTATATGTAAAGGAACATGTATTTTAATATGTAAATGTTCAGGAAAAACTTAACTAGAAGACAAAAAAATGTCCCAACCTCTGATTTGGACTAGGGATTTCCAAACTATGGCCTATTGGCTGTTTTTATACAGTTCAAGAATGTTTTTTTTATGTTTTTCAAATTTTAAAAATATCAAAAGAAAGATAATATTCTGTGACATGTAAAAATTATATGAAGTTCAGATTGCAGTGTCCATAAAGAAAGTTTTATGGGAACACAACCACACTCATTCATTTACATATTGTCTGTAGCTGCTTTTGTGCTACAAGGACAGCAGACTTGAGTAGTTGTGGCAGAGATCATATAGCCTGCAAAACCTAAACTAGTTCCTATCTGTCCCTTTACAGAAAAAGTTTGCCAGCCCCTGATTTAGACTATCACATCCCCAGTACACTGTTCAATATTTTCAGTTCCATCCATGATAATCCATTCATGCCATCTACCTCCTCCTTATCCATATAATGTAATTCTAAGGCAGGATTTTAATTTGCCTTACCATCTTGTATCTTCCCTCAACTCAATTTAGCTAACTTTTCTGCTTTGGGGTTTGTGCTGTTTTTATTTTGTTATTTAGTTTTGTGTTGTTTTAACTCCAATAGGAATGACTTCTATTGCACATTAAACTCATGTATTCCTGACCCCAACAGTCTAGTTCTACAAAAGAAGATTATATTTGTTTTATCTTCCTTAATTACTATGGCATGAGACTTCTTCACCAAACTGCCAGAAATCAGCCCCCATCAGATTCTCCCACCATTTTCTCTTGCCACCACCCTCAAGTAGTCCCCATTCAGTCCCTTGAGGTATTCTGCTCCAGCCCGGAGACCCCCACTCTGCCATCAGATGCGTCCCCTCTGCTTCTGAGATGCTGATCCTCTTCTCCTGGCTGCTCCTTCCAAAACATGGACAAACCTAATTTCCCACAGTACCTATGAGACCAAGTCTTTAATAGAGGCTTAGGAATGATGGAAGAAAGTATAACACACGATGTAACGGGCAACTGCCACTAGAATGGCTACTTTAAAGCCAACAGCCCCAAACCCATTTCCAGGAAATCATCAACCACCTCCCAGCCTTGGGTCTGGGACCTGACTGTGGAAGAAGTCGTTCTCCTCAATGCAAGACCCAGCGCATTTCCACTGCATGCCTGGGGAGATTAGCCTTCTCCCCAAACATCCGATCTCCCAAAGAGAAACCACGCCCTCAAAGACAAAGGATTGATTTGGCACCATGAACCAGACAACAAATTCCAAGTCTGTTAATAAGCTTTGCCCAAAATCTGAGTTGTCTTCCACTCTCTGTCACAATCTTTTCTCTAAGAAGTAATAAGAAAACCAGGCATGCTCTTCTAGCTGAGCCCCATATTTATAATGATCCTATCTAAATAAAATGATAAGTTTGAGGCATAAAGAAGTTAGAGTATATTTAGAGAGAGCAAGCGTGTGTTTGTGTGTGTGTGTGTGTGTGCAGTCATGAGGCTGGTGGTGATTTCTCACCATCTTATCTCTATAGGAGCATCAACCTGCTAGTATACCCAATCTCCATCACTTATCCCAACTCCTACCAACTAAGTGTGACACACCTTTGTGGAGTTGCCCACTGCTGTGCAACACTTCCTAAGAGCAGTGGGTAGGTATTTGCTTTATATCTGCATGACTAACCATGTCTACCCTGGTGGTTCCTCCAAAACTAAAAGACAGCCTATCCTAAATAGGGGGAAATCCCTGAAACTCTTCAAAAAATACTTTTTCTATCTAAAACAAATAAAACTTGAGTCCTTTGCACATAAGTGTAATTAAAAGTATTGCTATTTACAAAATGGTATATAGGAGCACCATATATTTTTTTATATTAGAATTTCAAAAACTTGAACTCCTTGTTGGAGAGGAATAATTCTGTTTGAGTTTCTTTTTCAAAACACTGAGATGAGATCAATGAACATTTTCCATAGAATTATCTACCCATCTTTTTAAAGCCCATGTAAAATTTCTCTTTGAACCATTTGTAAATACTTCCAGAGTTTTTAGATTCTTGTGGACTTGAACACTTTGGCTGTGAGGTTTCTATTCGAGGCCTAATTATGTCCTTGCAGTTTCGGGTGTAGGTCACTCAGGATCTGTCTGTACAAAGCGAGCCCAAGCGAAAGACTCGGTCCCACTCGTTTTACAAAAGATGCTGCTTTCCTGGTCTGTCCACCTGGGGCATAGCATCTTATTTGTCAGTTTGCTCTATCCAATTCAGGTGCCTTTAGCAATACCTAAGGAGACTCCTTTAATGTGGGCCTTTCTAAAGGCAGCCAAACAGTAGATTAGTTGAGAATGACTGAACCCATAATGTGGGATAAATTTTGTATAATTTACTAACAAATATTTATATATACGTATACGTATATGTTATATAGACGTATATAAAAGCAAGTAAGAAGTAATATGAATCAAGTAAGATGTAATATCAATCTAGCTTACTTCTGATCCCCACTCACTATCTTTTTTTCTAATGAGGCTAAGGGTCTCCTGCTATGGTATCTGGATTCCCTCTTTATTCTCCTGGCTCTACACTGGACACTGTTTTTCTTCTGCGAGCCTGTACAGGACAATCTGCACTAGGCCAGTCCCTCCCAGCATAAGAATTGATGTAACAATGGCAGATAATTTTCAGAGTTTGTCTGCAGTTACTTAGAGTTTATAGCTCAGGCAGAAGACCTTTATCAATGTTTATAATGGCAGTGGATGTGGCTCAAGCAGTTGGGAACCCACCTCCTACATGGGAGGTCCCAGGTTCGGTTCCCAGTGCCTCCTAAAGAAGCGGAGCAGACAACAAGTGGACACAACAAGTAGAGACAATGAGTGGACACAATGAGCAAAGACAACAAGCAGACACAGAGAGCAGACAGACAAGGGAGCCATCTGGGGAGGTTCATCCTTCCATGATCTCTACAAAATTCCTTCTCTGTTGTGGGAATGCCTGGGAGTGGCTTCTTTCTCTCTTTGTGGGGAAGGATTATACAGACTATCTTAGATTGTGGTAGGAAGTGAACTGTCATGTTAAATACAGTGTGAAAACACTCTCTTATGATACTTCTACCTCCCTGCCTTCCATCATACAGACTCCTCGTAGGTCTTTGAACAAGTGAAGCTGTTTCATCCTTCTGTCCTTTTGTATGTACTCTTGTCTGTCTGGAACACTTCCTTTACCCTACTCCTGTCCATCTTGTCAACACCTTCTTCATCCTTTAAAAACCAACTCAAACATCACCCATCTAAGATGCCTTCCTTCCCCTCCTTCCTACTTGATACTGTTCATTCATTTAACAAAATTTTATTAGTCATACACCATGTGCCAGTCACTGTCCTTAAATTTATTCTCCCTTTTAATAATATCAAGAGCCAAAGTAGCAGTGGTTTCCCTACTTCTCTTTAATCTCTCAACTTGTTTTTTTTAAAAAAGTTCTCACCTGGATTCCCCTCCCCCCACCATTCTTTGTTATTGCTAGACTCAATTGTCCAAAGTTTATTTTATTGAGATTTAACTATAACATTTAAAATAACTCCTAACAATATATTGATTGCTTAAAATATAGAAATGATTGCATTTTTTAGAACAATAACGTCATCTGCAATTCTTAGGATAGCTATACATTCCTCCAGGCAATATTCAAGAATTAGGGGGGTGTTTTTGTCAAACTACACTTCCTTCCCTTCCCTTGAGACTCCCCCAGAGCCCATACTTGGTGGCAATGTGTATTTGTTTGCAGCTTGGTTGAAATGGGACAGGAGTTGAGGATACATCTTGACATTGTCCAAGCCTCTGGTATAGAAAGGCAGGCCAACTAGGGCTCCAGCCGAGCGGGGCCCATTCTGCCATGGGGAGTCAAAAACTAGTGAATACCACATCTGACTCTGCTCCCTCTTTTGTCAACTGGGAAGCAGTCTGGCCTCCAGTCAGACCCAAGGGAGGTAGGAAGGAGTAATTGATTGTCTTAAGAAAAATATCAGCTGAAAATATGATTCACTTGATTATGAAGAAGAGCTGTAAAATGCATATAAACATATCTTTTGACTTGAATACCAAATATCATCCATTGATAGAATATGTTTGTTTACTATAATGAAGTTCTGGAAAACAATTCTAATTTGCAAATTTTTCAAAAAGAAGTTTTTAACAGCACATTGACATGTGATGCCCATCCCAAAATAGAGTAGGGCCCCAAGATCCTCTGTGGGCCAATCATGAGGTGTGAAATCAGCTCACCTCAAGGTCTATTCCAGCAGATCCTGTTCACACATCAAAATGAATGCATAGATATATACAGAGCAGTTTGTTTTTATCCTTATTTTCCTATCAAATGCATAAAAGATCAAGACAGCACTACCAAAATCGAAGGCAACATTTTTATAAAACAACAAATTCCTTTCTAGAGAAAAAGAATTATGGCCATATATGTATATATGTCTTTAATTTTCATATATAAAATTTCATGGGTTTTGGTTTACATTTCAACATAAAATATCCTCATCTATTATTTTCTTCCATCAGAAAGTCACTTTTCCTCAAGCTACCAGGAGTACTGCTAGTATTACCTGAGCTAGATTTCTGGCATTAAATATGGAACACAAATGGATAGCATTTTAGTTGTTGATTCTGTTGAAAAACTAAACTTTTCAGATCTGATTTTTCCTTCAAAGAAAAGTTGTCTCATATCTTATTGGATTTGTGATTAGCTGTTTTAACTTATTATTATTATTATTTTATTATTATTATTATTATTTTGAGGTACCTAGGGCCAGGGATTGAACCCAGGACCTCGTATGTGGGAAGCTGGCACTCAACTACTGAGCCACATTGGCTTCCCTGAGTTGGTTTTATCATTTGTTTTGCTCGTGGTTTGTTTTTTTTGTTTTTTCAGGAGGCACCAGGAACCGAACCCGGGACCTCCCATGTGGGAGGTGTGCACTCAACTGCTCAAGCCACATCTGTGCCCTAATTTATTATTATTATTTTTTAAGATTTTTATTTATTTATTCATTTATCCCCCCCCTTGCTGCTTGTGCTCTCTGGGTCAGCCAACCAGCCGTGCGGGCGGGCCTGCCTTCACCAGGAGGCCCCGGGAACCGAACCCGGGGCCTCCCATATGGTAAACGGGAGCCCCACTGATTGAGCCACAGCCGCTTCCCCCTAATTTATTATTAAAACATATACTATGTGTGTGCATGCATGTGAGAGAGAGAGAGAGAGAGAGAGAGAGAGAGAGAGAGAGAGAGAAGAGCATATAAACATGATAAAAACCTTAAGCCCTGAACTTTACTGGTGAGAAATGGTATTTTACAGACAGTTTCTTTATGGGCAAAATAAGTTTAGTATATCGCAAGTGTCTTTTTGGAGGTATAGATTTAACTTACTCACAATTCTTTTTATAACACACAAGCTACTTCAGGGTGTAACTGCCCCCAAAAGATTAGGAATCAGGCAAAAATGATTAGGAATATGTGTGTATGAAGGCACAGAGTTGATTATTTATGGAGGGAAGATATCAGAGAGGGCAATGGGTTAAATCTCAGGACTCATTTCATTAAGAAGAATTGGTAGCTATATTAGCTAGGCTGGGTAAAGGCTAAACTGATATAACAGAAAGTACAGAATACAAGTTTATTTCTCTTTCTTAACACAGTGAGGTAGCTGTAGTCCATGAAGTTATTCAGGGATCTGAGTTCCTTCCAACATGGAGCCCTCAGAATTGACATGGTGAAAGCTGAGTTACCTCCATATCTCTTTTCCAGTCTATGGTTTTCAGAAAAGTGGGAAAAGGAAGTCTGAAGCAAGTAATTTCCTTCCAAGCAAGTTATGTAGAAGTTATACTTGGTACATCCATTCACATTTCACAGGAGAGAGCTTAGTCGCCACGTCTAGCTGCAAAGGAGTCTGGAAAATGTGGTCTCTAACTGGGCAGTCAAGTACCCAGATAAACGCCATTACAATGGAATAAGGGAGCACAATGCTGAGAGAAAACTAGCAGAGAGCCACCTTACAGTTGAAGTGTTAGAACTGGCCACAAAGTTTCCACTATTTTAGACTGCTGCAGGTTTCCTCAGACATGCAAAGCGCAATGAACAGCCAGCCTCCTAGCTTTCCTTCCTGAGAGCAGAGGCATCACTCACTTTAAGGAAGCAGGCTTAAAGCACTTTTTGCTTACCTGGTTGCTTATTTTAAACCAAATATCTTCATCCCAGAGATCCTAATCCCTTTCAAGTTTTGACTTACCATCATTATTGATATAGGATGCCCTATCACCTCTGGTGACAGCTTCAGGGTATGTATTTATTTCTTTAAATTCAAATGTACTAAATTAACTTTTTTTTTAATTGTTTAATTTTTTTTTTTTTTTAACTGTTTCCATAAGTGCATAGATACTTCTTCAGGATACATGGAGAGAGTCTGGCTATCACCAATTCAGGAATCCCTACCTCATTTGCTTTTTTGAGCACTTTATTGGTTCCCCAATATTGTTATCTGCCTGGTTTTTGAAAACGTTGTGGTTCTAGATCTTGAAGGAAGAAATTATGTATTGTGTCAACGTTATCCTTCAGCCCAGAGATCTGCACATATTGTCATTTACTATCTTTGGGATTCGATTGAACCCAAGTTCTACAAATGACAAGTTATTTACTTGACATTTGTGATATGTGAAGTCTTCTCTTAATAAACAGGGGCTGTTTGTTTCTTTTGCCAAATTGAGAATGTCTGTAGGAGATCGAAGAATTCCTTTGATGCTCCTGCCTTCCTGGATGATCCCCAGTGGCCACTAGGACTCAGATTACATCAGAAAAGACCAAAAGACTAAATAGGAAATTGCTTGCTATTAGTTCATCCCATCGGGATCAGATTAAATGCTTTTATTCAAACTTAAATTTTCATACCATAGGGTTCTGAAATACCCTCATTTTCAAAATTAGATTGACCTTGGTCAGCTGAAGGCTATTCTTATTCTCATTAGGAAAAGCTCTGACTTAGATCCAGTATGCCAAAAATGTCAGGTAGAAATGAGGAAAACAGTTTTGCTTTTTTTCTTTGAAAATTTTCTAAAGGACTGGCATTTGGCACTTTAGCTTAGGTGTGACTTGGGATATATTTTAAGGAAACAAACCACACTCCAAGCAGAATTAATATGAGACACTCAGGGCTACTTACCAGGAATAGAATATATACTGCAAACAGTCAGTCTGAGAGAGAGCATGTAATAATTCAAGAGGATCTTGTGATAGATTTGGATGGTAGCCTTTTTCTCCCTCTCAGTTTTCCCATAGTATTAAAGACTTTCTGAGATACCTAGATAAATATGACATAAAATTGAAAATTAGAATAGCATCCACAAATAGATTTCCCCTTATAAAATCACTTGCAGACTGCCCAGTCTTTTAGGCTGACTGTATCTCTTGAAATGTCTCAGATAGTGTAACTCAGAACATCAGTTTACATATGGCAGAAGAGTGGATTTCTTTTACTCCAATTGTCTATTTTAATTGATCAGATAAGCCTAATAAACAAGCCATTTCTATTTAATTCGTGCTGGGCACATACAATTTCACATCCTTGAAGCATCACTTTTCTCCCTTAAAATATTTGTTAAGGCTTTCTGGGAAACTGTAATGTAGAAATTTTAATGACTTTATTCAGGACTCCAAACTTTAAAACATTAATAGAAAAGTACCTTCATTGTGTTGTGTTGGTTTTCTTGACTTTAAAAGATACAGTATACAAACTTAGCAACTTGGCTCTTTCTATTCTCCAGGCTGACAGTATTAAATCTTACTAGAAGTAAAGAAAATGTATAAAATATTCTTTAGGCCCAAATAAAACATCTATTATTAATTGATACCGAGTTTTCAGTGCCATAAGATGGCCCCCAGTGTGACTCCAAGCTAAGAAAACATCAAAGGGAAACCTCGCTGGCAAAACTGTGGGTTTGAGATTTCTATTTGTCTCCTTCATCTGGCGTCTTTGTACAGAAGATGCTGTTGTTGGGGTGTTTGAATGCGATTTGCTCACTGACTTCAAGGGTTTTGCTTAAATGATATAACTATTACCATGGAGAAGGCTGCCAAGAGGGAGAAGGCAAGCAGGAAGGTTGGGCCTTGATGATTCCGTTTGGATGTAAATATCACAAAGCCTTCACAGGCAGGAGCCAGCTCTGTGGGCCACTGGACCAATGCGGGAGCCAATGCTTACAAGGATTGCCCACTTGATAAAAGGACAGCATCCTTGTCAGGCTCAGTAATACAGGTAGACAGGTGCATGTTTATTTAGATCATTCATTCTGACAAGACTGTCAATTTGGAGTTGCTGCAACTGTGGGTTAAGGGAAATACTGAGAGTGGATGAAGGCAGATAAAACCCCCTAAAGGGGGCTTCTGGGGAGGAGAGTCAATATCCTGATGAAAAGTCTTCTTAGATTTATCCACGGTTAGCTTTGAGCTAACAAAAACTAAAGTGAAACTAAAGTTTATTTCCAGAACTTGATGCAATAAAGAAGTAACCATGGCAATTTTCTGCATTGCAGTGAGACCAAGGAAAGAAAGGGGGGAGAGGTGTCTCAGACTGCACATATATTATAAATATCATAGTAAAATTAAGCAAGAAAGATGGAGTGGAAAAAGTTCATATGTGAAGAGCAGGTGACAAGGTATTTGTTTCTCTTAATTTCCACAAGTAAAAATCAAAGTTGCTGTATATTACTATGTTTGAATGTCTGCATTTTTTTTTTCCCATAAGAATTAAGGCAATTCAGGGTCAGGAAAAATTGGCCCAGAAGTATTTTTTGGTCAGTTTGTGGCCTGTATTGCTGAAGTAAGATAAATGGGTTCTGATTTCGAAAAGCAGTTATTCTGCAGAAAGGATACAGCTGTCCCTCCCTTTAGTGTGATGAACAATGTGTTTACTATAAAATGCTAATTAGCCCTTAAAATTATTAATGGAATTACTGTTCATCTCAGGGCACAGATCTGATGGCCCCTGAGGACAGAGGCATCGCTCACTGTTTAAGGAAGTAGGCTTAAAGCACTTTTTGCTTATCTGGTTGCTTATCTTAAACCAAATCACTCTTAAAAGAAAGAAGAAAACAAAACATTACTAAGGTGTCAGCCATTCGAAGAGGACAGAGGTGCATGGAGCTGAAGTGAGAGGTTGTACCTTACTTGTGACACTGTTCATAAGTAAGGCATTATTTTTAGGCCTCTCAAGAGCAGATCTTGGGCTTAAAGGTATGTGCTGCAAATAGCTCAGTGCATCTATGATCGGGCATCGCACTTGGAGTACTCTGTAAAAGACTTATTTGGGCATGGATGAAAATGAAAAATAATGTTGCTCTCTTCCCTAAATATAGAAGATTTGGAGTGGATTTATCTACTTTTATTTCTTATAGAACTTCAAAGTTATGTGTCCTTAAAGTGACATTGCTCTCCTGTCCTCCTTGCCTTCGTCAAATAGAGAGGTGTCACTCTAGTTGTCTGGAATAAATAAAATTATCATGCTACAAAGTTAAAAAGCATATTGGAAAATTTGCCAATCATGTTCACCGCTACTGAAATGGAAGTGACGTTAGGACTCCTCATTAGGACAGAAACGAATGAGATGCCTCATTGCCCACATTCCCAACTCTTTTCCTATTAAAAAAAAAAAAAAAATTCTTCACATTGCTTGTAACAAAATCCAGCCCATAGTGACTTAAGCAACATAGTGAATGGCTTTTCCCTTCTAACTGGATATTGTGAGGTATAACCAGCTTCAGTTTGAGCCAGAAGCTCCCCAGAGTACCAACGCTACTGCTGTGTTTCATTGTGATTCTCACAACTCTGTTCCTCAGGTACACTCCCCTCAAGAGCAGCAGTATTGGCCATGGCAGTTTTAGAACTCAGAACCACATACACATGGTCCTTAGAAACAGAATGTTTATAGATCTCTTAGAAGAGCATGGAGGCATGCTTGCCAGGATGCCCCTACAAAGATCTTCTTGTGTCTCATTGAGTCACAGGTCCACTACAACAGATTCCAAGTGTTGCCAATCCAGTGGTGGGTCCCCACTGTTTCCTTGATAACAGAACCTCAGTTTCATTTGTGTGTAGAACAGCGCTGGGCTCAGGGAAGATGGGCCATTCCACCAGCCTTAAGGGATGAAACAAAATTGATCTGAGTCAATCATGCATGGTAATGCTATTACATTTTCCAGTGGCTGGTTTAGGACAGGGGCAATTCTGGTCACTAGAACCTTTAGAGAAGTCTGCTGGAGGCCTCTTCCTTTCAAATACGAGAGAGTTAGGAAATTTCTACTCCCTCTTCTTTGGATGTTAAGGAAGTGGTATTTGGAGCAGTGGCAGCTATCTGGTGACCATGTGAAGCTTAGAGAGGCTGATTCAGATGTTGGAGACTACTTCTTCCAGAACTGTTATTATGGAAAAAAAAAAATAACCTCCTGTTGCTTAAAACATGTTTAGCAGGTATTCTGTTACTTGCAGCCATAAGCATCCTAACTAATAAAACCAATCCCGAGGGTTCAGGGGATGGGATATGGGGATTGCTTAAATCCTTAAGGCCTAGTTAATCTGGCTGAGAGCAGATTAGTCACATCCAAAGAGCTCAGCAGGGAATGGAAAAGTGAGTTCTCTAGAGGACAATCTGGGTAATATTAAGAAAGGGAAGAGTGGATGCTGGGGAGACAATCCACAAATGTCTGGTGCACATGACAATCTACCTCCACTGAACAACCCCACTAAGTCAAGGTGCTCCTCCGGAACCTGTAGTGTGACTAAGCATGGTAAAGACAATCAGGTAACACCCCCTTGTTCTCCAGTGTCTTCCTGGATGTCCCAAAAGGTTATCACACTCAATATATTCAAAATACAACTCACTTTTCCCCTCAATAGTTGTTCCATCTTTTATAGTCCACATCTCAGGGCATAAGATCTCTTTCAGAAATTTCAAAATGATTCATCACCACTTATGAATATGTTCACAACTTCTGTTCATTCCATATCCAGCATCTCCCAGTGTTGTCTCTTCTTCATCATTCCCACTGCTTGCTCTGCTTCATGCCTTTGGCCCATTGCAACAGTTCCCAGTAGGACTTCTGGACATCAGACACATGGAACTCTAATCCATCATCTTGTTTTTAGAATGACAAATATCAATGAATAATGTTTCAAATAACCTTTCAAGAAATTTCTCATACTAAGCTATTCTTAATGTAAACCCTTGGACCACTTTGTTCCATTAGTCTACTTTCCAAAACATACTTCTAAATAACCATGGTAATTAGCCAACAGTAGGCAAGATTATTTAAATCAAAAAGATTTGCTAAGGAAAATAGAGTAATACCTAAGGCAAATGAATAGAGTGAGAAAGGCAAGGGCTTTGGAGTCGGGAAGGCCTGGACTGAGTTTTAGCTTTCTGGAGGTGGTAAGTGTCCGAGCCTCTCCAGCGCTGCTTTCTCACTCTATTAACGTGGAGAGTGTAATTCTTACCTTGCCAGCTACTGAAGGGCTTAAAGGAGGTTAAAAATCTAGTGTAGAGTGACAGCAAATTCTCAACAAATGACAGCTGCTATATTGTTCCGATTACTAGATACTTCCAAAATACTGGTTTTTCTTCCTTGTCCAGAACCAAGCCTATTGCAGAGATTTTTTTTTTTTTTTTTTAATCTCTAAAGATTCAGGTACTTAGGCTCGTTCACTTGTCTCAGAAGAGAGCACCTTAGGCTCATACTCAGTACTGAGACACAATTGTAGCAAGATTTTTTTAAATTCTGATTTCCCAGCCCAAAGCTGATGAACAGGAGGAAACTGAAAGGCAGAAAGAGCAAAAAGGGGGAGAAATAGCACATGACAACAAGGAGGTTAAGGAAACACCATATATCGCTTCTCGGCCTTTTGGCTAAGATCAAGTGTAGGAAACACCATAACATACAGATGTAAGAAACTCAGAATGCCTAACAGCAGGGCAAATGGCTGCTGTTCTGAGCCCCAGAGGGATCCACCATGTGAGCAGAAAAAGAACAGAAGGTGGTGGTTAAGGGCACGGATTCTGAGCCTAGCTTCATGGGTTCGAATTCCAGCTCTTCTACTGGCAGCTAGTGGTCCCAGGAAAGTTTTTCAACCTCTTATGCCTCAGTTTCCTCTTCGTACAATGAAGGTAGTCATTGTACCTTCGTGAGGGAAGTAAGTGACTTCATTAACGCAATGCACTTACAGCAGTGCTTGGCCCAGGATGAGTAACCAGATAAGCACTCACTTTTATTACAGCACGTAGCAGCAAGAATGCCTATATGAGAGATTTGAATCATCAGAAAGTTCAGTTACATTCTGTGTCCTCTGCTTTTAAAGGAAAGTGGGAATACATTTGAAAATTAGTTCAATCAAAAATGTTAAATTCTTGAAAAGGTCTGGTGCTTACAGTGGAAAATATCAGTTATATGTAACATTTTCGTATCTGAATTGCCACTGAGAGTGACATAAAAACCAGATATTAATACCCCAAAGAACTGAAAGGGACTCAGACAGATATTTGTTCATCAATGTTCATAGCAGCATTATTCACAGAGCCAAAAGGCAGAAACAGCCCAAGTGGCCATCAACAGGTAAATGGATAAACAAAGTGTGGATAGACAAGCTAGGAAATATTATTCAGCTGTAAAAAGGAATGAAGTTCTCATACATGCCACGACATTGATGAACCTTGAAGACATCTTGATGATCGAACTAAGCCAGACATAGAAAGGACAAACATTGTATGATCTCACATATATGAAATACCTAGAATATGCCAATTCAGAGACAGAAAGCAGATTCCAGGGTTCCAGGGGCTGGGGGCAGGGGATGGAGGGGATGGGGATGTGAAAACTGAAGTTATTGCTTAATAGGTGCAGAGTTTCTGTTCGAGGTGATGAAAAAGTTTGGGTCATTTATGGCCTCAGGCCATAAATTGTGAAACCTGCAGACCATGTTTTCCCCCTTGGGGAAATATGTCAGTTTGCTCTATTAGATGAAGAAGCAGTTTCCACCTTGCACAAGGAGTGGAATTCATTAAACTCTGCTAAATTTCTTAAAAATAATGGATATAATATCCAGGGTCAAGTGCCTTCCTGTAATACTTTCTAGACAATCTTGTCCATGCTTTGAGGAAATCCCCTTTCTGTTCTAAATATGCACAGAATAATGTATGGAGACATGGATGTAGACATAAATATATGTCTGTCAACTGATTATGCTGGACAACAAGAGATAAAGACAGATTTATAGTCCCCTAGCACCTGGAAATCAGGATTCCTATCTAATTAAATTAGACATTTATTTGTCCATGCCTGCGGGAGAAGATACATTAGAATGGATTATTTCAAATTCTAACCATTTATTGTATTAGGGCAATGGGTCCATGAAATAATTCTTTTTCATTTTTATTTCTCTGTATTTGTCCAAGTTTTCTCTCAATGAGTATAAACTATTATAAAAGAAAAAAAAAAACCTTTAAAACATTTACTGGTCTCTGCCCTTGTAGAAATAACAATTTCACAAGGTGGATGGAGAGTTTTATAACTATTTATCACAGAGTATATGTGAAAAGTGCTATGCTCACAGTGCAAAGTTCAAGGGGGGCCCCTAGAGGAGGGAGAAGACTACTTCGGTCCAGGAAGGAGGAGAAGATATGAAGTTAAGTGAGTTTCACCAAGGAGGAAGCTTATGAACTGGGCCTGAAGGATGAGTAATCTTTTCATCTGGTCTAAACAAGCACTCCAAGAGTGGAGTCAGCAGGAGAAAACGTAGACATGAAAGAGAGAACCTGTTGAGGGGAGGACAGTTCATCTGATGTGACGACCCTTATTTGATGTGGCCACCCCACTTGCTACCCTTTCCCAGGCTGATGTTTAATCTTGATTAACTTTTAATTCCTCAGTATGCGTTTGGGTTAAAATTGATTTCTTATTTTAATGCCGTCCCCATTAAATAAGACTATATGCTTCATCTGTCTCAATGTGAGGATTATTTCAGAAATGAAACAGCTTTCAAAATTAAACAGATTTAAGTGTTCAGTCAATTTCCTGGATTTGCATTTTGGAAGATTTCTGTGGAAAAATTATAAAGCTTTCTCACAGCTCATTATTTCTTAGTCATTTGATTAAAGGCTCTGTAACCTTGCTAATGCAGGTGTAGAACAACATTTAGGAAAACATTGTAAGTGGTTTTATGGTATGTGTGCGGGTGTGAATGGTACTATAAGCATACAGTAATAGTTTCTGGCAGAAGCCCTTTCCGATATTTTAACCAGAGACTCCATTGAAACAACCCAAAGCCAGTTAAGGAGATTGTCTGACAGTGACAAAAGCACTAACTGTGCACAGAATCAGAAGACTGGGGCTCTAACCCTAGTGCTTCCATTTACTAGTAAAAGAGATTATATCAAGTGATAAACTCTCTGAATCTCTCTTGCCCCATCTGTGAAACAAACATAATAATACCACTTAATCCTTACTTCACAGGATTATTAAAAATCAAAGCAGATCATACATGCCATAGATTATGCAACTGTTAAAGACCGTATTGCTAAAGTGCAATTGTTAAAAGATTTTACTAGGTTTCTAAATTTTTTTCCAAGAAGCCCCGTTAAGGATCCCCTACCGTGGGAGCTGTAGGGAGGAAGATGGAGGAGGTGGCTGCCGGATGGAATAGGGTTCCCTCTCCCGTGTCCCCACTTTGCTCTGGCTACTCTTAGATTTTCTGCTTTCCACACTGGGCTCCAGATAAATTTTCATTTGAAGAAAGCACTAAAAAGATAGAAACCCATTGATTTATTCCAATTGTCTCCTTTTACAGATAAGAAAAGTAAAACCCAGAGAAATTAAATAAACTCCCCAGCTTTAAATAACTATCAAGTGGCTGAGCAGATAATTAAATGCAGGCCTTCTGTTTCCAAGCCCAATGCTTGGAAGAGTGAAGTGAATATTATGTACTGAAATGGAAGCACTAACCATCAGTACAAGTTTATATAAGCAATGTGAATCACCTGTGCAGTATGGAAATCCTGTTCAGCATTATAAAGCTGTGGGTCATTCATTAATCGTGTATTTATTTGATGAATATTTATTAAGTGTTGGATATGTGCCAGGCACTGGTATAGGCACTGGTTTCAAGAGTGTATAAAATTCCATTTTAACCGAAGACATTATGACATCCAAGCGGAACATTGGAATAGAACATTCAATTTTTTTTTTTTTTTTTTTTTGCTGAAATTGATGAATAATTTGCATTTTAAATTTGGCTATTGTCCATGCAAAGGCACCTCTTTAATTTCCATAGTGAAATAAATACTCAACCTACTTGTACCTACCCTCTCTTTATTTCCTCTTATTAATTTACTTCTATCAAAAGCTAACCTTCCACTTACAACCTACATCCCATTTACTCTCACCATCAGGGAATTGGATCCCACAAGCATCTCCTTTCTCTTCTGTAGTTTTACTTTCTCCTTTTCTAGGAATCATTCTACAGTAACATGCTTAAGTGTCTCCCATCTTAAAAAACAACACCACTTCTTTGCCCCTACAATCAACTGCCACCCAGTTTCCTTTCTTCCTTTCAAAGCAAGTATTTTTGGAAAGAGTTGTCTTCTGTCATGTGTCCTTGCCACCCTTTCACTGCCCTGCCGGTGAGAGAAGATCCACTTGTCTTCCTTCTACAATGTCAGAGGGGGATCATGCTGACAATCCCAGCACCTGAAACAGCAGCCGCCATGTGATAGGTGCTTAGGAAATATTTGTATGAATGAACGAACCATCTAGCACCACATGACATACAGATCGCTGATTTCTCATATACATCCAAAAGATGGATCACAATGAATGCTTAATTTGAGTTGCTCCCAAATTAAATGACTTAAACCGCGATTTGTAAAAATTCTTAATGACCCATAATGCTGGAGAAAAGTTAATCTATAAGTGTAATTTAATTCCTTCCAAAATCACAACAGGATATTTTTGTAGAACTTAACAAAATAATTCAAAAAACCATTTTGAAGCATAAATATTTAAAATAGCTAGGAAATTTTGACAGAGAGGCGTAATGTGGGTAAAATTGCCCTACCAGATATAAAAATGTGTTACAAAATAACAGTAATTAAAACAGTGTGAATCTGGCACAGGATGAGAGATCAGATGCAGAATACAGAGTTCAGAATTAAGCTCAATAAAGATAGCATTTCAGATCAGGGAGGCAAAGAGTGGTCATCAATAAAAGACCTGGAACAACTGCCTAGACAGTGGCTAAGTAAATAAATAACCCTTCCTTACTCCTCACATCAAATTCCAGATGAATTCATAATAGAAAATAAACTATTGGAAAATATTTTATAGTTTTGAGAAAAATGCTGCCAGATGACAGACTTAACTAAAAGTGAAAACAATTTATATAGTAAAAACAAAATACAATGAAACAAAACTAGAAAACTCTGCCAACAAGATTTAAAAAAAACTAGCAAACATTTTTGCACCGTCATATGTAAAGGATTACAAAAGAATTGCAAATGGGCAAAGAATTGCAAATACACAATTCACACACAGACACACACACAAATATAAACGGTCAGTAAACCTGTGAAAAGATGACTGACCAGTCTCATTAGTTATCCAAAGAATGGGCCCTGGGTTCAAGTTTCTGTTCAGGCACAAAAAAAAAGAAAAAAAAAAAAAAATGCAAGTTAAAACATTGCATTTCTTTTACTTATCAGCCAATTAAAATGTAAAAGAGTGACAAAACACAGCATTGGCAAGGGGATTGAAAATGGAATTCTTATGCACTGTTAGTGAAAGAGGAAACTAGTACAGAGTTTCTGAGAGTTAGTTTGGCTTTGACTATAAAGCATCCATTAAGGGAATAACCAGACAATTATGACATAAAGGGTATTCTTTGCAGAGTCATTTATAATTGAAAAAAAAAAAACATCACTAGGAAATTATTGAATATGTTATATAATAAGATCCATACAAAGAACTACTATGTAGACATTTTTGTCATGTAAAAAGAGAGCCACAAGGAGTAGAAAACGCTTATTACAAAATTATTTATTTATCCTAAGTATCATTCCAGCCAATCCCCTTCTCCCGTTCTTCACCCCCAGCATTACTCTGGCACAGCCTAACATCCTTGCCCTCCTCCTGTTATTTTCCACGCTGCAGCCACAGGGATAATTTCACAATGCTAACATCTCGTTGTCTTACGCCTCACTTGAAAATTGTAATGGCTTACCGTTGCTCAAAAAGGTCACCACCCCTTGTCTGATCTGATCCCTGCTTGTGCCCCCAGCCCCCCTCTTGCATTTCTTCCCACAGTGTTCCCCACAGCAGGCGTCCCAGCCAGTGTTCTTTCAATTCTCTTCTCCCTTGCTCACTCCAACCTCAGGCCTTTGTGCTTCTTGCCTGGCTGGATACTTCTTGCCCACATTCCACCTCCTATCTCCCCACAACGCCTGCTTTAAAGGCTCTCCATCTTTTAGCACCCAGAACTGACGCCATTTCCTCTGGAAAGCCTTCCCTGATGGCTCACACTAGACCAACTCCCTTTCATATATCCTCATAACTCTTTCTTTTTCCTTGATAATCTTACAACAGTTTGCAATTATATATTTGTGAATTATATGTTACAAACCATTCCCGTCCCCAAACTGAGGACAAGGGCTGTTTTAGTTTCCGAGGCCGCTCAAGCAAATGCCATGAAATGGGTTGGCATAAACAGTGGGGGTTTATTAGCTTACAGTTTAAGGCTAAAAGAAAATCTAAATCAAGATAACATCCAGGTGCTGATTTCTCCCAGAAGACTGGCATTCAGGAGCTGACTGCCAGCGACCCTTTGCTCCTCTGTCACATCGCAAGGCACATGGCAGCATCTCCTGGTCTCTCCTTTCTCTTCTGGGTTCCGTTGATATCCAGCCTCTTGCTTCCTGTGGCTTTCTTTATCTGAGTTTCATCCTTTTATAAAGGACTCCAGAAATAGGATTAAGACCATCCTGATTGAGCTGGGCCACAACTTAACTGAAGTTACCTCATCAAAAGGTCCTACTTACAATGGGTTCACACCCTCAGGAATGGCTTAAATTTAAGAACATGCTTTTCTGGGGTACTTACAGCTCCAAACTACCACAAGGACCATGTCTATTTTCCTCCCAACTGTATCCCTAACACATATTAAACACATTTAAGAACCTGACATATATCAGGAATTCAAGTATTTTATGAGTAAAGGAAGGAAGGAGGGAGACGGGAAAGGAGAGAAGGATTTGTTTACTCTGACTTGAAAATCAATAAGAAGTAGATCAAGAGCTAAAATAATTTCTTGATCATTATAATAAAAATGTGTACATTCGCCATTGAATTTGAACTGTGAAAGGAGTAAAGTAATTGTTTTCTATAAATCTGTCCTTCACAACTCAGAGGATTAATTGTGCGTAGTCTGGTTTTTGTTCCCTTCTGCCAGAACCAAGATGGCAGACTGTGCCTTACCTGCAGCGGCAGGATTGCGACTGGACCAAGTGCACAGGCCCTCAGGAAGTCAGATACTAAGAACCAGACCTGTCCTAGCCCAGTTTCTTGGTTTCCTAAATGTTTTCAATAATAAAGCCAGTTCTCTTTTTTTTTTTCATACAGTTAATCAGAAATTCTACATTGAATGCATGGTTTCTGATTTCTACTTCTTGCTCCTTCTTCCCATGGCCCTTTCTTAAGAAAATTTCACTATAAACCAAAATGGGGAAGATTCGTTTCCTCTTCACCTTCTCTCATTCCCTAGGCTGCCTCCACCATATACCATAAGGCCCACCAAATCCACCCCTCATGACCTAGGAAACTCAGGGCAGACATTTTGTTCCACACAGTTATCAAATTTCCTTCCATGCCACCCAGCTCCACATTGTACTTTTTTAAAATCTGAAATTACATTAACAATAATCTACATTTATCCATCAATGCAATAAAGAATCTAGACCTATGTGTGGAGTTTAGCCCTTTCTCCCAGTTTTAAGTCAGGCTGATCTCACTTCGGAAGACCAGGGATAGTAAGGAAGAAGAAGACTAGGGGTTCAAGGTGGCTACTGGTTTCATTTTCAAAGGATCCAAGAAATGTACTGTGCATTTTGGCATCAGATACATATTATATAAATTGTGTGTAACTGTAGGCAGATTGGCACCTGTGGATAGTGGGTGGTTGAAGATTTATAGTCAATATTTAGTCAACATCTCAGTCACTTTGGTATAGATACAAATGTCTATCTTTTAAACTTTATTTTCCACTTCATGCTCACAAACACATGTAATCTATTTCTTTTTTTTTTTTTTTTCCTTTATTTTTAAAGAAGTTTTAGATTACATAAATGTTACATCAGAAATATAGGAGATTCCCATATACCCCACCCCCATCCCCTCCCACTCTTTCCCCCATTAACAACATCTGTCATTAGTGTGGTACATTTATTACAATTGATGAACACATGTTGAAGCATTGCTGCAAACCATGGTCTATAGTTTACATTATGGTTTATACTTTGCACTGCATAATTTTATTGGCTTTGACAAAACGTATAATGGCTTGTATCCATCATTGCAATATCATGCAGAACAACTCCAATGTCCAAAAAATGCCCCATGTTACACCTATCCTTCCCTCTCCTTCCCCTCAGAACCTCTGGTGCCCAGTGTCTTTATATCAATGTTACAAGTTTTTCCATTACTAGAATAATAAGTCTACTTTAGCTCATGGTTGCATTCCCCCCTTATGTTTGTTCGTTCCTCAATCTTGAGAATTTTGAGATGGTGATGCCCACTCTGTTTCTGATTGAGAGGAGACTTAGACCCCTTGGGGCAGAAGGATGGAACTGTCTTGCTTGCAGTTGTAGATGCTCTCTGTTTTGGGGATGGGTGTTGTCCATCATCATCCTTTTGTTAGCTGTTCTAGATGAATCTGATGAACCGGAGAGTAAGTGTTGGCTGTAACTCTGCTGAAATTCAGTGCTCAGCCAGCATATGGACAGCCGGAAGTGTAATCTATTTCTTACCAGTTTTATAAAAATAATTTTTAAAATAATACATTTCAAAGACATTTGACATAGTAGCAAAGTAGGTCCTCAAGTACGTTTAGATACGTAGTGAAGTTGAAAGAGCTGACCTGCAACTGACAGACCTTCAGCAGGACATTTCATCTCTCTAGAACTGATAATCCTTACTTATAAAATGAAAAAATAAGCCACATTGGGCCCAAGGCCCCGCTCCTCACCTCAAATGACCTTTGTGTGGCAGTGTGCTTGTATGTCACTCACAACACTCACCTGAGCCTCCTTGGGATTTTGGTTATCTGAGTTTTTCATCATCTACACCCTCCACCTTCTTGAAGCCAAGGACTTTGTTTTATTCATCTGACTATTCCCAGCTATACCTAGATAGGTGCTCTATCTTGGAAAGCTGCTCAAGTGTTTAGAGCAGTCAGTGAATTGCATGTGAGTGGCCAGGAGTGAGCAGAGTCCCGACACCCTCTGTGCTGCCACTGGCTGCCCCACCGGGAGTTACTGCGCCGAAACCCAGTGGCTACACAGTCACTGCAGAAGTCCAAGCTCCCGCAAACACTATCACCGTGATATCCTCATCCCATTTGGTTCTGTATATCCCCCTCATCTGACCCCTCCCTTACCCTGTCTCTTTCCAACCCCCCTTCCTGAGCCTTTGGGGTCTCCCAATACCTTTCCCTTTTCTTATAATGCTCCTGCCACCGCCTTGCCTCAATAGAAACCTGTGCTTTCCCCTGAGGAAACTGCTTCTTCTGCAACTGTCTCAAGTGGCAGCTGTTTTGTCATTCATGCCCCCGATGCCTCAAGACCAAGCTTGGGCTGTCCAAGACTACTTTCTCTTTTTCCCCTTGCAAAACCTCCTGCTCCTTTCAGGTTGGCACTGCACCCGCTGCCCCCTGTCTGCTGTCGACTGATCATGACGCAGTAGAGCAGGGTGGTTAAGAACGTAGACTGGAGCCAGACTGCCTGTGTCTGAGGACAGAATCACCTCTGACACTCACTTGTCAAGTTTATCAACCTTCAAGGGACTCATTTTTCTCATCTATAAAAAGGATGAAATGATAATAGGTAACGCTCTTAGAACCTACCATTTTGTAAGTACTGAATAAATGTTAGCTATCATTATACCAATTTTAGCCATGAATTGGCATCTCCATGTCCATCTTAATAGCTGCCTTCTTTCTCCGTGCCTTCTACGTTCATGCGGACGACCCACCCCAACTCTGGACTTTGTTTCCTTCCCTCCAAGGATCTCTTCCTTCGCATCATCTGAGTCATTGATGCCCCTGATCATATTCCAGGCTTACAGGCTCCAAAAACTCTGCCACCTCCAACTTGTTAAGTTAAAAAGATTCCATGTTCTGATCAAAACCTCAACTCTGTCCCTATCACATGTTCAAGTCCTTTCACTATAAAAATTCTCCAATCCCCCGTTCCCGACTCCCCATTCATAGATGCCATCCTCAGTATTCATCAACAGCCCCTGGTTTCATTTTCCTCTAGCATTCTTCCTCTCCATGCCTGTACTCAGCCAAGTGGACAACGCTAGAAAAAATAAAACCATTTAAACTGGTACAAGGTAATTTTTCAAAATACTTCCTTCCCTCCAGTTAGTTCTCCACCCTATCTCACAACAGCAAGGGCCTTTTAAAAACGTCAAGGGGCATGACGCTGACGGCTCTCACTACTTGCAGGTTCCTAGTCCAGCCGCAGCCACTCTCCTGATAATGGCCGCGTCTCAAGAGGGGAGGGGGCAGCCTCCAAGCCCAGCCACTGGAGGGACCAGTGGCGCCACCCTCAGGTCCTTTCCTTGTTCCCTGAGATCCCCAGAAAGCCCTTTGTGTTTGCATTACAAGATGTGGGATCTCTTTATGGGTATATTCGATGATCAAAGGATGATTTTTTTTTTTATGAAAGCAAAGCAAAAAAGAGAACATGAGCTTTTCCAACAGTTTTAGAAACCCACCCCTCTGAGACTGTGCACCTGCCTGATCCCTCACCCTCCACCCAGGCATGGGATCCTCACCACGAGTGTGGGGAGGGGCGTGGACATCATTCCTCTCTCCCAGGCATGGGATGGATCCTTACCCATGAGTGGGGTGTGGGCTCATCACTGGCAGATTAGGAGCAAGCCCACTGTGGAGATATTGATTCACTTTTGCCTTGACAGTCATTTCTTAGAGAGACTGAAAAAGAGTATACCCACTTCAGCTGGTGCTGCTAAAATTGCCCTTCCTTTTCTTAAAAGAGCACCAGTTCCTTTAGAAAAGTCACAGTCCTTGTTAGGAGCCATAAAAATAATTTTCAGAACTCCCCTCTTCTTAAGTATTCCTTTGGAAATCAATCATTTAATTTGCAAAACAACCAAACAAAACAAAAACCTTCAGCTCCTCTCTTGTTCTGAAGACCATCTTTTATCTGCCCAGAGGCTGAAAATATTCTCTTGTAATTTTCAAACTCAGCCTGATCAAAGTCCACTGATATTTCCAAACTCACTGTGACTTCTGAGAGTCCACCTTCTTTCTGTTCAGCACTTGTCCCACAGGGTTATACACATTGCCTCCACATGATTTGGATTTAATTAATCCTATGGCTTGTAATCAGCCCACAGTGCAGATATTTTCTGCAGCTGAATTTTTAGCACACAGGGAAGAGGCTGCCACATGAAGCAGGTAGGAACCTCAGGCCCCCAAACTCAGACATGCAAGAGACCAACTTTTATTTTTCTGTTTTCCATTTCAACTCTGGGCTTCCACTCTGCAGGGCTGGTAGGTAGTTAATCCCCAGCACTCAGCAACTCTACTTTTTCTCGGGTTGGCCTACCACTGGGGGGAGTGGGATCACATGGTAGCAAGACACTGCTGAGGGCATTTGTTGTTCCACTACACAAAACCTCTCCCTGAGACATCCTTGTTGCTGCCCTGCATAATCCCTTCAAGTCTGGCTCTTCCCACCACCATTTGTGTTCCCAGGGACCCAGGAACTACTTTGGTCTATGCCATGTTGGTCCCTAGAGTCTCTGTGAAGCTATTGGTGGTCCCATGTGCCTAGACCTAGCATGTGCCAGTTCTGCTTCCGTGGGCATCTAACCCAAGTTGTAAGGACTGGATCATCCTTGAGCTCAGCAACTTCAAGTTTCCTGTGGTTTCCCACCTCCCTAAAGCTTTCTTTCCCCAAAGAAAAGGGAAGTCCTCTCCATACTTCCCTTCCATATACATCCCCATCCCAACTAAAACCCGCTATACTTCAATAAATAACTTTTCTAGTCTAGGAGAATAGTTTTATTTGTGTCATAAAGTTTCTTCCAGGCTCTTCGTCTGGAGTCCTCTCCCTTCTGCCTCGCTCCCCTCCTGAGGCGTCCAGCACACAGCCCAGCGGCTCAGCCCCACTGGCCCCATCGCGCTCCTCCAGCACTCAAAGCACTGCCCTTGGCCTGGACACTCCCCTCAGCCCTCCACTAGGCTGCTTTCCTCTCATCTTTCCTGCCTGTTTAAATGCCACCTCCTCAATGAAGCTTGCCCTGATCACCCCCTGCAGCCACCCATTATCCTCCATTTCCCTGTGTCCTTCATATCCTGTCACAAATCATCATTTTTTGTTTCTTTGATTTGTCTATATCCCCTCCAGAATGTAAACTCCAGAGGGTCAGAGATTATATATCTGTCCAGTAGTTAAGAGCATGGAATTTAGAGCCAGCATGCCTGGGTTCTAATCTCAGCCCTCCCACTTACTAGCTGTGTGACCTTGGACCAGTTTACTCAACCTCTCTGTGACTCAGTTTCCTTACCTGTAAAATGAGGAAATATCCCTCATAAAATTTTTTTTGAGAATTAAATGAATCAATGCCTGGCACATAGTTTAAGCATAATAAAGTGTTTATTAAACAAAGTACCTAGCACTTAGTATAATGTGTAGTACATATGGGAATGCTCAAAATATATTTATTGAATATAGGAATTAATAAAAGGATAAATGAATAGATGAATACTACAATTCCAAACATATATGCAGTCTTACATCTGAAACACACTTGCTAAGCTGGCTAAAGCATAGTGCAACAAGATTAAGGTGATTTGTTTAAATCCTAGCAACTAACTACATTCCTAAACCTGTGTAGCCATCCAGTGATTGACTAGTACTGTTTACATTCTACAATGAGTAATAGAGGCCTAATTAGTCAATGTCTGTTTGTCACAACTAGTATACAAACCATACTGTATGTCTTACTTACTCTCATTTTTTGGTACCATCTGCTTTGTGAATGAAAGTTCTTGTTTTTAATCATCTTATGATAATTGCAATTTTCCAACAATAATCTTAGAACTTAAAAAGAAAAGACTAAAAGCAATTTAATTCAGTCTTCTTAAAATTATTTCTCTATGTGTAAAGTTAATACCTGTCTATATGTACAAATTTATCTATATATCTGGCTGTGTAGATAAAAATTTGAGTGAAGTACTTAAGGGGTAGTCCATGGAAGTATCTGAAAACTTTTCTGTTGATCCACATGTTGACAGTTTTTCAATGTCTTAAAACACACACAAAAAAAAGGAAAGGAGAGGAGAGGAGGGGAGGGGAGAGGTAGAAGGAAAGGAAAGGAAAGGAAAATTGAAAGTATTTAAGAAGATCTAAAAAAATTTTTTTAAAGATGAGTCGTTCTTATGAATTTAAGATTCTCTCCCAGGTCTATGGAGCACAGTTCTTGTTTTAGTTGCTGTGTGGGTTTTAAAGCTCCCGCAGCACACCTGTTCTCTTTGCTTTGTTTTCCCTCTCTCCACTCCAAGTCACTATACAAGAATCAGTGGCACAGGGAGTTGGTCTAGCTCAGCCCACACAGAAAGAGGATCATTCTGATATTAGAAAACAGGACTCCGTCAGAAGGATTTATTTACAGTGGGAAGATCTAGCCTACATAAGTAGGTCCTGGGTGGCCAGCATTAGTCAGCCAGGGAGGGCAGCATGGTCCCCTTGACTTCCTGACGTGGGGGAAAATTACTGTTTCCCCCATTATCAGCTCTTAAGAAGAGCAGGGCAGTCATGGGTAAATGAGAATCCCTTACTTTAACCTGTTTATACAGTACACATGAAATTTAGTCAAACATGGGGAGTGTGAAACTTTTACCCATACAACTAATGGAATAAAGACATAGGTTAGACACATTGGCTATGACCAACCTGCCAGATGATGACCCTAGAGTCATTCAGTATTCACTGCTAATTCATATTGGGTTCTCAGCTAGACTCACAAGTGTACGTTCCCTCTGAATAGAATCTCTGAGAAGTTTCTGCAATGTATGTGCTTACCAACAAAACATTCTATACTCCACCACTAATTCCAGGAAGTGCCCAAGTAGCCTAAATTCCAACACTTCCCTTTTTTCTGCTTTCCTTGGGTCCCATGTCCCAGTTTTAAAATCTCTCTGGCTATGAGGCCATATAGAAATAGAACCTCCCTGCTCCTCTTGATTTTGTGCCGACACTATGATTCATTTTATATAAGCAGCTCAATCGAGCATTTCCTCTCCAGTGTAAGACACCGTGGTGTTTTGTTCAGCTCACTGGATCAAAAAATGTATTGTCCTCGCATTTTCCCCACTGGAAAAACATACTCACTGTCAGCATTTGTGCACTGCTCCTCTTGCCTCCACCAAAGCCTCTCTCTACCGCTACCAAAAATTGTTCATCATTCCAATAAATTCATATGTTGGAATGGAAAAAAAATTGGTTTCAGTCGCAGAGATCAATTTATGATCATCTTAAATAAGCCTCCTTTTAGCTGATGATTCTACTGCAAATTGCATACTTCAGTTTACTTTGTAAGGAATACAATTAAACTAAGGCAAAGCTGGTTATGACTCATGTATAATGAAATGAAAACAGTATCATCATTAAATACCAAATAAAGCCATTGATTCCGCATATTATTCTGTCAGTTTTAATTGAATTGCATTTCCCCCTTTCAGTTCTTAATTATGCAGTTCATGCTGAATCTTTCTTTTTATGCACAGAATGGGATAATGTTCTCTTCCTCCTTACCTTAGTGTCTAAAAATATAAGCCTATTAAGAACAGAAAAGTCTTTGTTGGTCTTAATTAAAGCAAAACACCTGCTTTTCTCCTGGGAACTGAATGTGTTGCTGCACTGTGAGACTATTACCATGTGAGGGGACAGTAGGACTGCTTCCTGTTGCATGTCTCTCGCCCTGACCTGTGATCCCAGCCCCTTTCCACATGCTAGCACAGGCGGAAAACCGTGACATCACACTAGCTGGCAAAGAGAATCCAGGGGATCTCTCCAGCCTGCTAATGAGCCTTAACTCTGTCTCTAGTCTGTCAGGTCTAAAACGTACAAAGTGGTGAAGATACCATTTACATTGGGTATAGGCAGAGTTAATGAGATAATGGTCAATCTAAAAATGAATTCTTTCTTCGGTTAAATTGTGAAAGATTCAGAGGCAAAAACAGAGCCCTTGTCTCCATGTGCTACATAACTGAGATTATGTGCAGGTGAAAATGAGCATATGGAGATGGAATAAATGTATATAGAACTAAATTTGAAGGAAATCCTGCTACATGATTTAGTTCCTTTAGTTCCAAAGAGGCAGAGGGAGCACAATCTCTACTCTACTCTCTTCATATAAAGGAGCTGGCTATTACTAATGTACGTCTGCCAGATTCAAGGGCATACATCACTCTGATGCCAGCACAATTTTATTTCTAGGGTTCAGTTCATGAGGGCCAGATGTTCTTGTCTAGACGTATCAAATGATGGAGAGTAATGGGTAAGCTATGCACCTTGGAGTATATGATAAAGGCAAAATGGTATATTTTCAGCTAGGACAGTGTCCCTTCCCTAGCTTAGTGAATCTATCTCAGACTTGAGAATCAAGGGGAGACATGGGTTTCAGTCTTTGATGCCCCAGTGACATTAACGATGAGCTAAGTAATTGAAGACTGAAAGATTATTATGGCAGGTTGGAAGCCCCTTCCTACCAGGGCCTGAGTCATGGGAATGCAACTAGTGTGTGGGGAGAAGGAACTGGCTGCCATTCAGGCAGATCCTTAGAATTGAGGGATTGGCCTCCTCAGGCTAACATCTGATCATGGCTGAAGAGCTGGTTCTTCCTGGAATATATGCTAGCTCTGGCATATCAGACTCCACCACGCGTGCAGCTGTGTCTTCAACATCCCTGCTAAGAGAGCAAGCAGTCTTGGAATGAGAAGAGGCACTAATCCTTCCTCTACTCATTTTCCCCACGTTCAAACTCATCTGCCAGAATTTCCTTGTGTGCTGTGCTGTGAAGCATTCTAATAAGCTTATTCTAACTCCATCTTCTTTTTACTCCCATCCTACCTTTTGATGGAAAGGAGAAGATAAGGAAAATGCCCAAGAAATGAGAAAGGGGGTATAGTATGGGATGAGAGAACTCCTGTTTATTGAGTTTTTTTTTAAATTCCAGGCAGTTAGGGGTTTTTACATCAGTGGTCTAGCTTATGTATAACGGGAAAAAGGTAAAGTGATTTAGATACTAGACAACTGAGGGTTAAGTGTAAATGCTGGGACATGGGTTTACATATTTTGTGGTATTCCTGAGTCAGATTCTACAGTAATAAGTAACTGATAAGTCTATAAATAATGTCGATTTTCTATGTTCATTGTTCTTAAGAACTCTTATGCCACGGTAATATCTATTTTGAATCAATTTCCTGCAAATGCCTTTCACAACTATATTGTTTTTATTAACAATGAAAACACAGCATATTTTGAGCAATGTATTTTTTGTTCCACATAAATTTGCAGATATCCAAAAATATTATGAAGAAGATAAAACTGCTTTTACAAGAGACTCTCCTTCAGCAGGGTTCATGAAATTATCCCTTCACCACTCAAAATGGGAAATCATAAAACATGGAGATTACAACAGATCCTGGGCATAAAATCCCATGAAGACTTCCTGCCAGGGTTTTAATTAAGGAGACTAGGCTGGCTTATCAAGTCTAACTGAGAGAATGGTGACCCAGTGTTGGCTTGTCTCAGGTGCAGGCAAGGGAACTTGAGGTTCTAGGCCCAGCCTTGCACACATTCTGCCTTGACATCCTTCGAAGAGGAACATGCCCCCACCTGGCTTCTAAGAGCTAGAAACAGTTACGTCTGTTCGGATCTGAAAGCCAGATTCTATTTAAGCGTAAGGCATTCTGGTGCTCAGCTACCTTTCAAAGTTTAGACACCAAATAGGAACTAAGGGGATCCCCGGACAGTGGTAGGGTTAACGCCTCACTGGGGGCATAACTTGGGGCCTCAACAAATGCCCTGGTTAGATTTAATGAGCTTCTTTTGAATGCAGAACAGCATAGATTTACCCTGCTGGCCTACAGGAATAACCTTCCCAAGATTAAAAACAGCAGCATATATTATATTCAAGGAAAAAGTAATGAAATCAACTGACAAAAATACCCCATGAAATACTTCCCTGATTCTTTAATATCATCCCCTTTACCATCCAGATTTTCTCATGGACTAAACTACTCCCTGACTGTAAATTAACTACCATATGAATAACTTGCTTGAGCGTATTCTAGTGATCTAAGGTTAATGTGTAACTATTATCCGAAAATAGGATTCCAAGTACCATAACCTGAGACGAGTACCATTAGGGCACCATTTAGCACATTCTGCTTAAGTCGTATAATGAAGGAGTGACTTAAGTGTGGGGGAATCTGAGCCAATGAAGAAATTGATGTGAAAAGAATCTCTCCCCTGGGCTGAGGTATTTTATGTTACAATATTGAAACAAACATTTTTCGCATCAGAAAAGTTATTCTTAGTTGTTGGCAGAGTAAATCCATGTTATCCTGCATTCTGAAGCAGTTCAACAGAATCTAATTAGAACATCTGCAGATTTATGCAGCTTTCTGTATATTAAAGTCCCTACCCTTGTGAAATAAATATTTCTCCTCAATCCTTTATTTTTATGCATCTCGCTGTTAATCAGACTAATACAGTGTAAATTTTAACAACCATTTTTATGATCCTAGGATGAATGGTGCAATACGAGTCTAAAATATCAAGACCTTATAAATAGTGTCAGTATGCACTGGGTTTCAATGCCTTTCTCCCGGCCATCAATTTTAGCTTAGAGAAAGGGAAACAATTATGAATTCAGTCATTTGCTTCTTGTTACTAGTTTTTCAGAGATTTTCAAGGTGATCCATGCATTTTTGAGATATTAAAGAGAACCTCTTTGGTCTTGGTGTCTTGACAGAAAATTCATTGAATCATGTGGGCAACTGAGGGGGGAAAAAAGTCAATTTGTTTTTTCAACTTAAATTACTCAGACTCCTGTGAATAATGGATGCTTTGCTTGAATTAACTTCAAAATACTCCAGCCCTCTTGGAAAGCAAGGCCACCATCTTTTTTGGATGGCAAAGCACTTAAATGTTGTATTTTACATTAGGATTTTAAAAAAAATCTTAATCAGCCTCCTATGTCCGATCAAGCTCAGCTCACCTCAAGCTAATGAGTAATTTCCACCCCAGTCTTATAACACCTCAGGGTATCACCAATTAGCCTTAAATTAAAATTAGTTTTAATTTGCTTAGGCTGAGAAGCAGCATAGTGAAAAAGGGCCTAATCCTGGAGTCAGATACCCTGGTTGAAAGTCCAGCTTTCTTACCGACCACGTGTGAGCCATTGGGTAGGAATCAAACCATCCTGCAGCTTAGACGCTTTGTGAATAAAATGGACCTTGTTAGAAATGCAAATTTGTGGACCTCACCCCAGGCCTCCTGAATCAGAAGCTTTGAAGATGGAACCCAGTGAGCTGTGTTTAATGAGCCTTCCAGTGGATCGTGATGTGTGCTCACGTTATTAGAATCACTGCTTTAAGCCTTTCTTGAAAAAGGCCACAGAGTCCCCAAGGCTCATTCAGGAGGTTCCATCTTTGCCTCTGAGGAGGTGCAGATTCCTAGTGGATTCTCTACCCGATCTGAATCTCCACTTCCTCCCTCTTGGCATTCATCTCCTGCTCTTTATTCAAGACTAATTGATGTTCGCACTGGCCAATTAGTCAATGCTGCAATTCAAATGGCCCCAGCTGTATCCAGAATTAACATGAAAGATTTCCTAAAATATTTGAGTGGGTTTTTTTTTTTTTTTTCAAACATTGCAGATCCTCCTATTGACAAACAAGCATTGGGGCCTATTTTTTTAATGCAAGTATGAAGGTGAATTTTTCACAGCTTGCGTCCTCTGTATAATTACATGTGGTCATTGAATCCAAACTGCTAAAACTGCCATTTGTTGAGACTTTGACAAGTTGGTAAGGAACGCGATAAACCAGATGCACATACCTACCTGACTACCTGCTGGTTCTTTCCAACTCATTCATTCACTCGTTCATTTGATCATGACACAAATATTCACCTAGCACCTATTATGCTCCAGGCACAGTTCTATGTAGAAGGGATTCAGCTGTAAATAAGACGGACTGGGGAAGGGGGGGGGGTGTCTTTTCCTCCAGCAGCTTGCACCGTAGAGCAGGAAAAAAACATAAGTCAACAAATCCGTATCTACAATAATCACAGATTGTGATAAGTACTCTGCAGGGTATAAAAATGATGATGTGGTAGAGACTCCCTGGAGGGGATGACTTTCTTCGGGTGATGGAGAAAGGTTTCTTTAGGGAGACCCTGACTTCATTCGGAAGAATGGAAGGAGCTGCTTATGTGAAGACAACGAGGAGGAGGATTTTAGGCAGACGTTATAGCAAGTGCAAAGGCCCTGAGGGGGAAGTACCTTGGCACTTTTGTGACCCTAAAAAAAGTCACAGTGAGTCAGGGGAACTGGCATGAATAAAAGTAGACAGGAGCCAGGCTGTGCATGGTGTTAGAAGAATTTATAGTTTATTCTCAGAGAAATGCAAATGCATTGAAGGTTTTTCATGATCTAGACATGATCTAAGTTACATCTTTAACAAGAGATTTAGCCCCCTGACATAATGTACTGAGAAAGGCACAGCATCACAATTCTTATGGCAATGCATAACCTCAATCTAATAATAGAAAACATCAGGCAAAACTAAATTGAGGGACATTCTACAGAATAAACTCATCAGTTCTTTTCAGAAGTGTCAAGGTCATGAAAGAAAGGCAGATGGGGGAGCTGTCACAAATTGGAGACTAAAGAGATATGACAACTAAATATAACGTGGGGTCCTGGACCAGAAACATTAGTGGGGAAACTGGTGACATTTGAATAAAGTTAGTTAATAGTATTAATGTTAATAATAGTGAGTTAATTAGTAGTTAGTTAATTAATAGTTAACAGTCCTGCATCAATGTTAATTTCCTGGTTTCCAAAACTGGTTATGTAAAATGTTAACATTTAGGGACAGCTGGGTGGAAGATATATGGGAATCCTCTGCAGTATTTTTGCAACTTTTTTATAAGCCTAAAATTATTTCAAAACAAAAATTTTTAAAGCTAAAAAGAGTTTAAAAATATTCTTTTTAAAAAAAGATTATTTAGGCTACTGAATGAATAATTAGATTGAAGAGGGGTAGGTATTAGAAGTGGAGAGGACAGAAAGTTAGTGAAAAAAACAAATCCAGGTAAAAGGTAATAGTTTGAAGATGGAGAAAACTTGGAATTGAGGTGCCTTTTTTAGCTAGAACTGGCAGTATGGGGGATCTGTGGAATGTGAGATGTGAAGAACAGGGGTGATTTCTAGGGGTTTGGCATAAGAAGCTTGGTTGGGATAAGCCATTTGCTCACGACTAGGGTGAACAGGGTTTGGGGCAAGATGACCTCCAGGCCAGCTGCTACTCGGAAACACCAGACTGGTAGAATGAGCAGGGGGTTGATGCATCTAATAGCCTGCATCAGTCCTCATGGAGGCAGCCACAAACACAAACCCGCGTTTAGACCTGTGGGTGAGGCCCGACCAGCTTGTCGACGACCTGTTTCTAACATTTAGTTGTGGGTTTTGTTGGTTTTTTTGTTATTTTGTTCTTCTTGTTGTTTTAGGAAGTACAGGGGATTGAACCTGGGACCTCGTATATGCAAAGCAGTGGCTACAGCCACTCCGCCAAACATTTAGTTTTATATCATTTTCATTCACTTCCCTGGCCCTAAACTACCCCCAAAACTCAGAGAGCCAACTAGTAAGGAATGAGGAGTTACCAGAACTCTAGCCAAACCTTTGGTCCTCTTAATTTAGCTAGTTGTGGAAACCAAAAGAAAACGGCCCCCTGTCTACTTTTTATTTAAAGATGCATATTGCACTACATGGACTTACTGATTATTTAGTTTTAATGAAACTAACCTTCCACAAAACTAACAAGTGAGGATAAAAGATAATAACACTAGTAAGAAAAATGACAGAACCAACCATTCTAATTCTGGTACCAGCTCTTTATCAGCCACATTACAAGATAAAAGCAAGCACAGCTTAACCTGATAAGGCAGTAGCACACTGCTCTGCATTTTAATTAATTAATTAAGAAGCAGAACCTGCCCCTTCCGGGTAAGGATGACTTCTTCCAGAGACAGAGAATTAACTACTTTTAAAAGGGGCAATAGAGGGAGAACTGTGAAATGGTTGCTTAAAAATGTTTTCATCGAGTTGTGATTTTGTCACCGAAACAACACAAGTGTTCACAGAACATCTGATGCCACATCCTCACCGCCACTTCTCCAGGCACCTTAAGACTGTGCCGTTGAAGGGCATGGATGACTGTTTCTGTCCCGCCTGGGCCTGGGGTGGGCTCCTTTGGTGTGGGGACAGGGCAGCTTGGCTCCGGAGGCCCTTTACAGTCTCCTGTCACGGTGTGGGGGAAATGTCTGGACTCAGAAGTCACACTGCCTGGGTTCACACCCTGGCCCAGCCACTTACCAGTAGTGTGGACTGGGGCAAGACGTGTAGCTCCTTGGGCCCCAGTTTTTCACTGGAAAGTGGGGCTAACATGATTCCTCCCTCGCAGTGGTGCTGAGAAGATTTAATAAGCCAAGGAATTTAAAGCTATTGGCCTGGTTTTCTTCTTAGTGGTAAGAAGGTCCTTAGTACTCGGTTTCAGAATTGTCCTGCTCCTGGATCAACTATTATAGTCCCTTTAGTTATGGCATGAGATGTTCCTGAAACATACAGGTCCCCTAATATGAGGGCATTAAACAAAAGTGAAAATATTTAAAAATAATTGCAAAACTGAATAACTCCATGAAAAGAGTTCGACCTTATTAGAAATCAAGATATATAAAATAAAGCTATGAGATACTACTTATCTATTAGATTGTTAATTTTTAAAATATATATGTAAAATATCTGTAATATATATGTTCAGGTATGAGTCCTACGAAGTGCAGTAAGCATTCACATTTACTGCTAGTGAGTATAAACTGGTACAACCTTCTTGAAGCCCTACAGTCATGCATACAATTTGACCCAACAATTTCACTTCATGGCAGGTGTTTTTTCTCCTGCCAGATAGCAAAACACATTCTAAGGCTATAATAATTAAACAGTGTATTGTTGGAATAGGGAACATGATAGAGAAATAGATTCAAGTTTATATGACCACCTAGTATATTAAGTTGATATTTAAAATCAGTGACAAAAGGGTGGAATAGAAAACAAATGGTTTGGAAACAATTGAATATTCTTTGGGAAGAGCATAACGTTAGCTCTTCTCCACACACATTAAGCAAAACCAAATTTCAAATAGATTAAATATCTAAACGTAAAAGACCTAGAAGAAAGTATGGAAGACTTTTTATAATCATTGAGAGGAAAAGACCTTTCTTAGTAAGGCAAAAAACCTACATCTCATAAAGAAAATGACCATTTGTACTATAATTAAAATTATTTGTATGGCAAAAAATACCATACATAAAATTAAGACATGACAGACTGAAAGAAAATATTTGCCAAACATATAGCAAACAAAGGGGTGGAAGGTTCTATAAATCAGTAAAAAAGAAAGATAATTTAGTAGAAAAGTGTGCAAATGATTCCAAGAGAAAATTTACTGAGATGGAATTGCAAATGGACAATAAGCACGTGAAGAGATGCTCAAGTTTGTAAATTATTAAGGCAATGAAAATAAGTTACATATGGATTTTTTCTATAAGATTGGCAAAATTTTGTTATTTATAATGTTGTAATGGGAATTCACATTGATGCTGGGGATGTAAATTGGTACAAATTTTTGAACAACAATTTGGCAAATTTGTTGAAATTAAAAAGTCACAGGGGAGCAGATGTGGTTCAAGCGGTTGAGCAGCTGCTTCTCATATGGGAGGTCCTAGGTTCAGTCCCTGGTGCCTCCTAAAAACAAAAAAACAGACAACAAGCAAACAAACAAACAAACAAAAAAAACAACTCAAGGGAGCAGATGTGGCTCAATGGTTGAGCGCCAGCTTTCCACATATGAGGTTCCGGGTTCAATCCCCAGCCCTGGTACCTCAGGAAAAAAAAATAGTCACACATCCTATTACCCAGATCTCTCTCTTCTAAGAAGCTTTCCTACATAAGTATTCAATATGTGTACAAAGATAGATGCCCAACGATGCTTATGGCTGTTTTGTTTTTAATAGGGAATAAAAAGGAATATCCCAGTAGCCCATCAATCCGAGACTATGTGTGGGTCGGTACATAGTGATGCAACTGAAAGGGAGTGTGGAATCAAGAAAGAATTTAAAATAGCAATAAAGAAATGAAAACAACCTAAGTGTCATACTCTGCTATTCCTTTAAAACTATGGCTCATCTATGATGGAATACTTTATACCACAAAAAATGATGCTGCAGAGTATTTACTTAAGTGAAAAATGTTCATGGTATATTGATTAGCAGGAGGTTATAAAACCATATGTACAGTATGCCCTATTTTTGGAACATATATATACCCCAACGGGAACGGGAGGGAAAGAATTCCTGAACTAAGGGCAGAGTGATTTATTTTATCCTTCTCCCCAAACCCCAAAGACCTAAAAAAGAAATGCTTCATGTTTATTTCATATATAAATACACACAAATACAAAATATTTTAATTTCATCTCGAAGATATCTACAGTACCAGCCACACCCCATCTGTCAATGCCTTATTTTTAGAGTTTCAAAATTCATGTGATGGGACCTATGAAGTCCACATTCTGCCATCAGTCTTACACCAGATGTTTTAGAAAGTAGCAGGAATGAAATATGCTAACCCTGGCCTGGGGATGCAATCATTCCAGAAAGCATGTTTTTTTTTGTTTTTTAATGTTTTAACCAAAGAATGAAAAGATGTTTCATTTGCTAAATATTCACTTTTCAAATCGAAAGCTCAGCTGCAATGGGAAGAGAATATAATGCATTGTAAGAAAAGTTTAAAGTTATAAGCTTGTGTAGCCATGCATAAAAACTCCTAAAAACTGTAACCATCCAAGGGTTTCTCTCTGAATGGGCCTTTTATTCCAGCGAGTTGGCACAGTGAAAGATGCATTGCATTGTTCTACCACTCCAGGGTGAAAACACACAGTCTGTTGACATCAATACAATGTACAACAATACATTTTTTATATCCTCTGTGGGTGTTCTGAAAAGACCCCATTGGTAGAAAAAAAATTTTTTTAATTACAGGAAAATCCTGCAATGAATAGAGCACAAAAACATTTCCATTTCCTAGGAAATATCAGAGTCTGCCTAGAAATGTGATGGTGACATTAGGCATACAAATAGAAAGAAATTTTCCAAGGGAACATAAAACTTCTCCTATGTCACGGGATGCCCATGCATCATAGTATAATACAGTATACTTAAGAAAATACTTTTATCAAGAAACCTGTTTCTAATACATCTCAGCAGGTCAAGAGAAACTAAATTTTGATGTACACATAGATGTCTCCCTCACTCCATTCCATTGTTCTCAGGCCTCCTGGTCTTAATTAAACTTGGCTTTATTTGAATTCTTCTAAATGACTTTTTGCATGGACTTCATGGGTCCTACCATACATATTCCAGAAACTAAAGAAAAAAAGGTGGTTGTGGATGGTATTATGGATAGTGTGGGGATGAAATTAAACCAGTGGGAAACCAGGCAAATAAGGAACAGATGCAAATTTTGGACTCCAAGGGGTCTTGAATCTTTATTACTCAAGTGAAGAAGAGCTCAGAATCTTGTTACAAGCAGCTTGACTCAGAAACTGGAGAAGCACAACGGAAGCTTCTCAGCAAATTCGATTCATTCAGCTATATATATGTATTAGCCCCTTGTGACCCTCACATTTTGCTAAACAGTAGCTCCAAAAGACCTATGGAAACTAAGGTACTTAATCTTTGTTAGTTTAGTTAAATATTAATTACAGATAAATTGATAGATATTAATTGAAAATAGTATAATACAGTGTGCTTAAATTGATATGGGTTCCATTGCCGAAGTGTCAAAATGGGGGATTTAGAATGCTATATGCTGTATGTGCTTTCTTAGATGAGCATATCCATATAATACAATATCCATATACTACAATTTCTGTCCAAAAGTATGTAGAAAACCCAAAATAAAGGGTACAAGTAAGAATGAAAGCAATCATTGATGAATGCATTCTACAGAAGTCAATCTGAGTTTTACTTTGATTAATATACATGATTGCCAGAGAAGAGGAGGTAAGAAAATTTAAGTAGAGGAAGAGCATACACAAGTGTACAAAAATATCATTTAGCAAGTCAATATCAATATAAAAAAAGTTAAATTTTGATGTCATGTGTTTCCCAAATATACATGTAATAACCTCTTCTGTGATATTTTTGCCTTATCTTCATAAGCTAGTGCTTTTATTAACTTAATACTTATTATCTGATTAACTCCCTATTTCCATTTAACCCTCAGTACACCAGGAAAAACAGCTATCATCATTGTCATTTGGGTTCAGTGGCCCTTTTCTATTTTTTCTATTTTAATTCATTTTGCAAATAAATTACAGAAGAAAAAAATTAGTGAAAAAAACAGCTTTAAATTTTTGTAAGAAGTTAAATACAGCAAAAATCTTTGGAACAAGTAAATTTTGGTGTACAAGCATCATCAAAGATGAAAGAGTATACTGTCACATATCCTTTTCGTGAATTGCAAAATACTGTGTACGGAAGTCCTTCCTTTTATATGACAAACTAGATGAATGTGCCATATATTTTTTGGAAATATAGTGTTCTCTGATCAGTTCTTGAGTTTTAGAAAATTCATCCAGTATATCATCATCTGAAAACTCATAATCTCAAATTTTACATATATCAGTTTCACCATCATCACTCAAAACTAGAATGTTACTATCTGCCTCTTTGAAGTTATCTTTTATTTCATCTAATAGTTGTGAATTGGCTTCCTTTCTCTGTTTTCTTCCTTTTGTCATTTTGGCAGAAAACAAAAAATTTTTGAATTCTAACCTGTTTTCAATGAAAGCTGAAAGCAGGCTACAAAGATCGTATCTCCAATCTTCTCTTATACCATCTTTGAAAGACAATGCAATACTTTAAGCAGCACAATAAGAAAGCTGAAGGATGATGATTTATTTTACTATGTATTATTCTTTCAGGGTCTCAAATTTATCCCTCATTGTTTTATTATTTTATTATTTTAGCCTGATTGTTAAGAATTAATTCCTTATTAGGAAATAATTCCTAAGATGATGAACTAGCACAATGTTCCAAGATATCAAAATAATAATAATAAGATCACTAAGATCTCATAATATATCTTAGATATACAAAAGAATTTCATGGACCCATATAGCAACTGCAAGATGAATGAGTTTTATTCTATTTAGAAGAAATAGGAAACTTTCTCTTTGTTTTTTGGAAGGCTTCTAAGAAGGAATAAGAGTCATATAAGAATAAAAGTCCTTATAAAAAATTAAAACTGCTCAATAAATAAACTCTAAAACTAAAATTGGACTCAAGGGACCCTTATGTCATACCAATGAATTTATTTTAGAAGTAAATTTTGTATCACTGACCTAATTAGAAAACCAATACCACTTACTGCATCAATTAGGATTACATTTGTTTTTATAACCCATCTAAAATAACAATAGCTTAAACAGATAAATCTTCCATGTAAAAGTTATCCAGAGATAGACAGTTCAGTCATACATATGGCAGCTTCATTCTTCTATTTTCTGCTCTACCACTCTTAGCATGAGGCTTCTGGTCTCAAGATTGCCTCGTGGTCCATTTCAGCTGCTGTAGCTCCAGCCAACTCATCCATATTCCAAGAAGCATTAAGCAAGAATGGGGGTTGGGCAGAAAGTATGAACTCCTAGATAAATCAGTTCCCTTTAAATGTCCTTCATGGATGTCACATGTGGCATTTCTGCTTCTCTCACTGGCCAGAATTAAGGCACATGACCACACACTCAAGAAAGCTAGAAGTTATAGTCTTTTATCTGGCACATTACCACTACCAATAATACAGGGATTCGTTCTGTAAAGAGAAAGGGAATAATAGGCATTGTGTGGACAATCAACAGTTTATACCACAACTACCCAAAATAGAAGGTAACCACAAACACATACAATAAAAACAAAATAATAAGATTAAACTATAGCTAGATATTGTTGGCAACTGAAGATTCAAAGCCCAAGAATTTCTCTTACTTGGTTTAAAAGGGAAAATATCAACTGCTAGGGAAATGTTAATGATTTTCTCCTTGACCCCAATCAAAATCATTGAAAGGGACAATAACCCCCTCATACAATGATTTGCTAATTCAGTGATTCCATATTATTTAATGTCATATTTATGTATCATATAAAATCACCTCCTGAATGACCAACGGAGTACATCCGACACTTTGGGAAAAGTTAGGCTAAAGTGAAGGAGACGTGAAAGGAGATAAGGTTATAGAGATAAACTGAGGTTAAGGAGGAATAAGACTTTGGATACTAGGCAAAGGAATTTTAAATTAGAATTGTGAGATTTATACCTAAAAGGACATTTAGATATTATCTAGCCATAGAATCAAAAGCTCACAAAATTGGCAATGATTTTAGAAGTAACCTAGTCCATTGAGGATGACAATTCTTTCTAAAACATCCTTAGAACCAAGTTATATAAGCCCTGTTTTCAACCGTTCCAGGGAAGATGGACCAAATATTTAACAACTATTTCCATTTTAAAACATTTCTAATCTTAGAAAATGCTTCCTTATATGGAATTAAAATAAATCTTCTAATGCAACTTATCTTGGTCTTCAGTTTCCCCTTTGGGAGGAAGAAAAGGTAATTTAACCAATTTTCCACATATAAGCCCTCTAACATTTTATTTATTCCCTTTTATTCTTTTGTAACTTCAAAATAACCATTCAAATACATTTTAATGTAAAAAAATCAATCTATACAAATAAAAAAAAAAAAAACTTGACTCTCCTTGAATCCCATATGTGAAACCATTATTGTCAGCTTGTTATGAATTATTCCAGAGCTCTATCTCTTTATACACATAGGAAAACATGTTTTGTTTTATGGGTTTTTTCCCATAAATTATAATACATACATATCATCTGAAATGTGCTTTTTTTAACTTAACAAGTCTGGATGATCTTTGCATGTCAGAGCCTATAGAGAGCTGCCTCTTTCATTTTAACTACTACATGGTAGTCCATAATATGAGTGTATCATGGTTAACTTAACTATGATAAACCCTTTGGATATTTCCAATTTGAGGCAATTAAAAAGCTGTTAGAGTAATCATCCTTGTAAATGTCTTTGTATATGTGTCCTTGTGCATATGGACTTGTATACAAAATTTCTCTAAATTGCATACAAGCAAATGTGCATTTGAAAAAACTGATCATACCCAATTGCCAACCAACACAACCACACCGTTTCACACCCACTGTTGTAACAGATTATGAGAATCCCCATTTCCTCACATTCTCGCCAGATCTAAATACTGTCAGTATTCATATTGTTTCCCAATCTGAAACAATCATTATTTTTTGAAGTCCTGCAATATTTCTGTAAAATCTTTTCTCCAAGCCTAGCCCTCTGCTTCCTTTAATCCTACTTTGATAGTTCATATTTTTCAGATATTTCACTACTTCAGTTTGCTCCTGGAGATGCTTCAATTTATCAACTTCCCTCTTAAAATGTATTTCCGAGAACTGATTATAATGGTACAAGTATACTTTGACCTGACCTGTATACAAAATCGGACAACTATCTATCTTGTTCTGATCTGATAGATGTTAATATTTTGTGACTCACTATTCTCATTAAGAATCTAAAAAAAAGGATGAAGCCTTTCTCCTAAAAACAAAAGGTATACATGTGTATAACACATATACAGTGTCAGCGGTTTCATGAACCACAGACCCAAGGTTAATTCTTATTAATGCAGCTCCAATTTATATTTATATTGTTGATTTGCATTCGGCTTGCAATCAATTATATCTCAAGTCCTATTTACATTAATTACTATAAAATTCAACCTTTCTCAGATGATATTTTTCATACTTTTTGAACCTAGGTGCTGAGCATTTTGCATTTTTCTTAAAAAGTTTCGTCTTTTTAATTTCTGCCTAGTCCACCAGTCTATTGAGCTCTTAGTATACTTTGTCTGCTATCATCTTGTATATGAATGTCTTCATTCATCTCATTTAAAAAATATAAATAGGATCCTCTCTCCAGAGGCTTTTGCTTCTTTTCAACATGTATTTTATGAGTGACCACTCTGGGCCAGCCTCTGGAGTAACTGTGCTGTGAGCTAATACATACTCAAGGATATTGTGTGCAAATTGATCAATGTCCTCGTTGAAATCCAAGTATATGTGATGCACAGTATCTCCTAGTCTACCAAGTTAGCAATCTAAACATCAAACTAGCATGGGATTTCCATGATCACCCTGACTCCTGGTTACCATCACATCCCTTGCTGAGTGTCTTAGTTTCCTAAGACACTCAGCTGCTGTAACAAAATGCCATAAACTAGGTGGCTTACAACAACAGAAATTTATTCTCTCACAGTTCCGAAGACTGGGATCTGAAACCAAAATATCAACAGAGCTATGCTCCCTCTAAAATCTGTAGGGGAGAACCCTTCCTTGCCTCTTTCACCTTCTGGTGGTTGCCAGCTGTGGTGGTTTGGAGCTGTATGTACCCCAGGAAAAACAGGTTCATAAACTTAGTTCATTCCTGCAGATGTGAGTGCATTGTAAGCAGGACCTTCTGATGAGGCTACTTCAGTTAAGGTGTGGCCCAGGGTGGGTCTTAATCCTATTACTGGAATCCTTTATAAGAGAATGAAATTCAGGCAGAGAGAGAAAGCCACGGGGAGCAGCCAGAGCTGAAATTCAGTGGAACCCGGAAGAGAACAAAGAGGCCAGGAGAAGCTGCCATGTTCATTAAGGGTGGCCAGCAGCCAGCCCCAGACCGCCACAGTCATTGAGGAGAAAGCACCACCTTGATGATGCCTTCGTTTGGATATTTTCCTGGCCTCAAAACCGTGAGCTAATAAATCCCCATTGTTTAACCCCACCCGTGCATGCTATTTGCTTGAGCAGCTCAAGAAATGAAGACACCGGTAATCCTAATCCTCGGCATTCCTTGACTTCTCAATGCATCATGGCAATCTCTGCCTCAGTCTCTCCTCTCTGTATCTGTCGCGTCTTCTCGCCTAGTGAGGACACCAGTCATAATGAATTAGCCCCCCCCCCAATCCAGTTTGGGCTCATTTTAACTAATCACATCTTCAAAGACCCTATTTCCAAATAAGGTCATATTCACAGGACCCAGGATTAGGATTTCAACATACCCTTTGGGGAGAACACAATTCAACCCATAACACTTCAGTGTTCAAAATTTCTATTTAATACTCAATCCAAAATTTTGCCAACTGTAAAAAGCAAAGAGTCAGGGATATTACTTGATCTTTCCAAAATTAAATAAAATTAGTGGTTAAGCTTGGCGTTATTTGATCTACAGTAAAAAATAGTGTAAATATCAAAACAGTATCTAAGAAAATATTCAAGAAAATTTTTGTGAGTAAATGAAACAGAGTAGAAAAAAAGAATAGCAAGAAGATTGCAGCAAACTCAGATCATTAAAAAGTAGTATAATCTAATCCACTGAACATGAAGATAAACTTATAATGAAATTCATAACATTCTCTCTTATTATCTTTGCAAATTCACTATTATCACCAGAGGCATAACTCCTACTTTCATATTCCGAAATGGAAGTCCAGCCTCTAAATCTCTGAGCCTCTGGCAATCAGGCTTAAATGTTTCATTTTTTTAGTCATGTACTCTACAGCTATAAAAATGTACAGGGGAGCAGATATGGCTGCTTCCCACATGGGAGGCCTCGGGTTCAGTCCACGGTGCCTCCTAAAAACAAAACAAAACAAACAACAAACAAACAACAAGCAAATAAATGAAAAACCCAATTCAGGGGAAGCTGATATGTCATGTTGAGCACCTGCTTCCCACATATGGGGTTCCCAGTTCAATTTCCAGCCCCAGGATCTCAAAAAAAAAAAAAAAAAAAAAAAGTACAGCTGTCTTTGTGGATTTGTGGGTCTCTCGCAAATATAAACTGTCATGGGTGTTGCTTCGTCAGAGGCGTATGTGGTAACATAGAATTAACAGGAAAGTGGATGTGGCTCAAGTGATTGGGCTCCCATCCACCATATAGGAGGTCCATGGTTCGAGTCCTGGGGCCTCCTGGTGAAAGGCAAGCTGGCCCACGCGACGAGCTGACCCAAGCAGAGTGCTGGCCCACATGGAGAGCTGACACAGCAAGATAATAATACAAAAAGAGACACAGAAGAGAGACAATAAGAAACATAGCAGACCAGGGAGCAGAGGTGGTGCAAGAGATTGAGTGCCTCTCTCTGCTAAGGAAGGTCCCAGGATCAGTTCCTGGTGCCGCCAGAAGAGAAGACAAGCAGACAGAGAAGAACACACAGAGAGCAGACAGTGAGCACAAAACAACAGGGGTGGGGTGGGAGACAAAGAAATAAATCTTTAAAAAATAAACAAACATAGAATTAACAATGCCACTTGAAAAGTTGAGCTTGGTTTACTTTTGTCACTGTTTAGTGCCAATGAAGGAAAAAACAGTAGTTTTCCGTCTAAATAACCACAGATTCCATTTTCAACAGGGTCTATTTCATAAAATGAGCTCATTATCCAAACCACTTTTCAAAAATCTACCCACTACCACCTTTACCGTTTTTAATATCTAAAATAACAAAAGAAGCATACTGATTTGGGATTAATGTGGTTTTAAAGTCCATGTATTCATGACCTTAATCAGGATGATAATATTGAAAAAAAAAACATGAAATGCAATGTAAATTAACATGAGTGCTTCTTCAGCTCCGTGGGACAGAAAAGTGATTTCCTGAATAAGCTTAAAAACATAATTAAATGTATATTTCATTTCCCTTTCAAGAATATTCTTTCAAGCATGTCTGATACAGCTGCGGGGAAAGCAATTGACAGCTTCCAGTCAAAAGGAAAACTATGGGTTCTTTACAAGCTGTTTTGTGGCTTTTCAAATCCTCTTTTGGTCTCTCTACTTTTTCCTCCTCTTTCTTGATATTATTTGTTGAATTAGAAATTAGTATTTTACTGGGAAAAATATTTCTACAAGTTTAAAAAAACTAAATAGCCAACTTAATGAGAATTTCTCCAATTGCTTTCTAGTTAGCTAGGCATTTTTGTTGACCCTTGCTCTGTGTTTTTGAAAAAAACTGTTATTAGAAGAAAACTACTTAGTTAAAACTGCAAATTACATTAAAAAAATAAAAAACAACCTCAAACTATTTCTACAACTCCAGGAATTATTATCATTACTCAGTATGGGAGCCATTATTCTGAAATAGATCATCACATTGTGAGCTTTAGATTACATGAGATTTGACAGGAAATTATTCATAGCCTACATCATAAATAAGAACAAAAATATGTATTTGTTAAATGTTATATTTATATAAATAAATGCTTATATGTTTATAAGTATCTATATCAATATATATCAAATAAATATTTAGAAATATATTTATATAAGGGTCATAAGTATGAAAGGGCTTATAACTGATAAATGAAACTGCCCATGACTCATCTATTTAACATAAACTTACTCTTTGAAACTGTAGGGGAAAATAGTTCCAATGATTACAATATTTTACTTTCTATTGTTGAGGTGGGAATTCTCTTCTGCACAGAAAGCAATGTTTTTTTCTATAACTTTTGCTGATTTAGTGCCCTGAATCTTTAAACATTCAAAGGAGAAAAATATTTCCTGTGTATTTAAGACATTTGCAACTCTTCCTTCCCTTCTTCTAGGCAAGTTAACTCTCCCTGAAGTGGCAGGAACAAAGAGGGAAAAAATACAATTGCTAGTTTGGTAACTTCTAAGTTGTGTGGAAAGGTGACTGATGTACCTAGTAACTAAAAACACAACTTTATAAGTCTCTCTTGGTTTTATTTCTTCCTGTTCTTTTTAGCCAACATCACAATCAGCATTAACTACTAAATACAATGGTTACCCCCAGGACTCATCTTAAGTGAAATTATGAAATTGGTGATCATGTTTTTGCTTTGGATAAACAAAAACGGAAGCTTAGTAAAGCAGGTAGCTGTTAAAACTAAATCATCAAGCATGGAGAGCAGGCCGTAGCTTGGTCCAGTGGGAGAAGCAGGAAAAAGGGCAAATCCCAGTAGTCAAGAACCCCGTGAAGAGTGGAGCATGAGACGTGGTCAACAGGTACAGATTAGCATCAAAGGAGCAGGGGGAGGAGGTACTTCCAGTACAGTGAGACTACTTTTGGGAGGGGACTGCTGCCACCTCAGGGCCCCTCCTGCCAGGAAGTCTCCATCGGAGCACTTAGTGGGGTGGGAACACAGCCTGGCTCTCCTTCAATCCTGAGCTCCCGTAAGTGTGCCTGAGGACTCCTTCCTCGGCTTGGAGAGCCCACTCCCCTCAGATCACACTCTGCAGCCTAGTCCCTTTCCTCTGTCCATCATAATCTCCATCGCATCCACCAAGGCACTGTAATTCCTTTACCCCGAGCCGCCTGGAAGAGACACTGTAGCATAAGCTTGAGATCACTTCAGTCCATAGTGACTCACTCCAGAAACTTCTCATTTTTCTTTTTCCTATCTAAGTTAATAGTCCGATGCTGCATCATAACATCTGGCCGGTAAGAGCCACTGTTTAATCATGATGTTCTTCAGACTCCCCAGTGCCTCCCTGCTCCTTCTCACCCCTCTCCCCATAAAAAATCCCTAAATTCAAGGCTTTGTGATCAGATTCTAGGTCTGAAGGTCTATAAAATTCTTTTATGTGACTTGTCTATTTTCACTTCCAAATGCTAGAAAACGGGTTATGTATGTGTCGCTTCCAAATGCTAGATTAAATTCTTTCAACATGACAGTGCTTTATGGCTTCCTAAATTACCAAAATTAATTAAGGATATAGTGTATGCACAGAAATAATGATTTCATTTTCAAAGTTTTAGTCATTTTTAAAAGTTCGTGATTTTTATTCCAACTTGATCTTTTCTCTGGCAAGCGTATGCTTTTTAGCCCATTCTTTCTGGGCTCATCAAAAAATGGCAGGTGAGATGAGCTCTAGGACTGCATCCAACACAAACTCGAGCATATGTGAAGGTGCTTTTCAACTCGGGTTTATGAACAGTGTTTCAAAGACCCAGGAGAGTCTCCTGCCATCTTGTGCAGCACGCAGTAAATGTGAGGCCCACTGAAACCAAAAACCTTCTCCCTCTGGGCATTGGGCAAATGACAGTATTAACAGTGATTGTTATTTGAGACTAAACCAGGCTAAAATTGCTCTAGGATAGAGACTATGCTCTTCCCAATCAATACAAAATCCATCACACGATGGAAGCTTATAAAATATACAGTGATGACTCTACTGAAATCTCATACATCTAGACTTTCATATATACTAATTTTTTTTAATGTCAAATAGCATTGATTTAGGATTAGTCAATGTAGTCTGTGAAAAAAAATAAAACATTTCCCAGCATGCATAATATGTTTTTGACATTTGCTTTAAGGTAGCCTTCTTAGGATCCCTGGAATAATATTGGAATTCAACCAGATGCGAGAACCTACCCTCGGTTTATACAATTTTAACTCACATATTTCTTCTTCCTTCAACTTTTTTGCTTTATAACAGAAAAGGAAATGATACAAGAATCTGGTCCATTTTGGGGAATTCCTCAATATTTTCACCCCAACTTTTTAAGTGAGAAACAATGAAAAACTAATCAATATTAGAGTTAATAATTACATTCTCGAGTTTCTAAAAATATCTTCCATTACTCAACTCCCTCCCACCCCAAATGTCTTACTGAAAATGCAAGACAAAACCAAGGATTGTGTTTCTGAGGGAAAAGCTGAAGTCCTAGAGATGCTGAAGTCAGAAGGGTAGGGTCTGTATTTCCAATTGCCCTGACTCCTATTCAGCTTTGTTCTGAGACAGAGGAAGATGGACCAGGAAGTGGTGGGACGTTCCAATGACAACCTGCCATTGCTCCATTGAATAGAAAGGACATTCATATATCCTCAGATAAGAGGAAGCTAGGAACGAGCCAGAAGGCAAGGACGAGGGACAGCTGAGGAGCGCGGAGGCCTGGAGTCTGCGCACTGCCTCCCCTGCTGCCTTTCCCCGGGGGGCTGTGAGCAGTGGCGGCAGCAGGCGCTGCCCCAAGCCTCTTCAACCCCACCACTCACTTGGCCATTCTGTGCCCCAATTTAAAATGGAGATAATGTTGTGAGGACTAATGTGTTAACATCCTTGAAGCTCTTAGAACAGGGCCTGGCACACAGCAGGTCCTCAATAAATCATTTTTTTGAAATACAGTATGACATACAATAGGGCAAAGGACATGAAACTTAGAAAGGGTTTGGAACTGCTTTTCAAAGCCTTGGAGGAGGAGAGAAATATGAAGAAAATGGCATCTTCTATCTTCACAAAATATAGAATTTTGCAATATCCTAGCAAACAGGTAAGGGAGCATTTTGTTGTTGCTGTTTACTTGCTTGTTTCCTTTTTTTTTGGCAAAATGTAAGTAACTCTCTAACTCCTGCCGTGCAGGTAAGGCAGCGCCTCCCGTGGGTAGCCTCCGAGGAGCACTAAAACGTCTTGCCCTTGTCTTCCAGGGTTCCTCTCTGGCAGGTCAATACGGCTTGTCCTACTAGGACCGACTTAATGGCCTGCATCGGCAGCATACAAGATGATTCATTTTCTTTGCAGGAAAGTCAGTCCCAATTTTAATGAACATTTGCCTTCACTGTCCATTTTGCTGCAGAGTTCATGTGACACTCCTCACTGTTTTGTTCAGCAGCACCCTCCGCGTGCTCTGTCAGGCCACCAGCAGCCCTGGTGCTGTGTGCGATAGCTCCAGCACGAAGGGGAGCCCCCCAGACAAGGCAGAGCAGTGCTGGGTCTGTGGCCAGCCACACAGGGCCAGGCTGAGACCCGGCAACAGAAACGTGGTCCCAGAAGAAACAGAGTAAAGGCAGCGCAGAACAGATTAGGGGTCAGAGCAGAGTGAGAAGCGTGTAAGAATTAGAATACTGTTACTGTCTATATTGGGCACATAGAGAGAAAACAGTGAGAAAGAAGAATCTGTTGCAAAGTCTGGGGATCTGGCTCCCTCTTTGAATAGCCCTGTAACCTTAGGCAACTCTCTGCCCTTCTTTGAGTCTGCTTCTCATCTGCAAAATATAACAACAACAGACACCTGGGTAAGGCTGACTGTATGACAGGCACTCTTCTGTTGTACATGTGGCAACTCATTCTATCCTCACAGCCACTCAATAAGGTAGGTGCTCCTATTTTGTCACCATCATAACCCATTATACAGAAGAGAAAACCAAGGTATGGAGAGATGAAGGAACTTGTCCAGAGCCACCCAACTAGAAAGCAGAAGCATTGAGATTCCAACCTGGGCAGCCTAGCTCCAGGGTCCATGGACTTACCCATTATGCAGAGGCAGAGAGTTGACCACAAAATCGCTTCTCCAATTCTTCATAAGCCAATACTACTGGAATAATACTAGAAAGATGGCGTACTAGAAAAACCACCATATGATTGGATGCTGCAGCAATGTCAAACTACTATAAAAGTTTCCACATGCTTCCAGTGTCTATACTTCTCTTATCATGGATCAGGAACAACTAGTTCAGGGACCAGCACTGGTCCATGGACTGCACGTTGAGGACTGCCAGAGCTGTATGATCTCTAGGTTCCCCTCCCGCACTGTGGTTCTGAAGGGCACGTTTTGAAAAGCTGTCCAGGTTTCCCCACTTCTCTACAAAAAACTAAATTCCAAAAGAGGTTAAAGTTAAATGTAAACAAAGCCCCCAACACATCGCCTGCTGTGTTAGACATCTGCCGCTCATTTATCAGCATTTACCGAGCACCAACTTTGTTTCTGGTGTTGGACTGGGTGCCAAAGTTCTGGGATTAAGGATAGCACCCTCAACAAGTTTAGAGTCTAGTAGGCAGGACAAAAAATAAAAATACATAAAAGGTTACAAGATTGACACAAGTGTTGATGACATTTGAAGCTCTAAGAGCAAAAAAAGTAGATACTTTTCCTTTTTCCCTTCAGCCCCTTTCAAGGAACAAAAGGAATGAAACCTGTGTTTCCCAAGTCATCCTTTTTACCTGCTTATGGAGGGTAGGGGGTCACAGTTGTAAGAGTATTGCTTGAGCTCTGTCCCCACCGGGAACTCTGGCTCACTCTCACCTTTATATTACTACCAGAGAGTCAGGGTGACCCCAGATATCTCATGTGCACTCTAACTAATCCTCTAGACACCCTGGGACATCATTTTCTTTCTTCTTTGATCCGGTTCACTGTGGTGTCCCCGGCACTGCGTATGCCCCAGGTGATGCTCAAGCGTGCTGGGCTTGACCGTGAGGACCTGCTGGAGGGCCAAGAGCACCATGGCCCATCACCGCAGAGGAGCTCGGCCCGTGCCCGAGACTCGCTTCTCCGTATCTCAGCTCTCTTAGCTTCCACTTGTCCTTCGTTGTGCTTGCCTCATTCACCTCGCCTAGAACGCAAGTCTAAGGCCATGGGGTCTGGGCTGGGAGGAAACTGACAGGCTCTACTAGAGTCACACGTCTCAGACATTAGCTCCCGGCTCTTGAAACAAACTTTTCCTCTGACATGTTCAACTCTCCCTTTGAGATGAAACCATTCCTCTTCCCTCAGTTCTTTCAGGTAAAATGAATCTATAGGGGCCCACCCACCACGCGTGCCTGATACTAGAACCCCTGCTCGGGAAGATTCCCGTAGCTCAACAGTATCTCCCCACCCCTTTTCATTAGGGTGAATGATCACCACTTACCTATGCCATGGTGATTCTCAACTTTAATCAGTCTCCACACCACAACACCCAATCTTGTATATGCAGCAGAGATGAGCATGATATGGGAATTTCTGGGCAGTGAGCGTGGTTTTTATCTGAATATCTGGGAGGTATAGGGGTGTGCAGAGAATCACAGGTCTCCGACTTCTTTGCTACTAGCATGTAGGGTTTTCCTTTTCATTCTAAACAAAGGAAATTTTTAAGGAAAATCATAATGTGCTTGCTTTTTTTTAAGGCTAATTCTCGTGTCTTTTGACTTTTGTTTCTTAGCTGTTCTTCTTCCAAACACAGACCACTGCACAGGTTTTTGGGTCTGTGCCACATTTGGGGGTTTTACAGGATACCACCCACACTATATCTTAGAGTTGTACTTCCTCTCCCAGTTGTTCTAACTACCTCAAGCTTGGCTTTCTGAAGACAGATGTTTTTCATCTCTTTTGCCCTTTCATTTGTTTATAACCTCCAAATAGTCAGTTACTGTGTTTGTTGTTCAAATAAATATCTAGCCAACTCACCATCACCCAGGCCTTCTGCTCTGAAGGGAAATCCTGTTTTTCAAATGAAGCCACAACGTAATTTAAAAACTTTTAGCTTTTCCAAATTTGACTTATCTTCCTCAAACCACCTGAGAGAAGTGCACAACCCTCTTCCATCCCCTCCTCTCCAAGCCACCTGGATGGCTTCTTCTTCCCTGATTCTCTCCAGCATAGGAGTTTAACCACATGGCAATTCTTTCCAATCCCTGGCAACATGCATCAAACTAAGAACAAGAAGAAGCTCTAGGAAGTTCATTTTGCAAAGAAATTTCTCACTAATCCCTCTCTGATAACAGTGATGGTTAACAATTATTATTACTTACTTAGAATTATAGTTCCCCTCCTCTCTCACTTTAACAGACTTAGGCTCCTTTGAAGAAGAAAAAAAGACTGTGGACTCCTCACCCTTTAGCGCATGTGTTTTGTGTCACATATCATTATGTGACTGCAAGAAAGCTATAACTTCAGAAGAGAGCCACACGGGTCGTTCCTACTGCTCAGGGCTCTAGAGAAGGGCTCAGTAACAGAGAAGAACATTGGGCTCCTGGTTATTGCCACCTTACCCCTATTTATCTTTATTTCTTTATTTCCTTTTTTTTTTTTTTTTTGGAAAATGCTTGAGTTGGAGTTGTCTGGCAGGTTGGTCATGCTTATAGGCATAAATCTCATACCATCTACATTAGTAACTCTCTGGGAATAGGACTATATCTCTTCTTTTTTCTTTCTAATAATGCAGGGCATATAATGGGTTGCCAATAGCTATCAGTCAGTTGATATCAGACATAAACAATGAACAAATCTCCTGGGAAATGTTAAGGAAACATGTCTGATAAAGAACTGAATTTGCTGCATTCACCCATCAAATGTCTTGTTTTCCCATTACATTAGCCACAAGTCTCCGGGCAAGATTTGACCAAAATATTGGCTCTCACCAGAATACAGGGGACAATGAAGGCAGCTGAGTTTGAAAACCACACTGCCTCCCAGTTCTGCAGCCCTCCTCCCACTTGGTTCTGAGGTATCTACTCTTACTTTCCTTGCCTTTGTGCCCCTTGATTGGAGACTTTTGTTTGACCCTTTGATCAGTTGGTTGTTTAAGGTTCGTTTTACCAGATTGCCTTCCTCCAGATTGTGCCAACCCTCCTACCAGCAGGGTAAGAGTGCCAACTTTCCAGCACTCTCACAAGATCAAGTAAAGTGGTGGTGGAAGCCACGTTTCTCACTACAGGAGTAGGGGTTCCAGATAAGCAAGGCCTGAAGGTACCCTGTGGCTCTGGGTGAGACGGAGACATAAGGATGAACTTATGTCTAGCTTCCTGTAGATACAGATGGGTACAGAGAGCAATAATTACAAATCATAGGTATTCATGAGTTAGCGTGGCTTTGTCCCGAGAGGCAGTAGCAACAAGCACACCTAGTGCCCAGGTCTTGGCTTTCATATCATTCTCCATTAAAAGGAACCAGGCCTCCTTGATTCTAGGGCTAAAGCAGGACATATACAAAGATGAGCCTGGAGCATCTTATAGTGCCAAAAAGTAAGAAAGTACTTAAAAAACAAAATGACGGGGGTACGGCAAAGGGACACAGGAGCCAATGTGAAGGACCCCCAAGGGCCAAAGCTGGGAACAACAAAATAAATAACATAGCCCAAAGTACAAAATAAATATCCATGAGTCCATACTGATATAAATTAGTGATTAAACAAATGGGGGAGAAGAGACAAAATGTCCATGCAGAAGAATTCCAAATAATTTATAGATACTCCACCCTTAAAGAAGTGGAGCAACCCTCCCCCGTGTCATCCCCCCCAGCCCACCCCCACCCCCATTTCTTAAATTCAGGCTCTATAGCAATTTCCTTCCAGAGTACAGAATGGAAAGGGAGGGTAGAGAGTAACAGATACTACCTCAACCAGGTGTAAGAATGGCACTTTACCTCTGTGGTCTTCTTCCCCAAAACCCCTAACCCCTAACATGAGCAAAACATCAGACAAGCCCAAACTGAAGGACATTCTAGAAAATACTTGACCAGCACTACTCAAAATTGTCAAGTCACCAAAAACAATGAAAGCCTGAGAAACTAAAAAGACTAAGTGTAATATGGTATCCTGGATGGCATTTTGGGACAGAAAGAAGAGTATTATAGAAAAAATAAGGAACCTCGAGTAAATATGGACTTCAGTTTATAATGATGTATCAGTATTGGTTCATTAATTGTGACAAATGTACCACAGTAATATAAGATTTTAACAATAGGGGAAACCAGGTGGTGGGTATAAGGGAACTCTTCCTAATTTTCTTGCCACTTTTCTGCAAATCTAAGACTATTCTGAAATAAAAAGCTTATTAAATGTTAAAAAAAAAAAAAGCTCTAGCAAATACCTGGCATATGTATTAGTTCAGTAAATGGTAGTTATATTATTTTTAAGTGACCTTTGCCATTTTGAAAAGTGAAATGAAATATTTTTTTGTTTTAATTTGAATTTCTTTGGTAACTAAATTTTTTTAAAGGCCAAACGTTTTTTAAAGGTTGTCTTTGCTTTTTATATCCATGTCCTTTACCTGGTCCTTCTTGATTTTTCTGACTTACTGGGTCTTTCGAGGTTTGTCAGGGACAATCCTAGCTTATGCTCTCCCAGCCAATGATTGTATGACCCCCTTTCATTCAGAAAAACAGATGGTGTGGTCACGCAACTGGGGCCCACTGCTGCCCTGACCCCATGTTTTTTGCGTGTTCTCCTATGTAACTGCACTACCTTCCCTGCTGCCAGGCCTTTCTCTGTCCCTTCCGCTACTCCTGACCAAATCATACCTTGGCAATTAAACAGGATAAGATTTTTGGTAGCTAAGAGCCGAGCCCTCTGCCAAAAATACTTAGTCATTTTGCTAAATGACCGCATTTGGAGGAAATATGAGCGCCCATATAAATTCCAATTTAGCTCAGTACTTCAGTACTCAGCCTTCCATACAAGGGAATGGAGTATTCAAAATGTGTGGCGGTCCCTTTCCACGAACTCGTGTTTTCAAAGATATTTTCCTCTGCTCCTGTCCATTGTGCTGGATAGGGTTCAATGGCACGGCCAGGAGAGGGCATGGAGGTGCAGGGCCATGGACTGGGCCTTCCCGGCAGCCTCCTCAGAAGACAGCCTTCTCTCTCCCCACTCCTTCCTTCCTTCTTTCCTCCTTCTTTTCCCTTTCCTTTTCGTAGCTTACTTTCTTTTCACTTTTCCTTCCTTTTTTTTCTTTCTCCCCAACTTCTTCTTTGGCATGGGGAATTTGTTTATGGGTCAATTTATCTGACCCGCTTTTTTATTACACAAATGGTATATGTTCATTGGAAGAAAAGTAGGAAATACAGATTAAGCTGGGGGGGGGGGGGACAAAAACATTCCACCACCCACAGATAAGAATATTCACATTTTTCTGTATCTTTTCCTGTATCTCTCAGGGACAGTGTAACGATATGGAGAGCACTGTTATTGGAGTCGAGCTTCCTGGCTCCAGCTCATACTGACAGTGTGACTTTGAACAAGTTATCTTTCTAAGCCTCAGATTTCACATCTGTAAAATGGGGATAAATGATATTTTTTTAATAATTATAATTTGTCTTTTTATTTTTCTATCAGGTTTAAATAACAGAATTTTGGTAAATCACTTCGTATAGGCCAAAAAAAGAATTGGTACTCAAGAAATGGTAGGTGTTATTAATAATACATGTTTTTTGGTAAAAAGTGATATCGTACACTACATTACATTGTTGGTAACTGGTTTTATTTTTTGCTCAACAAAATACAGAACTCTTTGTGATTAAATATAGATCTGCTACTTTATCACTTTTGAATTTATTTTTTTGTATTGCATTTTTTCCTTTTCAAATATAACGAAGATGAGTATTTAAATATAAGTGAAGTTAAAAATGACAATAAACATCATATATTAATACTACCATGAACTTAGAAACCCTCTGGGTATTGTCATATCCCTATGAATTACCATTCTTTTTTCATTTCAGACTCACACACAAAAATTACTTCAAAGGCGACTTTAAAGTAAGAAGCCTGGGCCAATGATATCTTTGGAGACCCTAGCTCTAATGGGCATTGGCTCTTCAAACCACAGGTACCATCTGGAAGGAAACTAACCTAGAGGCCTAAAGAGCTTAAAGGAACTATCGATGCTAAGTACAGTGCTGATCATCAAAGTATGAATTTAGGGTTTTATCTTCTTCATTTTATTTGAGCAATTGCCTTATCTTCTGACATACGCTGCCCGGTTTTGGAGAACGTTCTTTGTTGCTGCTGCTCTCTGTGGTGTGCAAGAGTAAGGGACAGGCTGGCACTGGTTTTTATAACCTTATTGTAATAATAGGAGGAAACCAGGAAACAGCACAGAAAATTCAGGTTCCGTTGACTCTTAGAAAACAGAACCTTAGGAACAAATGCAGGGGTAGACTCACTACAACATGCAGAAGAGGTGTTGAGTTCTTGAGTGTTTGATTAGAATTCCTTGGAGAAGACAACCCGGCAGGGCTGATCAACTGGGGCACGTATGCACATGTGCTCTCATAGGGCTCTGGGGTCACAGCGGCATCGGCCCTGTGCCCTAAGCACATGAGTGCGTTTCATAAGCAGTCTGAAGTTTTTAATATACCCTCATACAGCAGTCTATGTGGAAAAGCCCGGGATGTGTAGGAATCAGGGAAAGGAGCAGGGATGACTGAAATCTTCTCGTGGGTTAACTGGTCTATCTCACGAAGTCCCCGAGAGGCACAGCAAGCACGGTCCCTGGTGTTGCAGGCAACGATGAATACCTGCTGAATTGATTTGAAGGGAAATTGCTAGAAAACGCAGTATGCAGCTCTGTATTTGGGTTACAAGTTATGTGGGGAGGAGTCTTCAAAGTATCCTCTCGAAAGAAGCACGTGTCAAGAAGCACACGCGTCGAGGCTCATTAAGACAGGACTGTGTAAGAGTTTTACAAGGCACCCTCGCGCTGTCACCTCAGACAACCTTTGATCACCTGACCCTTACAGGCAGGGAAGCTGAGGCCTGCAGCAGTGACGTGCCTGGCCCAGGGTCCAGGCGGCTAACGTGGGCAGAGTGAGATTAACACCACAGCCCCTGCTCCTCCGCTGCGGTCCTTACCAGGGAGCCATTCGTGGGCTCCACCCGGAATCAGAACCTTCTTCCTCAGCCTTAATTTGTCGTGCAGCTTCCCTCCGGCAGCTTACAAATTATTGACCTAAGGCTGAAGAAAAGTATTAATACAAAATGAAAATCATGATTATGTGGACATCTGACCGACAAAATGAATATTCATTTACTTCTAATTTTACACAACTTCATACTTCTTTCAGAATATTTTCTCCTAGAAGTCCAAGACAAGGACTGAGAGAAAAAACAGTACAGGTCCCATGTTTACCCCTCTACCGTGATAGTGTCTGGGGACAGGACTCAAAGTCCCAATAATAATATCTTCAAAACAACCAAAACGTTTCTACCATATCACAGGCAACTCCACATAGCTTATCACTATATCTTCACAACAATTCCTACAAGATTATTATCCTTTTTCTACACATCAGAAAATTGAGAGACTCAGGGGCGTAAATAAGTACTAAAGTGTCTCAGTTGGGTTCACAGCCTGGCTCCGTCTCTTACCACCTCTGTGACCTTGGGCAGAGCTGACAGTCTGCCCCTTACATTACACGGCCTCTCATGGCACCACTATGGACTACCTGCAGGGCCAATCCCAGACAAAAGTGAGAAGGAGGCAGGATGATTCCCATTACCCCTGACCTGACCTTTTGCCTCCTTTTTCAAGGGGCCTCTTCCCCCAGGCTCCCAGGGCTCCATGTCATCCAAGTGCCCCTTGCCACGGCAATTGGCATTGTAAAGAGGACCTAATACAGTGAGACATGATGCTGTATGCAGGTGGGACAAGAAGCTGCACCTACAAAGAGCACACAATTTAGCCAGCAAATGTGGGAGGGATGTGATTGTCCTAAAAGGAGGAGACAGCAAAAGCAAAGGAAGAGGCAGAGGTGTGACTTGTAAGTTCAGTTTTGTTTTGTTTAAATATATAATATATAATATATATATAATATAGTATATATATTATATACTATATTATATATATAATATATAATAGCTTCATTGAGATGATTCACATACCATACAAACCACCCATTTAAAGTTTACAACTCAGTGGATTTCAGTGATTTTAGTGTGTTCACAGAGTTGTGCAACCATCACCACAGTCAATTTGAGAACATTTCAGCACCCCATAAAGAAGCCCCATGTACATTAGCATCACTCCCCCATTTCCACACACGCACACACCTCCTGCCAGCCCCAAGAAACCACTAATGTACTTTAGGTTTACAGATTTGCCTATTCAGATAAATGAAATCATGTAATCTGTGATTTTTGTAACTGGCTTCTTTTATTTAGCATAACATTTTCAAAGTTCATCCATGTTATAGCATGCCTCAGTACTTCGTTCCTTTTTATTCCGAATAAGATTCTGTTGTATGGATATATCTCGTTTTATCTATCCATTTGTCCACTGGTGGATATTTGGGTTGTTTCCATCTTTTGGCTGCTATGTACATTCATGTACAAGTTTTTGTGTGGACATATGTTTTCTTCAATTCTCTTAGGCATTCAACTATGAATGGAATTCTTGGATTATGTGGCAACTCTATGGTGAATCTTTTGAGGAACTGGCAGGCTCTTTCCCTAAGCAGCTGCACCATTTTACATTCCCAACAGCAGCGTACGAGGGTTCCAATTTCCCATATCTTTGCCAATACTTGTTTTTGTCTGTCTTTTGATGCTAACCATCCTAGTACGTGTGACATGCTATGTCATTGTGGTTTTGATTTGCATTTCCCTAATGACTAATAAAGATCAGTTGTAGACACCTTGAATCAGAAATACCTTTGAAACATCTAGAAAGTTTCTGGAAATTCCGCTTTAAATTTAGTAGAAAGTCTGAACTAAGAATAGAAGCTATGCTTCCATGTGGGAGTCATCAGTGTAAATCTACAAGACAACTTCGTTATTTGTGGGATTCTAGGCATTACGGCATTAGATGGAAACTATTTAGGACATGTGGTAACTACTAACTCATTCCCACCCAAAACTAGTCTTGGCTAAATAAATTACAATCAGGCTTTTCCTGTTTTGAGTTATGTGTAAAGAGACATTTTCCGATGGCAGGGGGGACCACATAGATGGCAGTGAGGAGCCCAGCCTGTGCATGGGAATCCTGGGTATGCTAAGTGGTTTTGCGACTTGGGGACATTTTACTTAACCTCCAGGTCTCAGTTTCCTTGTTTGTAAACAAGGAATAAAAATGTGACCCGACGACCCAAGGTTATTGTGATAAAAAAAAAAAAAAAGTAGAACGGGCTGGCACATAGTAGGCATATAATAAATAATGTTTGAATGGATGAATGAATGAAAAACACTTAGTACACTGTCCTGCACTTACTAAGTGTTCAACAGTCACGGCTGATACTCCCTACGTGTGAGCAGTGATGATTCATGTGCAGCAAGGGCACACGACCATCAGCCTTTGATCAGAACAAATATAAATGGCCAATGCCATTCTATGTTCTGCCCGTTGCCAGATGGCTCCCTGTGGGCCTGTCAGGCAGGAAGAATTCATGTCCACAGTGGTTCAGCTCCTTCAGCGGAGTAAATGTGATTTGTGTGCCGCCATGCTCACCATCCTCTTCCATCAGGCCATTTATGGTACTTCCAATGTCACTCTTGATGAGAATACATAAAATATTATTGGCCCTGCGTGCTTATTGTATAATATATGGAACTTATAATAGACATTATTAAATATTGTTAAATGAACGACTGACTAGGGGCACTAAAATGACTGTGTGTTGAAAGGATTTGTTAACCCCCGTTGAGGCCATAGAAAGGAGCTGTGATATTCCCTTGATTCTCTTTGCACAGAAATCGTTGTTAAACCCCGAAGGGAATGTACGGAAACAAAGTTCTGGTTAAGAGCACTGAACCAGGAGTCAGGAGGCTGGGTTCAAATATTAGCTCTGACATTCATGTTACCTTGAGCAAGTCATTTTACTTTCTGGATATCGATTTCAGCTATAGCATGAGGAGGTTGGACAGTATGATGTCTAGGTTCCTTTCTAGCTCTGGCATTCTTTGATTCCATAAAAATATTCAGTCTGTGTTTTAGTTTTCTGGGCTGCTCAAGCAAATACCAATGCAATGGTTCGCCTTAAACAATGGGAATTTATTTGCTTACATCTTTGAGGCTAAAAGAGTGTCCAAATCAAGTCACCATCAAGGTGATGCTTTCTTCCTGAAGACTGGTGTTCTGGGACTGGCTGCCAGCGATCACTGATCCTTAGCTTGTCACGTGGCGAGGCACATGGTGGCCTCTCTCGTCTCTTGAGGATCCGTTAAATTTCAGCTTCTTGCTTCCATGGCTTTCTCTCTCTTGGTCTGAATTCATTATCTTATAAAGGACTCCAGTAATAGGATCAAGATCCATCCTGATTGAGGTGGGCCACACCTTAACTGAAGTCACCTCATCAAAAGGTCCTACTTAAAATGAGTTCACACCCACAGGAATGGATTAGATTTAAGCGCATGTTTTCCTGGAGTACATACAGCTTCAAACAGCTACAGTCTGGAATTTATTTCTACTACTCTTTCTCCCCTTAGTGTGTTCTCTTTCATTTCATCCACACTGTGTTTTCAGGTTTGTTTGATGAAAGAGTAAACTTGGGGAATCTCAAGGCAGAATTGCCTCACTTACTTTTATTTGGCACAGATACCCCCGACCAACTCAGAGGACTTAGGCAGTAGAGTGAGGAGCTGTGGATGACCAAGAATAAATATTTTGAGGCTAGAAGGTAGAGTCAATGGTATTTCGAGAGAAACGTTTCAGCACAGCTGGAGGTCTCCACTTCATCCACACCCCAAGCTGCTGAAATCTGATTTTACCAATTCCTTGTGCCCTGTTCTCTGGACTAGTTCTCTCTTTCTCCTCAACTCCTCTGACACTGACTGTTCCTAAGAGACATAATGGATTTCTTCCTTGGTACCATATTTGCACAGATATGCAGGAGGTGATGAAGAAGAGAGGGGCTGGTTCAGAAGGTAGGGAAGGTGGAGAATGATTCCTGAGAGGACCCTGACTCCCAAGCACATGTGCTCCTGCCCCTGTCCCTGCACGCAATGAAACAGACAGACAGAAGTCACTTTTAAAGGGCAAGTCCATAGGGCAAACATGCCAAAAATATCTATCGCCCTTCAATTTTCTTTCAAAATGTTATTTCAAACCAGTTCTACTGATAAATGACAGATACTGAGATACTAGATTATGTTCATTTTTAGCAAAGAAAATGATTTGGGGACTATCCTACTTCTTACATAATAAAGCAGCAGTGTTCAAGGGAAGACCTGTCAATAAAAGAAACAATATTAAAAGCCAACCACACAAAACAATGTCTAATCCCGAAACCCTTAGACAGAAAAGAATGCAATGCACTCAAGTAGGGGTGCTTAGAGCACTCTTCTGTGTAGTATGGTGTGTACAAGGTAGAGACCTGCATTTCTATAATAAATGGATTTAGGCTCTGATATACCTGTTTCTAGTCAATTTATAGTTCACACTAAAAAGCACTTTTATAATTACAGTGCCTATTGTATATACAAGCATATATGACTTGTTCCTGGCTTCGCCAATTTTTAGGGTAAAAGAAAGATACTCTGCTATTTTTACAATACTGTACACTCAAGGAAATCTCACTGAAAGGGGGATTAGATAAAATTATATAACCACGAGAAGGAGAAGTATCCTGTAAGCCCAGATAGTGAACATGAAGAGGAACTGAGGCCAGATAGGTGAGTTGACCAAGAACATGGAAAACGATTTTGGCATATTCCAACTCCAAATAACTCAAGTTTTTTTTTCTCTCTCTCTCTCATACACACACACACACACACACACACACAATATTCCACATTCATTTTAACATATTAATTGCCATAGGTCTTTTTTTTTTAATAATAATTAAAAAAAAATTTTTTTTAAGATACTTAGATTACATAAATGTTACACAAAAATTATAGGGATTCCCATATGCCACACCTCCCACACCTCCCACATGTGTGTGTGGCTCATCACCCGCAATGGCTATACACATCCTGGGGCTTTGCCATTAAGCACGGACCATAGTTCACATTGTAGACCACACTCTGCCATAGGCTTTGATGGACCATTTTGGCTTTTTCTGGGCAAATCCTTTATTGCATTAATTACTCTCCTTGAGCATTTCAAAAACCAATTTTCCCCTTTTGCCTTCTGAGTAGCTCTCCCTGAGGTCAATTATTGTTCCTAATTCTTCATTTCTTTCTGTAATAGGTTTGCATATCACTCTGCCTGCCATGTGACTTTCCAGGGCTCCAGAAGTGTATGTAAAATATACTTAGCCACATTGACTAAGTGACTTGATTTGCCCAACAGAATGTTAGCAGGCAAGATATGAGCAAAGACTTTAAATTTTTTTGCTTGGTTTAACTTGACTCTTGTGTTTCTTCCATCTGCCATGAGTAAATCATAACCTGGTAGACACATGGAACAGAATGAGAGACACATGGAACAGACCTGAACCACACCACAACCTGAAGCAGATCTGTTACAGTCAACTTCAAACCTAAGAGAGAAGGAAGAAAGAAAAATAAATGTTTTAAGCCACTAGGACTTGGAAGATTATTTGTTATATAGCATTATTGCAACCACAGATGTCTAATACATTCCCTCTATATTAGTTATTGATTGGCATCATAACAAAGTAACACAAAACATATGACTTAAAACCACAACCACATATTATTGCACATAGACTAAAATCAGCTGGACAGTTGTTCTGGCCTCAGCTGGGTTCAATGAAATGTATGCATCTGTTGTCAACTTTAGGTCACAGAGTAACATTTGCTGATCTTAGCTAGACCCTTCCACATGTCCAGGGTTTGACTGGGGTAAATGGGCTTACTCAGCTCTGCTCTTCCTCCAGTAGGCCAGCTTACACTTGTTCTCATAGTGTGGCTGAGTTCCAAGAGACAAAGGAGCCCACAAGGTCTTTTGAGGCTTAGGCTTGGAACTAGCCCACCATCACTTCATCTGCATTTCCACAAACCAAAGCAGGTCACAGAGCCAACCCATTCAAAGAGACGAGGAAGTAGATTCCATCTCTTGATGGGCAGACCTGCAAAGTCACATTGCAGATGGTGTGGATATAGGGAAGCGTAAAGAATTGCAGTCACTTTTACAATCAATCTAACATACCTAAGCGCATGGATAGAATAGCAAACTAAGAGTCCCAAACAGAATAGGGTGAACATTTCTTGTGTGAGCAATAATTGGTTGCTAGTAATAGTTATTGATCTAAGAGCTCCCTGCCTTCAAAATAGATGGATCATAGAGTCAGATAGTATTAGTTCCCTACCATATAATTGCCCTGTAAGTTTCTATCCTCTCACCTTTGCATAAATTCATTTTTCTTAAAATTGACCTTGATTTCCTGTGTAGGGAAAAGCATGATGACTTGGAATACAGCTGTGTTTGGCTTTATGACTCCAACTCAGTAGTAGTAGTCTAATTATTATTTTCTCAATTCATTTTCATAATTTTACTTTTGAAATTCCCCTCCCTACGTTCATCTTATGAGTACTGATTAAACTAATCATATTTATGTGTCATGTCTATTGACATGCAGATGAATCAAGTTGATGGAACTTTAAAAAGATCCAAAATTAAGGTCTGGAGCTCATCCAGGTACTGCTGGACTTTTTATTAGGTGAACCAAATAAGCAATAAATACAGGCTTTGCACAAAGAAGGCAATCAATAAATTACGCTTAAGATGTGAGGCAAAGGTAAGAAACATTGAATCGTTTTTGTCATAAAATATAGTCATGCTAATAGTGATGGGACCTAGTACCTTTAGTAAAGATACCTTCCTTTAAGTATTTAATTGCATCCAACTTTGATCACTCCTTTAGTTTGTGTCCCCTCAACATTTCTATATTCTGTTTATACTATAGTGTATTTTGCACTTAATGAAAATGCTTTATTTTTTTCAGTTATATATTTTGTACCCAAAAGTGTATGCTCTAGATTAATTATAATGTGCTTTTTAAGTCTTTTATGTACACAATTTCAAATTCTCTGCCAAGCCACCCCCAGTTAGGGTTCCTGTTTTGTGGAGCTTACAAACTGTATTCTTTTTGTATTCTCACCCACCATGAATTCAGTGGCTTCAAATTGAACAAAAGAGAAGCCGGCACCCAGTTCTCCTCCCTTCAATATCAATTCAGGAGACAGTAAACTTTATAATATTTTATAGCAAGCATATATATATATAGAGAGAGAGAGAGAGAGAAAATGCAAAACAAAAGTGAGGAATCACCAAGCAAAATGCTGGTCATGGGAATTTGCCAGGCAAGGCAACTTAAAACATCACAGTGGTTTTTGAAAATTTATCCCAATCTGGCTGAGAGCTAACCAGAAGCAAGTCTCACGCATCACAAGGACTCACTTAGAATTTTCAGTTTTGATTACTATATTTCATACAGCACAAGAAAATATATTCAAGGCTTTAAATTGATGAGAAAATAGCATTAAGAAAACTGACTAAAACTGGAACTATTGTGCGGTTTCAGAGAAGTCAGATCAAACACTATTTTGTAAAATGTGTAAGGATTAGAGGGAGCAGTGAAATGAGAGTCTTTGTAACAAGAAGATGGTTGATCCATTAGAAAACCAACAGGCACTTTCTAAAATAGTGCTTCTGATGTAATGCACTCTCCTGGGAAGGCTAACAGTAAGTCATCTCTGAGCAGACAGCACTGATACTCAGTTTGGCCCTCTGAGGTGCCTTCTGAGTCCCTTGCTGACTTGCCCTCAGGTCTATAGATCTAAAGTGTCCCCAGGTTCCTGGAAAGACAATGCCTGCTTGACAGCTTGGAACTACTTACTAGTGACTTTGCTGTGAATGAAAGAGTAAATGCCTATTCACCTCACCGCCATGCTCTTCTCCCAATCTCATCACTGAGCAGGCTTGTGATGTGATGGAAAGGGTATAAGAGAAGACTCCACGAATGAATGGATGGAAGAATAAAGGAAGGAAGGGGAGGAGCATTCTTAACCACACCCCGCTCCAGATATCCCACCGAGGGCTGTGATACAATCACGCTTATTCAGAGAACCCCGTGATTCTTAGGTATTATAAAATCAAATGCAGGCAACAAAAGGTCAGCAGGCAACAAAAATGAATGAAGCCAAATGGGTCCCTTGGGTTCCTTGGGGGTACATGCCTTGTCTAAAAGGAACAGCCAGTTCTCAGTTCCATCTGACTATTGCCATATAGGAATATGAAACCCCAAGATATCAGATGCTGAGGGGACACAAAATAAAGGGGAAGTTACGAGGTGCTGGAAAAGTGGAATTTTATGTGAAATCTTCCAATTCTAAAATGCTGGCAACAATGTGCAGGCCAAAGACCATGGACCCCCAATTTGTACTCTACGCTGTAGAGCATAGCTACTCAAAGTGTGGCCCGCAGACCCATACTGTCCACAAACTATTTGTTCCTAATCTGCGACAAGTTGAAGAGCTGACACTAGAATGTAAGCCAAGTGCATCACTAAGCACATGGTTTAGTTCAGTTGACATTTTTTCCATTGTGGGATTTTCTTTATAGAGGAAGTGGGGCATTGGTTTACATTCTGGACAAGCTCCTTAACTCACCGTGGGTGGTGTTTTGGGTAGTACTGCTCTCTAGGGAAACTTTCAAGGGCCCTTCCAAGGGTGCCCTGTCACACAGATGAATGGACGAGCAGCACCCTGTGAGGGATGGAAAGGGACAGGAGAGAGTAGAGCACCGGTAGTGTCTGGGGTGTTGTGGATGGCCCAGGACTCAGGAGGGGAGTGGGAGTCTGCCTGTACTGCAATGAATCAGAGAGCACATTACCGGAAGGCAGGCAATCATCTCCAGGGCAATTACTAGTTCCCTCTCTTAATATACCCCTCACCTGCATATCTCAAGCACCTACCAGATTTGGGCTTATAGCTGGTCAAGGAATACTGCATGTCATGGATGTTCTTTCTAGTGGCACTTGTTTATTGTCTGTTTCTTCATCACTACCAGCCCCCACCACAGATTACAAGCTCCAGGGGGACAAGGCATCCAAATCATTGTCTAATACACAGTAGATACTCAGTAAATATTAGATGAATAAATGAGGTTATATCAAAGATGTGGTTATATGAGACTGGTGCCCAAGTTGTGTTAATTAGAGAAAACACTTTCTTTAATGTTTCCAGAGGTTGACACACACCTTTCTGGGGAACTGTTGAATATATCTTGTTTCTATCTTCAGGCCAAGTGGGATGCTCAATGGCCATTAAATATAGTATGGAAAAGCTTGAACCTATTGAAAAGACCAAGATCATTTGGAAAAAGGCTGATATCGGCCAACATGGGAAGAACTTGGGGATGAGGGTTCCCAGACATTGAGTTAATAAACTACTGATTGATAGCCTTAAAGTGATAATAGATTCATCTGTCTGAAGAAGTTCAAGAGAGATTCAGCCCAAAAATGGGAAGACCAGTGGACGACCCAACTCTGGACGAGCCAGTGTTTATGGCCAATATTAGAGAACGGAGCTAAAGTCAGTAGCTGCCTGTTGAATGATACAGAGCTTTAAGTCTCCCTAAAATTCTTAAAACCACTTCTGCCTATCAGGCATATCACTTGCCTTTCATTTTCTCATAATTTCAGATCCATTATGTTAGAGTTTTGTGGCCTTTTCTAATATTTAGAAACTCATTATTTTTCTAATCTCCTTAGCCTATTTCCTCCTATTTCCAGTACTAGTAAAAGAAAAGGATTGCTCTAAATGCTGTTTCTAAAACTTTATTCTACCCTCATCACTCAAAAGTTTCTTCTTTTGAAATGCATATCATTTATTAATATCATCCTTCCCAAAGCTTCATCACCATCTTCTACTATTGTCCCAAACCTCCCTGTATCTTCTTTAAATGCTTTAACAGTTGACTTGGAGTTTTCTTGCCTGTCCCACTCCTGCCATTTGCCACAATAAGTTCAGCTTATTGTGATAGTACTACTTACCATATTTATAGTTATTATATCTACTATTTACTGAGTGCATATCAGTTGCCAGTTGCTATGCTATGTCTTATAGGTACTGTTTCCACCATGTAACAACCCTACAACCCTTCATCCTCCATTTACACAAGAAGAATGTGAGTCAAGAAGTTATGTAACTTGTCCAAAGCCACAGTTAGCTGGCATTGGAGCCAGAAGGTAAACACAAATCAAACCGACCCCAAAGCCCAAGTTCTTTCCAAACCACCATAATACTAGGGAGAGCAACCATTTTTTGAAAGACTACAGTACAACCATTGGCTTTATACAAATTATTTCTAAATCTCCCAACAATCCCAGGTTCATATCATTCCCACTTTAAAAACAGGAAAACTGAAGTTCAAAAGTGTTGAGGAACCTGTTCCAAGGCACACAGGTAGACAAAGATTTGAACTCCGGTCTCTCAAAGTCCAAAATTCTTGCTCTTAGAACAGACCACACTGACAGATACAGAAACACCTCTGCTGATTACCTTGCTAAAACTCTATTGCAGTTTTCTGTTGCTGCATACAAACCACCTGAGATTTAATGGCTTTAAACAATATTTATTTCTTTTTTCAATGAATCTGCAATGTGGGCGGGGCTCAGCAGGGAAGCCTTGCCCCTGCTCCATGTGGCATTAGCCAGGGTGGTTCAACCAAAGGCTTGAGCTTCTGCTTCCATGATGGCTCACTTACAGGAACAGCCAAGATGGCGCCACTTTTAGCCAGAAGCTCAGCCTTGCTGAGCATCACAGGCCTCAGTTCTGCTCTACATGGATCACTCCACATGGTCTGGTCTCCCTCAGAGTATAGTAGCTGGGTTTCGAGGGCGAGCGTCCCGAAAGAGAGCCAGGTGGAAGCTGCATCACCTTCTATGACCTAGTCTCAGAAGCCACGCAGCATCACTCCCACTGCATTTTAATCATTAGAAGCAAGTCACTAATTACAGTCCATATTTAAAGAGCGAGGAATTAGACTATGCTAAGTGAGGGAAGACTATCAAAGAATTGGTGGCCCTGGTTTAAAACTACCAAACATGGTGCCACACAATTCCTCAGCCACCTCACCTCCATTCTGCTCAACTACCCATGGAAACGACACACCTCAAATGCACCTCAGCATCACTGGAGAGAGCACTGAGTGCAGGGTTGTGACTCTGGAGCTCACCTGCTTTAACCAGCTCCTCCCCTCTGTTCCTTACAGCATCTGAACTTGATCTTCTCCATCAAGAACTCTGGCCCCTTTTTTCCATATTCTGCAAGCCCATCATCCCTCAGTTTGGGATCCTCCATCAGGCATTTCACTGCTGCCTTTCCTAGTACTTATAATTCTTACACCTTCTTCATTTTCCACTCCCTTTTTATCACCTTGTAGTCCGTCTTTCTCTCCCACAACTCCTCTCAAAGTATTTACGCAAAGTTATCAGTTACCTTCTAATACCCCTAATTAACTTTTTCCTCCTTTCTCAGTCTCCTTATTTCTCCTCACTCTATATGTTCTCCATCATTTGATATGATGGCCTATTCTCTCCTTCTTTAAAATTTGCCCTTTTTTACATTCTGGGATATGTCTGTCCTTGTCCCAATTCATTTCAATTTAACAGAGAAACTGAAAGAAGCCAGAACCAGAATTCCAGTTTGTAGCCCAAAACAAACTGACAGGTAGGCCAATCCTAAAAGCAGAACTTAGTGTAAGCATTCGGGGGTGACAGGTTAGCAGAACAATTTGTCACATGTGTAAGTCAAGTAACTGTGTGCTCCCCACCAGGGCTGTGAAACTGTGATGAGGAATCCTGCAATGGCCAACATTTGTAAGTCTGCATAGAAGTGTCTGCCCCAACCACTAGGATTGTGATGCGTGGGAAAGTGTTTTATCTCAGGAAAAATGCAAGAAGTAGTTCTAAAGTTTTCTTGGACCATGGAATTTTTAAAGCATCTAGTGAAAGCTCTAGACCCTTCCTTGCAAAGAATGTATAAAGTGAGAGACAAATGCTTGAATATGGGTATCTCGTGTGGTCAGTGGGACATATAATATTAATTAAATTAGAGGTGGCTTGAGAACTCCAAAGTGGAATATACTAGGAGATAGTTAAACACGTGGTTATGATGCTCAGCAAAGAAACTTTATCTGAACGAGAGATTTTGGAAGTATTGGATATCCCATAGCTAAAGCCATTTGGGTGGAGTTTATACCTCCTAAAATATATAAATATGGTAGATTGATATGTATATAAGGATGGACTCTTGAGAAACATCCAGAGGCCAAAGGGAAAGTAGAGCATGCAGAGAGATTGGTAAGGAATAGCCAATGAGTTTGGAGGAACACCTGGAGGGTGTGCCTTCAGAGATGCCAGAGAATTTCAAGAGGAAAGGGGTGTGCAACATGCAATAAATGTTCATTAACTGCCCTCATATTAAGGGCTGAGTATAGAGCGATGAAAAATGAGCAAGGTCCACAATCGATGGGATGAACAGTCAGTTACTCTGATGAACTAAACCAACTGCTCTCTTTGGGGCAGAAAAGTTTAAAGCTAAGTTCTCTTCATAACTTTGGTCACTCTTCTCTGCTTCTCTACCCAGGCCATCTGACTAAACCTTATGCACACATATGCCTGCTCTTTCACTGCCAACCTGCCTTTCCCAATCATATTCTTCCACCCTAGCTCATACTTTGCTTTCCACTGGAAATTACTCTGTCCTGAGCAGCCCATTTCTGTCACATGAGTGCTTCTCTCTGCAGTCCTCCATTACTCCAGGGCTCAGCGCTGGTTTTAAATCCAGACTCCACCACTTACTAGCTGCATAACCTTGGGCAAGTACTTAACCACTAACAAGTTTTGTTTTCTCATCTGTAAAATAAAAGATAATGCTACCTATCAATATCTATCCTGTGGTGCATTAAGTCAGAGAACATATATGAACAGGTAGCAAAGTGCTTGGCCTAATGCTCATTAGACATCAAAACCAACAGGAAAGAGAATAGGGGTGTGTTTAGGACAGTCTGACCTCCCTTGGTTTAGGGGAGAAGCTGTGGAAAGCTCAGCCCTCACTCTATCACATCATTCAAGGGAGCAAAGGGTTACCATGTATTTCTAAAGACTTATGAAACCCTCCCTCCTCTCTCAGATACAACAGAGAAGAAAAATAATATAATGGGCCATGGACTGGGCAAGAAAACCTTTGGTGAATTTTAAAAGCCATTTCAATTGATTAGAGAAAGCAAAAGGCAGATATCACTAGGTTAAGGAGTGAAAGAGAATTGAGAAAGTGAAAATTCTGGAAGCCTCCCTTTCTTGACATGCTGCTACAGCAGGGAGGAGAAGTGGACACTATCTAATCAAAATTAGCTCGTGTGCCTCTACAATCCCCTGAACATCCCCTGAAGAGAGCTGAAATTGGTCTTCCCAGCCTTATTTGATCAAAACTCCATTTGTTTTCACTCCTATATTGGAACATGTTAAGGTCGCTTTAAGTATCCATCCAGTTCTAAGCACCAGGTATCTCTATCCTGCCAGGCTGGTGACAGTTACATATCAGGGGAAGTGGCTAAATCTCTTTTAGGAGATGTTTAAGAATAGGATGGACATTATTGTCAAAAGGATTATACTTTGGTTTAAACCAGGTGACCCCTGAAGTTCCTTTATCAATAGCAGAAGTCAATGTCCTTTGAGTTCCTCTCTCTAAAATCAGTTCTTCAGTGATCCCCTCAATCTCTTGACTGAGGAAGGACTGATATAGTCTTATACCACATTCCCATTTGATGATACCAGATATATACCCTGACTCCATGAACTTCAAGAAGCTGCTGATGCCTTTCAACTTCATTGCCCCATTTATATGTTGCTTTCAGTGACAAAAATAATAATAATAATAAAATAAAACCTGAGGGCCATAGTCACATAGCACTTTTCTCATTAAAGCCAAACATGAGCCTAAACCCTCCACCTTTACCACTCAAACCAATAACATCCTCATTTAATTCCAACACAGAACAATGTCTTTCACTTAAAATTAATGTCTTGTCCACATAAAACTGAAATACAGTATGCAGCCTTCCTGATGATAAGTAGAAAGCATAAAGGTGACTTTTAAGGAGATAAATTTATTCTGTCAGGGAAGGAATAAAAACCTTTTGCTATTCACCTGTGACTTGAACATTCCTAAGCAATGAGTTCTTCCCTTATTTGTAACTAAATAGGATCTGTCACTCAGCCTTCCCTTGCTGTCATGTGTTAAATTAAAATATATCATTAATATATATATTGTCTCTGATCCTCCCATGGTTAATGGCTCTGCATTAAAAGACCAGGCAGCATGTTGGCATCTGATAGCCACATACACAAAATAATACACTGCACAAATGGATAGGAAACGTGGATCTTTAAATTATTTAAAATAGCATAAGTGTATTGCTTCCATTTTCAGGCAACATCAAGTGATGCAGTACAAATTCTTTCGAGTTAATGAAATAATAAAGAATTACAGCTATCCAATAGAGATTTCTGGAAATAAAATTATACAGAAATATTTGTGTGGTTTAATATGACAGCCCAGATTTTAAAATAGGAAAATGTATTGGATAATTTAACAGAGAGGGGGCATTTTCTTCAATGAATCAAAATCAAGAGTCCTGCATTCAATCTACTGTTATCTATTTTCTTGATGTGATTTGAGATAAATTATATTGGCTGTTCTCTAGAATTAAAGGAAACTTACTCAGGCTGTGTTTTTGTTGTAATATTTCCAGGGTAGCTGCAACTAGTGCTTGTTGAATACTTACTAGGTGTAAAGACTTTTATTTAATTCAGTCTCCACAACAAACCTTTGAGGCAGATTTTAATATCACCATCATCTTCCTGTTTTGCAGATAATAAGAGTAACTAAGACTTATTAAATACCAGACCTTGTTTGGAGTGCTTTATATATTTTCATTCATTTAATACAACAACTCCAGCAGGTAGGTAACTAGTACTATCAACACCATTTTCCAAAAAGGGAAACTAAAACAAAGCATAGAAGTACCTGGATCAAGGTCACCATTGGAGAGGCTGAATTGGAACTCAGTCTGTTCTGCCTCTCAGATAAGGAAAGAATGGCCCAGAGTGGGTAAATATCTACATCAAGTTCACAGAGCTGGAAATGAAGCTAAAATTCAAACTTTTTTTTTCTTTTTATTAAATGAAAGTTTCAAATAGATACCAAACAAGAGAGAATATCATTATGAATCCAAACCAAGACTAAAGCACTTTTTCTAGAACATATTTTACCCATGAGATAGAAGTATTTATCACAGCAGTCTTTAAAGGAAAGAGCTTCATTGTTTTCGTTTAAATTATAGAGGTAATATGTGTTCAATATATCATTCATTTAGAAAAGAAAATTTTGTCTCTACCAATATTTTATGCATACCCTTCCAAAATTTCTCTACATATATATGTGCATGTAGACAGATATAAGTATATTTTATAAAATGTAGTCATACTGGGAGAGGATGTAGCTCAAGTGGTTGAGTGCCTGCTTCCCATGTATGAGGTCCCAGGTTCTATCTCCGGTACCTCCTAAAAACAAATGGATAAAACCAACTCTTCTTGAGAAGTGGAGGTAGCTCGGTGGTTAAACACCTGCTTCCCATGTACAAGGTCTTGGCTTCAATCCCCTGTACCTCCTAAAAAAAAGTAGTCATACTATATACATTCTTAGAACCTGCTGGGTTTGCTCTTTACCGTGGTTATATTTCTATTACAATAAACATTGATCTATAAGCTTCCTTCTCAATGTTTGCATGGTATTCCATTATATCAATGAACCATGATTTACTTAACCAGTCCCTTGTTAATGAATATTTATATTTTTTCAATGTTTTGTTATAAAAATATTGTGGCAAACCTCATTTCATTATACACCTTTATGTGCCTATAAAATTAATTCTTAGAAGTCACTGGCACACAATAGGCTCTTTATAAATATTTGTTGAATTAATTGACAGACGAAAATGAACATGACTTAGCCAAAGGATTGGTAAATTTTTATATATTTTGACATTTAGCCTTCCAGAAAGGCTAAGCCAATTTTCACTCACTCCAAACACTATACGACAGTGCATTTACCCAAATCTTTAAACCCTGTGTATTATTATGTTTAACTTTTGCCAATTTTCTAGGCCACAAATAAGGATTAATTAATTGATGAATAATGAGGTTGAGCCTCTCTTCATATATGCATTGGCTATTTGTAATTACCTGCTTGTATCTCTGACCATTTTTCTTTTGGGATATCCAACTATTTCATATTTAAGTACAAGTGATTCTCAGGATTTAATCTATTTTGTTATTTACACCTTTTTAACTTTGTCTATGAATTAAATACTTCAGGAAGTTTCAAATCTTTTACTTTGTGGTTCTGTCTTAGGGGAAGCAACTTGCTGGGGTAAGCTTTGCAATAGTTTGTGAAAGACAATTTCAAATTTTCAGGATTTTGGGAACCAGCTATAAAACATCTTCATTATTAAAAATTAAAATATATAAACTTAAAATTAAATATATTATATTAAAACCAAAGGTAATAGATATTCGAAACTCATTACTTCTTCATCATTTCACTAAATTTTACTATTACCTATGCTCTTGAAATCAGTTACGACTCGGTACACTGGAGGTACTGTACGGTGGGGTGCTGCTAAGCATCTCTTCCCAAGCCTGCGGCCAGTGACTTTACATGGGTGGCTTGAAACTGGACATGGCGGAAGTATTTACACCATGGAAATTAGATTAGCACATGCTATAAAGCAGGGCTTGATTTAGTGCTGAAGCCAAAAGTGTTTTTAATTTAATTAATAATTTATGTGAGGGCAAGAAGTAGCTTAGCAATAAGTCACATTTAAGATTTAATGACAATAAATTTATTCAGAGAAGAATTAGTGGGCTGGAATGCAACTCCATTTGTCAAGTCATGGCTGAAGGTTAGTTATGGAGTCAAAGTTAGGAAAAAAATCAAGAAAGGCATTCCGTAAGAATCAACTGGGGAAAAAAAAAAAGAATCAATTAGCTATATGGAATTTTACACTAAAAGAATTGTATATTTTTTACTACTTGTAAACTGTGTACTACACATTCTTTATATTGGTAGAATTCATAATAAATTTATGTACATATAAGCATTTTTTTCGGAGACCTGGCTGTTAAAACTCTAATGATACACTACTGCTTTAGGGTCATATTTAGAAAGGGTTTCCCTTTATAAAAACAGAAATACCACAGGTACTACATGTAGTTGACTATTTCTCTAATTTGTGTTCTGTTTCGTTGCTTGTTTTGGTTATTATAGTCTTAGTACCGCAATGACTGAATCACTATAGCTTTAACGCGCATTTAGTATCTGGAAGGGCATATTACTTCCCTGCCCTTCACCCCCTGCTAATCCAGGGAACTTAAAAAAACTGCTTCAACCTCCCCTCTAATAATCCTCTAACGATATGCTCCTCCTTTCATTCAGCTCTTATTTTATATTCCTTATTAGAATCTTAAAATTTTCCTCACAGATACCCTATATATATCTAATCCCATAACTCTAGGTATTTTATAATTTTGTCTTTTGTAAACTTTATGTACAGACTTTTATATTTTTTTCCATCTAGAAATGGTTATAGTTCTTTTCTTTTTCTTTTTTAAGGGAAAAAAAAAAGAATGGGTTGTTATATTAGAAACTAAATTCTAGGGAAACGGCTGTGGCTCAGTTGGTTGGGTTCCTGTTTACTATATGGGAGGCCCCAGGTTCGATTCCCGGGGCCTCCTGGTGAAGGCAAGCCGGTCCGTGCAGCACAGTGAGCTGACGAATCGTGTGGCGCAGTGAGCTGGCACAGCAAGATGACCCAACAAAGGGAGACAAGCAGACACAGAAAAACCCAAAAACAAAATGGACTCAGTGAGCACAAGCAGCAAAGGGGGGATAAATAAAAAATAACAAACAAACAAACAAAACACACACACACAAAGAAACTAAATTCTAGAATGCTAACCAAATTTCATAATACCAATAAAATGTATTTCTCTATACCAGCAACGAACATATACAAAGTTATAAATATGACATATCTAATACTTTTATCTATCCTATAGAAGATAAAAATTAGACCACAAATATGCACCAGTCCTTGTATTACGTGTATTTTTCTTTCTACTTTACAGCTATGTAACCGATTCATGTTTCCCTCTCGGCTGTGACTGCAAGGAAGCAGAGCCAAGTTGCAGTTCCTTAGTTAAGACACACACACTATTTTATGTTTTCCTCTTTTGGTAATTTTATTTTTTAGGAGGTACCAGGGATTGAACCCAGGACCTCGTACATGAGAAGCAGGCACTCAACCACTGAGCTACACCTGCTCTCCAGTCTTTTGGTAATTTTTTATTTCACTAGTAATGTATGCATATCTGTTCATAAAAATTTCAAACAAAAGTATTTTCAGTAGAAAGTAAGACCACTTTCCTTCTTTAATGCCTGGCTTTTTTTTTTTTTTTTTAATCAAAACTTTTATTTTTAGATAATTGTGGAACTGCATGCAGTTGTAAGAAATAATACAGAGATCCTGTGTACCCTTTACCCAGTTTCTCCCAATGGTAACTTCTTGCAAACCTATGGCACAATTGCACAGCCATGAAATGGACATTGATATGGTCAAGATACAGAATATTTCCATCACCCCAAGGATCCCTTTTGGTGCCCTTTTATAACCACAGCCACTTCCTTGCTGTCCCCACTCCCTCCTTGACCCGATAATCACTAATCTTCATTTGTATAATTTTGTCATTTCCTGAATGTTGGGTCTTTTCACTCCCAGGAATAACTGGAGATTCATCCAGGTCATTGCATGCATGAGCAGTTCCTTTTTTTGCTGTGCAGGGTTCCATGTTGTGCATGGGCCACTGTTTGAACCTTCACTCGTTGAAGGACATCTGAGTTGTTTCCTGTTTTTGTCTATTACAAATAAAGTTGCTATAAACATTCACATGCAGATTTCTGTGTGAATGTTAAGTCTTTGTTTCTTGGGAATAGAACGCCCAAAAGTGCAATTATTGGATTATATGGTAATTGCATGTTTCATCTTTTTTTTTCATTTTTTAAAGAAACTGCCAAACTGTTTTCCTGAGTGGCTGTGCCATTTCACATTCCCACCAGCAATGTATGAATGATCTAGTTTCTCTGCATCCTCACCAGCATTTGCTGTTGTCACTAATTTTTTTTTTTTTTTTTAATCTTAAGGGAAGCTGATGTGTCTCAGTTGTTTGAGCACTGGATTCCCGCATATGAGGTCCCGGGTTCAATCCCCAGCCCCGGTACCTCAAAAAGATAAACAAAGAGAAAAGACATTGCCTTTGGGAAGCTGATGTGGCTCAAGCAGTTAGGCATTCCCCCTGCCACGTGGGAGGTCCCGGGTTCAGTTCCCCATGCCCCCTAAAAAGAACACGAGCAGACAGTGAGTGCAAACAATGAGGGGGAAGGAGGGGATAACTAAATCTTTAAAAAAAATTTTTTTTCAAAATTTTTAGCTGTTCTGATAGGTGGATAGTACTATCTCATTGTGATCTTAATTTGTATTTCCCTAACGATAATGATGTTGAACATCTTTTCATGTGCTTGCCATTTGTTTATCTTCTTTTTCATGCCATTAAAATCAGGAATTTGGACTAGTCAAGAAAATGGTTTCTTCAGTTGCTTTCATTGCATAGATTCTATTACTTACATTATAAAAAATTATAAAAATTTCACTTAAAGGTATGACTTGAGAAAACAACACACAAACCCAAACTGATAGACATTTTACAAAATACCTGATCAGTACTCTTTGAAACTGTCAATATCATAAAATACAAGGAAAGACTGAAAAACTTGCATAGATAGGAGGAGACTAAGGACTAAGAAGACACAATAACTAAATGCAATGCAGGACTCTGGATTAAATCTGGAATAGAAAAAAGACACTAGTGGAAAAACTTGTAAATCTAAATAGTCTGTAGTTTTTTAATAAAATGAAAAAAGCTTGATTGATGGGTAAAATATTTAACAGGACAGTATGCAAGGCAAAGGTTCTGGAGCCATTAATGAAATTATTTTTTGGAAAATAGGTCACCTCTCCTTTTTAAATGTGCATATGCATATTTAAATAACCTTAGGATGACACAGCTTTTGAATCATTTATTCCATGTTTTGGATTTCTTCAGTGTGGCTAATTATAAAACCACTGGAAAGTCATACTGTTCTCCTAGCAATAAAGCCATTCTTTCAGCCACATAAACATCTTCAGAGATTCTACAAGTATAAAATTATTTGCCAGATGTGAGAATGTGAAGACATTGTGAGAACTCGAGTTAAACAAGCAAACAAAAAACCATAATTTACCATAAAAAATAAGAACCATCTGATTCTGTGACTGTATTCATGCTAAATAGCAGTTGAAAAGATGACCCTTTAATTTTATCTCTAATACTTGTTACATGAGTTGTACAGGTAACATCTCTCCATTTTGAGCAGCCCTTTTAAAAAATCTTTTATTTGCTTTTTGAAAAATGTTTAAACAGAGGCCAAAGTTTAAATTCTGGTCCCCTCTTCACTACTGTGTGCCTCAGAGTTCTAAAAGATGAACTCTTATGACCCCAGAATTCATTAAGTTTCTCAGTTTGGAGCAGCCCCATTTCGCAGCATGTTGCTAACCTAAATCCTCCATCCTATTATGTGGGTGGTCCCACTCCCCTATTTGCTCATAGGCGAGTATGAAGACCAAGTGGCTGCTAGATAATGATTTTTAATGCATTTGATAGTAGGAGGCTCAAATTGTTTTCTTTCCTTCTTTCAGACTATTAAATGTAAAGCATGGCCGGTTCTGGGTAGCCTACTTTCTCCTCAGAATTTATGAGGTACCTCTCGAGGTTTTCCCAGATTTGATTGTCTTTATTTTGTTGTTCATGGGTTATACCACTAGATGATACACTTCTCGTGTCTGGCAGTTAAGACCGGTAAATCAAATCTCTTCCAATGCCTAAAGGGATCCCAGGATTTTTCATCTTAATAGAGTTGCCTTTATGTTAAAAAAACAAACAAACAAAACAAAACAAAAAACACAACTATGCATTGTTAAACAGAACTATATAATGACATAACTATTAACAAACCAAAACGTAAACTTTGGGGGAAGTCTTGAAGACAATCACGGCCACAAGAACCTAGATTTGGATAGGAGACATTTCACAATGGAAACACTATCTTAAAGAAAACAAAGGAAACTCCTTGATTAATGAATCTATTTCCAGGAGACTATCTTCCAATCAGAAACCTCCTAAACAGACCCTTTGTTCTGCCTGAAACCTCTATTCTTTCTTCCTCCTTAGAGCATCACTCTTGTCTTTGGCGCATTCCCAGAATCTGAAGAGAAATGCCAACCACTGATTATTCACTGCACTCAGTGGTTAGTTAGCCACAGTTTACTGAAATCAGCAGTGGATCGGAATCCAGAACAGCCGGCCCTTAGAACCACTGGGAAGACCACTCCTTCCCCCACGGGAAGGCGATTCAGTCCCCCAGCCTCAGGCCCTCATCTGCCATTTGACTGGATGAAGTCCATTAATGCCCTTCCCATCTATTTCACAGACTTGTTGGGAGGATCAAATCCAATGGTGGAGAAAAGTGGGGTTTTTGTTTGTTTTGTTTCCTCTTCGAGGCTATTCTAGAAAATATAAGGCTATTGTGTCCAGATTTTAGCACTTTGGGTGGGAATTGAGTGCTTACCTCAAACCAGAAGAAGCTGAGGCTTCTCAAGAATCTGTCAGTCGGTGAGGCTGGAGGCTCCATCGCCGTGGCAATCCATTGCCATTTCCTGAACAACCTCATCCTGCTCCTGCCCCTCTTGTCTATGCTATATCTACATTTAAAATGCAGATTCTCCAATCAACAATCTGGATTTTAAGCCAACTCCTTTTCTTTTATGAGTAAAGAAGCTAGTCTTCCTTTGAACACTCTTGAAAACATACGGAGCCTAACACAAATGTTTAACCAAACAGGTCAGTACACCTCTCCTTGCCTCTCTGCCTTTAGTCCATGTCTTTTTCTCTCGCTTTCTGTCTCTTTGTGGGTAGAAGTCCCCCTCCATCGGTTGCCCTGTCATTCTCTACCCCTCCTCCTTTCCCCCTTCACCCTCTTTTACTTTATTTTAACGGATCATAGTATTGAGCCACTATATGACCTATTATTTGCTCTTAGAATAGGGTTTTCTTTAGATAAGTGGAACAGTGGTACCTTCTAAATGTCCCTTTCCTAAAAGAAGTCCAAAGCACTGCAAGTTGTTAATGATGTATTTGGCCCTCGATCATAAATTTATCAGGTCCATTCCTTGCAATATTTGGGAGGTGGGGGTCAGGAAAGTTGCTCATCTTGGAAAGTATCTCTTCTCACATGTAGCAGCTCCAGCTACCCCCACTTTCAGAGCCAAGCAGCTGGGCCTGAGCTCTGCCAGAGTTGATAAGCAAGAAGTTCTCCACAAAACTCTTTGACTCTGCATACATCACCTGTGCCTCACTCGGGGTCAGGGAATCAGGCTGAAACTCATAAGGCAGATAACCTGTGACTCCTTCAGGATCTGAACAGAAGCTAAAGGGCCCATATGCAGTAACTTAACTTGAAGGTAGATTGTACATAAACATCTGAGAGCAGAAGTCGGCCCTGCAATTGTGTGAATTAATGAAGGCAAATTAGCCTGGGATTTGTATGTGGGTAGGTGATGGCAGAGTAAATCTTCCAAATTTAAGGAAAATTTGTTAATTGCTTAAAGTAGCATAGATTTGTTGCTTTAAATCTCATCCACGGGGAGCTAGAGTTGGGGCTTGTCGATTTCTTTTATTATCCACTAAAATGACTCCAGTCCTTGTTTGTGTTTACTTGAGAAGCACAGATCTATTTCTGAAGAGCTTTACAACTTTAAGTGTTTTAAGAAACTTCTTTTTAATACTTCTAGTTAATTGTACCATGATAGCTCCTGACTGGAACATTTGATCAGTCTTAAGTGCTGCTGTGAATAAAATAGCTTTGGTCATACTATAATAATTTTTTTTTTAATTTGGAGCATTTGGAAAGCTGAAAATTAAACCTGCTTCAATCTGTTATCATTCTTACCATTACTTACCTTAGTGCTAAGTAAATACTAATGAAACTCTATAACCTCTAGTAAAATTACATTCTTACTTCTCTGATGGAATATGGGTTCAGTGTGGAAACACATCTTTCCTTGTTTTTCCTCTCTACTCAGTTCCAAATGTTATCTTTGTAATGGTAAGTTTCTGTGTGCACTGATTTCTGAAACTACAGTCAGTGCACTTAGTGGGGAAAGAATTGAGAGGAAGGAGAAAGGGGAAATGGTGGAATTACATTCATGTGTAGCTAGATAATACTCAGTGCTAAATCCTATATGCCCGCAACATACCAATCCCAGAAATGACCAGCCATTCAGAGAAAGATTGGGACAAGAAAGCTGACCTAAAGCTAGATACACCCATAGTGTGCCACTCCCGGCTAGTCAAGACCTGCTCCACCAACCAGCTGTGTTTGCCACACCTAGGGGCTTTTTAGAAATGCAAAATCTTGGGCCCCATCCTAAACCTGCGGAATAAAAATCTGCTTGCTCACAAGCCCCACCATGATTCCGATGTATTTTCAATTTGAGAAGCCCTATGGGCACCAGCCCTGAGGCTCCACTGAGAAGGGAAAGCAACCTATTTAACCCCATCAACTCTAGCCACTCCTCTTAGCCGAGAATGGTGCTAGACTGAAAGTTGGAACTGAAAAGCTGTAACTCTAAAATTTCACAGCAGCCATTGAGGTCTGGTGGCTGGGCAGGTAAGGATATGGAAGAGGGAAAGTTTCACAAGCTTAATTCCAATCAACTGGTGAAACAAAGAGCGCTTGTTAAAACTATTTTACCCTCTTCTCTGTGTGATGTTATTGGATTTGATTTCCTTTCTTCTAGAGAAGGACACATTAGGGGGAAAAAATGACCTGAATTCAGTATTCCATCCAGATGCTTTCAATTTGGCAGGCGGGAAGCAAGTTTTGCATAGAGACTGAGCTCACTAAAAGGGATTAGAATTTTGAGTTAGATGCTCCAAAGGCATTTTAAAGTCAAGAAACTGTTAAGAAGAAAATTAAATACAAGGTGACCTTGATATAATTCTGCAATGATATGTGCATTTCAGCGCCATCTTCTACTAAGCTCCTCTGGGTACCTTTGTATCTAGTCTTCCCTGCATTGAGTTCAAAACAACCAACTATATGCTAAATTTCACTTAGGCAAAATGACCAAGAGTTTGAAGGCTAGGATCCCACACACATCTAATTTCACTGGAAGAGCACACCCCAGGAACCTTCAGGCCATGCAGGGAGGCAACACCGTGACACGCCAGAAGCTGCCCTTACCCAGCTAACCGCGTCCTATAATCAGCAGCTCTCTTGGCAGTTTAAGCAGCCCTGGACTCCACACTCACGACAGATCTCATGGGACTGACTTGGGCAACTCGGCCAACCTTCCCTGAAGGGAATGTGCAGGGTCAGGCTGACTCTAGTCTCAAATTAAATTTGAGATTTTTTTAAATGTTAATTTTTATTTTTAAAGTAGCTTTAGATTACATAAATGGCACATTAAAAATATAGGGGATTCCCATATACCCCACCCCTCACCCCTCCCCCCCCCCCCCACTTTCCCACACTAACAACATCTTTCCTTAGTGCTGTACATTTGTTACAATTGATGAAGACATATGGAAGCACTGCACTAGCCAAGGACTATAGTTTACATTATAGTTTACACTCTGCCCCGCACAATTTTATAGGTTTTGACAAAATGTATAATGGCCTGTATCTGTCATTGCAATGTCATGCAGGACAATTCCAATATCCCAAAAATGTCCCTATGTTGCACCTGTTCTTTCTTCTGGTGGCCACTGCCTTTATATCAATGACAAAAGTTCTTCCATTGTTAGAATAATCACAAGTCTATTTTAGTCCTTTCCACCCTTATGATTGTTCATTCCTCAATCTTGAGGATTTGGGGATGGTGACACCCACCCTGTCTCCAACTGAAAGAGGGCTCAGAGCCCATCCCATGGAGCAGATAGATGAACTCTATTGTTTCTTTCAATGATATCAATGAAAGATTGATACCTTTCAATATTTTTAAATCAGAATCATTACTTAGAATCTCAGGTAGTAAGTGCTAACAAATTATATGATGTTGTGATTTATATTTTCTCTTCACTAAGGAAAATAAAAATGTTTTTTATTTTAATTTAAAAGCAGATATCAGTGTTTGCATTTTGTGATTTTGCATTTTATAAATTTGAGCCATAGCGTATATAGATTATAGAAAAATAACACAAATTAGCATTAATTGGGAAAATAGTTTTTTTGACGATTACTCCATCTAACACAGAAATATAGAAAACTATCAAATCCATTCAAAATAGGAGCAAAATGATCACTAACTACGGTAAAACAGATAAGCATGGCTAGGATTTCTCATTGGTGGAATATAGCCTGTAACTTTACAAAAAATGTATTATTCCCTCTCTACTCCAAAAATTACAATAACATTTATTTTGAATTGCACACACACACACATACACACATCAAGCAATGGTTGTTAACGTAATATGCCCAAAAAGTATTTGGCAGAAGTTTTCTTAGAAAGGAGAAAAGGGTATCTGGGGTGTGTCAATGGTGACAGTATGAATAATGGGAGCTAATCATTGAGATCCTTGAGGTTCTCCAGTAACTCGTCTGCCTGGATGGCACAGACTTCTAGAAAGCAAATAAAAGTATAAAACTTTTATAAATAAATAATAAAACTTACTGTTCAAAAGATTCATCAAGAGGAAGAGATAGAAAATCTGTGGAGTCAATTTACTCCATCAATATCATAAATAATTTAGCATAGCAATTAATCATCCTTTGATACCAGCTGGATGTTTAGAAAAGAAACATGACACTGAGATATGTACCATTATTGGTTTAATAAATTGTAGTAAACAACTTCTTTTCATTATTCCAACATGGTGCCTGTATTTAAAACCCAGGCTTAGTTATGCATAACTTTCCCATCTGGAGTATCACTTCTAGTGCCCTTTCTGTGGTCTCTTCCCCCCTCTTTGGGCTGGGTTTCTTTCCTGTTCCTTGTAGATACTCATGTGCACCTTCCTGGGCAGTACCCTCCCCTGATGGCTGGCTGTTGCTAATCTCAACCCCTCTACCCTACCTAGTGTCCTCAATATATACCAGAGCTTCTCCAACTTGAGTGTGCATAAAATCACCTGGGGATCTCGTTAAAATGCAGATTCTAATTCAGCAGGTCTGAGGTCAGGCCTGAGATCCCACACTGCTAACAATCTCCTAGGTGATGTCAGTCTCCTAGGTGATGCCAATCTCCCAGGTGATGATGCCAGTCTCCCAGGTGATGACAGTCTCCCAGGTGATGACAGTCTCCCAGGTGATGACAGTGCTGCTGATCCATGGACCATGCATCGCATAGTGAGGCTGAACACTCTGCCCATGAGCCCTTCACTGGAAGCCCCACCCAACCCTCTTGGGTTTCCCTCGCCCCACAATGTCTCATGCTTCAAAATCTCTTACCACTATTCCCTGTCTCCTCAGTCAGCTCCTGTTGCCTAAAGTACATATCAGGTAAACAAGTGATGCCTGAGAGACTTCCCTTAACTATCCTCTTCTGTCCTCCCAGAGATGTTGCTTGCTGGGTCTACGTGACTCTCTAAATCAAGTAGTCTTAACTTGTGGGCTAAATATTGGTAAATTTTCTGGGGAGGGGAGGCAAAATTATTACCAGATTTTCAAAGAATTCCCTAATCCCAAAAGATAAGCCATGCTCTAAATAGTAAAATGCCAGGCACTGTCATTGAAAATGTTCTGTAGGGAGTGAGGGGAGCAGGGGTGGAGGGGCACTTAGCTCTCCTCCTTTTGCTTTGTGAGCCTGTTCATGGGCAGCCTGGGAGAAGGATAGAGGCAGGGACTGCCGTGGACCCCCTATGCACATTCCCTAAAGCTCAAAGGAGAAGCTGCTTTTAGCTCTGCAAGCTTGGATTCAAACAGAATCCAATCTGGAGGCTGGGGTGCAAGCTGTCAGGTCCACTACCTGCCTCGACTGAAAAGAGGCAAAATCGAAAACATGGAAGCTGCTCTGCCCTAACCTAAGTGTGACTGAGATTCCAGAGTCCATGAGTCCAAACACCAAACCCAGGAGATGGCAAAGGTCCTTGGGCCATCAGGGAAATACGTCTCCCTGCAAAAAGAAAGGAGAATCTGGGTCTTCAGACAGACTAGAAAGTGTAATTTCTCCCTCATCCACCCACAGTGACCCCTAGAAATGCCTTGTTTAGCTGTATATTAAATGAGATAACACATGCAAAGCACCCAGCATGGAGCCCAGCAGATATTAGGGACTCAATAAATATTAGTTCCCTTCCCTATTAAAAGTAACACCAGCTACAATGTTTACGTGATTCACTTGCCATTATTACCATATCGCACAGTAAGAAGTGTGCACATAATTAAATATGTACCACTGTGGTAATTTTGCTTTTAAATTTTATTGATAACATCATTATATGCTTTACGTAAGCTTAAGAGTTTTTCTGCTGAGGCAGCATGGTTATCTGTTCCTAACTTTCAAAAAGATTCAAGGGAACATCTGAGGAAAGAAGAGTGGTTTAACAAGGCTTAACAAGGTAAGAAAGTGTAACATCTCCCGCAGTGTGAAATAGCACTTTCCTCACTGTTCTTCCTTTCCCGGCCCAGCTCCACAACCATGATACTCCCACAAACTTGCCACCCTCAACCCACCACACAACACGGATAATGGTGTTTTTCCCTCCCTCTGTCCCCATTTTTCAAAAGCCTCACATCACTGCTAGCGAAGACCAGGCGATTCTCCAGGAATATCCCTTCCATCTGTCTCTGGATGCTTTGACTCACTGTGCAATTCAGCCTGAGTGGTCTGGGCACACCGGGGTAGAGCATGCTGCAGGAGCTGACAGGTCCCTGTCCAAACTGTCTTCACTACAGAAGTATCAGATCACTGGCTGGAAGTGAACAGGCTGTGGCCTGATGCCATAGGAAGCCGGAAGCAACCACACCCATTTATCAGAATCTGGGAATAAGGGGGAAGGTTTAGCATCAGACTGACAAACAGCCAGACCTCTCAAACTTGAACTCAGGCAGTGAGAAACCAAGCCCAGTGCTGAGGTTGAAATTGAGGTTGTGGTGAAACCCACTGGAACTGTTCATCATGGTCTGGATGGGAAATATTCTTCCTAAAAATCCATGAAGCCATTGAACATATTTAGAAGGCCCTCAACAGTATCTATCACTGCATAACAATAACCTTGATTCATAACTAACGTCAGGAAATGACAATAGTCATAAATAGAATCAAGCATTTCAAAATAAGCCTTGTGATATCAAAGCACTTCAGCTTCCAACTAAATCCTAGAGAACATTTTAAACATGCTCATCACAGAGTACACTGGAAATAATCCAGGAGGCCTGGTTGCCAAGAACATCCCCTGATACATATTTTTTATTTAAACTGAAAATAGGATTACTGTCAACAGGTCCCTGACACACATTACTTTTTGTGCATGTACCGCTAAAGTTACTAAAAAGCAAATTATGAAAAGGCAAGAGCAGCACCAAATCTATTAACTCTAGTAGTTCCCCAACCCCCTGGGCTCTTTCAACTAGGACTTGGTATCTGATAGTTACAACTGCCATTTCTTATAAAGAATGGCACCCTTCCCATCTTCTAACAGTGTGGATCTTTTGCTATGAGCACATGTTTCCAATCACACTGAAGAAACTAAAATAGAAATGGCAATAAGAATCCTGAAATTGATTATTGTTACCAGGTTTACAAAATGAATAATAGAACTTTACTATATTAGAAATAAAATGATTCTTAACTTTCAGAAAGAATGACATGGGCTAGAATTTTGTTATCAAACCAGGTGAATTTTAACAGCTCATTTAAGAAACACTGAAATGAAACAACAATGTTGAAAAGCATAGTGGATAGAAACATCCAGAAGACAGATGAAAAGGGATATTTGTCAGTACAAAGAAAACCAAAATGACCCCCATTTTCATTCTGTAGAAAACCTTAGTGACCCACCCAGATATGAGAAGCTGCCCTAGCAAGGCTGGTGTACAAGTTACATAAGCAAAAGAAAACTTAATGAGGGCATATTCCTTACAAGAAGCAAATAGCTTCTTTTTGCTCTGTTGAATAGTAATCTACTATTTCTTTGAAATAGATACAAATAGTTACAGGAGGTAAATAATTCTGAGAGTGACTCTCTTACTCACCTTTTTACACACACACACACACACACACAGACACACACCAAAAAAAAAAAAAATCCAGCTTAGTTATCTCATAAATGTTAGAACTTAATTTCCAACATTTATAACAGAAACATACTATTTCACTTACATGCCATCTCAGAGTGCATTTCCTTAAAAACTAGAATTCATAAATCCTATGACCTGATGTTCTAGTCATGGACATTTGCAGGACATGCAGCACATGATGTCATCGCCATTTCTTCAAAGTCTTAGTTTATCAGAACTGCTATGACAAATACCACAAAACTGTTAAACAACAGCTGTTTATTGGCTCACAGTTTGGAGACTAGAAGTCCATAATCAAGGTATCTCCAGGCCATGCTTTCTCCCAGAGTCCTTAGAATTCTGGTGAGGGCTTGCCAGCAAACCTTGAGGTTCCTTGGCTTGTAGATGCATCCCAACCTCTCTCACATGGCAATCTCTCTTTCTTCCTCTGGCTTCTACAATTCCTGCTCACTCATCTGTGTCTCTCTAGATTTCTTCTATGGATTAAGGCCCACTCTCATTCTATTTGGCCTCATCTCAATAGGATCTTCAAAGATCCTCTTCACAGATGAGTCCATACCTACAGGGCCAGGGGTTAGGGCTTGAACATGTCTTTATGAGGGGCACAATTCAATACTCTACAGTCATCTTATTCTGACTCTTATCACCTGTAGTTCACCTTATTAATAAAGGTGTTTGAAGCAATCTCAGAAGGAGAAGGGGAAGATTAACTCTATAAGAATCTTGAAACAATATGTCCACTGGGCCCACAACTTGTGGCCAGTTTTTCATGAGATAGCTATAACTCCTCCTATTAAAGTTTTAATCTGGGAGAATTAAAATACCCTCAAACTAGCTTTAAGGAAAAAAGGGGAATATTGCCATACAGTTGCAGAGGCATCTTACAGCATCCGATGGAAGAAGTTCAGCTCAGCCTTTCAAGGGCTGGATCCAGGGAGCAAAACCTACTCTTTGCCCCTGCCCTCCCTGTCCCTCTCTCCTCGACCTGACTCCCTCTGCTTTGTGTCTGCAGGGCACACAGCACCCCAGCCGACTGGCCCACCCTTCCATTCTATTCCCATTCTATTCCCAGGAAGTAGAAGCAGCTTGGCCCTGGCTTGGATCAATGTCCACCCCTGTTCCAAACAGCTTTGGCCTCGGGGCAGGGGCAGAGTCCTTGTCATACACAAGGCTGCAGGGTCCCATTCTTTGGTGGAGGGAAGCAGTTTTTAGGCAAGGCAGACATACGCTGGCCTTGTACCCCAAAAGCTTCCTGGTACAGTCTCTATTAAAGTCTACAGGCATAATGGTGTGTCTGCCATCAGGAGACATATTGCTAGATATTCCCAGTCAGATTCTTTCATCAGAATTATGTGCAAATTCTTTTCTTGGAAAATATGTTCATATTCCTTCTATATTTGGAGCGACTTTTAAGGTATAATTTTCCTTCCTCCCCTATTGAGAATCAGACACTTTCTAGGCACAATGAAGAAGCATGTTTTTGGCATTTTCAAAAAAAAAAGAGTCAGGAATAGAGTGTCCTTTGACAATCCTGGTAGAATTTTACATCACATTACTAACAAGCTTCCATTTTTACACTATCTACCAAATACAGGGTTTGTAACTGCAATAGTTTTGGGGAAACCACTGCGCACCAAAAAACCAACATGAAATCCCAAATTGGAAGATCCCCTTCCCCCACCCTCCTAAATGAAAGAAAAGATCAAAACAATTATCAGGAAAGACTAACATTATAGTTTATACCATAAGAGTATTGACTTCTGCTTTTAGAAAGAGTTAAACTTTTCTTGAGCACCTATTAAGTTTCACCCACTGTGTATTGCATGTTACATATATGAGACAATTTAAACCTTATAGCAACCCTGCAATTCTATGGATTGGAAAGCTCTCTAGGCCTCAGAAAGATTAAATAATTTGCCAATTGCCACAGAAATCAAATCTTAATCTGATTCTGTCTGACCAAAAAGCATATGCTGTGTCTCTTACTTGTACTAAGAGCCAGTATTTATTGAGCACTTAGAGTATATCAAGGCCCTGGTCTCAGGGCTTCACATATATTGAACTTACAGAATCTTATCTGAAGTACATACTGTTATCTCCATTTTACAGGTATGAAATGGGAAGCACAAAAAGGTTACGTACTTGTCAAAGTTCATACAGACTGTATATAGTGGAACTGAGATTAGGACCCAGGAGTCCAGCCACATATCACATCAAGTTGCCTCCACTGGAGAATTTAGTTCTGTACAGATCATACATTCCTTCTTTGTGATTATTCTCATCATCAAGTTCACCTGCCTCAACAGTGTCTGTGAGAACAATCATGATTCCATCACAACTTCAAAAAATATATAAGTTTAAATTGCCCAGCTTTCCTTTTCACTGCATGTGAAATCTTGGTAGATAGGGGTATTAGTAGTCAGCCAAAGGGGTGCTGATGTCAGAAATCTGTTGGCTTTTATAAAAGGTATTTATTTGGGGTAGAAGCTTACAGTTATATATAAGGCCCTAAAGAATCCAACTCAAGGTACCATAAGAGGTACTTTCTCACCAAAGTCTGTTGCTATGTGTGGAAGCAAGATGGCAGGCAATCTCTGCCTGGTCGCTCGGGCCAGCTTCCTCCTAAGGCTTCGTGGGCCCAGCTTCTTCTGATCTCAACTGTAGGCTGGCATAGGGCTTGTCTCTCTTCCTGGGGCTTTAGCTGCCTGAGCCTTCTTTCTGTCACATGGCAGGGCTGAAATGACCCAAGTTCTCTCCTCTGCCGTTGTCTATGGAGCTCCCTCTATCTTCCTGTGTGTTTTCTTCAGTGAATGTCCATTTTTATCAACCCACCAAGGAGGCGAGGACTCAACCTGAGTCACAACCTACTGACGTGGTCAAATCAAAACCCTAATCTTAACAGGTAATTTTAATCAAAGACATTTCAGGTGAATCTAATATAATCAAAGGGTATCACGCCCAGAGAAACAGACCAGTTTACAAACATAATCCTTACCTTTTGGGGGATTCATAAATAATCTCAAACTGCCACATTAGGATTCTCATATCCTTATTTCACCCTAAAACAGCTCTTCTTCCTTTCAGCCTCTAAAGATTCAGCCTATGAGGTGAAGATGTGCTAAGGATGTTATGAACGAGGGAAAATCCCATTTTATTTTTGTGTGTACTTTTGTGCATGCGTGTGCATGTGCGTGTGTGTGTTGGAAAAAGGAGGGCACAGTATTAAAGAATATTGGTAACTCTCTTCTAAGAATTTTCTTTTTCTTTCCTCTCCCTTTAAGCCTACAGACCTTTAATGGACTGTTCTCCTCCAAGTATCTTTTTTTTTCTCCTTGTTCCATTAAGTCTTCCTATTTCAAATCCCTACATTGCAACTAGCTTAGAAAATGTACTGTCATCCATGCCTCATACATTGTGTCCAGGGGACTTGCCTCACAGTAGCGTCACTTCAGTTGCAGTGACCCGGCCATCGTCCATGACCTGTGGCAGCCCTCATTGCCATTTATTGTAAACTACAGCTTGTAGATGATACTAATGAAGTTCCTGAAGAAGCCACATTTGCATTACCCCACATTTTTCTGTGTCCCCTTAAAAACTGCTAATAAAAGATTAGCAAGTGTTCTTGATTATTAATTTATTAATTTGTTCCCTCATTTTCTTCATCCATATGTAGGGGAAATCATTTCGATTTGTCCCAGTGTAATTTACCCCTTCATGACCATCCAAACCCAAACACCAAAAAAATTTAAAAAATCACAAAAACCTAATTGGCAATTGCCTCTGGATTTGGAGCTTTATATACAAACTGTTTGAGGCATTCACAAAGCTGAGAAAGAGTTGCAATAGCACCGTGCTTCTGGAAAGATGAAGCCAATTTCAGAATCCAATTTTCAAAAGGAAATGCCACGTTTGTTTCATGTCAGCCTCTGCTTCAGATCAGAAAAAAAAAGCCAAACAAAGCTAAAGCCGTTGGCCTCACTGGTTATTTCCAAGCAAAGGAAAGGGCAGATGGAAAGTCATTCAGTTGGCTGGAGCACCTTGTCTTGTCTATCTTCAGTGGCTTTGGAAGCAGCTGAGCAAAGCTTAGTCCTGTTTGAATGAGAATTAAGAAACACATACACACTTTGAAATATTTATATAAATAACATTATTTTAAAAAATATAACCCATGCTGTCACACAGACAGGTGGCCTGGCTGCCTTAGCTTCTGTGGTACATGAGGCAGGCTACCCAGTTTGTCATGGGCCCTGCCTCTTCTCCCCTCCCAGACACCCTGTAGTGACAGCAAAGACACAACCTTGGTTGTACATGTAACCCTCAAGCCCAGCACAATCTCTCAGTAAGGGGGAAGGATCTCTAGAAGGGAACCTGTGGTATTTTGTAGATTTAGAATCAACCTTTGAAGTATGAACACATGTATATGTATATATTGATATAAAAAGAAAACTCACCCACACTATTACATCTGTTTGCATTTACATGTACACATATTTTGCTTCCAGCTACCTACATACATGTGGATTAAATGAATGAGTAAAAACATGTAGCTGTACACACATACACACACATTCACACACACAAATATATATTAAACACAGAGAAAGGGATATAGATGCACCACAGATGTCATATATGAAATATGTCGATGATTCAGAGATGTTCTTATATAGACTTGTGTACGAAAAAATGTAATAGCAGTTTTAAATGGGTGTCTTCTCCTACATTCAGTTTTCTTACCAGAGACCATTTTTCTCATCATTGTCTAGTGAAAACAATTTGAGTGCCGCCTCTGCTGGTCTTCACCAAATGCAAAAGAACACAAGCCCTGAGCAGTCCCATCTATTGGTGCTCAGCTCTGCCGGCTGCCTGTGAGCCAGTCCCAGAACTCCTGCTGCCTCCTGCAGGAGCGGTGCCCATCATACACACCAGAGTGCCCGGGGGTGTGAGGGGCACAGCGCTCAGCTGGCTGTGTGATTATGATATAGGGCCACATCTTGTCATCCCAGTGCATGATGTGTCCCCTGACTGCTGTCTGCAACACGCCTAGGCACCGGCTGTATCCAAACTATTTCTACACTGTATTGTCGTTGGTCAAAAATGGTCTTGCTCCCCTACTCCTCCATCTTCCAACGGAAAAAAGAGAAGGAAAAGATAAGCCTGAGCTCAATTAGTTCTGGCAATTATTGCAAAGTCCCTACTGTGAGGGAGGCCTTGCCTATTGGTATGAAACGACATGCAGCCATCCAGGGTCCAGACAAAAGGAGACCCTGCTTTTCTCCAAGTGTATTCAGTCATGTACAGACAGATTGGCTGAGATGCCTGCCCATTCACATCTTAATGGAAAAAAGAAAGAAGAACCTGCGGGGGAAATAAAAAAAAAAAAAAAGGAGAGAATAAAAGATTATCAAGTGACCCCAGAGAGAGAAGGAATAAAAAAATGTGAACTTGGTTAAGAGGAAGAAAGGAAACTATTTTGAACACAGAACAATAAATCACTGCCATAATGTGGGTGTAGATGTTTTAGTACCACCCTGATAAATTATGCTTTTATTATATATAAAGGTTAGTGTAATGATATTGAAATGTGGAACTGAAGAAAGCTTTGCTTGGAGGTTGGGTTATATGAGCCTCATTCTTCTATATCACTTTCCTTCTCTCCTTCTCTCCCCGCCACCCCACTTGCTAAAGCACCGATGCACATTAATTCAACCAAATGAAATTGTCAGGACGAAATACCACCAAGATGCATTCTAAAGTGTAATTCCTCTGAAACAAGTATGTAACTTTATTAAAAAACCAAAGCACTAGTCAAAAAGGTGAAAGAAATATATTACATTATGATGAAAAAAAGAGGTCATTTAAGAAAAGGCTGAAATAACACTTCTTTTTGAAATGGCATATGGAGACTTTTATAACACTGGGGGAGGGGAGGTAACTTTTTCCTAACACTCGTCCTTATTCCCTGTTTCTCTGGTCATGAACAGAAGGAAAATGTTTGTAGATAAGGTCACTTCAAATTCTAGGCTGTGACACATGTTCCTCTCTGGAATCAAATGCTCTCATCTTTACCCCTTTCAACTGTATCTTATGATAATTGTTCTATCTATCCAACAACCCTGTCTACTGGGAAAACAGCTGACAAGAAGTAATGTCAGAGTTATGTCTGTGACATGCCAGAAATCATTTCTCCCAACAAAAGTCACTTATTTTAAAGTGAACAGGGGGAAATTAAGTTCATTTTAAAATCGTTTATTAGTTGCTTCTCTTTAGTCATAATAGAAATGGAGGGGGGATGGAATTACAGATTCAATAACAGCATGCATTTTTTCCATTATGGAGAATGGCTAATTCAACAGATGAATCATTAAAGAATGATCCCTCTGGCCTTATGGAAGTCCAGACATAGAAGCTAAAAGAAAAAGTTTAAGATATAAAATACACTATAAAATTGTTGGGAAAAGTGAACTACAATCCCCGACGAAATTACCTCTTATGGCAATTTAAAGCCCGTTTGTTGGAGCATTAACAGCCTCAGGCAAATTCAACAGGCCCATTCCTGAGTGCCAGTAATGACAGATTTCTTAGGGAGTATTATTTAATTAACAATCATCTGAAAGAGCAGCTCGGCCACGATACTGCATTTACTTACTGGAAACACCAAGCAACGATAAGTGGAAAAGACGTGCGATTTGTTAGCTTCCCCGTTATCTTTTGCTTCTGAAATACATAAGTAGCTGATACGCATTTGCCACTAGATATTTTCAGCTGTCTGTGAGGCCAGTGTGTCTGAAGAACTGTAGCTCTTACTGTACAAAGCCGCTGAGAGTCCTTTGCAGTTGGATTCTGTTAAGAAACCCCCCAGGGCCTCAACTGTTCAGGAACAGCATTCTTCGTCCTTCCCCCTTGGGACCAGAACAACTGCCAGCTCCCCTTCCTAGTGGACACCGGGCTCCCGCCCACCCCCATACATCATTTGCTGTTAATCACCTCAACCTAAGTGATGCCTTTTGTTCTCACTCCCTTCCCCAGTAGCTGTAGGTTGCAGTCACTTGGTGGCTGGCTCCATCTTACTCCCCCCAGAGACACGTTCCCAGCCCTAGGCGGGTATAGCCTCCTCACTTCAGAGCCACTGGACTAAGTGCTCTACATTCAAAGGCCTCCTTTAGAGCTGATTATCATTTAAAGAACAATGTCAAACTGAGGAAGGGAGGAACACTTTAAGTTGTTCTGACATACAGTGGAAGTGGCAGCCTAAAGGGAACTCCACAACTAAAGGGGGGTGTGTGGAAAATGCAAAAGTAGCGCACTCTGTGGCAGAAGGAGAAACGTAAGTTATGAACATTTTCAAATCATCTGCTATTTCTATGACCTATCTCTCCAAAGTGTTTAAAATTGGGTAATGAAATAGAAGGATTGTCTTGGGAAATGAATGTGTCAATTTAGCTCCAGAGGAAGCTAAACAAAGCTATCTGAAATAGTAATTTTAAATTATTATTGGGTGGCTGTTCATTGGAATCACCAGTGTCCATTGAAATTCCTTCCTACAGAAAATCTTTATCTTGACTTGATTTGTGATAAATTTATAAACGAACAGTCGATGTGGAACATGGTTATTAAGCAAAGCAAGTGTCTCTTCACAGCTTCTGAAAAGACAAACCTGAAATCTTAACCATTTAGCTCATGCTTGTGTTTGGGAGGAGACTAGGATGGGGTTTGCATAGAGGACTAGCTCCCACAGCAGATTAAGATTGATTGCAAGAGGAAAAGATTTTTCTTTATGATTCTTCTGAGTCCAGAGTTGCTTTCACTCAAAGATTATCAAAGGCAACTGATTAAACACATTTCCCAGCAGGATTTTATCGTACAGCATGCTTTATTATGTACAGTATAATCAGATTGATATCATATGGCATCAGCCAGTGAATGTCTTGTTTTGAAACAACTTGTGGATATAGATTTTTTTCTCTTTCTTTAATCCTAATTTGATGCTATTAACGAATTCCATCACTTAAATTGACTATTACGATTGGAATCAGCTTGATATAACAGAATGTATTTCCATTAATTAAGCCTTTCTTTTTATCCTCCTTCTTTAACCTTCATTTACTCGTAATACTTTGAAAAGAAACATTTATAACATCTTTTTCCTTCATAGGGATTGAACCATGTGTATCGGTTCCTGTTAAACTATTCCTAGCCTTCTAGTATAAGAACAAAAACTCCTAGAGTTTATGTAATTTCTTTTAATGATTCTTTACTGTATAGGAAAGATGAAAGGGACTGTAGAAGAAAAAGATAGTAAATTAAAATTTGTAAATGACACATAAGAACATTTTCCATTTCAAAGAAATCAAATCTTTACCAACATAGAAAAGATATATACAGGAATTTTAACTGCTAATGCAGTTTCCACTAGTAACATTTGAATATCAGAAAGAAAAAAAAAAAGGCCAGCATAAAAGCAGGGGAGGCAGGCTGTACTTCCCAAATAACAACAATTTTTCCAGAAAGCAGAGCTCACAATCCTGTCTTGCCACAAGTATTACCTGAGATCAATCAGGCAGGTGATAAAAATAATTTTTTTTTGCTGATACTTCAAGTAAAAGCAGAAAAAGCTAGAATCAAACATCATCATCAGTTGATTTGTACTTTAGAAATGGACAGCTAATTCTTTTCACTGCATGCTTGTAAATTCAACATTTTTTCCTAGGCAAAAATGTGAATGTTCTAAATGCTTATTATGTAAAATCAGCATTTTAAAATATCCTTGATTTATAGGATTTGTAAAAGACCTTGAGGTTCTTTGGTTCTGTCCTACATTTTTGGCAGGTCTTCACTAAGCCAATAGGAAACTTCCTCCTTTGCTGTCTCCTGCCCCCATCTCCTTCCCCCGTCCCCCAAAAGGGTAGGGAATTTCTCCATCTCTGTAAGCAACCTGTCCACTTAATAAACTCCACTGTCAGGAAATTCGTTTTTGTTTAAATTGCTTCTGCTCCTGGCTCCTAGGAGATGCTGATCATCTGTGAAAATGAACTTTAAAATGCAGATGTTCATTTGCACCTTGCTCTTTCCTCCTCTCGCCTTAAAGGTCCCCTTTTCCTCAGATACTATAGGTTTCAGCTCTCATGTCCTGTGGCCTCCTCCGAACCTGCTCCAAGTTGCCACCTTCATTTCCCATACCGCTTTTGCTTGGAGCCCTCAGGAACTAACAAAGCTCTGGTGAGGAAACCCTGTCACCCCTGGTGGCTCCTCAGGATTCTGCTATTTTAATATTGCCATACAATATTAAATGAGAATGTTATTGTGCTGAGTCATTGTTCACTTTGATTCAATTTAACTATATTCCAATTCGTATTAAATTCCTGCTTGGTACAGACTCTGTACTAATTCAGAGGATACAGATGTGACAACCCTCAGCGAATTCACAGGCTAGTGGTCGAGGTGGGCTATGCTGGCATAATGTCCAGACCGTCATGTGGTCATGGGGCCACGGAAGACAGGCCTGGGAATTAATAAGTGCTTCCTGAAGGAGAGTTTGCTAAACAAACAAAAGCCTGGGGAAAGGCACTCCCAACAGTGGGCACAGTTTGCACAAAAGTGTACCACACTAATGCAGGGTCTTAATAAGGGAGGCAGGTGGTAATGGGAATGCCACATTTTCTGCATGATTGTGTAAACTTACAACTTCATTAATTAAAAAAAAAAGGATGAAGACATTGATGATGCTCTAAAAGATGGTTGGTGAAGGTCCTTAAATGCCTTATCAAGTTTAGATTTTATCCATTAAGAAGTGAGGAGCCATTAGAGGAGTTAAGCAGGTGACTGGCCTGATCAGATCTGCAATGGCATATACCAGGAGAATAGATCAGAACAGGGACAGCAGGAGAAGGCTGCCAAGGGAGGAAAGGCATGACGTTTAAAAGGCTGAACCAAGGCAACAAGAGCAGGGTGGAGCAGAAAGACTGGAGAAACCCGTAGAAGGTAAAAGCAGCACAATTTGTCAGATCTAACGACTACATCTGGGACACGAGGAACCTTCCACTGAATTCTGGATTCCTAATTGATGGCCAGAAGTGTCATTCCCCAGGTGGGAGTAAGCAGACCAAGGAGGTCCCCACAAGAAAAATTCAAAAAGCAAAAGTCAAAGTGGGAGGAAATGATATCCACTATGACCCACAAATCTTACATTTGTTCATTTCTAGATGTCACTAGATTATATTTTCTTCATCATGACTTCTCCAATGAATCAGCACCACATGTCAAAGGCCAAGCCTTTACTATGTTTTCACTTGTTCCATTTGGTAACCTTTCAATGCTCAATGCTCATGACTTCAGATATCCTTAAAATTACGAATGAATATTAAACACTCAATACAGAACTTACTCCTATCTAATACTACTTTTTATTTGCAAGGGTTAAAATGGATAAAAGTAAATAAATAAATGAATAAATCTTAAATAAAAAAATATATATATGTGTTTCTTTCCTATCAATAATTTTTCCAAATACTGCAAGAGTTTTTCAAACCCTCTCCTCTCAGGTTCATTTTTTTCCTGGGACCCTCTTTGTCTTAGCCTGGATGCTGCAGTCTATGGCTGCGGTATAACTGTCATCTTAGGGTATCTCCTTGCCAGTCTCCTATGTTGGATCCTCTTTCTCTTGGATCCCATATTTTTTCTTAGTTTACTCAAACGTTTTTGCTAAAATAGACCCTCAAATAATTTCCTAAGACAGTATGCAAAATAAATATTTTTAGTTGGAAACTTCTATTCTACCCTTATATTTCAATGAGAGTTTGGCTATGTACAGAAGTCTATGTTGGAAATTGCTCCACTGTCTTCTAGTGTCCATCACTATGGAGAAATTCAATACCAGTCTGGCTCCCATTTCTCTGCTTGTGACCACCCCCTCCCCTCCTACCCCTCTATGGAAGCTCTTACAATTTGGCTTCATCCCCAGTGTTCTTAAAATTCCCTAATGATGTGCTTTGTTGTGGTCTTTTGCATTTATTTCTCCGGACCTTCTGTAAGCCTGATAAATTTCCCCATATTTTTCTCTTAATAATTTCTTCCCCTTTGTCTTCTCTAGTCTCTCTTTAAAGACTTCCATTACTGAGAATAATTCCCTAGTTTCTTATCTTTTGCTCCTATTCTTTCTCTCTGATTTTTCTTTCTTTTACTTCTGGGAGATAACCTCAATTTTTATCTTTCAACCCTTTCCTTTGAAGCCTTTTTTATTTTGGTTTTCATCTTTTTTTAAGTTCCAACCATTTTTTTTTCTTGTTCTCTTGTTTTATTTCATTATAGCAGTCTCTTCTTACATGGGTGCCAGTCATATTTTCTCTTGACTGAGAATATTAATGGGAGCTTTTAAGATGTTTTTCTCATCTTTGTATTGTCTTTATTTCTCTTATTATTTTTATATTTTTATTTTTAAAATTTTAAATTAGCTATTTGGACTTTGCTTTGGTTTTGCATTTTGGTATCCTTTATGTTGGAAGATTTCATCAAATGTCAGGCCATCCAAAAGTTTATGTTTCAGCTCCATCTCTTCTGCTAAGTCCCTTTCCACTCCTTGGTCCACTTTCCATCTTCCAAAAATTGTTAATACCTCTTGTCTATATTGCCCCCTGTCCAATCCTAGTTGACTTTGGAACAAATCTGTGGACCTCTTTATTCCTTTAATTTCACTTTAATAGAATTTAATAGAATAGTAGGAAGAGGAAATCAATGCATGTGTTAAGCCTTTCATATTCAACTAAGAAAGCTATTCTTCCACAATTCTATTTTTGCAATCTATCTTACTATTGCAATTAGTGTAAGTTTGTTATATTTTGCAAGCCCAAGTCCTCTGCTTTACTGTTTTTCAAACTTGTGTTAACTGTCTTCATCTGTTTTTTCTTCCAAATAAAAGTTAGAACTACTCTTTCAAGTTTCAAGAAAATTCTGTTGGAATTCTTATTAAAGTTCGACATTAACCAGAGGAGAGTTAATGTCTTTATAATAACAATTCAACCTTCTCGCCCAGGATCATGGTTTTTCTCTACATATATTCAAGTGAGGCTTTAGCTATTTTGATTGTACTCAACTAACACTCTATGGAAAATATAAAATAAGTATTTGTGTTATATGGTTGAATTTCAAAAGCCAGGAGAGTTAGAAAACATTGCTGTTCAATAATATTGAAATCCCCTTTTGTTTTTTAATACCCTTCTGGAGAATACAATCTTTATGAAGAAATAAAAAAGCAAGTTTAAGTCAGGAGATTTTTTTTACAATAGATATTTGTATGTATGTTGATGTCCAATCAAATCAATTCACTGTTGTGGAGTATACTTTTTATGCTATTTGTTCTTCTGTATATCTAATATACATCAAGGTAGTTTAAGATTCCAAATAAAGTTGAATCTCATTATTTGTGGTAGTTGTGTTCTATAGAGTTCCCTGGAACACTAAATTAAGTAATGCTGAACCAGCCTTATTCCACCTCAACTGGGAATTCACACACACACGTGGACGCGGCGTACCCATCTATGCATCCGCAGAAGACCAGGAATGCAAGGCAAGCATTCTGAGCATGTAGGTGGATTTACGAATACGAAATTTGTGAATAAAGGGGACAGGATGCTCTGGGGATTCATTCTTCTCTGTCTTACTCCGCTAATAGATAGTATAGGGGTTAGCAAGTAAAACAAAGGCATCTGCATCCCCTGAGATGCCTTCCCATCTTTTCTTTTTCTGCCCTCTTAGTTGGGCCATCTCACACCTAATCATCCTTTCAAAACTATCTTAGGCATCCTCTCTTCCAGAAAGCCTTTCCTGATTCCATCCTCTGATTTCCAGCTGGGTCAGTTGCATCTCCTTGGTGCTTCTGAGGTATAAATGCTCGTTCTATGCACTTACCACAGCTGCTTATTTGGTTGTCTCTCTACCTCACTATACTATTAGCTCATCTAGGGCAGTGAGGATGTCGTATTCACCGTGGAATATGGAATCCTCAGCATCTAGCACACTGTTGATCCATCCATAATAGCTTTCAATTAATGTCTTTTGAATTAATAAGCTAATGCATAAATAAATGAATGGATGAGAAAGGCAGGGCAATGATGAAGGAGAAGTGAGAAAGAGTGGTCTTAAGTGAGACTTAAGTATAGTCATATGATGTAGAATAAATCAATAAAGTTCTAGGTTAAAGAAAGAGAGGGTTATCAAAGGAACAAATTCTCAGGAAGAGTAAGCTCTATAACACACGTGGAGGTTGACCTTGAAAGGAATTATAGAAAAGAGATCTGATATCATCACCTGAATTAAGGAGATAAAAATCTAAACTACCGGAGATACTTGTTTGACATATTCCTTTAAGTAAACAACTTTTAAGAATCACATATATTGAAACCACTATAATTTTTCACATCCCAATTCCCTCATAAGGTTTCCAAGCATTTCTACAATAGATTCTTTTTTTTTTTTTTTTTTTTTACCAGGAGGTCTCAGGGATCGAACCCAGGTCCCTCCATATGGGAGACGGACGCCCAACCATTTGAGCCACATCCATCCCCCTACAATAGATTCTTTAACTTCACATTACAACAAATGATACCAGAGTAATAAAACTCCTCTGACATTTAAGGATTTATTATATTTGCTGTCCAAGAACAAAAATATCACTTGTAAAAACTTACTGTTTTCTTTACTTTTGTTGACATTATACTGTCTTTGATTATCTAGGCCTCTTAATAAATTTACCATGTATTGCTGGTAAGAACATATATTAAAATCAGTATGGAAAAATATTAGTTAAATCAAATATATATCCTGAAAGTAAAAAAAAAAAATAATAACAAACTGTTAAATACCTCTTTATAGTTTAAGAATACATTGGCACTCAATTAATATTTATTAAGCACCAAGAATGTGCCAAATGCTGTTCTAGGTATTATGAATACATGGACAAAAAACACAGCCCTGTCTTCAAGGAGCTCCTGAGATAGACAATTAAGCAATCACAATACTCAATAATGAAGGGTGATGACGGGGAACTGCACAAGTTGCTTTGAGAATGAAAAGAGAAAAACACAGGGAGTAAAATAATGAAAAACAAAAACTCCATCTATAGGATTAGGCCATAATAATATGTGATAGCCTTTTAAAGAAGATTATCATTGTCATATTTGGAGGCTCAGAAAGAATAGGCACATGTCACATGTCAATGTCACATGTCAAGGAGCAGAAAAGGAATTGGTTTTCAGCCAAGATGTCCTGATTCCAAATTATGCACCTTGCTCCAAAAGAGAGGCTTTAAAAATATATATATATATATTTATGAAGAAGCTTTAAATGACATAAATGTTATATCAAAAATATAAGGGATTCCCATATAAATCCCCTCCCCCTCCCACACTTTCCCCCATTAACAACATCTTTCATTAGTGTGGTACATTTGTTACAATTGATGTACACATATTGAAGCATGTTTACTAACCATGGACTATAGTGTACACTTCGCCCTGCACAATCTTACAGGTTTTGACAAAATGTATAAGGGCCTGTATCCGTCATTGCAATATCATGCAGGACAATGCCAATGTCCCAAAAATGCCCCCATGTTACATCTATTCTTCCCTCTTCCTCCACTCAAAGCCTCTGGTGGCTACTGCTTTTATATCAATGATACAAGTTCTTCTATTGCTAGAATAATAATGTCTATAATAAGATAATAATGAGTCTCCTTTAGTCCATTGTTCATTCTCCAATATTGAGGATTTGGGGATGGTGATGCCCACTCTGTTTCTGATTGAGAGGGGGCTTAGATCTCATGGGGCAGATGGATGGAACTGTCTTGCTTGCAGTTGTACATACTAAGAGAGACTTTTTTGAAAGTGCATATTTAAAGACAAATTTTTCTTTTCTGTTAGTAGGGTAAATAATAAACACTCCATGAGATTTGTGTTTGGCTTTGCTTACCAGAAAGTTAGAATGCAAATTGTTTTTTTTTTTTCCTTGAACAGATTACCCAGTTAGCTTCTTTATGTTCATTACTTACACATCCAAAGAATGAAAGGTAAAATGCACACTATTCCAGGGGAAGAGTGGGGATTGTGTAAAAGGAGCAATATCTGAGAACTGACAAGTCAAAAGTCTCTAGCTGAGCTAAAGTTTAAGACTAAATTTCACCATGTCAGCCATGGAGACGCCACTTGGAGCTGATGGGCACCAGGTCGGTGAGCGGAATTCAACAGGGTGCACCCAGCAAGCCCCAAGGACTGCTATAAGGGAGAGGAGCTCGCATTCTTTATGCCCAAAGCTGCTTTGAAGATTTGGACTAAAAAGGGAAGGGAAGTTCTTATCTCTTTAAATAATTACATGTAGAAAGATGAATTTTTTATCCCAAATTCTAAACCAAATTTATCACCTTGCCTCTAATTAGTGCCTCCTCCCAACTTCCTGCCATACCCCAAGCTTAAAAGCTCCACACATCTTTGATTCATCCTTCCACCTACCCCTGCCTTCACATCTACTTAGTTTGCAGGTGTTGGAGCCTCCACTCCTGGGTATGTCAGACCACTCACCTCACTTATCCTCCCCTGGCTCGCCCGCTGAAGTTCTCCTTACCAGTTTTGCCTGTACTGTTCCAGTAGCCTCTCAACCCATTGTCTTACCCACTCTCCGCTCTTCTCCTGCAATGCTGCTAAACAGAGATTTGATCATTACGTTTGCAAGTTCAAAACCTTTAACTGCTCACCACAAACTACTAAATGAATTCCAAATACTCCAGTTCCTAGACAAAGCTCCTAGTTACTGGTTTCTGCCTGTAACTCCTGCCTCATCTCCCATCACCCCCCTGACTGGACCCTATTCTCCAAACAAATTAAATGGTCATTCTCCCAACAGGACCTCTGTATCCTGCATCTGCATTTTCTTTCACTTGGAATGCCCCTCTCACTATCCTTCAGGGTCTAGTTCATATGCAACCTTAAGCCTTTTCCTCCCTGACAAAAGCCCTTTTCTATCTTCTGCCTGACCTAGGGTTTTGCTATAGGGGGCTTGTGGCCCTTATCACAGACAAATCTGTGTTCCAGTCAGTCGTGACTGAGCAGCTGCTGTGGAGTCGCTCTTGAGGAAGCGTCTCAGTCCACCTCTTGCGGCTTCTTAACCTCTGGAAGCTTCATCTCCGGGCCTCGGTTTTGTTTGTTGGCTTGCAGTGGTGTGCTTTGTTCAACTGACTCCCCACAGAAGGAGGGGAGGAAGAGCCCCGACTTGTCTTATGTCCATTTGTGCCAATTTCCGTGGAGTAAAAACTCCTGCTATGGTCAGTTTTGAGGAGTTGGGGAGACATGTGCACGGTCGGCTCTGGTAAGAGCCAGTAGGAGCTGACCCCAGCACACCACAGTTTGTTTCTTTGTAAAATGGGAAGAGAATACCTTTTCACAGAAATCTTGCAAAGCGTAAAGAACAACATGTATGTAAATGATATAACACAGCCTGAAGAGTAAAAACCCCAAGCTGTTACTTCTGCTGTCCTTGCCTCTGGTATCGCTGCTGCCTCCTCAACTACTATCGCCACTACCGCTAGGAGGGGCAGGAGGCCTCCACCTACTCCTACTGCAATGTTACTGGCAGTATCTCCCCCACGAAACTAGAAACTCCTGCAGGAGGGAAATGACACTAACGTTAATTGAGCACCATCTATTTTCAGGCACAAGGCTTTTAAACACCATGCTAAGAGTTTCATATATTTTTTCTCAATACTGACAACAGTCCTGTGAGACAGAGTCTATAATTATCTGCAGTGTGTAGATGATATAAGCTGAGACTGAAAGAGTTGAAGTCACTGGCCCAAGACTGCACAGTCAGTCAGCCGTAAGCCTGAAACCCAAATTCCAGTTTGGTTTCAAAATCCATTCTTTGTTTAAACACATTTGGTATGCAAATATTTATCGTATTAATAAAGTAAGTCTTAATTTTAGATAGAAAATTTAAACTTTTGCCCCAAATCCTCCTGCCTATATATTAATCTTTATGGTCCAGGGAAGACATTGTTTCTACAGGATTGCCCTACATTTCTAAGGTTCTGGACAAAGGCAAGGTTAAAGGGGAAATACTGAGTAGTAAGTCCTTGCAACTTCTTAACAAAAAGAACTTTAGCCAAAGAATTACATTTAAAATACATGTTTTTTAAATGAACAGGCTCCAACTTAATACAATTATCGGTGTCATGTAAGACTAGAAATTAGTGAGCATGTGGGGCAACTCTCAAAAATCAATACTGATCATTCTTGTCTAACTGTAGTCAGAGAAATTGTCCATGGACTGAGCTGTAGTTTCATTAGCTTGATTAAAAGTGAAAAGTTGAAGGAAGGGTAAAGTAGGTCAAAAACTTCCTGACTCCTTTAGAATTAAAACATTCACTAGATACTAAGTACATATGAAAGGCTCTGTAAGAATCTATTTGCCAAACTTGGAGGATATGGAAAGAGGGACAGAGTACCCTCAACCGGAAAAATTGATTTTAAGGAGACTGAAGAGCAAAGAGGAATTGGGCATGAACTCTAGAGAAGGGATTTCTAAAGTGGAAATTCCTTTGTTCTTGACCTGAGCTAGGAAATTTATGGCTAAAGGGTGGGAGTGTACGCAGAGACACATACACACAGCAGGCTTTATTATAAGACTGATCAGGTCTTTCAAAGTCAGCTCTTAATTATATAATTCAACCTTTCTACCATTTTTTTGTTTGTTTGTTCTGTTCCACTCACCCACGTGTGCACACACATACATACACACACCTACCCTTATATAAAACTAGATATTGATTGTGAACTCTGCAATTAAGCCACCCTATACCTACCCCTTACCCACATCAACCCTATGGTTTGTTCACAAACTTCATAAAACCACATTCACTCTCATAAACTACTTGGTTGTGGGAGGAAAGGGAGAACAAGAAGAAGAGCAGAGGGAAAAGGAAGATTTCAGAGAACTGGTTATAGCTTGGGTGAGCACTATAAGAGCTGATTCTTTATGATTTCCACCATTTTTGAGGAATTTGGAGAAGAATGAATTCATAGAAAAATAAATAAGCAAAAGTGTTGAGGAAGTGGCTGTGGCTCAATTGGTTGGGCTCCTGTTTACCATATGGGAGGCCCCGGGTTCAATTCCTGGGGCCTCCTGGTGAAGGCAAGCTGGCCCGTGGTAAGCTGACGGCGCGTGCGGTGCGGTGAGCTGATAACCTGCACAGCGCAGTAAGCTGGCACAACAAGATGACACAACAAAGGGAGATAAGCAGACACAGAAAAATGCAAAGCAAAATGGACACAGGGAGCACAAGCAGCAAGGGGAAGGATAAATAAAAAAATAAACTGAAAAAAAAAAAAGTGTTGACCACCTTTTCTAAGAAATTTCCATGGAAAGTAAGTATTCTTTGTTTTATCTTCTGCTCAATTTAGCTCTTTTAAGAAGGTTAATGCCAAAATTCCTCAATTCTAGACATACCATCAACTTATTAACAGTTCCTCTGAGGGGCAGGGGAATGAACCACAACCACATTAAATGCACACACTGATTGTAAGATATATCCCATCTCAGAATTATTAAGTGGGAGGAGGGAATTTGTAAGAGTTTGGGGGAGGCTTGGGGCAGGGGTATTAACATAAGAACACAGCTCAAAATCTAGAAAATCTGGTACCTGGCTTACTTCTTCAGGCTCTGTTGCAAGTTGGTTGCCTCCATGATGGATAGCTTTGGGTAGTCGGGTGAGCTGGCCACAAAAGCGGGATGGAGCACCAACTCACCTAACAATTGCCTGGGAGGAAACTGATGGATGGAGCTGCTGTAGAAAATGAAATAAAACCTTTAATGTTAGAGAACTCATCATTCTTTAGAATACAAAACCAGACTATACACCTCTCCCAAAGCTGATGCCCGTGGTGGGTTCTGGTCAGTAACAAAGAGATACATATCCAGAGACGATGATATAGAGGCACTGAAAGTCTTTTATGGAATTCCACAATGAGAATATTGTTCTTTGTGAACAGTATATATCCAAGTATGTGGCCATCATATAAACTTTTCACTCCAATTCACCCATGCCCACCCATGTCATTCATTCTCTGGGTGTTCTGTACTCTCTGGTCAAAGATTTTGACTACTAAATAAAGTGTTCAAATTTCCTGTAGATCCTCTTAATTGGGAAGTAGAAATAACTTTGTGACATTGATTTGTATTCTGATTTAACACTGATGTACCATACAGTATGCTGTCACGTTTCATTTAATATCTAAGATGTTAAAAAAGATTCTTTCTTCTGAAGCACATTTTTGAGGCCCTTTCTATAAGTAAAAGTGATAGCTTTCAGAAGTTTGGCTGCCTAAATCCAAGACACCATTGTCTACATTTAACTCTGTAAAGGCATTAGGCCACATCAGAAAATTAAACCTTCCCATGGGGCATCACCAGCAGAATCAACCGACTGCTTCTACAGAGACGTCATTTAAGCTTTACTCAGTAGTACTTCCGTTACCCACGAAAACCTCAGGAAAACTGAAATAATGAAGGAGGAAATCAGAGGGGAGACCGTAAAAGCCCAGTTCATTTCAAGGAGAAAGCAGTAACCATCCTTCCCCCCTACATTTTAATATCACATTGAATTTAAGTAACAAAATAAACAATTCACTGAGAGCACACTTTATGTACAACTTTTAATTTCTTCCTACTGTGTTCATTACCAAGCTGTTTGCTTCCTTTAGGCATGGTAGGCAGAGGAAAAAAAATTTTTTAAGACATTTATCACAGAAGTCAATTTCCACTAATGTATTCTTAGTCGGCATATGTGGTCTTCCAAACAGATCCATATATACAAACACACATATATTAGTATCTTCCTTTATAAGAACAACAGCAATTAGCCCACCCCAAACACATAATTGCTATTCAGATTCCATAAGAAAAAAACATGAATGCGAGAAGAATATCACTTATAATAATTGTGAACTGGTTAGTATTTTTGATGGAACTGATTTTCCCTTCAGCTGTATGAAAACAACTCTAATTGTGAAAAGAATAATATAACTATTGTATAATCCAGATTTTACTTTCTAAAAAGTGAGGCAGGGAATGTTTTTCAGGCATTCAGCCCCGAGGAAGCAGGAATAAAGTGCTTTTCATCGATTGAAGCTAGCAAGTTATTTAACACAGAAGGAGTTTACAGGCACTGCCTTGCTTCCTCACTTCAGGTTTTTAAGGGAGACTTTGAGAGGGGTGCACAGACCACCAGCTTGCACAGGTATCACCACGGGCTCCGCAAGTCCTAAAGAACCAAAAGCCACTTTTGTATGTGTTCAGTGAAAGGGAAGAAAATGAGGACTTTGTACTAGTTTGCAGGCGGCCAAAGTGGGCAAGAGAGGGAGATGACAGCAGAGGCAACCGAACTGCCTACGAAATATGCTTCACAAGGTTTCCAAAGAACACCCTTTTCTTCTTGAGCCTTTCAAAGGAGGTTTGAATTTGTGAGAATGCACGTCCAGTTTATAAGAAATGATAAAATATAAAAGTAAATAATGTATATATTCAAATCGCTCAAAATTTCCCCAAATCTCATTCTGTGAGGTTTAGCTGGCATAAGCAGGACAGGGGACATTTGTGCACACACGTGCACTTGCACACTTAGAATCCACAGCAACATGCAAAACTAGTTCAGGAAAAATAATAAACATGTGTGCTTAAGCAAAATGTACACATATGAAACACATACGTTAAAAGATACGTGTTAAATAGAGTATCTATCTTGAGTTCCATCTTGAATAAATGCAATCCGAGAGATTTTTTCTACTGCTGAAGAGTTTTCTCATCATTAGGCCTTCATTAAGTTTCCTCAGATGGATAAACAATGTTTGGTTATTACAGAATTAGGCTGGGTTAGAATCTACTACCAAATAGTATGTATCCCACATGTAGAGATCAGTGAAATAATATATTACATTAAGTGCTTTCAGAATTTTGGTTCAACAAGTGCCTATAATTTTACATGTTTCAGGCTCAGCTTCATCCATTTTGCACATATGCATCACCCAGGCAATTTCTCCTTATGTGACCATTCAAACGTCAGCTGGTACCTTAGTTATTACCCAAGCACTTTCACTTACATTATCCCATCGGATCCCCACAACAATCCTGTGTGGTGGGAAGAACTATTGCCCCTGCTTAACAGAGGAGGAAACTGAAGTTCACAGGAGTGAACAAGGCAGAGGTAATGAAGATAGGACCAGAAGCCAAATTGTCTGACTCTGTCTAGTGCTCTTTGGGGAAAATTACAGAATAGTCTTAAAATACATGGAATGTTCCCTTTTTAGTTTACCAATCACAGTATTCTGGCCTTCAGTCCACCTTCAAGATACCTTAAAAGAGCATAGTTATTTCTCACCTATCTTTCATCAGTTCAACTCCTGTAAGTTTCCTTCTTCCAGAATACCTTCTCCTAGGCAGGGATCAGAGAAACATGACCCCTGGATTTCTGTCCTCTCGTCCAAAGAAAGAGGGAACTGCTATTCCTCAGTAACCCAACATTTTCCTGGCTGCTAAAACAAATACCAAACAACGGGTCGGCTTAACAACAGGAATTTATTGGCTCACAGTTTCAGAAGCGTGCGTGCATCCTCCAGGGGTCAGTATCTTCAGGAATTCTTTGGAGTTCCTTGGCGTTACTATCACATGGTAATGCACATGGCATTGTCTCCTTCCTCTTCCGGGTTTCTCTGACTTGCAGCTTTTGGCTGCTCCCCATGGCTTTTCTTTCTCTGGCCTTCTCTATAAGGCCTCCACTAACAGGATTAAGACCCATCACAATTCAGTTGGCCACAACTTAACTGAAAATAACATCTCCAAAACTGCCTATTTACAATGGGTTCACACACAAAAGAATGGATTAAGATTAAGAACATGTTTTTCTGGGGTACATTGCTCCAAGCCACCATACCCAACTTCCAGCATTACTATTGTTTTTTATTAACAAACTCTTGAATAAGGCACACCTGACTTGCTTTTACTTACTCAATCTGCCTTTCACGGTAGGACTCTTTTAAGAGGCACAGTCTCTCATTCTGTTATAAAAAATTCCTTATTCTTCTCCAGCATTTTTCTCTTTATCAGTTCCTATACAGAAATGAAATGGCACTGGGGGGCAGATGTGGCTCAAATGGTTGGGCGTCCGTCTGCCATATGGAGGGACCTGGGTTCGATCCCCGGGACCTCCCGGTAAAATAAAAAATATATATATAGAAGGTGCCTGGGCTGCCAGGCTCTGCGTGCCAGTGAGCCGCCAGGCTCCCCGGGAACCATGCAGCAAGATGATAACGTAACAGTAGAGAGACGCAGGGGAGAGACAAGACGAGATGCTCTGAAAACCAGGAGCCGAGGTGGCACAGGTGGCAGAACACCTCTCTCCTACATTGGAGGTCTCCAGGATCGAATCCTGGTGAAGACTGGAGGAGGAGGATGAGAAGAGATGGCAAATGGGGAAGGGGGGGTTTAAAATGGATAAAGTAAACAAATAAACCTTTAAAAAAAAAATGAAATGGCACATTGTATGGTTTGATTATAAAATATCTTTTTAATTATTTTGTTCATTTTAGTAGTGAGTATTTAAGGTGAAGCTAAAACCAGTTTTGATGCTGACAGGTAGAAGGTGGTTACTGAGTTAGCATCAATGCACTCATTTTAAACCACTTGTAGGAATGGAGCATTAGTTAGTTGCAGGCATCTGAAAGCCTCAAATACTCATGTTGTTCTGAGAGGATGACGGCAGCTCTCCAAATTAACAGTGAAAGGAATAAGCCCACAGAAGACCTTTTGGTTGTTTGGACAGAGTAGCTTGATTGCTGTGTCGCTTCATTCCAGCCAACCAAGGACGGGAAGAAAAGGTTGATGCGGTCATAGCTCAGGGGTGAGGTCACCAGCTAATCTGACTTCGTAGCAACAAAAGAAGTTTGACTGATGCAAAGGTGTCCTCGGGGTACAAGTCAGCCTCCTTTTGCCTTGATGAGTCTTTCTGATCCAAAAAGATTTGTTGGCCTGCTCCCAGTGGCATGTGACTAAGAGCACTTTAAAGTCTATTGTGAATGATATAATGATTAACTGACCACTCAAATCCTAGAAAGGTCACATTTAGCAGCCCCTATCAGCACTTCAGAGGGAAAGCAGTAGAGTACGAAACTTGAATTCTACTACTAGGAATCAGAGAATAATTAAAGTCAGAAGTGATCAATGGCTGCTTATAAAAGAAATCCAAGAGTCCTAGAATTATCAATAATAGGGGTAGGCACAAGATAATTGTAGGTGGCAAAAATATAGTTTGCTTTTGCTTTTGTTTTTTTAATGAGCCAAGAAAAACAGTTGGGCTAATGAAAATATTAGTTACTAGCTGTAAATTTGGGAAATAAATGTTATTTTTTAAAGTTTAGGAGGCTGCCTGGTCATAAATATTTCAAATAGCACACTATTAATTCAAGCCAATCAATAGTACAGCATAACCCTGCAGCTAAGTTACCAATGAGAAGAAAGTCATTCATAGATATATTCTTGCTGAAATCCATATTCAAAAGTTTGGGATTGATTATAGTAAAATAAGTTGTCTTCTTTTTATCAAAATATTTGCAGTACTCAAATATTTCTAAAGCAATAACATGTTATGACTCTTTATTTCATTGAGTAGAAAACTGAATATTTACTGACATTCCTTGAAAACTTGCAACAAGCCCACAGGAAATAATTTGACACTATTATACTATGTTTTCCTTAAATTGACAGGAAGTCAACTTCAAGCAGATTGATTTGAATCGGATTTGCATTTGGGAAGCTTAAGTGTCCAATAAACTGTTTTGTTTTGTTTTGTTTTGTTTTTCATTTGGAAAATACTCAAGTGCCAGTGGCTTATCAGCCTGTATTTTACTTTCTGAAAACCTGGCAAGCCCATGTGGACTTCGGGTAGAATGAGCAATGCAAAGAGCTGGCTTGGACTCGGCATGTCCTTGTACTTCTGGGGATTGATGGACCTTACGACCTCTGTTCTCTCGGGCACACCTCCGCTACGAGGCGAGTTAGAAACACATCTGTCAGCCAAGCCACAGTCACACCAGCGAACAAAGAGAAGCTGGGTTTGGAACCAGTTCTTTGTTCTGGAAGAGTACACTGGAACTGATCCTTTGTATGTTGGCAAGGTAAGAACTGCCAAATATAAAGGTAAATTATTGGGGTAATGGATATTTATGAAAGTTCACCTAGCCTGTGTCTGCAGCCTGAGAAATTTTTTTTAACTGGTGTCATGTTACTTGACAGCTAGTTGCAGTATAATCTTTCCTTTGTCAGATGCCAGTCAGAAAGGAAGCATTTCTCTTCTTGTTGATGTCTCTGTTCTGAGTGAAAAAAAACTAGGCATTGGGTTTTGAAGGAGAAGCCTCGAATCCTGCAAGAGCCACTAAGTCCCCACAGAGGCAGCAACAACAACTGGGAATGATGGGATGGGGAAGAAAGAAACTGAGAAGTGTAAAGAGGAAAGAGAGTTTGTATTTGTTTGTACTTTTTTTTCCAAAACATTTCCACAGATATTGCCTGAGGCCCAAATTTAATGGGGGTGGGGGGGTGGGGGGGAATACTATTCTTCCTTTCAGAAGATCCTAGCATGTGCCTTAGGATAGTGGGAGAAAAATGAATGTATTTATAAACTTTACACTAGAATTCCCTTGATTTATCTATCTATCATTGTTTCGTTTTAAATCCTAGGCTTTCTCCTGTGTTTACTTTATTTCGATGTTAATCAGAGACCATTTTGTGAAAGCAACCAAGTGAGAGAAAAGGGGAAACAAGGAACTAATTAGAAAATAAATAATTCATTCAAATGATAACTTAAACACTTGTTTGGCTTAGAAGTGAAGCGCACAGGCTTCCAAGTCAAATACAAGCAGGTTCAAAATCCAGCTGTGCCAATGATTCAAGAGTGACTTTGGACCAGTCACAAAGTCCCTTTAGCCTCCATTTCCTCCAGTGTCAAATGGAAATAATAAGAGTTTGACTGCTTCTTGAGATCTACAACTCAAGACTCACCTGCACAAACTTCCTCGACTCCCATTCACTTATTAATCCATTTATCTGACTTCTGTCCCCACCATGGCACTAAAGTTGTGCTTTCAATGCTCCTAAGGACCTCCCTGCTACCAAATCGAATGGCTTCATTTTATGAAACCTTCAACAGCAGCTGGAGACACTGACTTGCCCTCCTCACTCAGCGTCATGATCTTCACAATCCCTTTGCTCTCCTCCTTCCTTCTTAGCCTTGTTCGCTGGTCCTTTCCCACCACTTGACTCCAGTCACTGGCGGTCTCTAAGCTTTGCCCTAGGACTCTTCTCTACCCACTCATTACCTGGGTTGACTCACCACCCCCGTACTCACCAACACCATCACTATGCCAAGGAATCCAAAAACCACCATCTCTGGTACAGTCCACTCATCTGAGCTTCAGACTCATAAATCCAACTGCGTTGGTGATATCTCCACGTTAATGGCTTACAGATATCCCAAATGTAGCATGCCTAGTAAGGAAGTCTTGCTTTCCTCCCAAACCAAGTCTGCCCCCAATCTTCCCTATATTAGCATTGCCATCCACCCAGGCACTAAAACCAGAAATGTGTGGTTATTCTTCCCTATTGCTGCCCTGCCCCCTCCCCCCATTCTCTCCATTTGCAAATCTGTTAGTTTTATGCCAGAAGAAGTCCTTAATCCTTCATTCCTGTCATCTCCCCTTCCACCATTCTCTCTCACCTGGGCAAATACATAGCCTCCCAACTGGTCTCCTCACGTCCTTCCAATCTGTTCTCTACACATGATCTTTTAAACGTAGAAATTGCTAAAAAAGAAAAAAAGATATTTAATGAAGGAATAAACAAACGAATACCTCACGATATAGTAAGGATTAGATAAACTAATACATGTAGAGCACTTAGCATAGCACCTGGTCCAGAGTAAGTTCCTAATAAAAGTTAACCAGTAGTAGTAGTGGAGGTGGGGGGAGGGCATAGACAGTTTAATATGGGGATTTAGCAGTGCAGAAATGCATACCTAATACAGCTGCAAAGCCCTTGGCCTCAAAACTTGTGAGTTTCCTTTGACTTCTTCCCTTCCTTCTCTCCTTCATTCTTCATGTACAATCGCTCACCATGTCCTGTTGATATCTCCTTGCCAGTTTCTCTCAGATTTACCTCTTCCTCACCAGTTTCTCTGTCATTACCATGGTCTTTTGGTTCTTCGTGATTAGATTAACTAAGCAACCCTGGCTGTCTCCCTCTCTTCCTGCCCCTTCCCCAGGGCTTAGGACCTTTATGCCCTTGAAGCACTGTTTCCATCATGTCACTCCTGTGATGAAGAAGGCACTATAGCTTTTGAAAGCTTAGTAGAGCTCCTCTCAGATTGTTCAAGGACTTCTAGCAAACGAGTCCTCCATTACCCAACCCCCTCTCACCGTTTTTCAAATCAGCTTCTGATCCAAGCTATGCTCTCTTTATTGGTCCCGATGCACAAACCACACTTGTCCCTTCCTCAGACCTGTACCCATGCCACTGCCTGCCCAGGACACAGTGTTGCCTCCTCTCCGTAAACCACATTCAAATTCTTCAGGGTCCCATCTTGAAAGTTACCTCCATCATGAAGACTTCTTCTACCCATTCAGAATTCCAAAGACTTATAGACACTTGACATTTATAAAACATTTCTTCCAACTAGCCATACAGGGCTTCTGCTAAAATAAGTTTAAGAAAAGAATGAATGTATTCAGTAATAGCTTTGTGGGCCTATACAATTCAGGGCTCTCTTCCCTCCTCCCAAGGATAGAAACTGAGCTGCCCCTCCCCAGCCTTCTCCATGCCTCACTGCTACCAAGGGCCTGGCACGGAGCTGGGCACACAGATTGCAGAAAGACAAGCTCTCTAGCATTTCAATGGACTACCACATTGCGACTACCACGGTGTGCCAGAAACATTCACATCAAGCAGGTCATTTAAGCATTATAACACAGTAAGGTAGGTATAATTAACTACTTTTATATAATTCACCTAGGAAACTCAGCTCAGAGAGGTTCTCTTCATTGCCCTAAATTACACAGAAGGGAAGAGGAAAAGTCAGGATTGAAAATACATCACTGACACCGAAGCCGTGGTCTTTCCTTCATATTACCTTGCATGTAGCACTTAGCCTGAGAAAGAGCCAACGGTGTGACAATGGGATCTGGAATCTAACCCAGGCAGACTGCTTCCTGAACACTTTATAGCCAGCACTGGGGAGTACTTGGCTCTGTGGCACCCTCTAGTACTCATGATTAGTGTTCACCTTCCTTCCCTAATTACCTCAGCCAGGGACCCAGGATACCCGTGCATCTCTACAGTCACCTTGTCCGGCCAACACACCAGCAAATGGTGGAAAATTTTACCCCATAGTGGATGTTTACCTCTACGTGAAGAAGGTAATTATATATTCACCTGCCCAGGCACCTGTTCCCTTTATTTTCTTCTGTAAGAGAATTCATCCACCTTTCATTTCCTTTACCCCAGGGGTATTCTGCTCGTCACCTTGAGCTCTAGAAGATGTCTGTTTAGAGAGCCTGTTGGAGTATTTGCTTATTTCAGAAAGGAGTCTGGCAACAATTATCAGCTGTAATTGGTATGGCCTTATAAAATCCACACTGGGCTTTCCAGGGACACGTTAGCGTTGTGTTAAAGCTAGATTATATTGACACATACAAAGAGGGGAATGCAGGGAGCTTGTGCTTGTGCTTGTGCATGAATCTGTGGTTCCAATTCATGCTGAGGTTAACAACTACACGGAAGCCTTCTACCCACAAATTGCAAGCCCTTATTGCATTCCTGGAACTATGTGAGGCACTAAAAGATGACAATGTGAGTGAAAATCACGACTGTTTTTAAGAACCTAAATCACTGAGATTTTTCAACTCTGGGTGCACTTACCCTCATTCATTACTCCTATAGCTGAAGATCTTAAAGACTAAAGAATTATTAGAATAAGTAAGATGTTCACCCTATTCTGCTAGGAGATTCCTGGAGGAAAAAAAATGTTTTCCCAAGATGTACATAACTACATGCTGCCAATTCCACTCCAGAAGCTCCTTACCTTCCTCCCAATAATTGGTGCTCAATCAGTATTAACTGAACTAAATATATAACACATTTTTATTACACTGCCAATTTGCCGAGTGACTTAGAGAAAAGCTGTGAATGTCTCTTCTTCGCAATTTTCTCTACCAAATGTGCATTCTATGGCTAGTAACCCCTAATATTAAATGTGCATTACTGTGCTGGTAATTAAGCGGGTGTCCCTCAGCTTTGTATTCACCTTCTCTACTGCTTTGTGAAGCTGTGGTTGGGACTCTGCAAACGGCAATTTCTCCTTTTCCAACCGACTCCCTAGCAGGTTCTGCCAATCCAGTGTGCTAGGGAGGCTAGGAGGAGGCAGAAGGGACTTGCTCTTGAGCCTGCCTACAGTTGGTTCCAGTGTCTGTTTATTTCCCACACAGCCAGTGCCAGCCTCATCATAGCCCCGCAGGAGCAGCAGCACGGCTGGCCGGCGCTCCCTTCTCAGAGGTCTGCGTCCTGGGTCTGTGGGAGGCGGGGGCGGGGACACCTCCTCTAAGCTCTTGAAGCACCGGCCACGGCCACGGCCACGGGGACAGCACTTTCTCCTCAGAGGTCTCAGGCCCAGCCTCCAAGGGCCCCTCTCCCGATCGTTTAGATCCCAACTGCCCACACCTCGGCCCTCTGTCCCCACAGCCGGAAGGGCAGCAGTTGGAGTTTCCTGGAGTTCCTCTCTCTCTCTGCTACCTCAGTGCTCCCTTTTTGCCTTTTCTGCCCAAAATATTAAATTCTCTCCGTTAAAATAACTGCTATAGGTTTTGTTCCCTGACTAGATCCTGAACTGGTACAATTATGTTCCTCCAAAATCACTTCAGTGAACACAGTCTGGTCCCTTCACAGTCAGAGCTCTTCCTGTACTTAAGAAGCCCCTCCTGCTTTCTCTGTGGCTGTTCTCTTCTCCTACTATGGGATACACTTGGGGACTATGGAGAATCCATAAATATTGGAGGTACCTTGGTAAAATTCTATGGTCAGTCCAAGGTTTTCTGACCAAAAATGCAGCAAGGATCCTCAGAAAGAGATGCATATCTGATCAGGAGAAAGCTCTTTGAGAAGGAAGAGGCCCAGCCTTCCTCAAGTCTGACTGTATTCAAGCCTCTCCCTTTTTAATGCCCTGGTAATGCTCTCTCTCCCCTGCTCACCAACTCCCCTGTGTCCTCTGCTGACCTTTTAGGGCAGATATGTACTTTAAAAGTAATGGGCCCATCTCAAATTTCATTAAGAAAAAACAATCTATGGTATGGTTAGCAATAACAAGAGACATCACTGCTAAGATATGTCCAAAAACCTAGCATAAAAAGACCTGGAATAACATCACAGTACGCAAAAAAGTCAAGATTGAAATTTTGCTAAGAACCCCATTATCTTCAATATACGTTAAGTTCCTAAATAACCAAAGCTTTCTGTCTTCTCTAACACAATCAATCATTTTCATTCTGGAGAGATGATCTTTGTTACGTTGCCAGCAAAAGCAAACAGAGTTGATCTAACTCGAGCAGGTGAAAAACAGCTATTTGGAGACCCAGCACTACTGTTGGCCTAACTCCCATTTGGTGGATGGCAGAACTCAGGGTAAAAGCTGAGAGGGCGGGCCTCGTGCAGGGGCCCACTGCCAAAGACTGAGGCGGAGTGCCTAGCCAAAGACAGCCGAAGCCTGGCTCAGGCAGGGATTCTCAGCCACCTCCAGGGGGAGTTGCATGCCCAAAGGGTGCAGGCAAGGCCTACAGTTCTGTGACTAAGATTACAGATCAGCGTCCTTTCTCTTGCCGCCATCCGCCCTAAATTTGCACCACTTCTCAGGAATTTTAGTTTTTACCAAGCCTTTGATTCTTCAATGAGAGGTAAGAGTTCAAACGCCCCGAGTAGCTTCGATTCACATCTTTTCTGGAGAATAGGCTTTCATGGTGAGGAGAGAGAAAAGTAGCAGGATTTTAAGGGAGGAGGTAGAAGGGAGGGAACCCCTTAAGCAGAAAAGAAGCTCAGTGGAGAGAGCAGAGCCCCTGCCACTCAGCGAGGTGAAGTGGGGAGGTGGGGGTCGGGGTGGCAGGGAGACTATCACAGGGAAGCAGAAGGGCCAAGTGCAGAGGCCCTGAGCCTGGTCCACTCTGAGGAGAATGAGCACCAGGCCTGGTAACCCAGTGCACATCAGACTCTCAGCAATCAGGCCAATGAGTCCTCCTCCCTGAGGACAAGGCACAGGGAGAAAAACAGGAGTGTGGCAAGAAAGCGCATCTGCTCTAAGGAAGCACCAGTAGCGTGAATAAAGGCTCTGCCTTAACCAGCCACTGCACTTTCACTCTGGCTCTCTGTTCTGTTTCCGACTCTCTCTTTCTTGCAAATGTGCGTACACTCAGAAGCTACCCCAAAGATGCTTTCTAGCTCATTAAAAACAAAGGTAACATGAGTTCACAAAAAGCTTTAGCTCTAACCCTACACCATTCTTATTTAAAATTTTATTGCACTTTATTGCACTCTTACTACATGTGAGGACACACCAAGATGAACGTCAAATGGTTCCTGCCTTCAAGGAACTCATAGTCTAAAGAGGTCCTCAAAGTCTCCTCCCAAGCAGCCAAAAACAAAGAAATGAAGAGAACAGATCTGAGATTCAAGCCCAGACTATTTGACATCAGCCAGCCAGACAGAGCCTTAGGAACCAGGACCTCCCTCCCAGCCATGGTTTTTCCTCTTCTCTTGCTTACTTAGCACACTGCACAAGCGATGACCACAAGTGTGCTTAGTTGTTTTAAGTTTCATAGGACAAAGCTCTTTAGATGATAAATAGAACACCTCAAAACAGCCTGTGTGCTCTCTCTGTGTCAGCTTCCATTCTCTTTTTGCCCCTAGATCTGCCATTCCCCAAATTAACCTATTTCATTCTAAGTGAAAGCCCTAGAAAGACACATTCACATATATATACATAAGTATTTTTTTAATTTAAATAAGTCCTTGAGATGGAGATCCTTTTCTGCTTCCTCCCCATTCCTCTCTTTTGTCTGGGTACACAGTTCCAAATGGAATGGATTTGCCTTCCTTTGGGGCCAAGTCCAAATGAAATGGCTTTCTACTATGCAAAATAAGAGCTGGGTACCTCTACTTTTTTAACAGCATAAATAAAATATTTGGATTGTGGGGGAAAATAATACTGAATAAGGAAGGAGGAAATGTGAGAACTTCATATTCTAAATAGAATTCTTAGTAGAAACAAATCCCGTTATTTTCTCGGTCCATTTTACTCTCATATGTCCCTTCTCTAGATAAGACACAGCTGAATTCCTCCAGGCAGCAAAATTGCTGTCTGTATGATTTGGCTGTGAGTCAATCTGAGATCAGCTCAAAGTCAGCCACAATCCCCAAACCCGTCCGAGTCTGGGGGTATTGTGAACACATATTCAGGTGTCTTCCTGGCATCGGTGCCATTTAATTCTCGTAGTAACACTGGACTAGCAGTGTTCCAGGCACCCTTCTGCAGCTCTTTGCTTTGGACTACGCAGAAAAAGCCAACAGATTCTTTTCACCTTCTCTGCTGCGTGCTAGCCAAGTTTGAAGGGAGCAGAGAAAACTGGTCTTAACAGTCTTTTCTCTACACATTATCATTATAAATGGCCCCATTTATAGAGTTCCTGTTATGGGAAAGGTGCTGTGCTAGGTGCTTTATGTACTTTAATCTCCAGTGATCACAACAACCCATCAAAGGATTATTATTTTTCTCCACATTTATAATATGAGGAAATTGAGGATTATAAACATGAAATAATTTGTCAAGGGCACTCAATTTGTAACTGACATAGTGGTGGGGCAGGATATATTTGGCCCCTGCCCCAGGCCTAACACTTGTTGTCTGTTTTATAAGCTAGTCTCAGGAACTTGGTCGCTGAGCTATGCCAAGAGCTAACAACCCAGATAACTACAGAGTTAGTGGTGACTGACTAAATTTACCAAGTTTTGTTATCCCCTTTAGAGGGAGACTGTTACCTACAGGATAGCACAAAATTCCAGGATTCTTGCCATCCATACACAGTATCTATAATTAGGGATGCAGAAATGGACATCTAGGCCTGGTATAAAAAGAGTGCATCTGGACTCCTTTCAAGAATTATTACAAAGTTATCTAGGGGTAAAAATAGTTAGATGGAACATATAAAAGCAGGATCCTAATTCAACCATCCACATTTAGATTTAGGTGATTCAATTATGAGCCTAGGATCTGGTCCCATGAAAAGGAGAGATACAGTATGATGGCAAGGAATATTAACCAACAGTTAAATTCCATTTTGAAACCTGAAATGTAAACAAGTATAGTCCTACTCAATCCTACTGTGGAATTGGGATCACAGAATCAGAGAGCTCCAAGAGCCCCTGGAGGTCATTCAGTATTTCCAGGACAGCGGCCTTAACCTATTTATAAGCTGCTTCATCAGCTTTTCAGCCAGCATGAATCTTCAGAAAGCATCTGAAATTGCAAAAACTTAATCTATAGCAAATATTTTTCATTTTAAAATGTGTAGTCTTGTCCATTTTTTTCTTAATGTTATATGGTAACTATTTTGCTGGTCAGCCGAAATACTAAGGAGAAAAGGTTGGTACCTCCTTCCTAAACTTGCTTCTATTCTCACATTGTGGACCTACACTTTCCAGGACTCCAGTGTTCTACACTTCTGAGGAAGAGAAATTTAAAAAATAATAAGTTCATCATACTGAATATGATGTGGAAAAGTTTTACTACTTATTCACCAACCTATGTTTACTCTTTGATACAATCATGCTCAATGCATATTAGTTCTTTTACAGACTTTTTAAATGTTTGTGTGAAAAAAAAAATCTATTTAAAGGGAGGTCACAAGTTTCAACAAACTGAAAAATCAACCTTATTCCTATACATGTACGTATCCATAAATGAGATTTGGGTGCTTTTTTCCCCAGCTTCATTCAGATATGGACAGGGGAGACGGATCCATCAAATACATCCTCTCTGGAGAAGGTGCAGGAATGGTGTTTACCATCGATGACACCACTGGAGACATCCATGCCATTCAGAGGCTTGACCGAGAAGAGAGGGCCCAGTATACCTTAAGGGCTCAGGCTCTGGACAGGCGGACAGGCAGGCCAATGGAGCCAGAGTCAGAGTTCATCATCAAAATCCAAGACATCAACGACAATGAGCCCAGGTTCCTGGATGGACCTTATGTTGCCACTGTGCCAGAAATGTCACCAGTGGGTAAGGTGGTGATGTACTGATTTTCACAAATAGCTATTGCTCTACAGAAGATCCTTCAATATATGTACAGAAAATGAGAAAATGTTCAAACATCTCCCAGATTATAAAGCTGAACCAAACATGGTGTTATTCGGCTCTGAGTCTTAAAAAGAAACAAAAAGAGAGATGATTGATAGATGATAGGTAGATATCTGATAGATGGAGATCAACAGATCATGCTTGATTCATAAGGGAGAAGAATTGGGGGTTTCTCAAAAGAGCAAAGAAGAGTCCAAGTTGTCCTTACTGTTCCTTAATAATTTAAGACAAAAATAACTCTCAGCCGCCCACTAACTAGGTACAAGATAGGAATTACGGGAGCTTAACTTAGAGAAACCTCCCAACAAAGCCTGGCATGACATTTGCAAATGCTTTAAAATTGACCATTCAGGATTTCACCCAGACTTTAGCAATTCAACTTCAACAGGTTCCACTGACTCTCTCCCTCAGGTACCTCTGTTATCCAGGTGACAGCCACAGATGCTGATGACCCCACCTACGGCAACAGTGCCCGAGTAGTATACAGCATTCTCCAGGGCCAGCCATATTTTTCTGTGGACTCCAAAACAGGTATCTGATACAAGAGTCAAAGATGTTTCTTTATTCCCTAATAATTTATAGCTGCTATTTATGATAGGCCCAACTCTCCTTTTTAAGGACTCTACAGGGAGTATATTACAGAGCTTGTCATAAGCTTTAGAATTAAGAGAGCAAACTAGCATTGCCCTGGTGGGTAAATGCTGTGCTATTCAGACAGCGTACCGCGTCTGACTGGCAAAGTCAAAAGGCCTACCTGCACAAAATATCTTCTCACTAGCTCTCTAAAAACCCTATGACTATATTTACCCTGGGAATAAGGTATTTCATAACTCCAAGAAGTCCTGACAGGACTACTGCTTTAACATGGGCTCACTATAGAACCAGGATCGTTGATTTTGAAATTAGAAAGAGCCTTAGGGGAATCATCCAGTCCATCCCCATCCATTGAACAGATAAAGAAATTGAGACCCAACGAAATTCATCTAGTTGTGGATATGTCCCCTAACACATGTTCTGGTGTTCTTTCCACTGAACCACCATGTTCTAACCAGGCAGCAAGGCCAGAATGAATGGTTGTTCAGACAGATGGGTTTTGATGAGGGAGGAAAAAGCACAGAGCATGGGATATTCTCCCCAAACACAAATCCTGCGTGAGTCGCTTTAACAAGGAGGAGGGCATGGAGAATGAGATGGATGTTGTTGGGGAGAGAGCAATGGGGCAAAGAAAGACAAACCAACAAAAGTTTTCTTTCAGTTTTACCCAGGAGTTCTAACTACAGAATTCCTATTTATCCATGAAAGATGTTCTTTAATATTTTGAGTTGGGCAGAGTATTTATTATGTCATCATTACCTTGCACTTGTGCCAGGCTTTCTCCCTTTTAAAATACTTTCATGAGCATAACCATATTTACACCTCACAAAAGTCTTGTGAACTTGTGAAATATATAGCAAGTCTTATTACTGTTATTTTGTATATGAGAAAACTAAGGACCTAATTGTAATGAATAAGGAGATTGTGAGAAACTTACAGCCAAAGAGGTAAAGTTAATGGTGAACCCTCAGAGTCACCTTTTATTTGAAAGAGAAAAAATACAATTCTTTATTTAGTAACCTGATAGAATTTTTTTTCCCAGAAGTCCTAAGGAGAGCCAGGTATTCAGAAAATTATGTCATAAAAGTAGAAAGTGAGGGAGTCTAAATTAGTATAGGAGAAACGTAAAAAGATTGTAGCTGAGGTCTCCTATAAAACAGGAACTGAAGCAAGTCAGCACATGAGGGGAGGGAGAGTGGGGTGTGCCCATGGGGAGGAAAAAGCAGAGGGTAGTGTGTCCTTTATAGCCTAAGAAGAGGCTTATATTACCCTGACAGCTCCCAGGGGACATGTAGAGTGTTAAGATCAAAAATACATGAAAAGATAGTTACTGTTGTGCCCATGGGCATTAAAAAAAAAAAAAAAAGTATTTCACTTTAGTACAGTTTTACTATAATGCAATATGTACATTATAGGAGTTAAATGGGCACATATTGCTGTTCCCAATCCCTTCCCTTTTCATGCAAAAGATCTACTTAGCCCAGGGTCATGTTGTAAACTTGAAAGCCTTTAATCTTTACCTGGGGTGTACAGAAACCAACTTTTCAAAGTTAAAGGGTTAAAAGGGAGATAAAATATTATCGTACAACCTTAGTAGGATCAAAAAAACACATTTCAATGGATTTTGATTTAGAACCTTCTTAAATGAAACCATATCATCACAGTGCAATGCAGCAGCTTTTACTGTCTGGGGAAGTTCATCCCTTATGCGTGTTAAAAATGAACAACCCACAGTGCTTCTTTCATGTCATAGCTCCCAAATGCAATGAAGCACAGAGGTAAGCAGAACATAAAACAGAATGAAAATATAATAGGAAAAGCCCATCAGAACTCTAATCCCCGCTTACAGGGATCGAATAAGCAGGGGGGAAAAGCAGACTATAAGTCAGTTACCTAAAGATGCATCCACAGTATAAAGGCCCTAGGGGCGGAAGGAAAAAAAGCCGAAGGAGAAATATCTACAATCCCAGATAGACCTGAGGCTTTGATTTTAGTACCCAAAGCCCCAGCTTCCTCTTTTCAAGTCTGAAATTGCCTTGGACTGCGAGTCCCCAAATCTTTAAGAAAACCGTTGCTGCCACCTCCCGTTCACTTTCAGCAATGCTGCAAATGTGATCTGTCCTGGGAGCACTTTCTGCTGCAATGGGGCTTATTCATCATTTAAGAGCAGCACTTTATTTGAAGCAGGGATGATCAAGTTAAGTAAAACAGGTGACTTGCCTCTCAGCTGTAGACACTAACAGTGCACAAGGGAAGGAAAGCTAAAATCCAATCATTTAAAAACTGAGTGTCTGGGCTTGGTTTCTTTTTCAAAAACAAAGTCATTTCTATCCTGCAGGTATAATTAGGACAGCACTCATGAACATGGACAGAGAAGCCAAGGAGTACTATGAAGTGATTGTCCAAGCCAAGGACATGGGAGGGCAGCTTGGAGGATTAGCTGGAACCACAACCGTCAACATCACCCTCTCAGATGTCAATGATAACCCACCCCGCTTTCCTCAGAGTGAGTACCTAATAGATGAGAGCAAAGACCTCGGGCCACAGGGACACACCAGCTACTGAGGTGATAGAGAAAGGCCAGTCTGAGGCTCATTAAGTTTTTCATGGACTCCTTCCTTACATTTTTTTACACACGGTTCTCACATAACCATTTCCCTTCTGGGTCCCAACTTCCCAAGGCACTAAATCAATGTTTCAAAAACGGTTTTTCATTTTTGCCTTCCTACAGAGTCTTTTTCCACATTTCCCCCCAAATTACCACCACCCGCATCTCCCCATGAATGGAATAAGATTTTGTTGAGTAAGGTTGAACTTTAGAGAGCCTTAACCATTGTAATATCTAAGTTTTTTCACCCATCCACCCTAAGGGCGATAATGTCCCTGTAGAGAATGCCCTAAAACTAAATCAAAGCTGCACAGAAACATACTAACCCATCTGACCATCTTAACCAAGTACTTCATAAGTGCATTGAGCATCTGCTTTTTAAGGACACGAGGGCTGAGGGGTGCAAAGCTGCTTGCAACCAAGTTCATGCCTATGAAGCCTAAAATCCACGTGGGGGGTATACATTCTACACACGTGAAGTTAGCCAACAAGCAGCATATGGTTACTGCTTGGACAGTGCAGACACACGTCCTCACAAGAAACCCAGATGAATGAAAGTCTCATAGAAGGATGAGACTTCAACAGAGAAATGAAAAATATAAAGGATTAAAATAGGCAGAAGGGAAGACATTCCAGGACAGGGAAATGTTCATTAAAAAAATATTTACTCCAGGCACCATTCTAGGTATGGAATGTATAGCAATGTATAAGACAAACAAAATTCCCACTCTGCTGGAGCTCATTCTAGTAGAAGAACAGAAAGAAAAAAAAAATTTTTCTATATGGGACAGAATGCATAAAGCCTGTTCCCAGGACTACGGAGTTAAATACGCTTAACACAAACAATTCATGCAGAGGATGAGGTGGAAATAAAGCTGTAAATGTAATTTTATGTTCACAGAAGCCCAAATCTAGACCTGCTCTTTGGTGTTTCAATTATATTGTATTTCTAATGGCAGTCATTGAAAAGTTTTTGAACAAGAGAGAGGCATGAAGGAAAGCTAATTTGATAGTCATGTACAGGTTGGGTTGGCAGGGATGGAGACTTTTAGAGTAGCCTGGATTTGAACTGATAAGGACTTAAGGAAAAAGGGGAAAGAATGGAGTGGACAAATAAGGGGAAAATGGGCCTCTGTCTCTTGGTTTCTTGGATAAGGGAACTGAAGGAAAGGGTGGAGTCAAAGGTGATAAAGATGTTTTAAGTCTGGGTGACAGGGCAAAAGCTTATATCACTGATAGAAACAGAGGACTCATAATGGAACTAGTGGCAGGGAAGCAGAAGCTGAAATTAAATTCAATGTTGAATATGAAGTGACAGCAGGACAACTGGGCTGAATGTCCTTAAGGAAGGTGACTATATAGAGTATGACTGTGGAATGGAGCCTGGGAATGTAAATGTAAATTTGAGAGCAGATGCCTAAAGGAAGAAGTTGGAGAAGTGAGAGAAGACTCAACTCCAGGTGATAAAGGGCAATGACAACCAGGGAAGTCAGGTAAGAAAATATTAAAAACAGAAATAATCAAGCAAGACAAGTCAGACTAAGATTGAGTCAGCCAGACCAAGGGGACCATTTAATTTATCCACATAAATACAGTAAGAAAGCTCAAATACTAACATGTAACTGTTGTACATAAAGTTCCTATGAACATCCAGAAAACAAAAAGGCAACAGATTAGATAAGCATTTTGCAAATAGTACAAGCAGACTACTAAATTAATTGGCCCTACAATACAGAATCCTAGTGTACCATGGAACAGTTTGTAAAATGCCATAATTTATTGGCTTTTCATTGCTTTGTTGAGCCCATGGGTTCCATCTTCTTATTTCATGCCTGGTGCACATTCTACATACTGTGAACTACAGATTCTTGAACATGCTTAAACTACTCTTATTAGGCTTTTTAAATTTGACACCAGAAAGATATCTCTGATGGAAGTAGAAAGGGCAGAAGAAGCAAGTTACTGCATAGGTCATAAGTATATGGATCTAGACATACTGTAGGAAAATCATCTCATCCAAACCATGGCAGCTTCATAATAACATACCGCAATGCAATGATAACAGGGATTTTAGTCCTGTCCCCCTAAGCCAAGTCTTAGCACCATTCTAAACCATACATTTTGAGTTACCACTTTTTCAAAACAGAGTAATAATGGAAAATCTAGGATAGGGTAGAATTATGGATTGTGTTACACTGAAAGCAAAATGAAAATTTATAAAAATAATTTAAATCTCTATCTCCAAGCATTCTTAACGCTCCATCTCTGCTTCCTCTAAAATTGCAATTTTTGGACTTCTTAAAATTTATCTCATCATTAAATATTTCCCCCACCTACTTGCTAAAACTAAATTTAGATTATCTCACCATTCCATAAACCTACCTTAGATAAACTCTTCTGCCTTTATTAAACTTATGAGTCTTCATTCTCTTGTTGCCAGGAATTCCATTTTCCTTTTTTTTCACAAGTATTACCATAACTGATTATGGGATCTTGACAAAATGACACACCTACTATTTTACACTGAATAAGCTGTCACCATGAATTGAAACAAATATAATGGAGTATCAAGATCTCAATCTATTTATTTCTAATATAATACTATAGAACAGAATATGGTGTAGAAATTGTACATATATGTGTATATTTAAACACATAACATATAGCTTTCCTCACGTGGAGAGAATTGTAGGCATATGCTTATTTGTTTCTCCCAAAAGTTCTGCATAGCAAAGTCTAATGCATCAACTCCTTTGGAAGTAAATGGAGAAAAATCGTGAAATCCAAGGGCCTGCTGGCTTTGTACAGACATTAGAGAATCTTTGTGAAACTCGAGCCTTCACATCCCATTTCCCCCTAGCTTGCAATGCACATTAGAATCAGAGACCATGTAAATACTGAAAATGCGATTGTGTGATTTTCATTGTTACGTAGTCAGTCATGTTATCATTGACAAAATAATGAAGTTGAGTCCCAGAGAAGGTACGTTAACAAAGATACAACTCATGGAGTTGAAAATGAACTAAATTTAATTGTGCATCCGGGATATCAAGTTGGAAAGAAGAGCGATACCAATCCTAAGCTTCTTATACATGTGAGAACTTTTTTTATATTCTCTTCAGAAACAAGATATTAAGTAGCCTTAAGGACCTCTCCATGAAGAGATAGCAAGAGGGCAGTCCCAGGTGCAAGGACACAGTGACGGACAACACGTGGACCTGGTGGGCTTGCTCTGTATGGCCGTTCCTCCTTTATAAATCCCTTGTCACCACCAGCTTTGGGCAGGTAGTCATCGAAATGGACACAGAGCACACCAGCCAAGCCACGAAGAAAAATGTGGGCATTTGAAATGCGAGCACAATAAACATGTACTCTGTGACCACCATGGTTTTTCTTTCTCAGAAGGAATTAACATTTGGGAAAACATTTCAGTTCAAAAGCAAGTACCCAAAGATTAGAAAGTTAAGGTCCTTCCTACCACTTGGAAGGTAGATTAGCTGGCATGAGGAATGTTTTGGGTTTCATCCTGTCCTACTTTTAGGATAATGTTCATGCTGTTTTAGCTCTTCCTTATTGAGAATCCAATACAGGCTACAACCTGATACAATTGGTTGAGCCTTTCCGGATATCAGCTTTTCATCTGTAAAACTGAACTGGAGTTTTCATTTTTGAACTATGGAAAAGATGTTTTGCACAGCATGCCTGATGTAACGGTTCTCAAGTATGCATGTACTTACCTTTCTTCACAGAACATTATCAGATGAGTGTGCTGGAATCAGCTCCAATTAGCTCCACTGTGGGAAGAGTGTTTGCCAAGGACTTGGATGAAGGAATCAATGCAGAAATGAAGTACACTATTGTGGATGGAGATGGTGCAGATGCCTTTGACATTAACACAGATCCCAATTTCCAAGTTGGCATCATAACTGTGAAGAAGGTAGTCCAATTCCTTTTACAAATCATTTCAAAGGTTGTTTTGAATGTATATGAAATGCCAGTAATGGCTGTCATGTTTTTGATATGTATTGATTCAAATTCCTATGATAAAAGCTCTTTCCTATTATTATAAAATATTTCTTACTCTTTTTGTTTACATGTACATATTGGCTTGTGTCATCATTTTACAGAAAGGGTATCAGGTTATGATGTAAATATATTATAAATATGTCATTTCTCCTAGTCTACTATTTAGCCACTTAAAAAACTATTGTAGCTTAATTCTCTAATGAAGTTAATGATTTAATCAATATTTACACATAAATAACACCCCATTTTTTACTCAAATGTACCATAGATAAAAAGTAAAGCAAGCGGGGTCGGATGTGGCTCAACTGGTTGGGCGTCCGTCTCCCATATGGAGGGACCTGGGTTCGATCCCCGGGACCTCCTGGTAAAAAAAAAAAAAAAAAAAAAAGTAAAGCAAGCCATAGTATTATTTATGACTCAATAAATAACATGCAAGGATTTTTAATTACTACTTGAAGATCCATAAGTGCTAATTAGACTTGAAAAAGCTTTATAAAAGATAGCTGCTGAGTGATTATTATCACTTGAAATTCCTTGCTTCATGATAAGATCCCAATTTTTCTGAATGTAAGCTGTTGTTTCTTTATGTGACACAAAGCACATATCAATACACACAAGCTAGAAGATAAAAATTTTTTAAAAATTTAAGCTTTAACATAATGGTGGATATATAGCTGATGAAACACATTAATTTAAAAATTCACTGATTTAATCTTCCTTCTCCTCTATTTTGAATACATTTTAAAACCCAAAGTATCTTAAATTATTTACTCAAAAACTATTTATTGGGTGCCTACTATGGGTCAGGTATTGTTCTGGACATTAAATGTAGAGAGTAAATAAAAGAGCCCAAAATTTCTGCCCTCATGGAATTTACATTCTTATGAGGGATGAAGGCAATCAAAGCAGCAAGTAAGTCCATAAAGTATTGTATTCAAAAGGTGATAAGTACTATGGGGGTAAAATAGAACAAAATAGGTGCAATCAGGAAAGCCAAGATGGTTGGATGGGCGGGTAAGATAGCCTCATGGAGAAGTGACATTATGCAAAGACTTAAGGGAAGTGAGCAGAGTCACTGCACAGAACTGAGTGAGTTGGCAAGGCACAGCCCTAGGAAATGTCTTTGAATGACTTTTAATGATAACTGTACACAGCAATCCTGTAGAAGAGGGAATGGGCCATGGAGATATTGCAGAAAGTTCTCCAGGCAAAGGTAACAGCCAGTACAAAGGCCCTGAGGTAGAACCATGCCTGGTGTGTTTCAAGAAGAGCAAGAAGACTTATATGGCTGAGTGGAGGGGGAGACTAGTAGAAGATGATGTCAGAAAAGTAACAAGAGGGTCAGATTGTTTAGGGCCTATAGGCTTATGTAAGCGCTTTGACTTTTAATCTGAGTGAAATGGAACCACTAGAGGATTTTAACAGAATTTTGACATGACTGGACTTACATTTTTAAATAATTACTCTATGGGCTGTCTAGAAAAGACCAAAAGGGATCAAGAATGGTGTTAGTGGCTGATTTGTTTTACCCAAAAAGGATATGCTGAAGTCCTAACCCCTGTACCTCATAATGTGGCCTTATCTGGAAAGAGGGTCACTGTACATAGAATTAGTCAAAATGAGGTCATACTGGAGTAGAAAGTGCCCCTAATCTGACTTGAGGACCTTGTAAGAAGAGAAGAAGAGACAGACAAGACACAAGAGAGAAAACAGCCATGTGAAGACAGAGGCAGAGATATTCTGCCACAAACCAAAGAATGCCAAGATTGTTGGCTGCACTGTCAGAAGCCAGGAGAGGGCATGGAACAGATTCTTCCCTAGAGACTTTAGAAGCAGCGTGACCCTGCCGACTCCTTGATTCCAGACTTCTAGCCTCCAGAACCACAAGAGAATGAATTTCTGTTGTTCTAAGTCACCCAATTTGCAGTACTTTGTTACAGCAGCCCTAGGAAACGAACACGGATCGAAACAAGAAGACTAGTTGTAGGCTACAGCAATAACCCAGTAAGAGATGATGGGGCTAGGACCAGGGTAGAGGGAAAAGAGGGGGTGAGATGTGATCAGAAACTAGTTATGTCTTTAAAGTAGAGCCACAGCATTTCCTAAAAGATACGATGAGGATATAAAAGAAAGAGAGGAGCCCACTGAGCAACAAGAGGACTGGAACTGCCATGAACTGAAATGGGGAAGTCAGCAAGTTGAGCAGGTGACAAGGGTGGCAAATATCAGAATTCAGTTCCGGACATGTTACATTTGCTATGTCTAGTGTAGTGGCAGTGGAATACAGGAGCCTGGAATGTGGAGAAGAGTTCTGTGTTGGAAACATAAATTTAGGAGTCATAGTGTATAAATGGTAGTTAAAACAAATGAAACTAAATGAGATCTCAAGGAAGTAAGAACAGAGAAGAGGACAGTGAAATGAGCCCTTCAGCACCCCAACATTAAGAAGTCACAGAGAAAAGCAAGGAGAAGGAAGAAGACTATGAAAGAGAGTCTAGGGAGGTAGGAGAAAGTATGATTTCCTGAAAGCCAGGAAGAAAGTAGTTCCAAGAGAAGGGAATGATCACCTCTGACAAATGGTACTGAAGGTCAAATGAAAACACTGAAAATTAACCATAGACTTTGGGCATAACTTAGAACGTGACACAAGTTAATGTGTGTTTATAATAGTTTTATTCTATGTTGTTTCCTAGAATTGAATTAACAGTGATTTACAAGGGAAGAAGGGAAAAGCTCACGTTTGTCCTATATTTAAGATAGACTCAAATATAGCAAAAGAACAGATATACCCAGCATTCTACCAACCAGAATTCTTTAAAACCAGCACATATTGACCCTGAAACACTACAAAATACTGAGATTAATTTCTGAATCATCAAAAAAAAAATCTACATGTAATTTAAATATTGTTGTTTCTTATTTTATTTTCATTCTTTGAGAATTAATAATGCATGCTGTGTCTATAAAAGAAAATATTAACAATTTGATGTATGAAAATAAAAATACCAATGAAGAACATTCTCCTACCACGCAGTACGCCTCAAGTTAATGATTAATAATACATTGCTTACCATGACTGGTAACTGTAAATAAGGTAAATGCTCGACATTTTGGATAACTGCTGTTTCTTTAATGCAAAAATTCTCTCAAAAAATTAAACAACCAGAAAAAAAGAGCTTCTAACAGTCCCAATGTATTTTAAATTTTATTTCAGATCTTAAAATAATGTATATTATATAATATTATATAATTCTAAATAACTAATATAAGATAATGCTAATTTATGTGAAATTATCACAATTATAATACACCTTATTATAATCCATCCATTTAAAAAATCGATTAACTATTATAATTCTATATCTGAAAGGAACTTCAAATGTCTTTTCTCCAGATATCTTACTGGGAGAATAGATTGAACTTCATAAGACAGAACACCATTTTTCTTTGTCATTACTAAAATTATATCCACATTTAATCAAAATATGTATCAATTTTGCCAAGGTCATTTTAAACACTCTTCTGAACTTATGAGGTGTCATAAAATGGAATTAGGAAAGAGATCAATAAATGGGGTAGATGGACAAGTCACATGTCATAAATATTTCAGAAGCTATCGACTACTCAGTCTATACTTTTGGAACATTCACTCAGATGCCATACCCACACCCATCTTCCTAGTTTGTCATTAATAATATCACATAAAATTGAAACGAAAGTTCTGCTTTTGATTTATTTCACTAAGGCCTATTATTTGTCTAAAAAGCATGTTCTTTTTCAAAAAGAGAAATCAAGTTGAACTGATAGAATTGGGTCTGCCTAAAAATGCACTGATTACTACCCAGAACCTTGAGTCTTTTGGGGGCTTTTAAGTAATCAATCAATTGAATTTCAGTCTCAGCTTAAATGCTTGAAGTGTAACTTGAGATATATAATTTTAAGAATGATCTTTATTGTTTGATGAGCATGATGTTATGCCATTTTCCAGTCTTCAACAGGTCTTCCATCTTCTAGCTTACAAAAATTTTCTGTTTCATCAAACATGCCATGAATTATAAAATTCATCTTTGTACCACTTGGAAACTAAAGTCTTGTCATTTTAAATGATAACAATGCTTTCTTATGTCTTAGATTACAGTCATTGAAAGAGTTCTTGTAGACATATTTGCTTCACTAATATCAGATTTACTCCCTGCTGCTGTTTCCATGCCATTCTGCCTACACAACTTTTGTTTCAATGCCGTATCATAATACAATCTTTTTGAAGATTTGCTGGAAGGCAATGAAGTTCAACACAAGCAGTACCAACAGTGTGCAGAGCTCAGCTGCAGTACGACAACATGAGCAGCTTTGACTGAATTTAGCTGGCAAAGGCCTTGACAGCTAATCCCATCTCCTAATGGGCCAATAATTGAAATATGACAAAGCACTACGGGAATAAGGAGGGAATAATTAATTCTGCTTAGGGGAGTCGAATCATTATTTTGTGCCCTAATAATATTCATCACTCAATTTTCAAGCACACACCAATTTTTCATTTTTCTGTGTTCCAACTCTAGGAAATTTCTAGAATTTGGAACTTGGGTTCTCAGACATTACTGCTTTTTTATTTACCATTATTAATATGCAATTAATTTATTTGACTATTAAAAAATGGGCCCAAAACCTATTCAAGAGAGAAAGCCAAACTCATATCTGGGTAATTTAAAGCTTAGGGTATTTGGGACAATGTTTTCTTTCAGTTTTAAGGGTGGAAGTGAGGGAGGCAATAATCTTTAGTACTTTAAATATTATTATATAATTTATTTAATAAGAAATTTCAACAATAATTTAAAACTCACTCTAGTCCCTTAACACATTTTTTGCATTGGATATCCATATGCAAAAAAAAAAAAAAAAAAAGAACCTGAATTCATACTTCACAAAAATAAGCCAAAATGGATCATACACCTAAATGCAAAAGCTAAAATTATAAAAATTTCTGGAAGGAAAGATAAGAGATAATCTTTCTGACCTTGGTTAGGCAAGATTTTTTAAAAATATGACACCAAAATCCTGATCTGTGAAAGAAAAAGTGAAAAATAAGACTTAATGGAAATTAAGACCTTCTGCTCTTCTGAAGACCTTGTTAAGAAATTGAAAATACATATCACAGGTTGGAAGAAAATACTCGTAAATCAAATATCTGATAAATTTCTTAAATCCAGAATATATAAAGAATGCTTCAATATGGCATAAAAATGAAAAGATGCTTAGCATCATTAAACATTAGGGAAATGTAAATCAAAACCACAATGAGATACCACCTCATACCCTGGAGGAAGGCCAAAATAAAAATAAGCTGACAAAACCAAGGGCTGACAAGGATCTGGAGCAACTAGAACTCCCATACATTGCTGGTGGGAATGCAAAATGATATAGCCACTTACAATGTAAAACATATACATACCATCAATCCTGCAATCCCACTCCTACGGATTTACCTAAGTGAAATGAAAACCTATGTTCACACAAAACTAGTATGCAAATGTTTGTAGTAGCTTTATTATAATTATCAAAAACTGAAAATAACCCAAATGTCACTCTAACAGGAAATAGATAAAAACAACTGTGGCACATCCATACCATGGAACACTACTGAGCAATAAGGAACGAACTACTCATTCACACAGCAACATGTATGAATCACAAATGCATTATACTAGGTGAAAGAAGCCAGACTCAAAAGACTACATACATACAGAATGATTCCATTTATATGTCATCCTTGCCATAAGGACAGAAAATAGAGCAGTAGCTGGCCGTGAGGGGAGGGGTTAATTACAAAGGGGCATGGGGCAGGGGAGGTTTGGAGGGTGATGGAACTGTTCTATATCTTGATTATGATGGTAGACACACGATTGTATACATTTATCAAAACCTGCAGAACATTACACTAAAAAGGATGAATTTTAATATATGTAAATTATACCTTAATTTTAAAAACAAATAAAAAATTCACACCAAACTAGAAAAATGATTTAATATCAAGGGAAAAACAAATCTTATCTCACTCAAACCTAATATTAACAACCATGTCCACTTTGGTTTACCCACACTGAAAGAAAGAATTTTAAGAGAATATAATATAGTTTACCAGGAAAGATAAATGTCTAGATTTAGAGAGCAAGTATTAAATGAAATAAATTTGTCAAATTAGTCCCTCAAAAATATGGTAATCTGAATGGCAGATTTCTGTTTATGAAAACCTTGCCTATTGACTAAAAACTAGGAAGGAAATGGGCTGCTGGGTTTGAATCCAAATGGATGACGACCATGAAACAAGGAGCTAGGATATTAGTCAGTCTGTGCCTCGTACAAAGAGCAACCACCAGAGATGGGCCTCAATTTCATGCTCTGTGTGGAGTAGACCCTGTTCTAGCCACCAGTGTACACAAGAAAACATCACCAGTTGTTCCATTCTTGAAGAAGGATAGCAAGGCAAGTTTCTAGTTAGAGAGAGTAGAGCTTGAGATTTAAGAGTAAATGTTTTTGAGACAGGAGAACCTGTATTTGAACTATGGCTCTACTATTTAACTAGCTAGTGTAACCTTAAATAACTTATCATTCAAAGCCTCTTTTTCCTCATCTTTTATAAATAACACGTTTAGTTAGAGAAATTCCTACTGATGTTTGTTTCTCAAAATCAAATAGGCACCTACCTTTCTCACATGAAATGTGCTGACATTCAGCACATGGAAAAAGAGAGCAAGTGAATATTTAGTTGGAAAACTTTGTCATCAACATGTTGACCTGTTACTTTTAAGTTTAAGTGTAATGCTTTACTATGCACTATAATTATTTTATAGGACTTAATTTCCATGACTTTTTTAAATTACTGATGAAATTTTGAGGTAATTGTTGCTTAAAACATTTAAACATTTTTGTCAGCTTAAAATAAAAACAAATATACTATTTTTAAGAAATAGAATTTTTTAACTTCACTTTCTGTCCTGAAGTGCTAGATTTATTTTGAAACAAAACAACCTGAGGGTAGGAACAAGTAAAAATAAAGGAAACATCCCCTCAAATTATATTTTATGATGGAATTTTACTAGACAAAGCTAAAGTCTTGGGAAAGAGCCCCGAGTGAGGTATTAATAACTCTTGGCACTTTGACAATGCGTAGCCATGTAAGCTTCCTCAAGTCTCCTTAGCTCAATAGATCTCAGTTTCTTCAACTGTAAAATGAGGCACTGAATTAGTTTTTTAAAAGTGATCATCTGTGACAAACTTAAATATGCACAATATTGACCCACTATTGCTTCTGCATTTGAGAAGAATTATTTTATTTATTTTTTTTTTTTTTACCGGGAGGTCCCAGGGATCGAACCTGGGTCCCTCCATATGGGAGACAGACGCCCAACCATTTGAGCCACATCTGTCCCCCAAGAAGAATTATTTTAAAGAAAGAAACAAAACTTTAGGCCTCAGTTTCATGGATAATTTGGAAAAGAACTGGAACTTGCCCTTAATTGTATGACATCTTTTCAAACACTCAAGCATCTCTAAAGATAAGGTGACCAAGTGCTCTAGTTTGCCTGGGGCTGAAGGGGTTCCCAGGACACAAGAATTTGTTTTAAAACTGGGGCAGTCCCAAGCAAACTGGCCCTGGGACTGAATTTTAATGAATTTGGGACTCTTCTAGTCAGCCATCAATATTGGCCATCCTTGAGAACCTTGACATATATGCTAGTGGTTAAACACTTTTTCTGTCATTGTTTTTCAGCCCCTGAGTTTTGAAAGCAAGAAAAGCTACACCTTAAAAGTGGAGGGAGCCAATCCTCACCTAGAGATGCGTTTTTTGAATTTGGGCCCATTTCAGGACACAACCACGGTGCATATTAGTGTAGAAGATGTGGACGAGCCCCCTGTATTTGAGCCCGGCCTGTATTTTGTGGAGGTGCCTGAGGATGTGGCAATTGGAACCACCATCCAGATCATTTCTGCCAAGGACCCAGATGTGACCAACAACTCAATCAGGTTTTTCAACAGATTTCACCTTTTCCTTATAACCTGGAATCTTCCCTTCCCTTGTAGCTCTTTCTACAATTTTCCAGCTCTTCCCCCCTTTGCTTCTTCCTTCCCTATTCCTTTTCAGGAGATTCTTCCCTTTCAGTTCTTTCTGTTTAAACATGGTCTTGGCATGTTATTTAGAAGCTAGGTATCATTATGTCTGCAACTTGCTTTCATTTGGTTCAACAAAATACCCCCGCAATCGCAATGATACTGACATTCTGTGCTAGGTAATTCTTTATTGTGGAGTGCTGTCCTGTGTCCTGTGGGGAATATTTAGCAGTATCTCTGACCTCTACCCACTAAATGCCAATAGCACCCCGAGGTGTGACAAACTAAAATGTCCCCAGACCCTGCCAAATATCCCTAGGAGGCTAGGGAGACAAAATCACCGCCAGTCAAGAACCACCGCTTTAGATAAAGTATAGACACACATATACATGTCAAAACATTAAAAATTGGTGAATCTTAATGGTGACAATGAAAGTGATCATTGTACATTTTTTCAACTTCTATGAACCTTTGATACTTTTTACTTTAAAAAATGGGGGAAAATAAGATTACCATATATTGTAAAAAGAACAATATATAAACTATTCCTGTTGTCCATGGCTTTGATGCCATGTACTGGCCAGACAAGGCTCTGTATTGCAGCCCCACATTTTTGTCTCTCCAAGGCATGTTTTGAAATTAAAAGATGCCCTCCCTCAAGAGAATGAGGAGAACTGCCTTATAGCCACAGCCATTTCCCATCAACTCTGGAACCAAAGTGTAAACAGCTGGTGGACAGGTTGACACCTCAACCTTGCAGAGCAACTGCCAAGCCTCTGAAGCTTGACATGAAAGATCAGGATTCCAAGGCTGTTTGAGGCCATCTGTCACATTAATTATTGAAAGCCACACAGTTAAATGAAACTGGGGCTTTAGTGAAGATAACACATTTTAAACATACCCCAATTTATCAAGTGCTTTTACTGTCAGCTGGCTACTTCCCTCATCTGGTGCTATTTTGCATTTAACGAAAAAGTGCTTTTGCAGTTTAACAAGGATGGTTCTCTCCAGAGTATATCTATCCTGGGGGAACTCTCCTACCTCTAACTCACTAGTAAACATTTTACATTTTCAGTCATTCAGTGGCTAAAATGATTTTGTTTGAATTTTAATTTTTGATTTTTAGAAGGCAATTTATCTTTCAATTATAGCTTATAACAACTTTACAGGAGTGATATTTCAATGTTAAGCTTTTAAAATGTAAAATAGGATAAGAAACAACACAACGGAAGTAAATTAGATTCTACTGTAAATATATATTTTCAGAAGCCAAAAAAAGACATAAGTTCTGATCAAATAATTTATTCATATCAGAGGAGGTACTATGAGAAAAACTTTAGAGAATAAAATTTTATGGAGAAAACTGTTTGAAATAAAGCAATCACAAGCTTGAAAAAAAAATCAGATACCATTTCTAAAATACTCAGTAGTCACATGGATACTTCTACATCTTCAGTCCAGATTCTGGCTCTGGACTCTTATGTGGTAAGCCCTGGAAATATAGACATGTTAGGAGTCACCCTGCTGAATGACAAACAAGCAAAAAAAGACTGAACTGAGTCAGGAAAGAAACATACATACACACACAACTAGAATGTATGTGTGGTATTCAGGACATACCTAGGAATGAAAGAGAAACACCAACAGGTCTAGATCTACTACTTACACGAAGCAAAATGAAGGAATACGGTCTGGTCCAAAGAAAATGCTGCTTCACATGATGGCCCAGTTGAAACCATCAGTCGACCAGCACAGCAGTTAGCACCAGCGAGGTCCATAAGGGAGTACCTGGGTATGCCAAGAGACTGCAGTCAGGTGGACCCAAGAGTAAACAGGCAGGAGGTGGAGAGCAGGAACCACTGAGCTTCTTCTACAGGCAGGACTCTACATCCTGAGAGAGGAATTGGCGAGAAAAAGACAGCAGTCACAGGCCTAGACAGAACAAGACAAGGGCACAGGCACAGGTAGTAAACTAAAATTCCAGTTAAATCTAAACTGGGGATAAACACCCACCACCACCACCCCTGCTTCATTTCTGTTGCAAAGGAGCAGAATCCATATTGCTAGAAAGGGGTTCCTGACTCTTTTTACTGGTCCCACAGCAACAAGGAACGGTCCCTGCACCACAAGCAGAACATCGGAGGTCCTCGGCTCTCAGATAGAAAGGCACCTGAAAGTCAAATCTCTGTCTATCATTTAATAAGCTTTTTTAGAAATCACTTTCCTCTTTTATCTTTCCCTAAATTGCTCAACTCATCCTTATTTTTCATATAAAAGTTATTTTCTTTTAAAATGATCTATATTTGTTACATGTTGCTTGGCTATCTAATTCACCTTCTGCATTTTTCTTACAAAGAATAAATGAGATTTATATTCCCAAAAAGAAAATACAATCAAATCAGAAAAAAAAATCAACATATCACCTGATATTAAAATGTTACAGATAAAAGGCTATTTAACATTTTTAAAGGTTATTAGGACTTTTCTAGAAAGAAATGATGTATTCAGGCATAGGAACTAGTCATCATTTACTAGTAAATTCCAAAACTAAGTCTCTAGATTTAGCTAAAAGTACACGAAAAAGACAATGCTTGAATCTCCTGAATATTTAATAAATGCCCAAGGAATTTCTGGCAAGCAAAACTGAACCATTTGGCAACTGAAATAGACTTCAACGGTGTGGAAACAGCCTGCCCTCCTGTGCCATCCTAGAGTATATGTGGATTTAGCCAGCCTGCCCATGAAACTCAACCTCCAAATTCAGAGAATGTCCTCAGCAAGCAAACAAGCAGGGAACCCAACAAACACCAGCTATTGTTCACTTACGGCAGTTTTGAAAGTGTGTTATGCCGATTCTGCTCATAGTAGGTAAGAATATTACAGTGAGAGAAAGGAAAACAACCCATATAATTCACTAGTGTGTCCCAGTGTCCTCGTTTTCCATCTGCATCTACACCTTTAATTTCTTTTCCTGCCTCCTGAAAATTGGCCCGGCATCCCGTTCAGAGTGATGAATGCTATTATTCCCTCACTTCAAGCCCCATTTGGGAAATCTGAAAGGGATTCCACTTGATGAGAGGGCTTCTCAGAGACAGCTCGCAGTGTTTCCTCACGGTTGTCATGAGGCAGGACCACATGAGTTTTGTCAGTTAGCTCTTTCTATCACTCCATTCCCCGTACCATCTGTGACATTTGCTGTGGAGCTGCAGGGTTGAATGGAAAGCTGGTTCATCACAGGCTGTCTCTCCCCTGGGCATTATGCCTACAATTCGGAGCGCTGCCGCTGGGTTAAAGCAGCTTCATGGGCTATGGCTCCGTGGGCCAAATGGCTGGATTTTTCTCATGTTCGGGGAGTTGAAAGAAGAGATTGTCTTGATTCAACCAGTATTATTTTCCTAAGAGAAAATTCAACTCTTAAAAGAGCCAGTAAACTTTAAAATGAAATCACTAATTATACCTAGAAGAAAAATTAATGTTCCAGTTGATTTTAAACAAACTTTATAGGCATGCATTTGTGCTTTATTTTTTAAAGTTTGCTATTGTTGCTTAACCTATCTTTAAGAAGACATAAAGTTTGTGGGTTTTTCCCCCTTAAAGCATCTCACACATTCCACGTGTCAGTAAGGCAGCAGGGTGGGGTGGTTAGGAGCAGGATCCAAAAGCCAGTCTACCTCAGCTTCATTCCCCGGCTGTACGATCCTGGGCAAGTGACAACCTGTCCGTGCCTCAGTTTTCTCACCTACAAAGCAGGGATAATAATAGAACCTAACTCACAGGGTTATTATGAGGATTATATGGGTCAAACTATGTAAAGTGTGTAGAGCAATGCTTGGCATACAGTTAAGTGCTCTTTAGATAGGGTCACAAGCAGAGAGGCATGACTTGCTTCCTTAAATTTCCAACTCTCAGGGAGTCATAAGTGAAATGATTCCAACTTCTCTAGCCCTTAATGGTTAACTTTCTCTTTAATTCCTGTGTCTCTTAAACAATCATCCTAAATTTCTGTAGAAAAACAATATCTATATTTGAAACAAAAAATTTTACCCAACAATATATATATGCATATACATTATATATATATTTATACATGTATTTGAAACAAAAGTTTTGCCATCAATATTTACCTTACTGCATGTGATAATCTGACATGCATATAGTCTACTCCATTCCATTTTCTTTAAATGCTTGTCATGACCCACAAACCAGCAGTGAAACTGCTTTCTTAAAAGGCAGTTTCCTGGTTTCAACACCTTTAAGATACAGATTGCAATTGCTGGCAACTTTAAAATAGCATTTTAAACCAAATATATCCCCAAGTTCCTGTTCAAACAATTTGTAAGAATAAATAGTTATAACACATAGCTCTAATTACATGTGTATATATATGGAATTATATATGGCTTCACATCTTACCTCTACAAATTATTAGTTGTGTGACTGTATGAAACTTCTCTAAGCCTGTTTCCTTATCAATCATAGCTAGATATCAGAATCCCTTATAGAGGATTTTAGACATATATATGCCTGAGCTTTCCCAAGTTTGGACCAGATGAAACAGAGGTGGGATAACACAAACGGTCAGATCCAATTCAACAGGAATTATATATCTTACACAATACCAAGTTTACTCATGACAGAAAGGATATACATACAACAGCAAATTATGGGCCAAGTGTTCTTCCCTCAGTAAGGTCTGAATCTGTCAAGTACAGGTGCCTGTAAAATATCCTTCATTTCCCACATAAGGATGTGCATTGGTCCAAATTGAACATGAAAGGTATAAGCAATGCAAAGTACATTGCCTAAACAGAAGGAGCCATTTTGCTTAGGGAACACCTCCTTTTTATACCCCCATTAATTTCATATAGTACATGACATAGTCCAGCAAGCCCTGCCCCATAAGCTCCAGGCTTGCTTATAATAAGCAACCTAGACAGACCTGATCCATCCTCCTAAAAGCATTCCATAGATAAGGACCCTCCAGCTAGTAAATACACTTATCATGTTTGCCAGGAGGGTGGTCCTTTTTGGGTTACAAAGGGCCAGATGCTAACCTTTCCTTCCCAAAAGGTGACACTAATAACAGGGACTGGAACCATTGAACTACACCTTTTCCAGGTCAAATTCAGCAGTTGAGAACTCATTTGAATAAAATTACTTTTGAACCAAGATGTTGATAGTCACCTTGTCCCAAAAGCCCTTTAAGCAGTTTTAAGCCTTAAACATCTTAAATTTGTCTTTAAATAATTTAAAATTGCATTAAGGCTTTTGACACCCTGTTTAATTTCATTTTATGAATGAGAAAATGGAAGCAGTAACAGTATTTTGTTTTTTGTTCTCATTTTTGGATATGATTAAACAGCAAATGCAGTCTTCCAAGTGTCCATAACTCAGAACTAGTTGGGTCATGTTTTCAACTGGTACACACTCATTTCTGTCTTGTGGTAAGCTGTATATGTTGCTCCAAATGCAAATGATGTATTGAATCCATATTTTTGCAGATATTCCATTGACAGAAGTAGTGACCCTGGAAGATTTTTCTATGTTGACATTACAACAGGTGCTCTAATGACTGCAAGACCCCTTGACCGGGAAGAATTTTCATGGCATAATATCACTGTCCTTGCTATGGAAATGAGTAAGTAACACAATGAATTAGTCTCAATATAGTGACAAATTATGAGTCACAGAAAGTGGAGGTTTCTAGACTTTGTTAGATCAAGAATTACATTATTAAGGGAAGAAATGGAAATCATGGTTTTTGCAATTAAGTGAAAGCTTTCAGCTCAAATATTTATTGAGCATCTTGTGTATAACTAGCCTTGTGCAAGAGATAAAAACAAACATGAAAAGCAGTAAAAGACAGCATCCTTAATCCCAGGAGTTAAATTTTTCTATGACAAAAAGGGAAGATCAGTGAGAAATCTAAGAGGCTTTAAACTTTCAATAAGATTGGAAATGTGCAAATAGTAGAAAATATTATTATTGGATGAAAAGAAGCACTTATAACATAGCTACCCTTATTACACATACACAAACATACATGCATACAAGAACTTGAGCCATCTTAGAATAAAAGGCAGATTTATTAACATAGTAAATTTACAAGTGGAATGGAAAATTAATATAAACTGGATTATATACTTACTATGAACTTAACAAAAATTAGATTATGTACTACTATATTAAATTTCACTCTGGTTTTTTTTCATAACACCTAATGATGGCAAAGTTTCAGGGAAATGGTAGTCCCCTAACCTTTTGGTAGAAGTATAGTAAGGCACAGCAATTCAGGAGAACAATTTGGCAATATCTATTAAAATTATCCAAAATATCCATACTCTTCTCCTCAAGAATTCTACTTCTAGTAATTATCTTAAGAAAATAATCATAGGTATCAACCTATGATACCTTTGGACTTACGTACCAAAATGTCCACTGCAGTGTTATTTAAAAGTAGGGGGGAAATGGGAATTACCTAAATGCCCAGTGATAGGAGATTGATTAAAATAAATTATGGTACAGCCATAGAGTAAAATGAGAATAGCCTGGAGACATTAATACCCATTCTTTCAAAATATATTCAATAACACAGGATAATATTGCCCTAAAATATTAAAGTTCTGAATCCATTTATTTTAATTTTGCTTACCTGTAATTGTGTGTGTGTGTGTTTACACATTTTGGAGTGCATGTATAATGCTACATTTACAATATAATGCTTCTTTCTGGTGGTACAATTGTGGATCATATTTATTCTCTTATGTTTCCCTGAAATTTCTATTATTCCTTCTATAAACAAGCAACACTGTTATAATGAGGGGGAAAAAGTTCATTTTGTTGGCACTTTCTGGTAACCAAGGAATAGAAGTATTTTGGGGTTGGCCATATGTTGCCGGTCAGGACCTGGGTCCATGAAAATGGTGCCGCGGATGAGAAAGAAAGAATAAGACAAGAAGAGAAACTGGGATCAGGGGACTCTCTGTCCGATATGGATATGCACAGTGGAGCATAGGTATTTTTGAGAAAAAGAGAAAGAAAAAATGAACCAGAAGATCATTTTTATTATGGTCTAATAATACAGTTGGAGTAAGTTAATAACAATTAAAGTTAATGGGAAAGGTGAAAAAAAATTAACCAGAAAACAAGACATTCTGGGATTCAGTAAAATTATTTATTAAGGGTAATTTACATCTTGAAATTTCTGTTTTGTCTTCTTGGGGTACTAAAACTGAAAAACACTTAGAAGGGGCACTGCTGGGGCTGTGAAATTGGTGTGTGGCAGTGTCAAGTAAAAAACACATACCAACAAGACACATTTCCCCATGAGTGACTGTGGGTATCTTCTCCTGCCTCAAAGATATATGGATTTGATTTATGTTTGATCCTGTAATGCCCCTTAGTCCCTAAGCAGAAATAAATGTGCAGTGTTATCTGTATTCCAGTGAATAACTTCAAACCTCTTCAAATATAATTCAAAGAACTGATTATTTCGCAGAAATAAAGCCAAGCAATGCCACACAGTATGCATCAGATTAGAAATACACTGGTTTAAAGTACAGAATCAATCTGCCTTACTTCCAGAACCTGAAGTATCAGCCACATGAGAGATTCAAAATCTCTTTTTAAGATTCTTTCTGTGACACTTGCTCCTGCTCAAGTCTCGCCCTTCCCCTCACCCTCCTGATAAAATATGCAGTCTCCAACAAACATCTCATTGCTCTCCAAGCTTCTTATCTTCGGGCCACACTCTTCATAGGCAGCAAACGCATTCTATGCTCATGTTACCATTTCCGTGTACTTTTCCCATGCCATTCAAAACAGACTGACTGATGAGGTGAATTCCTACTTCCTGCAAAGAGCCGCTTTTCCTGCACTGTTGAACCTTCACCTTTGGTTTTCCTTGTGCTCTCTTTAGACAATCCCTCCCAGGTTGGAAGTGTTTCTGTCACAATCAAAGTCTTAGATGTGAATGACAATGCTCCAGAATTCCCCAGATTCTATGAAGCTTTTGTCTGTGAGAATGCCAAAGCAGGGCAGGTAAGGCATCCTGTGAGATGCATGCACCTCGGTTAACCTCCAACATATGGAAACAGATAACCAAAAATCACCATCTAGGAAATTTAGATTCCAGAACCTTTAACATTTTACAAAACAGAGTCCCCAACTTGTGTATATCATGTTTGCAATAATTTATGTTAGGACAACTATTTTGAACCTAAATCACGTTTTATTATCTAAATCATGCTTTGGTGGTGGCTTTAGTCACAGGCTAGCCTGTAAAAAGGGATCTACCCACTTTGTAAGAGATTTGGCAGTAAAAAAAGTTTATTTTCTCTATCTTCCCATCTCTTTTTTTTTTTTAACATCCGGCAGAACTTCCTTGTTTAGAAACTCTCTGCCCTATTCTCAGAATGCCGTTACCTAAAATTACCTACACTCTCTCCTCTCAATTAAAACAGCCACTTTCTTAGTGCTGCTCGTGTCAGATAAGTTTTGAGAGGAAAGTAATCTAAAAGAACTAATTCCTACCCAGTAGAAATAACTGCATTTCCATAATCTTCAGACTTGTATATATTTTTAAGTATGCTTTTAAACCTAAATGAATTTTCAGTTGATAAAATTCCACATGGTATAATTGAGAAACATCCAGAACTGTTTGGAGTGGTCATGTGTTAATGCACATTTATACCACACCTCAGATCACAGGGCGAGGCCCCCCATTCTGCCTTGCTTTTTAAAAATGCTTTTTTCCTCTACCTAACAGCCCTAATTTGTCCTGTCGCCCCCCTCGCCCCCCCACCCCCAAGTATATCCTGTAGTCCTGTGGATTCCAGCGGTATGGGAGATGGGCAGTGGGCTATCTTATCATGAAAGGATCATCTCTAGGTTATGGGTTTGTAAAGCATGTATATTTATAAGGCAACAACTTGGGCTCTTGTAAATCAGGCCTGCCGACTCTACGTGGCTTTTGCTTTCACTCAACACATCTTTAGCATTCCATCCAGTCAAAGCAAAAAGTGATTCCCATCCCCAGAGGAAAATAGGTGTCCTGTAGTGATTCTAATCTAAACTTATCTCATCGCTGATTCTTGAAACTCAGTGCGATTACAGCACATCTACAACTTTTTTTTCAAGAAGTCTAGGATGATTTTACTTCCACAACTATTGAATTTCTAGTTTAGAAAAACCTGAAACATTATGCAGCTCATAAATGTTACAATAAAGGCAATGTTACAATGTTACAGCTTAAGAAATGATCCATGTTATAAGAAGAAAGGAGGTACAACTACATGTATTGCTTGCAGCTGTGTAAAATTATGTTTGCACATGAACAATGACAGGGAGGGAAGATGCAAATGTAACAAGAGTTACCATGCTAAGGCAGTTGAATTTTGAGGGAAGGAGTTTGGGCCTTTATTTTTGTTTCATGTTATAATATGACAAAATGGCTAATTTTAATCTATGATATAAAGAGTGTGATGAGTAGTACAATAAGTTAACATGCCCTCCCCCAAAAATGAAACATTCCATATTTCTTAAAGGACTTCCTAAGAGAAATTGCATTCTGACAGGTTGACAGCACTTTAACCACCTCTTATTTTTGGAGTCAAACATATCCCCCACTTCTAAATGCATCTTTTAGTGGTCTATTAGACAGTTCTCTGAAGTACAGCTTATTTGTGGCTTAAAGGAGAGTTCAGTGCATGAGGCACAAGTCTGTCACGTGTCATCTTTAGCCCAAGATAATGAAAATCCTATCTTTTGATTCTGGCTCTGGGAAATATTTTGAAGATTTTCAAAAGCACCAGCTCAGTAGGTACAGCTAGGTTATAAAAACTCAGGCTTCCTTCTGTTTTCGTGGACAGACATTGTCTTCAGCTTTCCATCTGCACAAGTCAGGATATATGCTTTCCTCTCAGAGAGCAGCCATGAAGGAGGCCCAGGAAGCAATCAGACAACAAACTTAGTGGCTGAGGACAGAATGAAATCTGCCTGGCCTGTGGGCTGACACTGTCAGGAGGGTGGAGACCAGAGGAGCAGGCCACAGGTACCCCTGACCGGATCCGGGGAGGAGCCACCGTCTTTGTTCATTCATTCTTCGGAGCCCTGGAACCAACTTGCCCCCATTTCACCAATATACACTCAATTCACATGTCGGAAGTTCTGGAATGATTCTTCCAACTATGTTTGCCAAGTTATATATAGTCACCTATTGGTAATCCTTCATCAAAATATATATGATCTCTTTATACAGTATGTTTGACACAAAAAGCAGATGAAAATGTACAGGCTTTGTCTCTAGGCGGGGATGGGGCAGAAGGGTAGAAGGGAGCAGCACTGACACCAGGTTAAATTGTGGAGCAAGTTCACCTCCAGTACTCTCCCGAACCTCATCTTATGCAACTCCATTCCCCTTACTTTTAGATTCAACAAAGAGGGAGGCCAGCTGTGTTCCGCTGGAGGCACATTTCCATACAAGATGTTTATTAAGGAATGCCTTTGGGGCCAACACCTGTGGAAGGGAAGGAAGAGGAAGGGCGCAGGACTGGGCAAAAGGAGTCCAGCTATGATGTAGATCCACTAATGGCCTCAGCTCACTTCACTGAGAATTCTACGAGTAGAGCTTTCCCAAGCTGGGATGAGCTGGCCAGGCCTTTGTACTACCTTATCAATTAGTCCCTGGATATGGGTCACCCTGGGAAGGGTGTGGTGACCTTGGGTATACTGGCTCTCTGGAACTGAGGCAATCCTCAGAGGACTGAGAGGTGAAGGCTGGGGCATCAAGTCCTTCACTGAAGGCGGAGATGAGCAACACAGCGTCTACCACAAGGGTCTGTGCTGGGAGCTTCCATGGGTATTGAATCTCTAGCACACTGTCAGGGTAGCATTATCTCACTTAATACCCAGATGAAGAAATAAAGACTAAGCAAGCCCTCCCAGGCCCTCAGGTGTTTCTACCTGCAGATGTTGCAGGTTTCTACCACAGCAGAAGCATAGCCAAGTTTTAACAGCAGGAGGCTCAAGTCTACATGGCCAGGCCCAGAGGAGTAGAAGTAGTCTATGCTATTGGTTGCCAGGAGAGCAAACTCAAAGGAAGGAAACTACCTGCTCAACACCTTTCCTCTGCCTCCCACAGTCTGTCTGCTGCTGTTCCAATGGCCTCGTTCACACTGCTTTCTTTAATGGCTTTTTCATCCTGGTCTCCACAACCATCATGGGAGCTTGCTGCTTTCACAAGCATTGTGTAAACAGCAGAACTCTGCCCAAAGAGTTCAAGAGGAAGCACTCCACCTCTTGCTCTCCCTACCCTCAAGCTTTGCTTCCAACTCTAGCCTGTTCTATTCATCCCATCCCAAGGGATCTTGGGCTCTAAACCTTTTTTAGCTACACACACACACCAAAAAATGCATCCACTCTGGGACTCATTCCTGCAAATGTTTTCTGTTGTTCTGACAGAGCCACTGCGCATGTGCCTGCTTGTTCTCCTCCCACATAATGGTCATTTTTAAATAGGGGTCACTCAGGCATAGCAATGTAACCCTGAAAAATTAACCAAAATAAATAATGTAAAATAAGTGGGTTAGAAGCAAGAAAAATTGGGGACAAAGCAGGACCTTGTGGCACCCCATAGACTACATAAAAATGGCTGGCCTTGGTGTGAGAATAAAAATTATGCTGATGTCTAACATCAGAGGTATTTAAGTAAAATTTACCCCTTGCCTATTAATGTACCCAGACCCAACAATAAGTCCAAGTTAAATTCTGAGTTGTTTATTACATGGACACTTTCCAGGTAAACTTCATTATGTCCTCATTAGGTAGAACAATCTGCTACTGGATTTCAGGGTTTGGAATTTCACCAGGCCTTGAAGCTTTTTCCTTTGACTCCAACTCCCTGATTTCATGTGCCCTCTCTCAGCTGATCCAGACAGTAAGCGCGGTTGACCAAGACGACCCACGTGCTGGTCAGCGCCTCTACTACAGCATCACTCCAGAGGCTGCCAACAACCCCAACTTCACTGTAAGGGACAATCAAGGTAATCGGGTGGACAGTTGGTTTTCCATGCCTTGGTACTATTTGGGTTGACTACTTCTGGTTACTATACCATGCAAACCGTGTCAAAGGTCACCTGCTCTGTAAAAGCAGGGAGGTCATTATTGCTAACTCATAATGCCTTTTAAAGTTGTTTCAGAACATCAAAGACAATGTCTTCTGCTGACTCTTTAAGACTACCACTCAGTTGACAAATGTTTACTAAGTGCCTGCTCTGTGCCAGACACTGCGAGGCACTAGAGGCCTTCATTCATTCCCACACACAGGGGCCATGTCTACATGTTCTGTAACTATGGGAAAAATCTGGCAAAAATAATAGGAAGTAACCTAGATAAGGAGAAAAACTTGAGGGGACATATCCAAGCAAGGCATGGAGGGGGAGGGGAAACAGCACACATAGCAGTTTCAGCATTGAAAAAACTATTCCTTTAGAAAAACTGAGAGACACAGCAATGTGAGGCTCCTTATTCCAGAAAGTGCTGTCCACTAGAGCTTTGTTGGAATGGATTTCCAGACCCTCTTCTCCAATAAACACTCGGATCCTTGCTAAGGAGTTTATAGACCTATCTTCTTTGGGCACAGATGGGAAAACAAGGGGCTTTTGTTCCCTAGCCAGATGATTTGCCTCAAAGAAAGGTTAGAGCAACTGAAAAAATAATTTAAATCTGTCAATTGAACCCCTTCTGTTGCTAATTCTGCTACCAACTAGCTATCTGACCTTGAGAAGGTCATCATTTCTCTGGGCTACAGTCACCTCATTTTCATTCCAATTTTAAAATGTTAATTTTTACTTTATAACAATCTAAACAAAGGGTAACAAAAGCTCATGATTAGGCATGACAGACCTTAGTCTAGAACATCAATTATTTGAGACAAAGACTTAAAATACTAATTCAACCTCACACTATTTTCTTCTGTGAAGAAACTTGAGAATTGCAAACCTGTTTTCCTATAAACAGAGAGGTTTCTTCCAAGTCTTCCCTTCAACCTTCTACATGTCATCATAAAATCGCTGTGATAATTCTGGAAGACCTATCATAGTCATAACAGTGGAAATACTATAATTAAGTATCCTGCAATTTTCACAAGGTCAAAGTTTTGAACTATTCATTTTCTGCTTCACAGGAAAACCCTTCATGCAAAAAGTGGTTTTAGCCTTCTCAGGATTGCTTTTACAAAGGAAACCCTGGGAGGTTAAAAATAACTCATTATATTGTTTCTTCAAATTTTCAGCTCTTTTTTCCCACTGACATTTGCCAGATCAATACTGAAGCAATATGCAGCAAAGTGCTGCAAATTTCTTAAAGATGACTCTGGGCACAAATTCATGGAGCCAAAACCTTAAAAAGATGAGCCACAGGACATGAAGACTATAAAAAAGAAATCAGTCCTCTCTTGGTAGGTTTCCCGAAAGAGAAGTCTGCACATCTTCCCCAGAGAGAATGAACTCTTAATCTCCTCAGGGCAATTTATCCCACAAGCACCCTTTACCGAGGCTCACTCAAAATCTGCAACTAACCAACATCTGACATGGTGGATCTACTATCAAGGCCCCTATTCCCTGCCCAAAACATGATGTCCTTTCACAACACACAGGGCACTATCTCAATAAAGACTTTTTTACTTTTTATCACCAAAACATTACAAAAAAGATTGTTTATATAGCACTTTACAATATCAAAAGCATTTTTCTCTTTCTCATATTTATAAGAATTCTTTAAAGTTTGCAAGGAAATTACTAATCCCTCTTTTTCTCATTGTCCCATTTTATAGATGTGGCAAGTAAGGATAAGGGAGTGAGCAGGCATTAAGTTTGGGACTAGAAGTTGGGTCCTGCTTTAACCACACACACAAAAGTGTTTCATGTCATTTCTCCAAAAATACTAGTTCTAAATGGGGTACTAAGCTCTAGTCACTGTATTCACAAATATTTTCCAAATGGCTACTATATGCCAGGCCCCTCCCAGGTCTGGGATCACTAATGTGATGCTCTTTTTTCTTAAATCTTAAATAACCCTGAAAACAAGAAACATATAATATGCTAGTAGGCATGACATAATTTTAGGAAATTCAGCTCTGGTCAGTTTTTCTGTAAGTTTTATGACCAAGTCTGCATGAAACCAAAATATATATATATATATAAATAAAATTTAAAAAAAAAAACCATATTTTTGTTTGGGGGAAAACTTGGTTTTTAAAAAATTGAAAACTTTAAACTATGAATATGAAGCACAGTTAATGGTACTTAGCTATTAAGTCTGGCAAAAAGAAAGGCAGGTGGATTGTGTGGTGGGTGGAAATATTACTATACTCCTCAGGTTGGTAACCAATTGTTACCTTTCTCCGGTGAGATAAAAATAACAGGAAAGGAGTCTTTGCCAAAGCAGGAAAATATTTAGTTTAGCTGAATAATTTTTTGAAGGTAATATTCATAAACTACATGAGGATTACATAGCACAATGCATGTTCTGGAGGCAGAGAGACCAATGTTCAAAGCCCAGCTCTGCTAATAACTAGGTTAGTGGCTTTTGACACTAATCACTGTAAAAGGGTGAGATTATTACTATCTCACCAAGTTGCTGTGAAGATTAAATGCATGTAAAGTTTAAGTCCCTGACACATTAACACTCAATATACAACAGGTGCTACCATGCAAAGGCAGGGGGAGGAAGATTTGGAAAAGCAGATATTAAGAGATAATGTATTCGTAAAAAAAGGCTAGGTTATGCTGCAAAACAAACACCCACCAAAATCTCAGTGGCATAACCCAAGTGACATTGATTTCTTGTTCCCAAAAAGCCCACTGCAGATCTACGTGACCCAGGGCAGTTGTCCACCATGTGTAGCTCAGTGTCCCAAGCTGCTTGCATCTCCATCCCACTTACCACAGCAAGGTGACAGAACAAGGAGAATCACACAGTAGATCTTACATGCTTCTTCCTAGAAGTGACATGAATCACTTTTGCTGTTTTGTCAACCAAAGCAAATCAGAGTTATGCCTAAATTCGAGAGGGTAGGAAAGTATATTCCTTCACATGTCCAGGAAGGGAAGGAGAAACAGAAATATTGATAAGCATTTATTAACAATGTTTACTTTGGTGAGGCTCTCCAAATTTTATGTTAAGTTCTAGACTCTTTCTGTGTAAATGATATTAGCTTTGAGGGTCACTGCTTATATGTCCTGTATGTCCTACCACATCTCTCAAATTATTCCTCTGCTTAAAATGATTTGAGCTTTGCAAAAATATATCTGCTTTAGAATTCAAACCCATTCAAGGAAATCTGAGAATATGGATTAAAAAAATGAAAATCTAGAATATGACATTCGGAAAAGATACATACACTAACATACACATTAGCTATGTAGAAACAACTTGGCTAATTCCCTTTAAAACTGTGGGGGTGGAGGGGATGTGTATGTGGGGGTGGGGGGGATAATTGCTGATCAGGGACAACTTTTCACCAAGTTCATATTAGCTGCTTAAACTCAGACCACAAAGTAAGGGAAAATAACAGGGTGTCAAGTCATTAGATTTCAAATAAGGTTGTGCTAAATGAGCATGTTCTTCAAAAAGCACTGAAGGAACTGGCAACTGCATTTCAGAGGCATGAAAGAAAATAGCAAGAGATGTGCATTCCAGCCAAAGTGGAAAGTGGCAAAAATAAGCAATCTGCCACAACCACATGGGCTCCTCAGCATTCTTGTCCTGAAGGCACAAAGCAGCAACCTGGGTTTTTAGAAAGCTGCTGAGCAGGAACAGAGACTACAAATGCCAGTGATTGTTCATTTCCAGTCAAGCTTTCCTGGGGACCTTTTAGTTAGATTTGAAGTCTGACAGTTTGCCTGGGGCACTTTATGTCACAAAGGGTAGACAAACTCTAAAATGGGTTTCTCTCCTAGGCCTCAGGGTTTTGCCCAGAAGCAAGCAAAAATCTTGGTTCCTGAATCCAAGTGCTGATCCAGGCAAAACTTGTGATGGTTGCCCTGAACACCTCCAGGGAATGTTCTATTATTCCTCTCTCTCCTTTCTACTTGCTGCTCTTGCCCCTTTGCTTTCCTCAATCCAAGAAATTAACTACCTGTTGTTTCTTCCATTTTCTTATCCCTCTCATGTTTCCTCTTCCCTTTTTCAATCCTGGAACCCTTCACTTCTTCAGATAACACTGCCCGGATTCTAACTAGGAGGTCTGGCTTCCGGCAGCAGGAGCAGAGTGTCTTCTACCTGCCCATCCTGATATCAGACAATGGGCAGCCAGCGCTAAGCAGCACAGGCACGCTGACGATCCAGGTGTGCAGCTGTGATGATGACGGCCATGTTATGTCCTGCAGCCCCGAGGCCTACATGCTCCCAGTCAGTTTGAGCCGGGGTGCTCTCATCGCCATCCTGGCTTGTATCTTTGTCCTCTTAGGTGAGTAAGTGGCTTATTTCCTGTCCGCCAACACAGCTATTCAGTGCTGGGGCACTGTGCTAGATTGACCCATCCCAGTCTTCAGAGTTTACTTCAAAACAAAGCAAGTTCATTTTGACATCAAAGAACCGAAACTAAAATTGTGGACAAGATTCTGATCACCCCTTCTAACCCTTTTGTTTCAGATAAAGCTAAAGCATAAAGAGGTAAGTGACAGGTCCAAAGTGATAAGGCAGAACCAGGACTGACATCAGGCAGGCCATACACTGTGCATCCCCTGTACCCCAGTGGTACCGCCTTTTCCTAAATGTTTATCCCCAGCTTCTGGAATCTGAAGCCACTGAATAGGGCAATACCAGGAGTTCTACTCTGAGCAGTACTGTTTGGTATGACACACTGCCCTAATGCAATGGCATTCTAGACTATTGAGGAGATGGGGAGAGGGAATTATGCCTCTTGCCCCTTCTGGAAATATATGAACATTATCAGACATGAAAAGTCACCACTAGCCAAGGAAGCAAAACCATGCTTATACTCAGGTTTGCGAACAGAAGCTACAGTCTACCTGACTCTAGACAACTGAAACCTGTGCTATGGAAGTGGGAAGGAAAGAATCATTGCTAAGTGCTACATGTCCAACACACTGTGCTAGACACTTTCACAAGTCCCTATGTCACTTTACCCTAAAAGTAAACACTACTCTAGCAATGTTGTAAAAGTGGCTGGGAAGGAAAATGACTTGCCAAGTGGTCGAACTGAGCCTTGGAACAAAGCTATGGCAGAAAATCACAGATCTCACCTAGAAATGCATCAGGTCTCTCTCCTGCAACAGGTCCTGCCTCCTGGTCTCAAACCCCTTCCAGATCACAGGCTATTCCTATGTCCATGGCAGCCAGACTCTGTGCCTTTTAGTAATGGCAGTGTGGATCAATACTCCATTTCTAGAAAGATCCCCATATTGTCTTTGACTTTCTAGACCACTGGTAGCTTCTGACACCTCCTCTCTGTTTTGAGTTCAGTTCATGGTTTTCCAGGAATAGCTGCTCTTCTGTCATTATTTGATATCATGGTTCCCCTAAGCTACCTGTCACCGGGCTAGGGCAGTGTGCCAGACACTGTGGTCTTTGGCAGAATAAAAGCATCACGGACTGTCCCTTACAGGAACTCATGATTCCTAAGCAGGGACATCTGGGGATATGCTTGAGGAGAGACTACTGCTGTGGCAAAGGGGCTTCAAATGTACTGAGTAACAGAGCAATACCTAAGCAAAATTACAAAAGAAGAAAAGTTTGAATTTTGGCAAGCTCCCACTTCCACTTCAGAGCTCTACTCCCCTTCATGAAAGTCTTCCCTCCCTTCCTCCACACCACCTTCCCAGTGCTTTCAGGCCACTGTAAAGTGCTGACTACTGCCAACTAGATGAAATCTAATCTGACCTCCTTGCCCTCCTTGTATCAAAATATCCACTTCCTTTCTCCTTTGCTCACAGGAGTATCTTATAAAATAACTCATTCACTCAACAAGTAGTTATAGAGTCCTGTTATATGTGCTAAAGACAGCAGCAAACAAACAAAAAGGTTAAAATCCCTACCATCAAGGGATGTACATTCCCTTGGAGGGAGACAGATAATAGACACACAAGTGATACAGTACAGCAGATGATGATAAGTGTTACAGAGAAGGGACGAGGGATGGTATGTCCTGGGAGTTGGGGGGTGGCTTTAAAGAGGGTGGTCATGAAAGATCTCACATATAAGGGGATTTTGGAGCAGAGATGTGAAGAAGTGATAGAGTAAAGCATGTGGATTTCTGAGGGAATAAGCTGTTTGGGGGCTTAACACCCCTCCCAGGCACTGTGGCCATCTAACAAGGAGCAGTGATAAAGCACAGGGTAGTTTGCCTCTGCTGGTGAAATAAAAAGATATGACTCCAGGCTTGTGGGAGAGTGCTATTGGGTTAGGGGAGCCTCCCTTCTTTCTCTCAAATCATACTGCAAAAGCAGCCACTCCACTCAGCTGCCATGTACAAAGGTCATTCAGGCCAATTGTTTTCTGACACCACACTCAAAAATAACAACAACAAAAACACCTAAGTCAACTCTTGAAATTAAGAAAATATCTGTATCCCAACTCTTCTGACTGACTTAATCCATAGCACACACATCTTAGAGAAAACACTTCATAGATAATAACATTATTCAATATAAGAGAAATCCTAGCTTTCTATGAGAGAAAAAGTAGAATACTGGAAATTTAAATTAGAATAGACAAGCAGATATCCATGATCTCATGTTACATCTACATCAAGAGATTGAGTCTGACCAAAAGAAAGAAGTTTCTGACTGCAAAATATCTGTACCTGAATGAATTTTGGGGTAGGTCTGTGGAATATGCTTCTCAAAAAACATTTTTAGATACAATATGTGGCTTAATTTTGGTGGATCAGTTCAGTTCTACATAAAGGGAGAAGAAATGTAAATAAACAACCTTTCTGAGTCCTTGGATCCCTGATCTGAGCACTTGTCATGGCTTCTAATCCCTAACTATTTTGACAAATAAAACCTTCCTGCAATTCCTTGAATGTCCATAAGGTGGCACTGGGATCCCTTGAGCCCAGAACAGGACAAACTGCAAGAGGCCTTTAAAGAAACTTGCTCCTAGGAGAAATTTCCAGGCTTGGTAATTCTTTCGGAAAACTCCTAAGTTGTAAGTTTACCCTGATTCATAAACAGCAGAAGAAACCATCATTACAAAAAGACTGATTTAAATAAAAGGCAAACACAGAAGAGACTCAGAAGTGGTATGCAAGGGGCAATTATTTTGTCCCTCCCGAATCAATTATGCCTTCTCTTTTGAATGTAGAAAATGTGACAATTCACAGGAGCTAAATTGAGCAAAGCTGTTGCAAAATCCTCATAGTTTCAGTCCCCAACCCAAAATTTAGCAAGCATATTAGAATGCATGCACATCTTCATTAAATACAATTCATAAAATCATGTAAGATTTGGACTGCAGTTGATTTTTTACAAAATACCACATTTTGTAGACAATTAAACAAACTCTAATTTTGAATTTGCATTTTTTTTCCAGATCTCAAATATGTATCTAGTTTCTAGAAAATTTCACAAGCCCTATGTACTGTGCCTACAGGACCTTGAAAAAAAAAATCTCTAGAATTGATTCTCTCCTGTCTGGGAAGCCTTTCGGCTGAATAGTACCATTTTTCTCAAAATCTGATTTTCAGGGCATTATGCAATATGTATTATTTAAATCTAATTATTTTAAAGATAAGATCTATAGCAATATTTATTTTCAAGAGATGGACCAATTCTATAAACTGCCTAGATCTCCATCATTGTCAGAATTCTCTCCAGCAGGTACTTAACTAGTTTTCTAATTTTTCTTCCTAGCACTTTCCAAACTACTACTCCTACCACTCCAAAGCCACGTCTGTGACACCTTTCTCAGTCTGCAGAAAGAACTTACTGGCCCACCTCTGTGCTCTCTTCTCGACACTTATAATTCTTTGAAAGCCTCTATCGCTGTCTGACTTGTATTAATCATCAGTGCATCTATGCTCTTCTTAGCTTGCAACTCCTAAGAACAGAAACCATGTCACATTCAACTTTGTTTCCCATGTGCCTAGCATAATGCCTAAAAAATTATTTGGGTTTACTGTTTACTGAATCTCACAAACATGGCATATTCACTTAAAATCCCATTTCTTCAAACTGCATCCATCCAAATCACATTTCAGCCTTCAATGCCCAGATGAAGCCCCCACTCCTTAAAGCCCTATTAGTCTCTTTCTCTGAATTCCCACACACTTGTATAAAGTCCATGCCTTATATTTTTGCACACAGAGAAAATATGAGAATATATCATTATTTTCAATATGTGCATCTTGTCTCCCAAGACACTGGGAAAATACTGGATATTAACAACAGTAATTGCAACTTACAAAAAGCTCATTCTACATTCACATTTTTAAAAAATTATTCCTATGACTTTTTATTAGTCAGTCCTTAATCTCCTACTGCACATATGACTGTACTCATTTTTTTTCCCCTCAGATAAACTGGGGTCTTATTTGGTAGTGTTGTCAAGATGTCACTGTTCACCAGCTGTAACAAAGCACACCAGAAAAAAATCAATAGCAGTTCTACAGCTAAAATCTCAACACACTTCCCGGAAAATGTTCTCAGTCACAGAGATAAACAGCTCGATGGGATTATTTCTATCTCTCTTTTAAACCCCAGTAAACACTGGGGAGGGGGGGGTGGGGAATGCATTTGTTGGGATAAAATTTTATCCAGACCTGTAAGGGCACACCTAACCGTGTGGAGTTTCTTTGATAACATGATGAGTTATATAAAACATCATTGCTCATTCCGTTCCTTGCAGGTACACCATTGGATCCAAAAAGTCACAACCGCCTCTCTGATGAAAGGCTTTTCTCAGGAACGTGTGACTTTTAGACAAGGGACATTTATGCTATTTTTTTCTTTTTTGGAAAGGGTATAAAAAGACGATGACATTGTCTCATACTTAGCATGAGTCTATATGAATATATATTAATAGTATTTTATTTTTAAAGTATATTCCTATTAGGATGCTAATGTAAGAAAGCTAACGTAAGATTCCACCTACATAATGATTTCCACATTGTAAGAGAAATGTATATTCGTCATTATATAGCCAGAGGTCATGAACTGATCCTTAGCATATCTAACTCCATGACAGGCCACCATATTGGGTGGTTGGATGTACACACAAATGGGCACACACACTATTTCCAAGAGGCAAACTAACGCAAAGACACTTGAAATGCAACTTCTTCTAACTGAACCACTTGGGGAAAAAAATACGGCTTTGTTTGTCCACAAACTCCCAAGCCTTTTTCTCCATGTATTTATATTCTTGTTTTTCAATCACTCTGACAGGGCAGAAAGAGAACTAGGTAACTTAAAATAGAGCTCCTCATGCCTTAAAATACCCAAATGCTATCTCTGCGCTCTCCATTAAGTAAAATAATAGCTTGCTATATCTTTGGTTAATCGAGAGTATTTCTATTCATGGCACGCACAGCCAATTCTCATTGGTAAATAACCCGTCCTCTTTGTTTCTGGCAGTGCTGGTGCTACTCATTTTGTCCATGAGGAGGCACAGGAAACAGCCCTACATCATCGACGACGAGGAGAACATCCACGAGAACATCGTCCGCTACGACGACGAAGGCGGCGGCGAGGAGGACACCGAGGCCTTTGATATCGCGGCCATGTGGAACCCCCGGGAGGCACAGACGGGCGCCACCCTCAAGACGCGGCAGGACATGCTGCCCGAGATTGAAAGCCTCTCTCGCTACGTGCCTCAGTCGTGCGCCGTGAACAGCACCGTCCACAGCTACGTGCTGGCCAAGCTCTATGAGGCCGACATGGACCTGTGGGCCCCGCCCTTCGATTCCCTCCAGACATACATGTTCGAGGGGGACGGCTCCATAGCAGGGTCGCTGAGCTCCCTGCACTCGGCCACGTCAGACTCGGAGCAAAGCTTTGACTTCCTGACGGACTGGGGGCCGCGCTTCCGGAAGCTGGCGGAGCTGTATGGGGCGTCGGAGGGGCCCGCGCCTCTGTGGTGACGGAAGCCGGGAGGCACGTGTCCCAATCCAGGCGCGTTCCCTGCAGATGCTTCGCGTACCGACGACGAGGCGCAGCCAACCACGTGAGCAATACTGTGCTGGAGAGCGTGAGAGGCGCTGAGCCGGGCGGACAAAGCTCTCTCTGGATCAGCTTTACTTGATTAGATTAAGTTAAATAATAAAAAGAAACACAGGAAGAGGAAGGCAGAATATACAAATACTTTTTTTCCTTTTTCTTTTCTTTTAATTTTTGGATACTGGATTCAAAGGCTTGGAGTCCAATGTGTTGGGTCATGCTTGGCTTTTCTTTGCCCTTTACCCGGGCCTTTGCCACTTCACCACCCTAAAGATGCCCTGATCTTAAATACAGAGGTGAAAATTGAAAGCAGAAAGTCTCTCTCTCATATGGATTTTTGTTTTGTTTTGTTTTGTTTTTAACCTTATTTTATTCTCCATTTAAGAATTTTCCTGGCTCATCAAACCACAGAAACCAACCCACACAAAAGAACATGTTCCTCAGAAACAATCCCCAGGAAAGAAGATGTTCCTCAATGAAATATACCTATTTGTTCTGGGATGGATGGAATTTCTTTTAACCCTTTTGAGACAAGGTTAAGACTAATGAGCCTTGCATGGGGAATGGGTGGGAGGGTGGGAGAAGGAAGAGACATTGACTTTGTGCTCAAGTTTGGTAGCTGAACCAAGAGTTGTTGGCATTACAACTAACTAATCCAACCCCAACAAGTTAGAGTGCTCTTGTTCTCCTCTTTATACCCCTGCAAAATTGTTTAGAATGAAACCAGAAATTCTGCCTCTTTTGCACTGTAGATGTCTCTTCCATGTGCCAAATGTGAAGATTAGATACTACAAATGAAAGCCAAATAAAAAGAAGTATCTGATAAAAGCATGGGTTAGAGGGCTTTCCTAATCTGTGTGAGGTCAATCCAAGGGATGTTTACATACTGTAAATAACCTACTTGAACAAAAATCAGTGTTATAGAGAATAAATGGATGTAAGAAAATTACATGTATAAGTTTTGTATATTTGTTAATAATTTTGGTAATAAATATGATGTACTGCATCTCAGTACCTTAGCATTTCTTTTAATAAAAGTTAAATAGAAGGGAGAATCTATTACAAATGTGTTTAATTACTGAACATATAGATGACTTTTTGTGATCCTGATTGTATTCATCAGGATTCTCTAGGGAAACAGAACCAGCCGTAGATATCTGTAAATATTATGAGATTTTTAAAAAAAATTCTCATGTGCCTGTGGGAATGCACAAGTCCAAATTCTGTAGGGCAGGCTGTAGGATGGGATTCTGATGAAGGTTTTCCATGAATTCCCCAGGAGAAGCTGGATGACTGAAGTAGAGATGGAAATTCTTTCTTCTGACTGCTGAAACCATCACATCTTTTAAAGCTTTCATCTCATTGGATGAGAGGTCTCTCATTGCTGAAGGCAATCTCCTTAGTTGATTGTAGATGTAATCAGCCATAGATGTAATCAACTTACTGATAATTTAAGTTCACAAAATGTCCTTACAGTAACAATCAGGCCAGTGCTTGCTTGACCTAACTTGAATAACTGGGCACTGTTACCTGGACAAGTTGACACTTGAACCTAACCATCACAGTCCGCCCCTTAACAACTTGGCAGCCATACACATCACCCTAAACCATATTTAACCTCCAAATAAAAAACAGTAGCAGTCACATTTTTCACCCAACAACACTCAACTGTCCTGTGTACAGCCAGAAACATGTTGAATCTCTCCAGAATAGGGTGCAAGACTTTGGATAATATTCAGTCTTGAACTTGTATCCCATAATTTAAATACTAGGACATGAAACTAATACAACATAGGTCATATGATAAGGGAATAAGACAGGGAAGAAAACAAAGATATTTGCTTTTTATGTACATATACAAACATGTTCATAACAAAACAAGGAAGAAATATTCATAATCATTACAGTCCTCATTTCTGTAACTGGTCACATGGTCATAGTTCATATTTATCACTACCTTCTTCCACTACCCATTTCATGTTCCCTTTACCCTCAGTAAGCATCTCTGCTGACCATGGTTCTTTGCCTGGTGCATTGACCCAAACCTTCATTCCTGAAATTTCTGGGCTATTGTTGGTCCTGCCTGGATTGGCTTGCTGCAGTTTTCCATTGACTTTAATCACAGGGCATGATAGTACTAGGAGATGCCCTAGGGGATCTCCAATATTCTAGGCAAACTTTTCTATACCTCCATTGTGTAGCTACAGTATTATTTCCCCTTCATGGTCAGAATCAATCACCCCAGTAATTCCCTTCTTTACTGTTGATACAGAGGCACGAGGAACCCAAAGTGGCCAGGTGGCAGTCATAACTTCCAGTTCAATGGAATCATTGTTGTGTTTCCTGATGGAAGCACTCCTCCTTTTGGAACTAAGACCTGTAGACCAGCAGAGCTTAAATTGCAGGAACAGGAAGCAAAAATTTCCCTATTGGATTGTCACTCCCATTCTCACCTCTTGATTCCTGGACCTATGAATCCTGGCTATGGAAGAAACAGCACCATAGAGTGGATGCTGATTTAGAGTATACACAGCCTCCTAGAGAACATTGCTCCAGTCCTGCAAGTCAGTGCCACTTAGTTGGTGCCATATTTGAGTCTTCAAAAGGCCATTCCACCATTCTATCAAGTCAGCTGCTTCAAGATGATGGAGACCATGGTAAGACGAGTGGATTCCATGAGCATGTGCCCATTCTTGCACATCATTTGCTGTGAAGTGGGCTCCCTGATCAGAAGTAATGCTGTGTGGAATACTATGACTGTGGATAAGGCATTCTGTAAGTCCACAAATGGTAGATTGGCAGATGCATTGATTGCAGGGAAGGCCAAACCATATCCAGAGTATGTGTCTATTCCAGTTAGGACAAATCACTGTCCCCTCCATAATGGAAGTGGTCCAATGTAATCAAACTGCCATGAGGTAGCAGCTGATCACATCAGGGAATGGTGCCATATCAGGGTCTGAGTGTGGGACTCTGCTGCTGGCAGATTGGGCACTCAGCAGTGACTGTAGCCAGGTTGGCCTTGGTGAATGGAAATCCATGTTGCTGAGCCCCTGTATAACCTCCATCCTTACCAATAGTGCTTTGAGTCTTTTGTGAACCCCAGAATTTCCTGTTCTTAAATCAAACCCATCCCTGTGTTCCTGTGCCTGTAAACCCATCATAGATGGGACCTTTTGATTAGATTCAGTTGAGGGACCTTTTGATTAGATAGCTCTGGATTAAATTACTTCTGTTAAGGGCCTTTGATTAGATTGTGTGACCCAGGGTGGGTCTTAATCATCTTACTGGAGTCCTTCAATAAATGGAGAACTAAAAGCAGCAGACATAGAAAAAAGTGGCAGAGACCGAGAAACCCCAAGAGACTGAGAGAGAGGTCCCAGAGCTCAGAGGCTGGAATCAGCAGAGCACAGAGGCACAGAAACAGGCCCCCAAGAGGCTGAAAGAGCTGAGGCCCAGAGAAGAGGGGAAAGATGAGCCATATGTCTGATCACCCACAGCTGAGCTTGGGGAGAAAGTAAGCCTGGAGAAGAAGGCAGAGACTGGCAGAGCTTCCATTATGCCCTCCTACGTGCCTGATCACCCACAGCTGCAAGTTGGTGGGACAGCACCTCTTGATGATGCTCTAATTTGGACACTTTCATGGACTCAGGACTGTAAACTTTTAACCTAATAAATTCCCATTATAAAAGCCAACCCATTTCTGGTATATTGCTCCCAGCAGCTTTTAGCAAATCAAAACAAGTTGATAGCCCTGAGATAGGGCTGTGAAGGTGTGTTGCTGGCCTTTCCAGCTGAAAGCAAACTGTTTCTGGTAGTCTTTACTAAGAGCAATTGAGAAAAAAGCATTTGCCAGATCAATAGCTGCATGCCAGCTACCAGGGGATGTGTTGATTTGCTCAAGCAATGATAGATCAGCTACAATTGGAGTCAACACCAATTAAGTTTACAATAATCTAATGTCATCCTCCAAGATCCATCTGTTTTCTACACTCGCCAGATAGGAGAGTTGAATGGGGATGTGGATCACTACCCTTATATCCCTGAAGTCCTTGATGGTGGCAATAATCTCTTCCATCCCTCCAGGAATCCAGTATTGCTTTTGTTTACTATTTAGCTGTGTAGGGGCAGTTCTAGTGGACTCCATTTGGCCTTTCCTACCATAATAGCTCTCACTCCACAAGTCAGGGGTTCGATGTGGGAATTCTGTCAGTTGCTGAGTATGTCTATTCCAATTATGCATCCAAAACTGAGGAAATAATCACAGAATGGGTCCAGGGACCCACTGGACCCACTGTGAGATGGAGATGAGCTAAAACTCCATTGATCACCTGACCTCCATAAGCTCCTACTCTGAATGGGGAACCAGAGTGACATTTTGGGTCTCCTGAATTAATGTCACTTTTGAGCCAGTGTCTAATAATTCCTAAAATTTTTGATCATTTCCTTTACCCCAGTGCACAGTTAGCCTGGTTATAGGCCCATAGGTCTCTTTGGGGAAGGCTGAAGAAAGATTAATAATGTAAATTTTTGGCAGTGTAACAGGGTTCTTCCCCAAGGGGACCCAGCCTTCCCCCTCATTCAAAGATCTCTGGATCTGTAAACTGTCTCATATCTGGGAATTGATTAAATTTGGGAATTGTTAAAAGCCACAGAAGCAAGAAGCTGAAAGCAACAAAACCCAAAAGAGAAAGGAGAGATCTGTAGGTGCTACCATGTGCTTACCATGTAACAGAGAAATTCAGGATCACTGACAGCCAGTCTTCTTTCTTTCGACAACTTAGCAAACTAAAACACTAATCTAGTCTCAGTTTCTTGGAGCTTGAGCTGGGGCTGGAGTTGATTCATAAGGCAATGAAATATGAAGCTGTGCCTTCTATTTCAGTCACTGACCAAGTAAATGTTATAGTTCAAACTGTTAAGCTTTTAGTGAACATTTTTTTTCATTCCCCATCTCTAAGAAGAGGCAAAGGAGGGTTTAGTAACATCAACAACACAATGGTAAATTTAGGCCATATTCATTTTGTGAGAGGGCATTGCACATAGTCACCAAGGAATCAGGCCACTGTGCTACCTTCACCTCTGTTCTATTGGTAAATCCTGTATGTTTAGCTCATCAGCTCTAGGAGAGCTCATATAAGGCTGGACCATATTGTATCCATCTTTCCTTTCCCCACAGCACATAGCATGGTCTTTTGCATACAGTAAGTGCTTAGTTGATAGACTATGAAAGGGATCTCTTTAATATTCTATTTCTAAACTATTTTACAAACTGAGGAAAAGTTGTGAATAAAATAGTTTTGAGAACCTTGGTGTACAGCAGGCTAAACTTTAGAGTGTTGACCCTCTCTCTGAGATTTTGATTCAGGAGATCAAGGGAAATTCACACTTTTAACAAGTTCTCAGACAATGCTGATGTTGCTGGTCCAGAATTACACTTTGAGACCCTCAGGTGTATAGACACTCTCAAACAAATGAAGAGTAGATTTGTTATCAGCCCACTTACCTGGGGGGTTAGAAGGCATGGGGAGTGCAGAGTGGTATTGTGAATCTCTTTTCCAGCAAAAAGGATAGATAGGCAGAAATATGTGAAAAGGCTAATAATTAGGGCCTGGGAGCTAGAGGAGTGTGCTTTTGTGCATTGTCACTTAGTTCACAGTCAGACAAGGGAATCATTTTCTTGCTTGAACAGCAGTTCTCACAGATCCTCTTTGAGGGTAGGTGTGATGGAAAAATAAACTTAACAAACAAAAACAAAAAGCGTGAACTTGGGTCCAAACTAGGCTCTTCAACATACCAATTATGCAACTGTGGCAAATGAACCTCTGTAACTTTCTTCCTTTCTACCACTAGCCCTCAGGCTAATTTTAGGACTGTTTCACTGTGTTGTATGTGTTACAGCTGGGAACAGCAGTTACCCTAACCACAGGGGGTTATCATGCCCAGCATCTTGCAAATGTGGTACTCTTGATACTGGGCATCAAGTGATTAAACAGACTCTCTTGGAGTTTCTGTTCCCTGCAAGGATGTTTAATGGTGTAACACAGGAAGTGTGAGAGAGGCACAGAAGAGGAGATCCATTTTCAGCTCCCTCACCAAAGAAGTTTTGCAATTCCCTTTCCATTGCCACAATTTACCATAAAATGCTGGTCCCTCTGAAAAGAAAACATCATCACCACTAAAGGAGGCTAGATAGGGAATCAATAGATGGATCTGGAAACTGTCAAGAAGTCCACCTGGACCTCAATACCCGCAAGATGGCTGCTGGAAGACTCTTGCGAGAAATCCCATTTGGAACAAGATTTCCTCTGGGGGCCAGGAGAAGCCCCGGATATTTGCCAGGGGCCTTATCATTGGGCCCTCCTGAGGGATTGAAGGGTGGGGTAATCAATCAAAACAGCAAACAGCTAGAACTCCTCCCATGCCATTAGCAAAGGGGTAGAATAATTAACGGTTCAAAAAGCAAGTGCAAAGGCCTTTTGCCCTCTCTTGCCTTTTGACCCCTGTTCTTGCTGTCTGCGCCCTGCTTTCGCTGTGTCCCCTCCACCTGGATCAATATGCAAGTAAAACCTGGGCATTTATAATCTATAATGGGCAATTGTATTCTGTAAATCAGCCCACTTTATCACTCTTCAGCCCTTTCCTCTCTCTGGGACCCATGATCTGTAATTTTCTCCCATTTCTCTTCCCTCCCTACCTTAATAAATTACTGGCCTAATCAACGTGGCATGCTTTTGAAATCCATTTCTTGCAGTTTAGTCAAGAACCTAGACAAACTCCGGCTACACCACCATTCTGAATGCAGACAGTGTGATCAGGTTAGGCATGGGAGCTGTAAAATCATTCAGCCATTTTTTGGTTGTAGTTGCTAACAGGTAAAGCAGTTGGCTGGTAATTTACGTGTCGGAAGGAAACAGGCACATCTGTAGAGATCAGTTGATAAGACTCAGTCAGAAACTATTCTGAACAAGAACAGTGGCAAAGACAAAAATTAACAATGAATTTTATCAATTAAAAAAAAGGAGAATATCCCAACATAGAGGATAGCAAAGTCAAAAGTGGGGTAATTCACACAGGAAAGGATCTATAAATCCTGAAAATGAAATTCAGACGGGTCAAAATCACTACAGGCACAATGATAAAGCATTGTCACTATTTTACTAGTGGTGCCAAACTAGACCTTGATGTCAGAATTCACAATATATTCTTTTTAGTGCTGAGACTATATAGACATAGGGTGCACTTTACAAGTTCTCTGCAGATTGATTCATTCTCAACAAATCCATTTGTCATCTTCATAATAGAGTTAAAGAACTTTCAAGATATTATTCTGCATAAATACCTGGATTTGGGAACCTTCTATGGGTCAAGGTTCTGATATAGGGAGTGGACAAAATTAGGACGATGGACCCTCTTTTAAAAATGGTCTATTAATGAGGCTTATATTTGCCTTGTGATTCATGTTATGCCAAGATCCATGAATACCAATTTATATTAAGTGTAATTAACTACACCATAAACCCAAAACACAATTTTTTCTTGTTATATAACCGGGACAGGAAGCTGGCAAATCCTACCCCATTTCTATGTCTTCACTCTTGGTTTTGTTAGGTTTGTCAGATGACTCATGATGAGGGCGCTTCTTTCACTCCAATATTTTAGCTACTGTGGACACCTTCCTGGAATCCATGACGTCAAGGGCTCTACTCCCCACTCCAGAAAGCCTCAGACCACTTTACCCAGAGTACTCACTCTCAAAAACTGGTACAACTGCCTACAGAATCTTTTCTAACTTTTCAGGAGGTCAGGATTCTAGTTTTTCTTTTATTATTTCCATTTCTTCCCTTGATTCCTATCACCTGTCTTGATTACCATTGCTGCATAACATACCCCAAACTTAGTAGTGTAAATCAACAACCATTTTATTATGTTCACAGATTCTGTAGGGCAAGAATTCTAAAAGAGCAGATCAATGAAAAGCTTGACCCTGCTCCACAATGTCTGGGGTCTTAGCTGGGAAGATTCAAAGGTTGGCAGTGATCAAGGACCAGACAGTAGACTCTTCTAAAAGCTTGCTCACCCCCACATCTGGTGGTTGATGCTAGCTTTCACCTAGGACTTCAGATGCAGCTGTCAGCCAGAAACTTGAGTGTGACCTCTTCAGGAAGAGGAAGAAGCAGCTTGGGCTTCCTCACAGCACGGTGGCTGAGTTCCAAGAGCAAACCCTCAGAAGAAACCCTCACAAGAACCATCACAAGAAAACCAGGTGTAAGCTTTTTAAGATTTAGTTTCAGAAGTCATATAGCATTACTTCCACAGTAGGCACAAGTGTGGGAACAGACTCCACTTCTCAGTGAGGAGATTGTCAGAGCCACATTTTAAGAAGAAATACTGTGTCCATTGTTGGGAAATGCAATCTGCTGCATAATCTTTTTCTATTTCCTACCCTGACCCCTCCCTTTACTCCAGGATTCATTTGTGCTTCCATCCATTATTTCCTTCCTCTCTATAGAATATATTCTTATTCTATAAGTAGATTTTCTTCTCTGAAATTCAGTTTTATCCTTACTACATTGTACTTTCAGAAGTAAATGATTATTTCATGAAAACCTAACAAACTGTCTGACATATAACATATACAATTTATTTTTTATTGAGGTATAATTGACATACAATAAGCTATACATATTTAAAGTATGCAATTATAAGTTTGGACATATGTATACATCCATGAAATAATGAGCGTATCCATCTACCCCAGAGGTTTTCTTGTGCCTCTCTGTAATCCATCCCTCCAAGCCCTCTCTACCCTCAAGCAAACATTGATGTGTTTTCTATCACTAGATTAGTTTGAATTTTCTAGAATTTTATGTAAATGGAATCATATATGTAATTTTTTCTAGCTTCCTTCACTCAGCTTAATTATTTTGAGCTTCATCCATGTTATTGTGTATATCAATAGTTCATTCCTTTTTATTGCTGTGTCATCTTCTGTTCTACGGATATACCACAATTTGTTTATTCATTCGTCTCTTGATGGATATTTGAGTTGTTTGCAGTTTGGGGCTATTCCAAGTTAAGCTGCTATGAACATTTACAAATGAGCCTTTGTAAGAGCATATATTTCCTTTTCTCTTGGGTAAATACCTAAGAGTGGAATAGCTGGATCTTATAGTAAGCATATATTTAAAAATAAAAAACCAAGCTGTTTTTCTAAAGTGTTTTTACAATTTCACCAGCAGTGTATGAGAGTGCCAGTTCTTCCCCATTCTCATCAACAGATTTTATATGTGTTATATGTCAGAAATTTTGCTAGGTGTTACCGTGAAATATTCATTTACTTCTGAAAATGCTATGTGATAGGAATAAAACTGAATTTCAGAGAACAATCTACCTATAGAATAATAATATATGCACTCTTTTTATATGTTAGCCATTATAAGAGGAGTGTAGTAGTATCTCTTTGGGGTTTTCGTTTGCATTACCCTAATGACTAATGATGCTGAGCATCTTTGCATGTGGTTATTTTCCATCCATCCATCTTTTTTAGTGAAGTATCCAGATGTTTTGCCCATTTATTATTGTGTTTTTGCTTTCCTATCATTGCATTTTGAGAGTTCTTTATATTTCTGGATACAAGTCATTTATCAGGTGTATGCTTTGCAAAGATTTTCTTCCAGGTTATGGCTTGTCTTTTCATGCTCTTAGCAATGTCTTTTGAAGAGCAGAAATTTTTAATTTTGAAGAAGTTCAATTTATCAATTTGTTCTCCTATGGATTGCTCTTCTGGTATCATGCCTGAGAAATATTTACCTACCATATGTCACAACGGTTTCCTCCCATGTTTGCTTCTAGAAGTTTTAAAGTTTTATGTTTTAAATTTAAGTTCTATAAACCATTTTGAATGTTTTTATTTTAAAATTTTTGTTTATTTTTTGAGCAGGTATTATTTTCATATAGTTCAAAATTCAAATGGGTACAATGAAATATCAACACTTCCTCTCCTGTCACCCACCCTTTTAGTTGTCCTCTCCAGAGGCACCCAGTTATTGGTTTCTTCTGCCATGCTATTCTGTGTTTCTACAAGTCAATGTGAATACAAATATTCTCTCCCCTGCAACACTCTTGATAAAAATGTTTGCATGCTCCACTCATTCTGTTTTCTTTTTCCTTTTTTTTTTTTTAATTGTGGCAATATATATGTAACAAACTTTGCCATTTTAACCATTTTAAGTGTAAATTTCAGTGGCACTAATTACATTTACAAAATTGTACCATCACTACCAACTAGTACCAAAACAGAAACTCTGTATCTATTAAACAATACCTCCCCATTCCCCCTCCCCCAGCTCCTCTACTTTCTGTCTCTATGAACTTGCTTATTCTAGATATTTTGTATAAGCAGAATCATACAATATTTGCTCTTTTGTGTTTGGCTTATTTTACTTAACATAACGTTTTTCAATGTTCATTCATGATATAGCACATATCACAACTTCATTCCTTTTTATGATTGAATAATATTCTAATATATGTATCTACCACAGTTTCTTTATCCATTTATCTGTCAATGGGCACTTGGGTTTTTTCCATGTTTTGGCTATTGTGAATAATGCTGCTATGAACATTGGTGTACAAGTATCTGTTTGAGTCCCTGCTTTCAATTCTTTGGAGTGGAATTCCACCTAAGAGTGGAATTTCCAGGACATATGATAAATGTATGTTTAACATTTTGAGGAACTGCCAAACTATTTTCCATAGTGGTGGCACCATTTTACATTCCTACCAGCAATTCATGAGAGTTCTAGTTTCTCCATATCCTCACCAACACTTGTTATTTTCTACTTTTTAATAAGAGTTATCCTTGTGGATATGAAGGGGCATCTCACTGTAGTGTTTTTTTGTTTGTTTGTTTGTTTTTTTCATTTTTATCTTTTTAATCAGCTCCATGAAAAAGGACATCCTAAATATTATATGAGACACAACAGAATATTTCTTTCTTCCATCATTAAAAAGATGACATTCTGACATTCACAAATACTTTAAGAAGCTCTTCTATATAATCAAGGTGGTGGTCTCGTAACATAGAGTGAAAATCACCTCTTAGTAATCATGTTCTTGACAGAGATTTTTTATGCGTAGGTTTGAAAATTGCTTCCTAACTATATTATGTGTGCATGTCTCATCTCATAATAATGTGGTAATTGTCTCTGTAATTCCCTCCAGAGTCATGGTCATAACCACCTTGGCTTCTGCCACCATAGTCTCTGGACTTTCCATATCCTTCAGGCCAACTGTCATACTGGCTGCTCCCATATCCCTGTTCCCCACCACCTCTAGAGTAGCTGCCACCATGCCCAGGACCCCCAAAGACACCCCTTATAGTTCTCCACCTGACTTGCCCACATGGCCCACAAGGTCCTGGTGGCCATGCAGGGACTCTCCATTCATGGCTTGCATAGCATCTGGGTTGGTGAAGGTGATGAAGCCAAAACCCTGGGACCAATGAGTCTCCTAGGCCTTGATGACAATCACTTCAGAGATAGGCCTGAAGCTACTGAAGTGGTCTTCCAACGCCTGCTTGTTGGTGTTGAAACTGAGCCCTCCCACAAAGAGTTTCCCTTCTTCAGACAGTATGGCAAGGAATTCGAGTCCTGGAAATTGAGAATAAAGCAACATGATTAAAACAGCTAACACTGAGGAGCAGAGAGAATCTCACTGTAGTTTTGATTTGCATTTCCTTAAAGACTAATAATGTTGAGCATTTTCTCATGTGCTTAAAGGCATGTGAATATCTCCTTTGGAGAAATATCTATTCAAGTCCTTTGCACATTTCCTAATTGGGTTGTTTGTCTTTTTTGTTACTGAGTTGTCAGAGTTCTTTTTATATTCTCACATGTATGATTTCCAAATATTTTCTCCCATTCTGAAGATTGTGTTTTTACTTTCTTGAAAATGTTTTTTGATGGACAAAAGCTTTTAATTTTCATAATGTTCAATCCATTATTTTTTCTTCTGTTGCTCATGCTTTTGGTAGTATCTGTAAGAACGCATTACCAAATAAAAGGACCTGAAGATCTTCCCCATGTTTTTTTCTCAAAGTTTTGTGGTTTTAGCTTTTCTATTTTGGTCCTTGGTCCCTTTTGAGCTATTTTTTGTACATGATGTGATGTAGGAGTCCAATTTTATTCTTCTACATATGGATATCAAGTTTTCCCAACATCATTTGTTGAAGAGACTATTCTTTCCCCATTGCATGACTTGGCACCCTGGTCAAAAATCAATTGACCATAAATGCATGGATTTATTTCTGAACTCTCAAATCTATTTCATTGGTCTATATATCTACCTTTATACTACCCCCACACAGTTTTAATTACTGTAGCTTTATAGTGAGCTTTGAAATTAGGAAGTGTGATACTTCTAACTCTGTTCTTATTCAAGATTGTTTTGGCTCTTGGGGTCCCTTGAAATTCCATGTAAATTTGATGATTGGCTTTTCTATTTCTGCTGAAAAAAAAAACAAAGGTTGCTGAAATTTTGATTGGCATTGCACTGAATCTGTAAGTCACTTTGGGTAGTTTTAACATCTTAACAATATTAAGTGTTCCAATCCATGAACATGAGATGTCTTTCCATTTATTTAGGTCTTCTTTAATTTCTTTCAGCAATGTTTTATAGTTTTCCATGTACAAGTCTTTCACATCCTTGGTTACATTTATTCCTAGATATTTCATTATTTTAGATGCTTGTATAAATAGAATTGTTTTCTTGATTTCCTTTTTATTTTGGTCATTGCTGGTACAAAGCATTTTGAATTTATTTTGTATAGTTTGTGAGGCATGAATAAAGATTCCTGTTTTATTTTCTTATTTCTGCATGTGGACATCCAATTGTTCCAGCACCATTTATTGAAAAAGGCTAACCTTTCATCACTGCATTGCCTTGAGCCTGCTACATTTTTTAAAACTCTATTTTAACCCCAAAAAATAACTAAGTATGAGTCCTTCATGGCCCCTGTCACCTTGACTGAATCTACAACACATATACACACTTGTATACCAGTTTACCTATTAATTAACTAACCAATTATTGTGTTCATTTTTGTGGGATTTTTATTTCAACTTGGCCATTGCACATGGTCTGAGAGTATAGAGGTAGCTTCTGAATAAGCCACTGGTGTCTGGCAGGTCACAGGCAGCAGCAGTCGTCTCTAACTCACTTGGCAACGTGTGAGCAGCTCTCTCACAGTTCCAGGCAGGAGGCAGGGAAGAATGAATCACCAGATGGCTGAGAAGCAACATTTCCATTCATGTGACTGCACTGATGTAGGCCAGTGCAGAGAGGTCACGGAGAATGGAGAGAGGCATGCGCTTGCTGAAAACAGCACTGCGTGCCCGTTTGTCCTCAGTCACAGCAGCAAAAATACAGCGTCCAGGTAAGAGCTCCACATTCTGCTTTAATGTGGAGCATATTCACCATGCCAGTGAATTTCCCCCTTGCCATGAATCTCTAGGTGAAGAGATGCCCTGCAAAGCAAAAGAATTACCTTTCAGCGAGCAAGCAATGTGGTTTCCTTCTGTCTCTCACACTTGGCATTCCCTGGTTGCCCCAGGAACCTAATGCAATCCTCTATGTTTTCCTTTCCCTGCCAGGCCCATCTGCAATGAAATCCACTAATCCTAATTGCTATTCTTCATTAGCCTACCAAGGGGTACTAAGAGTCTGGCCACATGTTTACCTTCAGGATTAGAGGCATTACCCTCAGATTTTTACATTTGCCAGTGACTTCTTGGGACTTTGACTGACGTACAATGTGATGGCCGGTGCTGGATGAGATTCTCAAATGAGAAGCATTGCCTGAGGATGAATGCTAATCATACCCAAGAGGGGACATGGGGACACATCAGCCTGCTCCAAGCTGACATCGTTGCCGCTGAGCCACAGAGTTTAGGGAAGGGAAGGGAAAAGGAAACGATCAACTATTAAGCATCTACTGTGTGCAGGCCCTGTGCTAGGTGCTTTCACATACATTATCACAGTAAATACAAGAAAACATAAGAAAAGAAAATGGAGGCTGTGTCTGAAATATGCACTTTGGATATTGATGCCAGTGGCTCCTTCAGGGTTAACTACACATATAATGAGCCCTGGAAACATGTTCCTCCTACACCTTAAGCCGTGGTGAATTGAAGACTGGCCTGAACAGTAGGCAGAAATAAACAGGTGAGGACATCTCACATGAATCACCTGAGAAATAGTGAGTGATAGTCTTTTTTGAAGTTCCAGTCTTATGTTCTTTCCTGAAAGCATGGCTTCATGATAATATGAAACAATTAAAAAAAAAAAAAAAAAGTGTCATTGGGTAGGACTTCATTATCCGGACCTTATATAACCCAGGTTAATGTATTCTCAAAAAAAAAAAAACAAAAAAAACCACCAGGAGGCTATTTCTGGAGCATGCTGACACACTGCTCTATTTACATTGTGTCCTATACCTACAAACTGGTACAAATCCTCTGTAAACTTAAAGCCACTCACCACATCCAGAAATCCACACGGATCTAAGCGTATGCCATGTACCTGTCATGCATATTTGGCAAGTGGATTATTTGTGGGACTTGGCAGAGAAGACTCTATCAGGGTTTTTAGTCACAGTCTCTGTGACGGCACCCACTGTGACAGCGAGGGAGCAACGTGAATTACAATATCTCCAACTTGGAAGGTCAATTCCTGCTCATATTTCTCATTATTAACTACACCACTATTGAAGACCTCCTCATAGCACAAATTCCTACCGTGAAAGTAGACTGTTCATTATTCAAAGTGGTTTTTTTTGCTGCAGGCGTAAAACAGCACAATAATCTACTGTTATTATTAACTAGAGCATCCCTTTTTAGAAGAAGACAAAAAACAAACAAACAAAAGACCAGGCTCTGGGACTTCTTGAAATGGAAAGCTGGTGCTTATTTCTTTTCGTTTCAGTGCCATCCTCGCTGTTAGAATTCATTGGTAAATCTTACAATATAACTGATTTGGGAATCATCTGTTAGTATCACTTTAATTGTTTCCCTTCTGACTAAACACTTTCCTATGAGGGAAAAGAAAATGATGATAACGTCTAATTTGATCTAAAAGAGCAAGAAACAAAAAAGAAATAGGAGGTTACAGAAATGGGAACCCACAGCATGGAAGTCTCTATAGGCTCTCTCTAACCAAAGACAAACTAGACTTTAAATTGCCAATGCAGGAGAAACGTGGTCATCTAAATGAAGTTCACATTCATTGCATTACTGACCATCCTTGGCCAAGTTGTGCAATAACTAGATACATAGGAAGTTTAAGTAGAGAAATCATTTTTACATCCTCTATATGAACTAGCACACCTGGGAGCCTAAATTATTAAATAATAATCCTGAGACTATGCAAGGGATGGCCATAAATCCTGTGTCCTTCTATTCTAAGCCTTTGCTTATAAATGGCTTTATTACATGTGACTGTTTGCTCAGCATGTCTTCAATAGCTTAGTCAAAGTTCCTTCCTGCAGGGGGACGTTTTTCCTCCCCCTAACTGAAAAGCATGTTGACACTAATATATAGTAATTCTAGAACTGAAGAAACCTGCCTTTCAGTGTGGTCCACTTTAGGGATGTTCACAAATGTCCCAGTTCTCCTCCTTCTAGGTGCACTGTAGGATAACATTTGTCCCACTCTTTAGAGTTAGGCATGGCCCTGTGACTCTAGCTAAGGAAAAGTGAGCTGGAGACTTAAGAACCTGTGCAGAATTCTCATGTTCCCTTCCCCCTACTGTGGTGATCTTGAAAGTGTGGTCCTGCGAATAGTCTAGCTGACCTGATTGTGTGATAATCAGGGTAGGCTAAACATTCGCTATGTTAGAAACCATGTGGGAAGCGGCTGTGGCTCAATCAGTAGGGCTCCCGTTTACCATATGGGAGACCCCGGGTTCGGTTCCCGGGGCCTCCTGGTGAAGGCAAGCCCGCCCGCACGGCGTGGTTAGCTGACCCAGCGAGCACAAGCAGCAAGGGGGGGATAAATGAATAAATAAATTAAAAAAAAAAAAAAATCTTTAAAAAAAAAAGAAACCATGCATGTGTCCCCAGACCTAGTTTTTCTCCCTAGGTCAGGTTTTTAGAATGCTGGTGATAAACTAAGCCTGAGTTATTATATGACCATCCTGTGTGGGAAAAGACTGTAACTCTGGGTATCTTTGGTCAGCCTTGGGAGATATAGCAGGGGGACAGATGTGGCTCAAATGGTTGGGCATCCTTCTCCCATATGGAGGGACCTGGGTTCGTTCCCCGGGACCTCCCGATAAAAATTAAAAAAAGAAAAATATAGAAGGCACGCAGACCGCCAGGCCCCGTGAGCAAGTAAGCCCCCCAGGCCCTGCATGTGGGTATGCCACCAGGCCCCACCGAGCCACGCAGCAAGATGATGACGTAACAAGAGAGTGACACAAGGGAGAGCCAAGACGAGATGTGCCGAAAAACCAGGAACTAAGGTGGCACAGGCAGTAGGACGCCTCTCTCCCATATCAGAGGTTCCGAGGATCGAATCCCAGTGAAGACAGGAGGAGAAGGATGAGAAGAGAGGGCAGGAAACGGACACAGAGAGATGCCCAGTGAATTGGCCCCAAAACAGCAAAAACGTGGGGGGGGGGTTGGAAATGGATAAAAACAAATAAATAAATCCTTTAAAAAAAAGTATAGGGGAGTAAGATATGGACTATAGTTAGTAGTAATACTTTGATGATGCTCTTTCATAATTTGTTAACAAATGTTTCACAACAATGCAAAGTATTTGTGGTGGGGTGATGTATGGGAGCCTTGTATGATGTTATGCATGTTTGTTTTGTAAGTTCACAGCGTTTACTGAACACTTATTGTTTATGTATGTTCATGTATGAATGATATACTTCAATAAATTGTTTAAAAAAAAAAAAGAAAGAAAGAAAGCGTGTGTCAAGATGGAGCCTCTGGCTGCTTAGGTCTCTGATTGACTGTATGGAACCCACAGCTTATGTTGGCCTGTAGCATAAGATAAAAATAAGAACTGTCACAGGACAGACATCAACTTTTGTGGTATTAAGCCACCAATATTTCAAAGTTATTACTGCAGAATAATTTAGCTTATCTTGACTAATAAAACAAAACTAAACAAATAACTCATTGATTTCTCTTAAGAAGAGAAACTAAGCAGCTGGCATGAGTGGTATGAATAGAATGATGGCTATTGATGCCTCGTCAGAAATGCATATCCCACCGTTGTTGTTTTCCACAAGAGTGGATTTCACTGGCCAATTCACCTTCTTCCATTTCTCTTCAAAATTAACAGCATAGATTTTCAAGGTTACAGACATAAAATAGGATTGTAGTCTGTGGCTTTTCTCTTCCACTTCCACCCATCAAAAGTAAACTCTTCCTTCAAGTGTCATCTCATGAAGTAGGTGATCCAGAGGCAGCAACCACCTCCTCTGATTTCCCTCACACAGCGTCCAAACCTCCCATGGCACTAGCAGTACATCCACTGGTGTTGAGGCCTCCATCCTCCAAAGCGGACATTTGCAAGTATTCTAGAGATACAGAGGAAGTGAAACCAAACGCACATCTTTATTCCAAGAGAGACAACTGCCTTGAATTTCTGACTCTTCTCATTCCAGTGAGCTCTTCTTGAGGAGTCAGAACCAAATATAAAAGGTCCCATTTCTGTGTTTTTCTCAGCCAAGAACAAACCCAAGTTACCTCTTCCCTGTTTTCTTTGCTAATTCTATTCCTCAATTTCTCCAGCATGAAAGTAAAGTGCATACTAGGGTACCCTCCAACACCACAAAAAGGCAGAAAAAAGGAAAATGCATCTACTTGCAATAAAAAGTGCCCTGACATCTGCCTTTGAACTTAATAATCATATCACTTCTGCTGCAGTCCTACTTCAAGGATGGGGCATGTGTGCTTAACTCTAGGGACGAGAGTAGGAAAAAGAATGCTTTCTTTCTATTCACTTCCGTACTGGGAATACATTGCTTCGCTTCCTTCTGATCCTGTCCTGTTGATTTTGTCAACATTACTGGGTGGAATGTTTGGTGCCCTAAGTGTATTCTTTGTACTATTTCTCAGCCTGCTTGGCAAGTTTAGGTGACTCTACACAATGGTCCTGCACATTCCTGCATTTGAATCCCTGATGCTTTCCAGACCTCTTCCCTGAGTTGAATAAAATTTGAATTGTGTCCCCAATTTTTGAAGTCCTAACCCCTAGTACCTGTAACTGTGTCCTTGTTTGAAATAGGGTTTTTTGTTGTTGTTGTTGTTTGACTTGGCTAAGTGGCTTTATTAGAGAAAGCCAAGGTTACAAAGGACTTAAGAGTTGGCATTGGGCCCTTCTTGCTAAAGATGGGCACGACATTGACAAAATGCCGGTTGTATTGCATCTACCGCTTGGCCCAGCCTGTTCCCTCCTCCTCCTCCTCCTTCTTCTTCTGCTTCTGCTTCATCTCCTCCTCCTTCTCCTCCTCCTTCTCCTCCTTCTCTTCTTCTTCCTCCTCCTCTTCCTCTTCCTCCTCCTCCTCCTCCTTCTTCTTCTTCTGTTTGGAGGCTTTGGGAGTCTGATTTCTCGTGTTCCCCACACAGGCCAGGGAAGTCAAGTTAAGATGAGGTCATACCGGATTAGGGTGGGCCCTAGTTCAATATTTCTGGTGTCCTTATAAGAAGAGGAGAAAAAACATAAATAGACAGACAGAGAGAGGAGAACACCGAGAAGAACACCATGGGAAGATGGAGACACCAAGAGAAGATGGCCAAGGAAAGGCAGAGGTTGGAGTGATGCTGCCACAAGCCAAGGAATGCTGGGGCCACCAGAAGCTGGAGAGACAAGGAAGGAGCCATGCCTAGAGCCTCCAGGAGGGAGCATGGCCCTGATGACACCTTGATTTCAAACTTCTGGTATCCAAGACTAGAGGGAATAAATTTCTGTTGTTTTAAGCCACCTAGTTCATGGTATTCTGTTACAGCAGCCCTAGGAACTGAATACAGGGCCCAAACTCTCTCTTTTGCCCAATGAAAACCCATCAAGATCAGAAGCATTATCTTGTTTATCTTTGAGTCCTCCTCTGAAACCTTCTCAGAACCTAGTATAGCAGCTAACCCATAGCAGGGCCTTAGAGATACTTGTTGAGAACATTATAGAAATAAGACTGGATCTCACTCCTATTGTTTCTGTGTCTCTCATCTCATACTAAACAATGTTGTAAAACAACTGACTCTGTTAGTGTTGGCTCATCTCACGGCCAGTTACCAAACCATACATTCACTCACCTTATTGGTCAATCTGAATCATCCAGTCCAAATATGGGTGCCAACTATTCCATGGTCCATTAATGCCCTTCCATTCAATAACCACATCAGGACAGCCAAAGGAGCAGCCAGTCACCAGAGCCAGGTTAGGGTGTTTGAAGTAAGAGAACATCATTAATCACTGAGGACAAAATGAAAAGCCTAAGACCTAAGAGACAAAAGTAAAAGCTAAAACTACCCTGTTAATCTAAACAAGTGAGACTCTATGTGTACATAACCATGTGATCAATGATTGTGAGCACGTATCACATCCCTCAAAAGAATTTGTTTATTCATTTGTTATTAGTCTTAATGAGTTGGCTCTCAGTTTAAGTATCTACTGGCTTCCATATTTACTCGACTTTCTTTCCAAACAGAAGGCAAAGCCAATTTTCTCATTTGGGCTGGGAAGAAGTCCTAATTACTTAAGAACCAGCACATTACAATCTCATGGGGACTAAGTGTCTCTGTGTTGGAATGAAATCAAAGCACAGATTTGTATCTTATGTATAGAGAGAAAGCCAATCTAAGGTCTTCTCCAAAGCCACTTAATGCCTGGGAGGTTCTATAAGCCAACTTTATTGTTTGAAATGATATCCCTTACAGTCAAACAAATGGTCCTCGGAAGTATCCCTTTCACCATGAATCTTCCTAATTTGTTGTATTTAATTAGCTCAGCTATTTTATCATTCCTTTAAGTATCTCATGGTGTCTGCTGGCTTCTGAGACCCATAGGTTTCAGGAAGACAGCCTCCATTTCAAAATGTGGTTTGGAAATCTATATTTGTATATTTATATAAATTATAAATCTATAATTTATATTTTCAAAGTTCTGTTTGCTGCAACAAGCAGGTTCATCTTCTTATTTCCTTTCTGCAGCTAACCATTAAATGTTGATGGTCTTGGCTAAAACTGTACCCTAATACACAGTGAATCTGAAACAAGAGATTCTCTCCAACTGAGAGAGAGCCAGACTGTGGACGGTCTGTATTCATTTCAAGGACTGTTCATGAAGGTAGAGCAGCTGACTATCCACACTGGGCTCCAGAAACGGTCTCAAAACTTATCAGCACTTCCCACACAGATCCTCTCTGGAAACACTAAGAGCCTGGGTGAGATAAACCACCTTTTTTGAGACTTTTTTTTTCCATTGCAGCAGTGAGCAGGGCACTGAAGCAATGACCATTTTGATAGAGCCAGGAAGAAAATGGCCCCAACAGGTGTAGAATATAGAGCCAGAGGGGATCCCAAGAGAGCAGAGGATGGAAACCCCTGTCTCTGATCAGACAAAACATTGTAATGCCCATTTCAGAAACAAGACAACTAAATCCCTTAGAATTAGTGGTACCTTGCTGAAAAGCAAGAAGCCACTAGACTTATTCTTATAAAGATGGCAGAAAACAGAAAAGGGGCATGGGAAGGTGCCAAAAATAACGTTAAAGCACCACCAGTTTGGGCTCTGAAGAACCTGGACGTGAAAGAGAGAAGCTGGATGAGGACAGGGGAGGCTGGCCTGGGAGGCATCGATGGAGATAAGCACTGTGGCGGACAGTCAAGGATGCTGAGGGCTCTGGCTATCTGGATCAGGAGGCTAAGAAATGGGCAAAGAGCAAAGACAAAGCTCACCTACTTATTGCTTGGAAGATGGCTCTTGAACTGATTTTATTCCTACATTCACAATGGATTATTTGACCAGTAGCTGGGGAAGAGAGTGGCCAGAAGGATGGCAATGCAGGGTAGAAAATGAGCAAAGCCAAAGATTTTCTGTGAAAACGCTAATGTTCCAAAACCTCTAGAGAAACAGTCTAGGTCAGAGAGCCCATAATTGCCTCCTGCCCCTTGGTGGGCAGTGGGAGTCTATTAGACTCCCACTGATTTCTCTTTAAGTAGCAGAAAAGCATACTAGCAGTGGCCTAAGCCTTTTAATCACAAACAAGAAATCCCATGTTGCTTCAAGGACTCCATGGTGTCAGACTCAAGGTGGTGGCAAGACTCCCAGTTTTCCCCTCAGGTCACAAGATGCCAACAGCGGCTCCAAGCGTCAGCCTCACACTGCGTTCAAACGCAGGAAGCAGAGGACAGGGACAGAAGGACAGGATCTCTCCTGGGCCATCCTCTTGCCAGAGAGGAAAAATCTTTCCTGGAAGGTCCCAGCAGACTTCTTACATTCTTGCTGACCATAACTATACCACAAGCCCACCCTTAGACCAGGGACGGTGCCCAAATTCCCTAAGATTAACAGATCCGCATCTGATGTCTGTCCCAAAGGTCACAGTCACTGCTTTCCATGAGCACGGAAGATGGGAGGCAATGCCCTTGGAGGGCTCTCCCTTCTACTGCTGATGAGATCACCATGCAGACCAAGCTCCCTGCATCAGAGCCATCAAGAGCAGCAGAAGCAGGAGACCGCGGGACCACCAGCAAAGAGGAATGCATCCATCCCAGGCAGGTGGCCTCTCCAAATTTAGAAGCAAGAACTAGCCTTCCCAGAGGCTCTTTTGAAACTGTTAAGGAAGTATAATTAGGCTGTGATTCTATGAAGCCTTTCATCCCAGGGGTTCAGGGCACATCCCCTGCATTATCTCATTAATCTTCACAATCCTGTTGGAGGCAGTGGCATCTATTGTCACCTTTATTTGGGGGCATGAAGGAACTGAGATGTGGGTGCAGGATAATGGCTTGCTTGATTTCACAGAGTCAGTGAGTTACCAGCCAGCTGGGGATGGGACCACAATTGATGGGGGAAAATAACTACCTCAACTCATTGTAGACCTTGGCAAAGGAAGTGGCATCATTTACTCACCCAGAAAGCATGAGCTGGAAAGCTGACCTGACAGAAGAATGTCAGAGATCTGAGCAAAAAGTCAAGAGGTAATCTTGGGCACGTCACACACACTCTTTAAACACTTTCCTTAGTTAAAAATAAGGATACCAACATCTGCTCAATCTAATTCACTCAGCTGTTTTCAGGACAAAAGAAATGTTTCCAACGAAACCATGTGAACTTGAACATTTTTAAAACTCTAAGTAAATGTAAAGTGTTATTATTTGAGAGTTGGTAGAATCAACATTTGAAATCTATCTGCAGCTCTTGGCTCACACTAACAATCCTCAATTGCAACCAGACAATCATATAGGACTCTTCCCAGGTAACCAAGGAACTCCTTTTGGCCATTCAGTAAGCTGAGGACATATTTTTGAGCACCTTCTGTATGGAAAGTTCTATATGGGACACAGGGATAGCTCGTATGTGTTCCGTGTCCTGTAGGACATGCAGTCTGGTGGAGGAGGCGGACAAATAAACCATGCATTTCACTGTGAGGTAAAATGAAACAAATCTTATCATAGACAAGAAGGCCAATTGTGGGGGCCCACAGGGGTTGAGGTAGGCTCCCAATCAGCTGCTCCAAGGCAGTTTTTAGGAAGTTGCAAGGGATGGGTGATAGGAAAAGAGACTCCAGGTGGCAGGAATAGCACAAGTAGGAAGGAATGGAAGATAAAAATGGGAGAGATTAGCATGGCTGGAGAAAAGGTACATGGGAGAAAGACCAGAGACATTTTACTTTAAAAAGTTGTGCAACAGGATAAGTGGGATCTTTTTCCTGTTTTCCCTGAATTACAGCTAAGTCCCACAGCTAGGGACAGAGAGGTCCTAAGTACCTCACGCTCTAAGTTCAAGAAGCATCAGCAGTGGAGGACAGCCACCTCCTTGCAGGCCGGTTCAGACCAGTTGTGCTGTCCCCTTCATCTACCCCAGAGGACTGAGGGTGACTGTGGTGTCTGGACTTGGGGAGAGTGTAACGTTCATGGGGGAGAGCCATTTCCTTATAAAGGGAGGAGAAGGAAGCACTCTCTTTCACCTAAAAATGTAGGGCCAGAGGGGGCTGCGGGGGAGGCTTATAAGAAGAGAAATGGTAACCTTATTTCCCTGCTGGATGCTCGCTGCACTACTGAACTCTGTAGCCCAGTCTGGTGTCACCAGCAGAGTGTAGTCTGCTGAGAGGACGCCTGGGAGAATGTTCCGGAAAGCTGGGAGTGACATGTGTTGTCCTTGTCACAGGGTCTACTGCATATTTGTCTCTGGATGTTTAGGGGAATATTTGAAGAGAGACTTGTGGCCAATCCAGGCCTAGATGTTTCTGTAGACAGGAGACCTGTTGGATGATCCATGCCCATGAACTCGAAGGGACAGGAAAAGAAAATGGGGGCAAACTGAGAGTGTTCCACATGAATACAGAGGTCAGCATAGGGGCAGGAGCTGTGGGGCTGCCCAGGCAGCCATCAAGCCAGATGGCAGAGGTCCAACCAGAAGAGGTTAGGGCAAATACCACTGCAGAGGCCAAACAGAAATGTGGTGGCTCCCCTGGCTGGCTGTCCTCAGTTGAACACAGCCCAAACAACCACCACCTGCAGCGATGCAGGGACGCCACCACAACAGAGGCCACCAGCTTCAGATGCAACCAGAATGAATCAGGGCAAGGCTGGGGACAGGCAGATTTCCAAAATGAACCTACAGTTGACAGTCACCTTGGATTCCCCCTTCTCTTTCCCCTCCTCCAATATGCCAACTCCTCCCTGCCCCCAAACCTGGAGAACCTAGCAGCGAGACTTTCAAACTTTTTGTGCGTGACCCAAAGTAAGTAAGCTTTACATCACAACACTATGCATACACACACAGACACACAACTGAAACCGTTTTTTTAATGAAATAATACTCAATATTATTTCTCTGCATTTTGGATTCCATTCTATTCTATTTCATTCTTTCAAAAAATGCAGATAGCAACTTTCTAAGTTGATGTTGATATCCAGTAACAGCTTGTGATCTGCAGAGAGAGAGAGAGAGAGAGAGAGAGAGAGAGAGAGAGACTCATGTTTGCACATGCAATATTTGAGACTCCTGAAAAAAACAGGCACAGATGGATGGGGAAGACTGTGAAAGTCCGTGCTAAGAAACCGCAGTTTGCAACCACTGAAAGACAGGGGACAGGGAAGTGGCCTGGTCACACTGTGTCAGAGAGCACACCACATCAGCTTCCAGGTCAGAAATGGCAAGTGCGAATCCCAGCAGGCCCCGAGAAGTGCCCGCCTGCTGGGGCAGGGCATGTGCGAAGGCTGAAGCAGGAAGAACCCCAGCTCTTCTTTCCCTTGTGCAGGACGACGGCAAGGTGGAAAGCAGCAGAGGTGGAAGGTTGGCTTTGTTTTATTGTTGTTTTTTTTTTACCGGGAGGTACCGGGGGATCGAACCCCGGTCTCTCCATATAGTAGACGGACGCCGAACCTCTTGAGCCACATCCGTTTCCCACGATTGGCTTTGTTTTGTTTCCACCTGGAGGCGAGCATACTGCAGGGAAAACGGCCCCTCTCCCGGGCCCGGGCGGCCCTCTCCCTGCGTGCAGTCTCGCTCTCGGCCACAGGAGGGCGCGTCTCCTCCGTCCGGGCTCTTGGCGCCGCCGGCTCCCGGCCTCCTGCTGCCTCTGGCTGAGGCGCTTGGTGCTTCCAGAAGCTGCAGCTCGAGGCACCGCACCCGCAGCTGGGGGGCCTCGGGGGCCGCGCACGCCCCACTGCCAACATTCTAGCCTTTTAAGACAAGCCAGGATCCATCATCACGCGCTCACATCGCCAGCGCATGCTAGCGAATAAGCCCTGGAAGACTCCCAGGGAGCGCTGCTGGGAGACTAGGAGAGAAGCTCAGACGCATCAGGAGGTGGAAGGTCTCACTTACCTCGTAGTGGCGAGAGGTCTCGTCTGTCCCGGGCTTACAAGCCGGCGGCGACCATTGGCCATCGCAGGACACACCGACCCTGCCCGGGGACCTCCGGTGTGGTGTCAGGGGCTCCCAATAAAGGAGAGGGAGCGGGAGACTGCCGCCAGGACTGGGGCTTGCAGATCGGAGCCCGTACCCGAGAGGAAAACAGCCACCCTTTATTTTTGTTCTAACAATTCGTGGGTAGAATAGTGAAGGAAGGAGACTATTCAGGCTGGCCCTGCACAAGACGAGAATTTCTAAACTGCAGTCAACTGGCCGCTCCCCCAAATCCTTTTGTTCTCTCCACGCCCTCTTCTAAACACACTCACCTGCTGCCACCTAGTATTATTTGTCTCGAATGAACTAGAAAGGGCAGGGTGAAACTAACAGCAATCGGGAGCCTTTCCCCCCAACTCTCCCTCGGAATTAAAGGATGAATGTTTTGGTTTTTGAATATTTGACTCCTCAGAGTAACTGATTCCCATGTTGGTTTACCCACTGGATTGGAGTGGATTTTGTGTAGAAACAGCCTACAATTGCCTTTCCTAAACTTTGAGAAGAAGAAAATGAGCTATCATGGCCTGTAAAAACAAAAGACCAGCATGCTAAGATAAAGAACAGTATTAGCAACTGCTATTATATTTAGTCGTATCTAGTATTGAATGGACAATTTATATTTTTTATAAATATAAGTAATATATTTATATATATTATATTAGCAGAGGTCGTAGATTTGGGAGGAAAGGTGTGGCTATTAACTTTGTTACTGAAGGAGACAAGAGGATTCTTCTGGACGTTGAGACTTTCTACAATACTACAGTGGAGGAAATGCCAATGAATGGGGCTGAGCTTATTTAATTCCTGGGATGAGAGAGTTTTGACTGCAGTGCCCGCTGTTGCTGAATAGGCAATCACAACGTGCATTGTGCTTCTTTCTTTGGGAATATTTGAATCCTGTCTCAATGCTCATTACTGGTCAGAAGTACAGATTTTGATAGCAGAACTACTTTAGTCGTGAGCTCTTGTGAGGAAAGTCATTGCCTTTATCCTCTAGAGTTAGACTTTGGGGTTGGGTATAAAAGGTGGGGTCTGTAAAATCTTTCTTAGAAATGTATTTCCCAGTTATGTAGAAATGGTTGTATTGGATGTTCTCTATCATTTAATAATATACTTGTGGACTAAAGGATATAAGTGCTGTATAAAATCAGCCAATTATGTTAAACTAGCATATTTGCCCTTATTGTGTTTATCATTAGCCTGAATTTAGAAAGGCCTTTAACATTTTTTAGAAAGCATTTGAATGCATTTTGTTTGGTATTGTATTTATTCAATAGAGTATTTAAGTGTGAACTGGACCCTGTTGCTAAGCCCCAGCAAGCAATCATATCCTAGGTAGGGTTAAACCCAGTAAAATTGCCATAGTGCACATGTCTTAATGAAGTTTGGATGTTAAAAAATAAATTGTATATTCACTTAAAAAAAAATAAAAAAATAAAAAAAGAATACCTAAACATATGTTTGTGCAGTGATAGACAAACTCTAGGAGGCTACATAAGAAACCGGGAACTGTGGTTATATCTGGAGAGAGTAACCCAGGAACTGCAAAACGGAGAAGAGAGAAAGGCTATTTTTCCCTAAGCATCTTTTTTAAGCATATGAATGTACTTCGGTTATTTTAAAAATTAAACATGAGGGGAAAGTAACATTATTATGATAAATACTTTTCTTGCTTTGCTCTGACAGTACATCTAAGGCTAAATTACAGACCTTATGTTTTGAATAAATGATAATTAATGATCAGATATTAAACAATGATTTGGTTCATTTATTCTCATTTCCCTTTGTAGCTAAATAAGGGGAATAGGAAAAGGATCTTGAATTAAGGGAAGGACATGAATTTTAGCTATAACATTTTTAAACAAGTCGTGGGGCACTGGGTTTTTCCATGCATTTTACCTCTAATGTGCCTTACCTAGATATCTCCTAATCCAAAGGCCTATTGTTCATTCACATCCACTGATCCTACAAATGTTTACTAAGTGCCTTCCACGTACCAGGTACTAGGGGCCGGTTAGAGAATCAGACCTGCGTGACTGCTGTCTTCGTGAGCTCAGCCGTTTCACTACTGGCATCCTTCAAGATGGGTGGACAGGGTGATGGTGTAACCACTAAACTCCTAAAATATGGAGAACCCACCAGCAGAAAAGAGCAACCTCTAAGAAGGAAGGTAGTGAGCACTCGTGGATAATACTCTTGGTCCATAGAAAACCATTTCAGAATTAACCTTTTCCATTCTGGGGATTTCAGTGCAATAAATGCTTATTTTAGGAAGAAAAAATAAGGAAAGGAGAGGGAGAAAAACAAAGAAAAGAATGGGGCCAGCTGACAAAATAATCCAAGAGAAATAACCTCTGAACCTGGGATTGATATGTTCATTCATTCATCCACTTGTTTGACATATATTTACTGAGAGCTTAATAGGTGCCAGGCACTGATCTGAGAATTAGAGATAAAAAACAAAGCCTCTGCCCTTGTGACACTAACATTCAAGGGAGATGATAATTATTGAGGCATAAAAAAGGAATGAAGTTCTGACACATGCTACAACCTGGATGAACCTTGAAAACACTGTGCTCAGTGAAATAAGCTACACACAAAAGGACAAATATTGTATGATTCCACTTATATGAGATATCTAGAATAAACAAATGCATAGAAACAGAAAGTAGAGTAGAGGTTACCAGGAGCTGGGTGTGGGGGCAGGGGGTGGTGGCAATGGCTAGTTATTGCTTAATGGGTCAGAGTTTCTGTTTGGGGTGATGAAGGAGTTTTAGTAATGGATGGAGTTGATGGTAGCACAACATTGTGAATGGAATTAAGGCCACTGAATTATACACATAAAAACGGTTAAAATGGCAAATCTGATATTCTGTATATAATACCACCATTGAAGAGAGAGAGAAAGATAATAAAAAGCTAAATGTATAATGTATGGGCAGGAGGCGATAAGCAAAATAAAGCAGGATAAAGAAACAGAGTGATGGGCTGCCATGATAGGCTGAGGGGGAGCATTGTCTTTGAGGAGGTGCTGCTGAGCAGAGATTTGAAGGAAGGGGTACCTCAGAGAAGAGCTTTCTGGGCAAAGGAAGAACAGCAGCAGAGACCCTGACATGGAAATGGGCTTAGGAAGTTGGACAGTCAAGAGGCAAAATGGAGTTTAGGAAAACATAGCTGAGGAACAATAGGCCAGTGTTTCTCCCATGAAATATGGCCAACGGTTATGGAATTCCACACAAACAGCCCTGGATCATAAAAGCACAAACAGATCTTCTTACTTATAGCCCACGTGGGACTATGTCAGACAGATGGTGACAGAAAAATTGCCTTCTGACCAAGAAATACTTTCCCCCACCCTCCCTGGCCCTTGGATATCCTTCTCTGAGAAGTAATGCTTTGAGGGCCACATTCTGAGGTGAGCTTCAAAATATAAAATACCTTGGAAAGATAATGCATAGATATAAATTCACACCAAGGTCAGCATAACTATTATCTGATACTGCTGTGGGCAGTTAGAGGCCTTCTGGACTCAAGGAAGGCCAGGACCTTGAAAAAACTTAAACAGCATAAAAGCTGGAAGTCCCCAAATCAGGCTTTAGAGACGGTGCTATTTTTTCTCAGATAATTGCTGACTAGAAATATTCTTTCTCCCTAGAGTGAAGAAAGGTGTTTCTGTTAAGCTACCAGAGCTTGTTAGAAATCTCTCTTAGGGACATACAGCTCCCTTTGGAGTCTAATTACATGTTCACCCACCAGTGTTCTGATCTGAATTTAGTTACCTGGGAAAGATCTGGGAAGAGAACACCATTTGCTGACAGCTGCTCTAGGTAATAGCACATTATAAATTAATAAATTGGCTCTGTTTTATATAATTCTAACTCCTATGGATTTTGCAAGTGTGGTAGAGTCAAAGGCCCAAATCTGAAACAACATAATGAACAGATGGAATGTCGCTGGACTTTAATTCCATGAATTCCTTGGTTAGCACTCACTATCCCAAAGCCTCTCCAGATTTGAGGGCTAAGAGAATGAATTTCCTGAATGTAGACCAGGAAGGAAGAGTCCATTCATTCCACACAAAACTCATCATTCTAAAGGAACCTGAGTGGGAGTGACATGTGCCAGTTCCAGGCTGACTCTGTTAAAAGCAAGAGTGTCTTCTCCACCCTCTCTCCTTCCCTGTGCTACTTGCTCCAAGCAAAGGATGCCAAGGTCTAGGGGATGATGGCTCCATGAGCCAGAAGCAGCCTGAGTCTCTGAGTCATTCTGTATGGAAGGCTGCCTGACAGACACCCCATTGGCCTTCACATCAATGAGAAGCAAACATATATCATGTTAAGCCTTTGCAATTTTATCTGTTACAGAAGCTGCCGTGCTCGCCCCCAGTACCCAGAGGACATAACGCCAAGGCCCACCCTGGACTCTGAGCACCGGAGGGCGTTCTACCTCAGCTGTCTCTGCATCTTAGCATCACTCCCTGGAGCCACACCCCAGGCTGGAGTGTCAGCTGGGCAGGGCCTGGGTCATGCCATCACCGCTGCTGAGTAGCAGGTACAGGGCAGCTCTCCCAACCTCAGCCTCCTCCCTCCACTCCCACGAGACTCACAGGGAGGGGTGGGTTCTGAAAATAGGAAGTGGGTATGCTTTGGGACAGTCAAAAAATGACAGTGGTCCTTCCTTGATGTTGGAAGTCAGAGGAATAGACTCAACAGATGGGTAATCTCGAGATGCTCACAATTTGTGTATAGTTTGTCTTTAACAATGCTGCAATGAAAAGATTGATCCCAACTTGGAGGGTAACTCTGAGAATAAGACCTCCTTGATTAACTTCAAGAGGTAGCTCAAAAACACACACACACACAAATGTCAATTCCACCTCTCCTGAACAGTGTTGTTGAGAGATTTGGAGAAATAGGCTCTCCAAAACACACCTCAAAGGCACCTCTGAATTATAACTCAAACAAAATGAATGTTAATTGTATGTTTATTACAGCTAGCATTTTAGGTATGAGTTAGATTTATGATATGGTAAAGTATTTTAATACAACATCGGATATATTTTATAGCACATCACTTCCTACTTTATAATCAATATACACAATGCATTTATGCCCTTTTTATGACCCAGAGCATAATTTTACTCTTCATAATGATTATAAGAGTTGATAGATGTTGTGGTTTTGCTTTTATTATATATTATTAGTCTGGTCCATAATTTCTTTGACGCAGGATGTAACCCCCAAAGCATTTAAGATTGACCCTGCCTTCTTCAATAATCTGCTTTACAGCATCATTCACAAGGACACAGTCAGAGCAAAAACAGGCCTGTCCATATGCTGTAGATACTTTGGTATAAAATTTGTTTTATCATCATAATAAATGAGTTAGGATTTTTGGCTGAGTATTCCTTGAACACATAATGTTGCAAAATTATACACACCGGAGAGTGTTTGTCAAAATTTGCATTTTCCAAACTAACATGTTCTAAAAATGGTATGGGCTACGATGGACATTTCGACCCGCCAAGACTGGAAGAGGCTACAATGAATGCATACAGGGAGAAAAGGTGCGTGGAGAAGCATGAGACTCTGCTGGGCAATGACTTACATCAAAGCCAATGAAATGGAGACGTCGTAATTGGCCTCTTCCCAGCATTGCGTGCTTCAGGCACTGACCCCCAGTGCCTGCATCCTGACTGTGCCTTTGACAAGAGGTTTGTTCTATGTGAGTTGAAGATAGAAATAATTCTGAAATAGCTATCAAACTCATTGACTAAAAGCATGATTTGCATTTTCTTAATTGCAACAATCTAAAAGTCTAAACTCTTTTTTTTTTAGATTTATTTATTTTTTATTTTTCCCCCCCCCCCGCCATTGTTTTGTGCTTGCTGTCTGCTCTCTGTTTGTTCTTCTGTGCCGGCTTGTCTTCTCTTTAGGAGGCACCAGGAACCAATCCTGGGACTTTCCAGAGTGGGAAAGAGGTGCTCAATCTCTTATGCCACCTCAGCTCCCTGGTCTGCTGCGTCTCTTATTGTCTCTCCTCTGTGTCTCTTTTTGTTGTGTCATCTTGCTGCGCCATCTCTCTGTGTGGGCCAGCTCCCCTGCACAGGCCAGCACTCTTGTGGGCCAGCTCGCGATGTGGGCCAGCTTGCCTTTCACCAGGAGGCCCTGGGAACAAACCCTGGACCTCCCATATGGTAGACATGAGCCCAATCACTTGGGCTACATCCATTTCCCTAAAAGTCTAAACTCTTGGATAAATTTTAGTAAATTGATACTCCTCCTTAGCAGCAGGTACAAGATCAGTCCTGAGTCCTTTGCATGCCCTTTACAGTCTGAGCTGCATCCACCCCTGGCCTGCCCCAGTCCGCTTCCCACCACGCTCCCGCATACACCCGCATTTCACTTTGACCAAGCCCTTCATCATCCCTTAATCCAGAGGTAATCTAGCCTCTTCCAGGCCACACTTCCTTTCCTTCATGCTGCCAAATTCTCCAAGTGTAAGGAGGACGCCATCTGATAGAGCTATTTCACACCAAGCCTTAATTCTCCCAGAAATATTTGTGTTGCTGTGAGCAGAGGCTGGTCTCCTCAAAGAACTCTCTCATCAGCAGTTTTCCAGGCACCGTAATGAAGTTAAGTTATAAAGTATTAATGCATTAGTCAGGATAAACCGGCCTCTAGGTATTAGTTTTCTATTGCTGCTATAACAAATTACCATGAACCTAGAGGTTTAAAACAACACAGATGTACGACTTATATACTCTTATGGTTCTGTAACCTTCTGTAACCTTCAGTTACCTTCTGTAACTGTCTTATGGTTCTCTGACCTTCCTCCTTCATCACATCTCACTCTGAAAACAATGTTAACATAGTCACAAGTTCCAGGGATAAGGATGTGGACATCTTTTGGGGGGCAATTATTCTACCTACCATACTATATCCCTCTGAAATCTCAGCAGCTAAATACTATCAAAGTTCACTTCTCTCCCACCCAAAATCTAATGTTTTCGGGTATCCTCTCCTTGGTGCCTGTCCTCCAAGTGGTGACTCCCGAATCTGAGCTGCATCATGGGCTCCAGCATCTCTGGACCCTTTGCTTCCAGGGACTATTTAGAGTCATTTATACAGAGGAGAAAAGGCAAGACGAGAATGTCGTGGGATCTTGACAGGGCTGGGTCTGCACATCGTGAACATCAACTCTGCCTCCATCTTCTTGGCCAGAACCCAGTCACACAGCCACGACCTAACTACAAGGGGGACTGGGAAATGTAATGTAGCCTTCCTGTGTGCCCAGGAAGAGGAAAATGAAGCAAGAAATACACAGTTGTTTCTGCCATGTCAGACCATGGTTGCAGAGGAACAGCAATCTATTTACTAGAGCCAGCCCAGCCTGAGGTCCTCCAACCTTCCAAAAACTCGTTGTGTTCCCCTAGCTCCCTCCTCCTCTCTGCGGGGAGGCTCAGGTCCAGTCCAATTCTTAAGCCAATCCTCTAAGAGTCAGCATTCAGTCATGCTGAATCCAGCCTGCCCTTGACCTGACATCCCAATTCTCATAGCAGGTTTATTATTCCAAAAATCAGTTCTATTAACTGGAGCCTTCTCTGCCTGAGCAGACTCTTTGCTGCTGAAACCCCGCATTGCTCTTGCCAGTTCCTCTCTGGAATCAAGCACTGTACCTGACTTCCAGCCCTGTGACTGGGAGTGCCTGATGGCCATACCTCTCAGGCCCACGATCGGGGTATCCACTTTCAGAAGCAGTATCTGTACCTCAGACTGTCCAGAGCTGAACTCAGGATCTTCCCCACATAAACCTAATTTCTCCCCCATTTGTTTGTTAGTTGTCAGCTGGGGACTGCTTCAGCTCCTAGAGGCCACCCACAGTTCCTTGTGACATGGTCCCCCATCGGCAGTTCACAACATGGATGCTGGCTCTCTTCCAGGCCAGCTGAAGCACGTCTCCGTGACTGCCAGCTCCCCACCAGCCAGCTACATAGAGCAGGCTATCCCATCACCATTTGCCATATAATGAAACCTAATCAAGGGAGCAAATACCCCATCACATTCACAGGTTGTGTCCACCATCTTAGAATTCTGCCTACTGCTTTGGGCAAGGATGCTTTCTGCAACCGAGACAACCCCTGGTATGGCTAACAGCTAAAGACTGAGGTAGCACGTCCTTCACTGAAGGAGTTCCTGGGGAAAACATCACAGCGTGCACACCTCATGTGCTCCTGCTCCAACTTTGGTGATACTACACTTTTTGGACTGCCTGCTGCCAACAGTTTGCCTGAAGTTGTTTGCATTTTCTCTAAACTGCTTTGATAATACAAGCTTCTGTAACAGATAAAATTGCAATGGCTTAACATGATATATGTTTGCTTCTCATTGATGTGAAGGCCAATGGGGTGTCTGTCAGGCAGCCTTCCATACAGAATGACTCAGAGACTCAGGCTTCTTCTGGCTTATGGAGCCATCATCCCCTAGACCTTGGCATCCTTTGCTTGGAGCAAGTAGCACAGGGAAGGAGAGAGGGTAGAGAAGACACTCTTGTTTTTAACAGAGTCAGCCCGGAAGTGGCACATGTCACTCCCACTCAGGTTCCGTTAGAATGAGGTTTCGGTCTAGTGAGGGTCCCACTTGGACAAAAGAGAGCTGGACAATGCAGGTCCTGGCTGGGCACCACCTCCCCGTAGCGCTCTACTGCAGGGGGCAGCGAAGCATTGCTGGAAGGCTGGCAGCCCCTGCCATGTGCCTGTGGGCCGGACTAGACCTCGCCACCAGCCGTCCCCACAGCCCCGTCCAGTGGGCATGGCCAGTCCTGGTGCTGGCCTTTCCAGGCTACTCAGGTCTTTGACTGGCCCCCCTTCCACCACATGTGGGCGCATTTAAGGGTCTTCTCTTCTTCTTCCTTCCCTTTTTGCAAAATTGCCCTATAAATTCTACTTCCAAATTCTGAAAATCCAGGAGTTTGTCACTGTGAATCCCCAAACAGCCTCACTGTGTGGTCAGCGCTGGAGGGTGAAGGGCAGGACTGGCCCATTGGCCCCCATTTGTCATTTGGGAAGAGGAGGAACATGCAGCTCTAGAATGGCTTGACTCATTTGGCATCTGCTGATTAAACACCCCTCTGAGCAGGGCAGAAGGCTGGATGGAGAAACCACAAAGCTGACTGGGACACGGCAGCACTTAGACGAGCTCTCTGTCCAGCCGGGGAGATGGACACCCAGACACAATTACGAGACAGTGTGATACACGCCGAAATGGAGGCTTGCAAAGGCCTGCAGGGCCATTGGTGACGCAGGGTCTAACTGTGCCGAGAGCAGTACACGACTCCTCCTCCGAGGTGACATTCAAGCCGAAGTTCACCAGATGCAGGGCTGAAGGGCACGGCTCCCAGACCAAGGTAAAGCCCCTGTCACCATGTGGTTGCATGAAAGAGTATGAGGAAAGGGAAGCAGTTTCCTGATGACCTCTATTTTAAACATTTAAAATATCTAATTAAAGATCAATTTGGTCCCTGGCTACAGCCTACAGCTTTCTTTTTTACATTAAAAGGAGAAGACTTGAGCAAGAAAATCAGAAAGGAAGCCACTGTCCGAAATTCGCTTGCCTGGAGAATCTGCAGGCCAGCCCCACCAGTACCTTGCCTTCTTTTTAGCAGATTAGCTACTCGTTGAGAAAAGAAAAGCCCTGTGTGGTTCCACTATGACTTTCTTTTCAGTGTTCTTTTCATTAGACAGTAATCTATTAAATTAGATTTGATTAAAGTTGATTTGATTGATGGACTAAGGCCTCATCGTCTCTCCAAAGATAACAGGTTTGTGTCATTGATCCAAAAATCCCTCACATTTTGGCAACAATGTGGCCAAATGATTTATTTCCTCAGTAAAACCAGGCAATACTATTGATCTACAGAAACATCACCTCAGTCATTTTTGTGTAGTAGAGGTTCTTAACTGTTATTAAATCAGCTGTTCATTGGCTGACACATCACAAATTGAAAATACACACACAAATCACATAGCCGAACTTAAAAAGCCAAACCCGTTTTATTACACTGTGGAAACTAGAAATGGGATTTCATTCTGCTAAGGTTATCACATGGGGGAAAAAATGTAAAACATTCCTCCTTTTAAAAATAATAAATGACATAAATCACCCCTGACAGCTGACCATTACATGATAACAATCCAGTGAGTTTTCTACTAATAAGAAGCGGAATTAGATTAATAGCTATGCATTCTCCTAAGCATTGCAAGGAAATTAATTTAGCTCTTCACATGTCTGAGCAAAATGCTTTGGAAATATTAACTACTTGATTCTTATCACCAAAAAACATTTCCTTTACACTTATTTGCACATGGGGCTTTGCTAAGCACTTTCTAGGCAATTCAAACTGATGGATTATATAATCGCAAAATGCAGTTTTCCTATTTAAAAGACTGCCTGAAACTTGTTTAAGTGACAAGCAGCACTGACTTTCTTTTTAAGTTTGATTATTTCTGGTTATAAAAATGTGGGGAGGTTTTATTTCACAGAAAAGATGCATCTCTGTAGACCTTGTATATTTTGAACTTGCATAATTCAAGAATAATTTTCTCAAGGGGATAAATATAAAATAAGATAGATTTATTTTCAAAGTATGTTTACAAGTCATAACATATTTTTGCTTAAAAGCCACTTTTCTCTTCCCGGCATTATATCTAATATTTCAGAGTGCTGCCTCCCAAAATATCAGCCCCTTTTTTCCTCATGGTTGTTTGCCCTTTTTCTTGGCATCTTTTCACATAGAACTTCCCTTTAAAGTCTTCTGATTTGGGGGTGTGTTTTTCAGCATTTGCACACTTGCATTGCTATTTTATAAACACTTGATGACATCTTTACAGTCCAGAAATTTTTTTTTACACCATCCTAACAGTGAATGTGAAAACAATAGCATAATAGTAACCAGAATTACTCACAGGAATCCCATCGCATATAAACAACAGCATGGTTTACAGAATCCTGCAAAGTCCAGTTGGTATTCCTGTTTGCCAGCTAAAGTTAAAAAAGTGTAAACAAGTCGCAGGAAATATGCATGGATGTTTTAAGTTTTAGAGGTGCAGTGTATGAAACCTTACTCTCAAATGTTTTGAAAATAGGTAGTAGATAGATAGATAGAAGACAAGATACAAATGTGGCATAATGCTGCCAGTTGGTAAATCTGGGTATCTGTGGGGAAGGAGGGTACATTGGAAGTATTGTTCCTGAATTATTATTATTATTATTATTTTAAGATTTTTATTTATTTATTCATTTATCTCCCCCCTGCTGCCCGTGCTCGCCGGGTCAGCCAACCACGCCCCACCAGGAGGCCCCGGGAACAGAACCCGGGGCCCCCCACATGGCAAACGGGAGCCCCACTGATCGAGCCATAGCCGCTTCCCCCTGAATTATTTTTGCACCTTTCCTGTAAGTTTGAAATTATTTCAAAATTTAAAAAATTTTAAAACAAGTATAAACAAGGTTTACAAGATTCACTCTGCCCACCAGCTTTGAAATTATGTGATTCTTGACAATTTTTTTTTAATTTGGCAGGACTAACGTCATTTTTACCTTTGTACATGAAGTAGGACTTTAATTGGTATTTTTGTATTGATGTTTTCAAGTTTACATAGTCCAATCTTGCAGAAACTAAGACAATTTTCACTTACAACCTAGCTGTGTCCTCCTCCTAGTTGACTCAAGCCAGCCATCACCTAACCTTAGGGTAGATCGACTTACACTTTCACTTCCCATTTATGTAGAAAACTTGGTAGTTTCGGATCTGGAATCTGTAGCAGGTCCAGTTAGTTGTTTCCCAAACTCCTGTCCTTCTGAACAAAACCTTAATTTTGCCCAGGTCCCATCCCTCCCCCAGGTGACTTAGGGGAAGGTGACCCCAGCCCTAGCTCCAGGGCAGATCCTGAGAAGTCTAAGGTAGTCGTGGTGGTCTGATCCCCTTGCCTGCACTTGTCTTAAGAATGGACATGTGCTCTGTGTCTATTCAATGATATGGAAGGTAAAATCTCCTTGGGAGGTTGGCTGTGGAAGAGGTTTCCGTATTCCTCCGAAAGAGACAAGAGAAGGATGGAAGCTTTGTCTGGATACGGTCGTGCCTGGTTATGATGTTGTGGCCTAACAGAAACAACCCAAACGGCACTCTTGGGAGCACGGATGAACCAAGTTTTATTACGCGCGGGTCCAGAGGAGAGTTAAATCTCCAAAAAATTGAGCCCCCTTTTCCCATTTTCATACATTTATATAGGTACACTAAGCAGGCAAATTCCTGAGCAAGCCGGTTACAAAAGCAAAGAAGCTACCTTAGTTTATCTTTCTAAAAGCAGAAGGCCGTTAGGGAGGGAAAAGAGTCATTATCTGTGTAGAGTTGTAAATTTTAATTCAAAGGGGCAGCCTGGGGTGCTTATGGAGTCCTGGGGTGGATTCCATGGAGAAAAAGGGAGGATGGAGGGGAGAGAGAGGCTAGGGACCGTACGTGGGGAGTTTATTTTCTTGAAGCTGTGGGTTTCTGTGGGGTTGGGGAGGTCCCTGTGCTTCCCTTATCAGTGATGCCTGGACCTGCCTCAGCCCACCTTGATACCAGCCTGAGGATGATGCCAGCACTTAGGTGTACAGCTAGCAGCCCACCCTGCCTCCAGACCTCTGGTTTTGTGAGATGACTGCTTCCTTACTGTTTAAGCTAGTTCTTTCCAAGGAGGCTTCACTTAGTTACATCTCTGTGTTCAACTAGAATGCAGACAGAATGTAAAAAAGAAAGCAGGCCCCACCACTCCCAGCCTACCTGCAGACAGTTAAAACTAGCTGAGCCCAGCCTGAACTAGATCTTTTGCTACATTTCTTCATTTATCGAGACCAGGGTAATTTCCAACATTAGTAAGACCTGTGGCCTAAATGATGTATGTAACAAATATTTATTGGGGGCCCGTTTTTGTCATGCAGTGTTCTGAACAATGAGCCTATGACAGGAAATAAGTAGGTTTCCTGCTGACATGGAATTTACATTTATTTCAGTGGGAGAAACAAACAAAAATCATAAACAAGCAAGCACATAAATTAGCAAGTAGCTTCAGAAAGTGGTAAGTGTGATGATGATAGAGCAGGGTAGTGCTTGAGAGGTGACTGGGGGAACTACATTTGATTATATAGTCAAGGAAGGCTTCTCTGAGGAGGTGATCATTGATTCAGATCTGAATCACACTAATTAAACAAATACTCTGGGGACCTAGTTCATGCTAGATCTTTGACACTGCCATGGCATTCTTTGGCTGCCATGCAGAAAGGGGAATCCCCCCAGCACCTCCCTTTCCTCCACCCCAGCCTACCCCCACAGCCCCAGAGAGGTGTGAACAAAAGGAGAGAGCAGAAATACCTGGAGAACAGGTGCCTGCTGGGCCCTGTGACCACAAATCTGGTCGCCTCAACTCAGCTGGCCAAGGAGCCCTTTTAGGGAATTAGGCCAAGTTAAAGCTTTTCAAAAACAGAAAGTTCTCATTTGACTCAGCAACTGTGCTTTCTCTGTGGCAGGAAGAGGGCAAGGTATTAAATCCTGCAGAAGGGAAAACCATGAGTGACCCCAAATCCCCTTGGCTCGCCATGACCTTCCCACTTTCTGCTATTAGAGAAGTAAAAGGAGGTGCAGGTGATACATGCACCACATCTCACGAGACGGAGCAGCAAACTCCCATGGTAGGAAATGCTGTTTGAATGAAGGCACTGGCTCAGAGGGAGTGAGGAACTTACCCAAGGTCACCCAGTTAATAAGTGACAAAAGCAGAATAGGAACCAAGAGCTGGCTATTTCCAAAGGCCATATTCTTTCAACTAAACTACCCTGCCAGGCTGCCAAACTGGACATTAGAAAACACAAACCATTAAAAGATTCAGGGCAGAACGGATTCATTTATAAAATTCTTCCAAGGAGAAAAAAAAAAGAGAGAGAGAGAGACATCGATTCTGCTGTGTTGTATTTTTAGTGATGGGCAGTTGGAACAGCACACAACGATTTATAGAAAAGGAAAAGGTATTTGCGTTCCCTGGGGCTGGAAAGCTGTTAGACATTAATAGCAAGAAAATTGTTAGGAAGCTGACAAGAGGTAAAGGAAACGTCCCTGCTTTCTCCCTGCAAAAATAAAATAAAAAATATTCACTGTAGGAGATGAGGAACGGAACACAGGATTGAAAATGAAGAATTGGTGTAGGAAAAAAAAAGCAGGAGGGAAATTATAAGAGAGATTGAAAGCAAGCGAGAGAAAATGAAAGAATTTCAGAGTAAAAGAAAAATAAGCTTAGCTCTTGTGAGAACAACAGGATGGTTAATTAACAACGGGGATAAAAATGGCCTGCAGCTCATATTTATCATGCTTCCCAGTTTTCCTGTGGCTTTATTTGTGCCACCTGTCAGCTCAACCTTTTCCAAGTGTCTGCCGTCATATATAGAGGCCATTAATTTATCTAAAATATTCTGGAATTAGATTGCTTCTGGCCTTCCTGTTGTTTTGTTTTTAACTTTTTTTTAATTGCTTATTTGTTTGCCCATTTGTTTTGTCATTATGACCAGGCTCAGAAATACCGGCTTCCCAAGCCATAACACAAAGAAAACACGGGGAACTTCCCCATTCAGAAACAGGCCTGTCTAAATTTGCAAACAGTTTTGCCAAAATGTAGTTGTGCACACATCCCTCTTCCCCTAGGGCAGGGGCTCTTAACAAGGGGTCCATGAGCTTGAATTGAAATTCAAAAAACAGTATTCTTGGGAAGCGGCTGTGGCTCAATCAGTAGGGCTCCCGTTTACCATATGGGAAGCCCCGGGTTCGGTTCCCGGGGCCTCCTGGTGAGGGCAGGCCCGCCCGCGTGGCGTGGTTGGCTGACCCGGCGAGCACAAGCAGCAAGGGGGGGATAAATGAATAAATAAATAAAGTCTTTAAAAAAAAAAAAAAAAAAAAAAAAACAGTATTCTTGAGGGGACGTGTTGGTGCGCGTGTGATATGTTTATTATATAATACACAGTATAGTGTGGACTTAGTAAGGGGTCCGTGGTTTTCACCTGAATGGCAAAGGGGTCCATGGACCAAAAAAGGTGAAGAACTCCTGGCCTAGGGTGAGAAATCTAAACCTGTAAGAGCAATAGTGTGTTTGCCCTGGTGGAGACCACAACTAAATGATTCTTATTATGACCACATCCAAGTAAGATTTTAAAAATCAATCCATTAAAATGCCCCAAGAATTAAGTAGGTGACACATTTAGATTACCCCCATTTTAATTTCAAAAGCAGGGACAAAAACAGCTTCCTGTCAACTCAGTCACAGGCTGATATGAGACACCCATTGAAGCTAGTAATTATCAAAGGAAGATCGTTGTGACATTTTTAATGTCCCTTAAGCAGATTGTTTTAGCATCAGCAAGAAAATGCCTATTGCCCCAAGAAGCACTTGTGCCAAGGCCCAGGCCTTGACTTGTCTTCTTCAGTGCCCCCAACATTGCCCCCACGGAGCAGGCAGGCCACCCAAATTCTTGGCTTGTCCAACCCGCTCTGGGCCCAGGAGGGATTTATGAGTGCTTCACTTCAAGGAGCACCACCCAGGCTGGCTGGCACAGCGGCGAGCCCCCCATTATTTCTCCTTCATTTTGCAGGAAGCCTGGGTGAGAGAGCTGTGCACGCCTGCCGGGCACAATCCCTGCCTGCTCACATCCTCCCCCCAGCCAGGTCTCCTTTTCAACTGGATTCGCAGCTCCTCTTTCCCCCAATGGACTTGCTGGCAGCCTGGTGTGCGAGACAGAAGGGGAGAGATGAGAGACGCAAGAACCAAGTGGCTTTGGGAGTCTTGTTTTTGTCTGAAATACTTGAGGGAGGGAAAAAATGTTTTAGAGGCTGAAGGACTGGAGATTCAGAAATTCATTTCCACAAACTAAAAAAGTATGTATTTCCAAAATTATATATATCTATGGCGTGGCAGAAAATACCTGGTGGATGAAGCAGGAGTTCTCCCAGCATTGTTTGTCAACTTGCCTGAACCTACATAAGAGGAGAAAAGCCAGCAAACTGCGACAGATTTGACACAGATGTGCCACTAGCCAACCAGGCGCCCCTCAGAGTCCTTTCCTTTTGAGTGTTTGTTAGTGCCCTTCTGATTTGCTATCCAAGAACAGAGTGGTATGTGGTGGAACTAGTCAGTCTGTTCAGATACACAAAGAGAACCAAAGTAAATAAAATTAATTTCCGAAGCGTGAATCGTTTTCCAGTCTCAGGACTTCTGTCCTGGCTTCAGCCTTTAGGGAGGATGCTTGCCCCCAAATGGATTCAGCACATCAAAAACTCTCTGTTGCTGATAAGAACTGCCTGAAAAGAGCCCAGGGGAGGCTTTAGGAATTGGCATGGGGTCTGCAGGGGACCCTGGAAGCACCCATGGGTTGGCCTTTTAACAGAGGCCTCCGGTGGACTCAGCTAGAAGAAGAATTTTGATGAGAGCCAAGGAAAGAGATTATCTAAGAGGGGAACCAGAATGCTTACCTCAAGTTCTGGCAGCAGTCCTTTCAGACAGGGCCCAAGTCTGAGCCTGGGGAGCCTTTAAAAAGTACAAACCCTGCAACCCACCCAAGACTCACTAATCAGAGTCTCTGAGAGAAGAGCGCAGCTCTAGTATTTTTGAAAAGCTGTCCGGATGATTCTCACGTACAGCTAGCCTAGAGGCCCCCACCCTAGGATGGCTCTGTGGTATCCAGGGTACCCCCAAGTCAGGGATGGTATCCTCTCTGGGCTTACGCCTTCTCCCCAGTAGGGTCTGGAAGTGAGCTGCGGGGAGAGGAGACAGCACATCACATCAGTCTGTTGAATAGAGGGTATTGAATTCACAAGAACCCATTGGGTGTAGTGCAAAATGATGAAATTTCCTTTGTTTATTAAGTGGAGGTGGGAGGCTGCCTCCTCCCACCCCTTCCCTCCTCAGGGTGTCTCCTTGAAAACACAGTAGGTCCAAGAATAGACCCAGCCTTTGGATTTTACAATGCCAGGTCATGGGCCTTGCCATCCTTGGACCTGCTAACACATCCCTGTGAAGCTACCCCGGGAGGCCCCCAGGAGGCAGACAGGAGGCACAAGCATTTACACCGGGTACACGTGACTCAGGAGGAGATAAGAGACGTTTTCAGTGCTCTTTCTTCTTTATAACTGTAGGAATTTATGTGAAATTCTGTGCAGAGCCCATAGTCTCTCACACGCAGCCTGCAGGCATGTAGTCTGATATGCATATTCAATAATAAATCGTGTTCTTTCTCTGTTTTCTCTAGTGTGATCAAATTGTATAGAGAAATCCCTGGATCCCCTCAGAGCCAAAAACAAAACTAAACTAAACAAAAACCATGCCTTCTGGAGTCTCCTCTTTACCTTCCCCACCAAGGCAGCTGACCCAGATACCACTCAAGCCCCTAGTTCATTACCTTTAACCCAAGACAATATAAAGCCCACCTGCCCTAAACTCACCCCCATAAGATGGACAAACCCTGGTCCAATCAATAGGAGTTAAGCTTATTTCTCTTAGGTCTATAAAAATCCCTTGTCATCTCTAAAACCCCAACGCTACTTCCGTTGTGGCTTCCTTTGCTGCAGTAAAACTTTGGTGTCACAAATAAAATGCCATAGTCTGCCTATTCAACTTCGATTTGTATTTCCCAATTGATTTGGAGGGGTCTTATTGTCAGGATTTTTTATTTCCCCAACACTGCCTGGTCTGGGAGGTATTGGTCAAGCAGTGAGGAATGGGGGGCACATGGGAAGATACCATGGAAGCAAAGGATGATATGAGGGTCAGAGTCCATGGAGCAGGCCAAATCCAAAGGCATGACCTAGATGGAAATGGTCAGCTAAACCCTCCTGATTTGTGCCTTTCATTCACTCCTCTTGAGCCCTCATATTTTTCAGTGTGTGGGAGGCTGTAACCTTTATCTGGCCCCTGGTCTCTGGAGACAGGTGGCTCCCTGACCAAGAGTCTGGAAACTTCATTGTCCTCTTGGTGCTCTTAAAACAAGATTGGACCCTTTGCTGAAGTCCAGTTTAGCTGGAATAAAAGGTGTACAGAGAGGCATAGTGAGTGATAAGAGTAGACAGGAAGTCTAGAGGCTGTGTTCCAGGTGAGAGATCACACTGGTGGCAGACGTTTGAAAGGAGGGGGTAGATTTAAGCTTAGATGTGGAATCAACAGGACTTGGCAACTGGTCAAGGATGCCGAGGAAAAGGACTCAATACCAGACTCCAACATTTGAGATATGGGTGGCTAGACCAGGAGGGTCATTGTGCTCTGGGCAGATGAGGAAGTCAGAAGAACATGACGTGAGGCTGGCTGGGGTGGAGAACGTCAAAAATAACTTAGCTTTAGACGTAAGGAATTCAAGATGGTTGGTAGAGCATCCAGGCTGAATTTATTCCACAGAAAGTAGAAATGCTATACTAACTCAGGAGAAGCTAAAATTTGAAATGCAGTCCATTGTGTTGAAAAAAGAGCTGAAGCTTAGAAATGGGTGAGATGACAAAATATCAGAGTAGAGAACAGAAACTCTTAAATACAAAATCGACACTCATATTTAGGGACCAGGAAGATCAAGAGGAGCCAGAAAAGAAGTAAAAGGGATGGAGAACTGGGAGCTGCACAAATATAATATTTTAAGGATTAGCAATCTTAAAGAAGGAGACAGTGATTGGCATCATATGCTTTTTAAAAAATAATTTTATTGACATATGGTTCACAAACCTTTATAATTCACACATTTTAAGTGTACAATTCAAAGTTCTTTAGTATTTTTGCTCATTGCCTGCTCATTGTTTTTGCTCATTGATATGTTTCTCTTTAGGAGGCACTGAAAACTGAACCTGCGACCTCCCATGTGAAAGGCAGGCACTCAACTGCTTGAGCCACATCTGCTCCCTGCTCTTTTGTTTTTACTCTTTATCTGCTCATTGTTGTTGTTGTTGTTTTGTGTTGTGTGTTTTTTTGCTCTTTTTTTTTCCTCATTGTCTGCCTTTTGAGCCACATCCACTCCCCCTGGCATCATATGTTTTAAGAAGACTGGGACTGAAAGAGGGTCATTTTTAAGAGCTGAGGGCTGAGCGTTTCAGTAGCCTGGTGGCAATGCAAGCCAGCTTTCAAGAGTTGAACAGTAAAGTAAAAGAGGCAGCGAGTATAGCCTGCAATTTGGAATTTGGGTAGTGAAAAATTGTGGGATAGGGCAGCAGCTTGAAGAAACAAGTCTTCACTTCTTGTTCTAAATCAGAACCTCTGTTCTCCTTCTTGATGCCACAGTGGCTCTGACGGAAGACGCTCCCTTCCCTGGAACCCTTCCACATGCTTTAGAAGCTGTCTTCTTCCTGCTTCAAAGTCGGTGCACTCCTGGGGGCCACCCACCCAGATCTCATTTCCTGTCTGATCTACAGGGTAGATCATCTACCTGACTCCTCTTGCCTCATCTACAGGGTAGAGATAAGAATTGTATCAGTGAGTGATGAGCCCAAAGGACCTACCATTTACCCTTCCCTGAAGGTTCTCTGTTGAGTCCCTGCCCAGGCATTCCCAGGGAAAGTGGGAAGATTTTCTAATATTTTAAAATTACATTGTTAAGATTTTACACATGAGGGGTCTGTAACTAAGTGCACACACTATTAAGCAGTGGAACAATTTAACCCATAAATCCCTGCAGGGGATACCAGGAAAGCTGATCAACTGCGCAAGCCCAAGCAGGAAAGTGTGGTAGGTGACTGATGGTTTGAAGCTGTATGGACCCCAGAAAAACATGTTCTTAAATCTAATCCATTCCTGTGGGTGTGGACCCATTGTTAGTAGGATCTTTTGGTGAGTGGGATCTTAACTAAAGCTTAGATGCCACCCACCTCTTTCAGGTGGGTCTTAATCCTTTTACAGGAGTCCTTTATAATAAACTGAAATTCAAACAAAAAAGAGAAAGCCCTGGAAGCCAGAAGCTGAAATCAGTGAAACCTGGAAGAGAAGGAAGAGGCCAGGAGATACAGCCATGTGCCTTGCCATGTGGCAAAGGAGCCAGGATCACTGACAGCCGGTCTTTGGGAAGAAAGCATTGCTTTGATGGTGCCTTGATTTGGACATTTTCTCAGTCTCAAACTGTAAGCTAGTAAATTCCCATTGTAGAAGCCAACTCGCTTCATAGTATCTACTTTAAGCAGCCTCGCAAACTAAAACAGTGACTCTGGACCCAGAGCAGGGAAAAGTAAAGTAGGACTCAGGACTCACTGGCAGGCTCACTCAGGCCCAAGGACTTCAGCAGAAACCCAAGTCCAGGCAAGAAGGCCAGACGCAAGGCCTTGTACAGATCCTCTCCCCAGGGCAGCCTCCCTCTAATATTAGAGCACAGAGTACAGATTCAGTTCCAGGACAATCTGTCCTCTGCCCTGGTTTTACATCTCTGTCACCTAATTTGTTATACATCTTCTTTATTCTAAAAGGACACCCTTACTGATACACTAACCCAAAAATGTTTTCTTAATCTCTCCACATAACAAGAATGTGTGTTAACAAAAACACATAGCTGGTGTCTGCCAAAGACTCAGGAGTGAAGAGCTCTGTACTGGGTACTTTGCAGACCTGTAGGTACTTTGGACAACACATTTGTGTTTCAGACCATAAGGAAACAGGGTAACTCTTGGCCCGGGTAACTCTAGGGAAAAGTTCAGGAGCTGATCCTCTGGGTTGACCAGAAGCCCCCTAGAGGGGAAGGGCCATATTACTCCCACTCTTCCCCAGGCTGTGGCAAGCTCACAGCAGCTGTACTTGATTACACAGTTACCCAAGCTGGGGGCCTGAATGATGACCCTCCAAAGATATCCAGGTTCCAATCCCTGGAAACTGTGACTGTTTCCTTATATGGCAGAGGGAACTCTGCAGATGTGATTAGGTTAAGGATCTTGAAACAGGGAGCTTATCCTGGATTATCCAGGTGGGCCCTAAATCATAATCGTCCTAATAAGAAGGAGACAAGGGGAGATTTGACTACAGAAGAGGAAGGAGGTGGCATGAGGATGGCAACAGATATTGGAGTGCGGCAGCTGCAAGCCAAGGAATGTGGGGAGCCTCTAGAAGATTCAAGAGGCAAGGAACAAATTCTCCCCTGGAGCCTCCAGAAGAAACCAGCCCTACTGCCACACTGAGTTTAACCACAGAAGACTCATGTCAGATTTCTGACCACAGAACATAAGTAAATTTATGTTGTTTTAGTGCCTTTTTTAAGCCACTTGAGTTTGTGGTAATTTGTTACAGCAACAGTAGGAAACTAATTCACAAATCAACCGCACACTCATATGTGGAGGCTCCCAAAGTCACCTTGAGTGCAGCTCAGCCCCTTCCTATATGGGACTGCTTAACCCTGGCTATTTAAATTAAATGCCAAGCATTTCTGGGTCTCCCACTTTTGCTCTGGTGGAGGCAGTGTGGGCGGCAGCAGCAGGAGTGGCAGCGGTTTCAGCTGCTGCTCCTACTTCTACCTCTTCTTCTCATCTTCCTCCTCCATTCCTTCTCCTCCTCCTTCTTCTTATCTCCTTCTAGCCCCTGCCCACCCTTCATCTCTTCCAATAAAAGAGGAAAGAAAGCTTGCATCCTGGTGTCCCACTTAGTAAAGAATGAGGGTACCGTAACCTTATTATGATAAGGATAGAGAAATAAGAAAGAGGCAGAGCAAGTTGCCCAAAGAGATGAAAAAGATACTACGGGGAAGCAGCTGTAGCTCAAGCAATTGAGCTCCCATTTACCGTATGGAGGACCTGGGTTTGATCCCCGGGACCTCTTGGTAAAAAGAGAAAAAAGGTGTCACAGACCTGCGTGGTGCAGAGAGGAGCAGGCCCCCACGCGACGTCAATGATGATGCAACCAGGTAGAAAAAAAAAAAAGAGACCATGAACCCAGAGGAGATGTTATCATTAATTAGGGCCTTGCAGGTAAATGTTCTGGCACATTAGTGAACCTTGGTAGGTTCACTACTTTAGTCAATATAGTAAAGACTATGTTTTATAATGTTTGTAAACAGGAATATCACTGGGACCTTGCCAGGACCTCTTCTGAGAAAGCTATGAGTTTTAGGGTTTTTGGAAAAGGATTCTTCTAAATTTCCAAGACAAAAAAAAAAAAGAAAAAAAAATTGAAGGAGAAAACAGAACTACCCTTTTACCTTCTGGTTTTATAGAAGTATAGAGGAGTCAAAAGTTAACATCTTAGATCAGTGCCTGGCACATGCTAGCACTCATTAAATGTTAGCTATTATTATTTGAATTGTTTTCTCTGATGATTCAGAATTAGCTAAGTAATTATCTCCTTGGCTCCAAAAGAATGTTCAAGAATGTTAGAAGATCAAGAAGAGATGTGCAAAGGTCTAGCTGGGCTTTGCTTCTCTTGAGAATTGCCTCCTGCTTTAGGAACAATTTTTCACATATGCCACCCTGCATTAAAATGGGATTTTTTTCTTTCTCTTCCCTCATCTTCTAGAATATAATTCAAACAGATCTGCTGCCCTGCCAGAAACACTTAAATTGACTTTGGCCATGGTTCACTCCAGGACTTTTCCAACTGACCCACTTGCTCACAGGCAAATCCAAAGATTCAATTCCAACTGCAGAGATAAATACACTGTTGATCCGGATTTGCCCAAAAATCTTAGACAGGAAAATTTTGGGAAGAATGAGCTCCCTTTGCTGCATCCAGAATCAAGAAACTTGGGACATAGGAAAAACTGAGTAGCCTGGCCTTGGACTTACCCTTACACCTGATCTCAAACATGCTGTTCCACCCATTTGCAGTTCAATCCTCAGACGTCTCAATCACTCCAACTTTGCTTTGCCCTCCTCATTTCAAGATCTTTCCTCTCTCCACACATTGGCTTCCACAGGGGACCCAACTCTCCTGCCCCTATCTCCACACTAGGATTCTCCATGCCTTGCAAATTTCCTCTGAATAGAAGGAGTCTTGGGAAAAGGAAAACTAAATAGAGGAAGCTATAAATTTGAGATTCATTTTCAAAAACCATTCATACATTTGCACATATGAAATCAAGGAGAGGAATAGAGTCCCAAAGAATGATCTTCAAAGTAAATTGCAGCATCTTCTATGGCTCAAATCAACTTATAATCTATAAAGAAATAACTGTCTCACATTGTATTTTCATCCTTCCATCCTTACTCACCTGGGCATCTACAGCTAACAGATGTCTAATGTGGAATTTTAAGTGCACAAATCACTTCATGTTACTAAAGGCCTTAAAATTTATATACAAAAGGTGATGGTTTCAGCAGTCAGTTCCTTTTCAATCTTAGTCAATCTCAGCCTCTGTTTCCCCTGAGGTGATGATAAAGGTCAGCACTTGAGTCTGGAAATGTAATATCAGCCCAAGATCTATCCCAGCACTGCTACACTTGCACAGCACACCAATGGGAGCAATTACTTGTATTTCCAAGAAACCTTATTTGTCTGAGAAATCACACCTATTTTCTCACATAACAACAATGAAAATAAGGATTGGGGGCAAGACAGTGGCTGAGTAAGGCATTCTAAAAGTCAGCTTATCCTGCAGGGAAGTTAGTAATCTAAACAGAGCTATCTAAAGCACTTGTTTGGGGGACCCAGGAGACCAGAAGTGCATCCTGCAACATCCTTGAAAGAATGGAAGGAGGAGACTGCCCATCTCCAATGAAGCTGCATGAGTGGAGCACTCCACAGCATGGAGGCCAGTGCCCATCCTCCACTGGCAGCACAAGCCGCCTCAGGAGCTATTTGTGGCTGGAGTAGGAAGCTCCATTTTCCAAAAACAGCGGGACGAGAAGAGATAATTGGGCACGGACTTCAGCTACTGATTAATAAATTAGGCTGGCCAAAGTATAATCCTAAGAACAACTAAAGTTTAAACCTGTCAAAGTTGGAAAGAAGCTGGTAGCTGCCATTTTAACTTCACCCCCGGCATGAGGGGAGTAGGGCTGATTGAAAATTACAGTGAAGGTAGGAACTGGCTTCTTTCCACCCGGATCAGAATACAGCCGGAGCCTCGGCTCCTGCCCCACCTCCGGCAGGGAAGAAGCTGGAGGAACCTGCACCAGCCTCTCAGGGCAACTACAGGCACTTCTGGCCTGCATGAACTCGACTGTTGGGTTCCGGTGGCTCCCTCCTCAACCATAATAGGAAAAGAGTAGGGCAGTGTTTCCCTAGCCTCTTTCGGTAACTACCCATGCTTTTGGCCTACACAGACTGAATAGTTGGTCACCTGTAGCTCCAGGCCCACCCCCAAGTAGGATAGGAGGGGGCTGGTGTTTCCTCAGCCTCTCCAGGCAATGGCAGGTAATTTTGCCCTACAGGGACTGAACAGTTGGACACCTGTGGTTCATCCCCACTTCCTAAAGGGCAGAATGGACAGTACTCCCCCAGCCTCTTTGGACAACTACAGGCACATTCAGCCCACACAGATTAGATTTTTGGGCACTCTGGAGGGTCCATCCTCAACCATGGCAGAAGAGAAGGGGGGCCAGTGATATGTCAGTCTGCCTGGGCAAATGCAGTCATTTTAGACTCACATGGCATAGATTGCTGTCCACACATGCACCTCTATCCCTGCCCCAGGAAGGGGAGGAAGGGGCATGAAGCATCTTCAGTCCCTCCAGGCAATTATAGATGGTCTTTGCCTGCATGGCTTAGATTACTACACACAGCTTCAGCTCTGTCCCTATCCCTGGCAGAGGAGAAAGGTGGGAGAAATTTATCAGTTCCTGAGGCAATGCGGGCAGCTACAGCCTCCACAGCTTATAGTACCAAGTACATCCTCAACTTCTGCTACACACCAGCAAGAAAGAAAGGGCAAGAAAGCCCTAAAATAAAGAGAGAAACTGTGCTCAGAATAAATACATCTAGTAAATCAGATGCCAAGACACCAACAAAATATTACAATCTATACCAAGAAACAGGAAGATATGGCTCAGTCAAAGGAACAAGATAAGCCTCCAGATGGCAAAAGGAGTTGAGAAAACTAATCACAGATGTTCAAACAAATCTCCTTAATAAATTCAATGAGGTGGCTAAAGAGATTAAGGATATTAAGCAGACACTGGGTGAGCACAAAGAAGAATTTGAAAAGGAGTAGATCTTATGGGAATGAAAGGTGCAATAAATGAAATTAAAAATACACTGGAGGCATATAACAGCAGATTTGAGGTGGCAGAAGAAAGGATCAGTGAGCTTGAAGACATGGACTCCAAAAGCAAACATACAAAAGAACAGATGAAGAAAAGAAAGGAAAAAATTGAACAGGGTCTCAGGGAAATAAATGACAGCAAGAGATGTGAAAACATATGTGTCATATGTGTCTCCTTCTGGGTGTCCCAGAAGGAGAAGAGAAGGGAAAAGGGGCAGAAGGAATGTATGAAGAAATAATGGTAGAAAATTTCCCAACCCTATTTAAAGATATAGATATGCATGTCCAAGAAGCACAAGGTACTCCCATCTGAATAAATCCAAATATACCAACTCTGAGATACATACTTATCAGAATATCAAATGCTAAAGACAAAGAATTCTGAAAGCAGCAAGAGAAAAGTGATGCATAACATACAAGGTGTGGCAGTTTGATATTATTTATGAATTCCAAAAAGGAGAAAATTTACAAATGTATGGAGATTAAACAACATACTATTAAATAATCAGTGGGTCAAAGAAGAAATTGTGAGAGAAATCAATAAATATCTCGAGACAATGAAAAAGAGGACACAACATATCAGAACCTATGGGATGCAGTGAAGGCAATGCTGAGAGGGAAATTTATAGCCCTCAATGCTTACATTAAAAAAGAAGAAAGAGCTAAAATCAATGACCTAACTACACAGCTGGAGAAGCTAGAAAAAAGAACAGCAAACTATTCCCAAAGCAAGTAAAAGGAATGAAATAACAAAGGTCAGAGCAAAAATAAAATGAAATTGAGAACAACAACAACAAAAAAGCAATAGAACTAACAAAACCAAAACTTGATTCTTTGAGAAGATTAACAAAATCGACAAACCCTTGCTATACTGACAAAGAAAAAAAGAAAGAAGATGCAAATAAATAAAAATAAAAATTGAAAACAGGACATTACTATTGATCCCACAAAAATAAAAGAGATCATATGAGAAAACTATGAACTGCTGTACACCAACACTGACCCTAGAAGAAACAGAAGACATCAACAAACCAATCACAAGTAAAGAGATTGTAACAGTCATCAAACAACTCCACAAAATGAAAAACCCAGAACCACATGTTTTCACAGGTGAGTTCTACCAAGCATTCAAAGAAGATTTAATACCAATCGTACTCAAGGTCTTCTAAAAAATTGAACAAGAAGGAACACTACTGAGCACATTCTATGAAGTCAATATCACCCTAATACCAAAGCCAGATAAAGATATTATGAAAAAAGAATATTACAGAGCCATTTCCCTAATGAATATGGATGCAAAAATTCTCAACAAAATACTTGCTAATCAAATCCAACAGCATTAAAAGAATTATTCATCATGATCAATTGAATTTTATACTAGGCATGCAAGGGTGGCTCAACACAAGAAAATCAATCAGCATAATACACTACATTAATAAATCAAAGAATAAAAATCACGTGATCCTATTGGTTGATGGAGAAAAGGCATTTGATAAAATACAGTATCCTTTCTTGACAAAAAATAGGAATTCAAGGAAACTTTCTCAACATGATAAAGGCCATATATGAAAAACTCACAGCTAACATTGTACTCAGTGGTGAAAGACTGAAAGCTTTCCCATTGAGATCAGGAACAAGACAAGGATGCATACTGTCACCACTGTTGTTCAATATAGTGCTAGAGGTTCTAGTTAGAACAATCAGGCAAGAAAATGAAATAAAAGGCATCCAAATTGGAAAGGAAGAAGTAAAACCTTCGTTATTCACAGATGATATGATCCCATACCTAGAAAGTCCCAAAAATCTACAACAAAGCTACTAGAGGTAATAAATGGTTTCAGTAGAGTGGCAGGATACAAGATGAATATGCAAAAATCACTGGTGTCTCTATACACCAATAATGTGCAATCTGACAAGGAAGTCAGGAAAAAAATTCCATTTACAATAGTGCCTAAAAGAATCAAATATTTAGGAATAAACTTAACCAAGGATGTAAAGTACTTGTATTTAGAAAACTACAATGCATTGCTAAAAGAAGTTTTAGAAAGACCTAAAAAAAAATTGGAAGAACATTCCATGCTCATGGATTAGAAGACTAAATATCATTAAGACGTCAATGCCACCCAAATTGATATACAAATTCAATGCAATCCTAATTAAAAAAAAAAAAAAAATCCACCATTTTTTAAACAAATGGAAAATACAATTATCAAATTTATTTGGAAGGGTAAGGCCCCAGATAGTCAAAAACATCTTAAAAAGAAAAGCAAAGTTGGAACTCTCACTTCTGGACTTTAAATCATATTACCTGGCTACAGTGGTAAAAACAGTATGGTACTGACATAAAGATAGACATAGACCCATGGAACAGGATTGATGTTTCAGAAACTGACCCTCACAGATATGGTCAAGCGATTTCTAAAATTTTATCTTTAAAGAAGCTTTAGATTCCATAAATGATACATTGAAAATATAGGGGGATTCCCATATATCCCACCCTCTCCCCCTCCCTCACTTTCCCCCATTAACAACATCTTTCATTAGGGTGGTACATTTGTTACAATTGATGAACATGTATTAAAGTATTGTTCCTAACCATGTTCAATAGGTTACATTACAGTTTCCATTTTGCACCACACATTTTTATAGATTTTTAGTCAACTCATTTTTGACAAGGATGTCAAACCCACCTAGCTGGGGCAGAATAGTCTATTCAACAAATGGTCCTGGGAGAACTGGATATCCATATCCAAAAGAAAGAAGTAGGACCCCTATTTCATACCTTATACAAAATTAACTCAAAATGGATCAAAGACCTAAATATGAATGCTAGAACTATAAAGCTTCTTGAGGAAAATGTAGGAAAGCATCTTCAACACCTGGTGGTAGGTGGTGGATTCTTAAACCTTACACCAAAAGCCTGAGCAACAAAAGATAACATGGATAAATGGAACCTCCTCAAACTTAAACACACTTTTGTGATTCAAAGGAGTTTATCAAGAAGATGAAAAGGCCGCCCACTCAGTGGGAGAAAGTATTTGGAAACCACGTATCTGATTGGGGTTTGATTTCAATTCTAAATAAAGGAAACATACAGCTCAACAATAAAAGAGCAAGCAATCCAATTTTTAAAAGGTGCAAATATTCTCGCTGTCATGATTTTGTGATAATCAGGGCAGGCTAAACATTCGCTATATTAGAAACCATGCATGTGTCCCCAGACCTAGTTTTTCTCCCTAGGTCTGGTTTTTAGAATGCTGGTGATAAACTAAGCCTGATTTAAATATGACCATCCTGTATGGGAAAAGACTGTAACTCTGGGTGTCTTTGGTCAACCTTAAGAGATATAGCAGGGGAACGGATGTGGCTCGGGTGGTTGGGCATCTATCTCCCATATGGAAGGACCTGGGTTCGATCCCTGGGACCTCCCGGTAAAAATTTAAAAAAAGAAAAATATAGAAGGCACGTGGGCCACTAGGCCCCTTGCATGGGTGTGCCACCAGGCCCTGCAAGCAGATGTACCATTAGGCCCCATGCATGGGTGCCCCACCAGGCCCCGCGAGCCATGCAGCAAGATGATGACATAACAGGAGAGTGACACAAGGGAGAGCCAAGATGAGATGTGCCAAAAAAGCAGGAACTAAGGTGGCGTAGGCAGTAGGATGCCTCTCTCCCACATCAGAGGTTCTGAGGATCGAATCCCAGTGAAGACAGGAGGAGAAGGATGAGAAGAGAGGGCAGGAAATGGACACAGAGAATTGCCCAGCAAATGGACACAGAAACAGCAAAAATGGGGGTGGGGGGTAAAAATGGAAAAAAGTAAATAAATAAGAAGAATATACAGACTATAGTTAATAGTAATACTTTGACGATGCTCTTTCATGATTTGTTAACAAATGTTTCACAGCAATGAGGGGTGTATGTGGGGATGGGGGGAGGTGTGGGAGCCCTGTATGATGTTATGCATGTTTGCTTTGTAAGTTCACAGTGTTAACTGAACACTTACAGCTTATGTATGTTCATGTATGAATGATATACTTCAATAAATTGTTTAAAAAAAAACAGACTAAAGACTTAAATGGACATTTCTCTAAAGAGGAAATACAAATGGCCAAAAAACACATGAAAAAATGTTCAAGATCACTAGCTATAGGAAAATGCAAATCATCTCACACCTCATAGAATGGCCAATTATTTAAAAAAAAAAAAAAAGCAGAAAATAGTAAGTGCCGGAGAGGATGTGGAGAAATAGGAACACTCCTTTACTGTTGGTGGGATTGTAAAATGGTGCAGCCTCTGTGGAAGACGGTTTGGCGGTTCCTCAGGAAGCTAAATATAGAACTGCCATGTGATCCAGTAATTCCTCAACTAGGAATGTACCTAGAAGAACTAAAACTGTGATGTGAACAGACATTTGCACACCAATGTTCATAGCAGTGTTATTCACAATTGCCAAAAGGAATACTATGCTGCAGTAAGAAGAAATGAAATTGGGACACATAAGATAATATGGATTAATCTTGAAGACATTATGCTAAGGAAATTAAGCCATACACAAAAGGATAAATATTGCCTGGTTTCTTAATATGAACTAAATACAAGGAATAAATGCATGGAGTTAAAACCTAGAGTTTAACTTATTAGGAGATAAGAGGAAGGCTGAGAAGGACTATTGATACTTAATGTATGCAGAAGTTTTAATTAACTTGACTGTACAAGTGTGGAAATGGATAGAGTTGATGGTAACATGTTATAGTGAGTGGAACTAATGCAGCTGGTCTATAAATGGGATTGTGGCTGAAAAGGGTAGTCTAGGGATGTAAATGTCAACTGAAAGAAAGCTAGAGAATAATCTAGGGACTGAATAACACAGTGAACCCAGAGGTGGGTGAGAATTGTGGTTAATAGTACAAGTGCCAGAATGTCCTTCTGTGAACTAGAATAGATGTATGCCACTATCTCAGGGTGGTGGGAATGTGGGAAAAATACAATTAATGTAACCTATGGACTATAGTTAATAGCAATTCTGTAATATTCTTACATCAATGCCAAATATGTGCTGTGTTAATAATAGGGTATATGGAAAAAATATGCCAATGTACGCTATGGACCTCAGTTAGTGGTAATAGTCGGTTATATTATATCATAACCTATAACAAATGTTCCACAACAGTGTGGTAGTTGGTAAAGGGGTGTTGTATGGGAAATCCACACATGTGCATGATTGTTTTGTAAGTTCAAAACTTCTATAATAAAAATATATTTTAAAAAAAGAAAATGAAAATAAACCTGAGTGGAGAAGCAACCACTCTCTTTCAGTCTGCATTGCCCACTTTACTCTGTTCCAAACTTCACTCAAGCATGACCATCACAGTAGCTGTTTCCAGTTTTGTAGGAAGCACAGTTGTTTACTGGCTTTAATTAAAAAAAAAAAAAAAAAAGGCTCCAGCTACCATAGAAACAACCAGTCACTGATCTGGCCATTCCACTGCTTCAAGACAAGACTATATTCAACCTCACTTTATAATGTGTTAACACAAAATATTTGCAGTATGTGGTACTCACTAAAATGTTAGAAGTCCACCTGGTTTGAATTAATCCTCCCCTGCCCCAGGACCTAATTCTCCTTCCTGAATATATTAATTGCTTTTTAATAATGGAGTAAGCTTTCCCTCAGTCTAATTTAAATAAACAGAAGGTAAATGAACTGTGTCCTTGGATACTATGCCATTTTGATTAAATAACCATGTCCACAGCTTTGGGAGCATAGTTAAAAACAAGGATGCATACACAGTCCCAAAAAAGACTCATGATTATCCTTGATGATAGCCTCAAAAGATTAAGAGCACACATCAAATCTCAAGATACACCTCCCATCGCTATTGAGTTCAGAAACCCTTTATCAATCAGCTACCATGTACAAATGCCTGGACTTGCCATTTCAGGGGGCATCTAGATGAATAAGGCATGGTACCTGCACCAGAGGAACCTACTCATTTCTCACCCAACTAGACTTGCATTGGATAGAACCCTGGCCCTGGGGCAGCCAAAACACCCATGCTGAAATAGAGGAGGAAGAAAATATGGACAGTTTTTCCTAGGAAATGAATTTGCGTTGCTTGGAATCTCTTTTCTTGGGGCACAAATTTTGCCCAAAAAAATCTTAGATGAGTTCTCCAATATTTACTCTCATTGTTATTTTGCTTCTGGTTTGCAGTTAAGACCATCTTTCCCCCTATACCTTACCATGAAAAAAGGGGACTTTAGCTGCTTTCTCTTCAGCAAAACATAAAAACAGTGAGACAAGGCTGTTTTAAAAAACAACAACACAAAATCAAAACTTCTTCATATCTTATACAATTTGGAGAGTTCCTCTTATGCTGAAATTTTGAACACAGACAAAATGCTGAATAGGTACTGCCCAGAGACAACCAGCTCTAATGAGCACTAAGGAGATCTGGGAATATAATTTGAATCAGCAGTGTGAGATGGAGCAGGAGGAGCAGGAGGGCAGAGCTGGAACAAGGAGCCACGTTCTCTCTGATACCCTGGAGTCTTTCACACAGCCTGGCAAACGAGTCAACCTAACGCAGTCATCATTTGAGAACATGCTCTAGCTTGAGTCCAGATTTATTTGGAATTACATAACTCTTAGCAAAGTTGATGTTACTTTCCTTCTGGGTGCCAGCATGACCTAAAAGGAGTTCCACCTAGATTAGAGGGAAACCCAGAGCTCCCCCTGAAGTTGGGAAGATTAGTGGCAGACTACCTCCTGGCAGTGCTCTTAGGGTGCTTCCCCACTCACACAGCTGAGAAAGCTCCATACCCTTCCTTCTATTCAGGCTTGTGCTTTCTCTCTGCCTTCATACCACCCGTGTCCTCAACCTAAATTCAAAGAAGCACAGAAGAAACTGGGAGGAGGGGGGTAGGAATATGGGAACTCTGTACTTTCTGCATAATTTTTCTATAAACCTACAACTGCTCTAAAAAAGAAAACAAAAGAAGCATTGAAGACCTTCAAACCAGATTTGAAAGAATGACCCTTTGAAATAGGCCATTAATAATGCAAAGATCAGTTTTCTTCAAAAATGATTTACCATTTACTAATAAGCTGCTAAAGGGCAAGGGTCATATTTTACAGATATTTGTGAGTTATCTCCCCCATGTCCAACTCCATACATGACACTACGGCTAGGCCACAAATACAAAGCTGTTCAGTTAATGGAGCTTGACCTGAACTAAAGCCAGGGGGAAAAACAATTCCTGCTTCCCCCGCTGGTCACTGAAAGAGTTAATCATCTCCATGGGGCTCTGATTTTGAAATCTATGGGGCGGATATTATTGAATGCATCTCTTTCCATCTCAGCCAGGAGAACCAACAGCTCTGCCTCTTCTCCAGGCCTGGCTATTTTGGTCAGGGTGGCACCTGGTCCGCCTCCTGCCAGGTTTCCTTCTGCCAAGGCAGTGGTTTTTTTCTTTGTTTTGTTCTGAAAACCATTTTGACCAGGAAAATCAAACTCCATGGATAGAGATGAAAAGATTATGAAGGCATGGATGGTCTTTGAGAGCACTGAGTTTGCAGCCTATTGTTTACCTAAGTAACAAGTGGTGTGGCAAGCCCAGGCCAGGGCACACCTCCCCAGAGGCCCCTCACTTTAGTCCTGGGTCTTTTCTGCTTCTGCTTTCTCCACTAGGCACCCTCTCCTCTCCACCTCTCCAGATTGGCTGGACAGGATAGTGAAAAGGCGCAGGATTTAGAGATGGTTTCTCACCAATCGCCCTGAAATGCCAGAAACACATCCCACCCATGTGTCCCATCAGAACCTTGTGGCATGCTCTCCTCTTCCTCACTCCAGCCTCCTCATGGAAAGTCCTGGTCGGCTACAAAAAAGAGATCATCAGTAGAAATAAGAAAAGGATGACATATCTTCTTCCTTCTCCCACCTCTCCAGGTATCATAGAGGTAATGGGAACCTTTTGGAAGAGAAGAAAAATATTCTAAGTGTAGGGAATTGGAGGGAGTCCATTTGGATGGGTGCTTTACTTGGGAGGTACACTGCAGCCAGAGCTCTAAGGCACCAAAGGAAGGGACAGAAGGGGGAATAGGCACTGGGAGCACAAAATGGGGCACCATTGGCCTTGATCCTGGGAGTTAAGCACAGGGAAAGTTTTGGGCCTCAGTGGAAACTGTATTCTCCAGACTCTAGAGGACTCCTGTCTAGATTATCTGATTTTTTTTTTTTTTTTTTTTTTTTGAGGTACTCGGTCTGGGGATTGAACCCTGGACCTTGTATGTGGGAAACTGGCGCTCAACCACTAAGCTACATCAGCTCCCCACCCCCCCAGATGGTTGTTTGTTTACTTGTTCTTTGTCTTTGTTTTTAGGAGGCACGGGGTCGGAAGCTGGGACCTCTCATGTGGGAAACAGGTGCTCAACTGCTTGAGCCACATCCGCTCCCCTGGGTTATCTGATTTTATGGGAACCATTTTACATTTTCTATAATTTGTAGGTAACTGATAGCATGGCAAAATAACTCTTGGCTATAGACAGGCAAATTTTGTCCTGTCCTGTAGAGGTTGAATTGGCTTCCCTCTCCTACTGTGAAAGAAGCTAGTTTTGGGTACTTTTACATATTTACCTCAACATTCCTCCATTCCATACAAGTTTGTGCTTTTTTTACTTTTCCTTTGCACTAGTTGTAACACCTCATCAATTTCCTTATTAATGAGGTAAATAAAATCTTTAACATGCTCACATTTATATCTGTGTGACGGTCACAACTTTGCCCCTCTTTAAAAATTAGCCTTTAACAGTCCTTCCTGTGGTCTAGCCACAATACCCAAAATTTGGTACAAAGGAAGCCAGATCCGAAACCTGAACTCTCACACCTGTGCTCTCACCTGCTCCGGGGACATTAGCCTAACAATAGCCACTTCACTCTGGAAGCCCTGGCCCTTTTCCTTTCTTATCCTGGGACTCCTCAGAGGTGAATCACCTTTACCTCAGGGAAAGCATCTAAACCAAACTGACTGTTGGATGTGGAAGGTTTAATTCACATCTAATTGACTGGAAGGCAAGCTGGGTTTGCAGCCTCAATCCACTGGAGGCCAGAGTCATTTGCAAGTAAATAAAATTTAACTTTCCTTTCCTAACTGCCCTTAATATCAGTGACAGCAAAGGTGCTATGAAATTTTCTTAAAGAAAGGGCAAGCTTTGGCTTTGAATGCTAAATAAGGCTCCTTAAAAATAAAATCAAAATGCCGGCCCTCTTCGGGAACTAATTCCCCAACTCCTGCCTGTGCTCCCTATATCAGGGCTGCTGGAAAGCAGTGTATTTGGTATATTCACCAGAAGGTATTTGCTGCCCAAACAGACCTAAGTGTAGCCAGTTAGAGCTCCCTGGGGGCTGGGTCTTTTACTTTGCTGAAACTCAGCAATACAGAGGAGATGATAGGATGATGATAGGATGGATAAGTGGAGAACCAGGATTTAAAATTGGTGGCTCCAAATTCATTATTTTTTTCCCCTACTCCCTGACCAGTCACCCTCTAGGACTGAGGCCAGAGAAGTGTTGGATTCCTCTAGGTTCTTGGCTATGTCGCATAAAAGAATTTAAGAACACACCAGTTTAGTCAGGCCAGTAAAAAGAATTTATTTGGAAATGGCGGAAAAGAACAGAGCTTGCTGAGAAATGGAAGAGAAGGACAGAAATATGCACCAAGTTTTGTTTTGCGGATTCCTCTAGGCAGAGAGAGTGAGATTCAGCTTGTATGATTACCTTTCAAGCTACTAATTATTCCTTCCCTTACTAATGCTAAGGTGAAGGGCCCCAGCTTTTACTGGTTACCCCACCAATGGTGGGGGCCAATGGTGGGGCCTGTTTGGAATATCCGGGGCCACCCCTAGACCCCAGAAAGAGTTCCAACTGGGATTCAAGGTTGAGGTCAAGGTCTCAGCAGGGTCTCATGGCCATGTTGTCTGTCTGTCGGCCATGTTGTCTGTCGGCCATGTTGTGGCTCATCTCCTCGTTTCCCTGGACTAACCTGCCATAGGACTGTGGTCTCCAGAGTGAAGTGTAGGAAGGAATTATTACAACTGTTATTTTTTCTTTATTTTTACTTCATTTCTTAATATTTTGTGCACATTTTACAACATACATAATAAAGCAGGACTGCAGTAAATATAATTTATAAATGAATAAATAAGTATATGTCAAGGACTGTATGCTCAAAACAATTTATAAGGATGACCAATAAAAACAGTTTAGAGATTCTTCAGTGATGATGTTGAACTTTATCTGAGTCCTGTGTTTTCTGGAAGCAAAGAAGGTAAAGAATTTCCCCCACCTTTTTTTATCCCCAGAAAACACAAAGGACCACCCTACTCTCACATAATGCCTCTAGGAATAATAAAGAATTTGTGTGCATGCTTACCTCATTCCCCCTGTTAGATTTACATAGGTGGAAAAATGGTGGCCCACTCTATTAAAAAGGACCCAGAAAAAATAGCTTAATTATTCCAACCTGTAATTGGACTGGTATTGAGGCTTTGCAGATAACAGGAGATGAAGGGAAAATAGCAAATGAAGAAGCAGAGCAGGAAACAGATAAGAAACAGAGAAAAAATCCTGAATTCAGGGTATGCTAGAGAGAAATTAGCAGCAGACTTAAATGAAATGTTAATGGTGCTGGGACTGGGCTACTTTAGAGCAGAAAGAGGTCCCTGAAACTATAAACTTACAAAGGATAAGTGAAGTAATACAAGACTCAGAAGAATGCCCTTCTGCTTTACTAGAAAGAATTTTACCATCTATTGGTAGTACACTAATATATATCTGGAAAGTTCTGAAAATATGAGAGTTTTAAATATAAACTTTATTTCAAAGTTCTCCAGCTATAAGAAGGAAGCTACAGAACACTGATGGGACTAGAATTGCCTATCTCTAGTTTAGTTAGCATTGCCTATGAAGTCTATTACAAAAGAGACCAAGTTAAAGAAAACCTGCCCTTCAGAAGACGAACGACCCAACTCAAAGCTCTAATAAACCAAAAACAATCAGAACAAAATTGTCTCAAAAAGGTAAGACCCCTGGGCCCAACCTCCACCCCTCCAGGGATAGTAGAAAATTTTTAAATTAAGAATCTATCAATGTGCATCTTGCAAAGAAGGACACTAGAAAGGTTTTGTCTTAGATGCCTCCCAGGAAAATCCCCAAGAACAGCTAGGTGGGAACCGACAGAAACTTGGAATGAAAGAGCCCAGGGGTAGGGGAGCTTTACTGCTGAATTAAAACCAAATACGGTATTTGAAGCAGAGCATCCTTAAATGTACCTTCCTTTCTAAAAGCCTATTAACCAAATAAAGCCCAGATAACTTTTTCTCCAATTTTTATATACATAAAAGTGTTTCCAAGAATGAGCTTGCGTATTACAGGCAACACTGATCCCAAAGGAGATCTTAAAAGTGGTAAAAACCAGAGATGTGGAATAATGGAGAACCTTGAGACAACCATACCAAAAATGTGAGAATTATGAGTCAAATTAGTGAGTTTTATATTTCTATTGGTGTGTCTATTTGTGTCTGTCTGTTGGTTCAGTGTATATTTTCATACCTCCAGATTTCAAATTAACAAATGAAAAGTCTTAAAAGAGCTCTAGTCAAATTGCTAAAAATTCAATAAGAGCTTATATATGTAAATGAATACTCCCAGAGCACAAATTAGAAAAGCCAGACAGGATGATAAAGGTCATATAAAAATCTGACCAAAGAAACTATTTAAAGGAGAGAAAAAAAGCCCAAAACAAAAAAGGTTGTCCTGAATTCCTGCACAATCCTACTCCTACCCCCCAGGTCTTCTCCTAAAGTTGACTGAATTCCAGTGACTCACTCCAGTGACTGAATTCTGGTTCAGGAAACTATGGGGGTGGGGGTGGGATAGGCTGAGTATAGAAAGATGAGGGAGATGTGAGTTTACCTTAGAAATCTGTTTACTAGGCCTGGAACTTTAAACTTATAGGGACAGAGGGGATATTACAGAATAAACCTTGTTTTGCATAGACTGTCCTGTAATTTCCCAATTAAATTTTAATAACCTTGAGAAGAGAGTAATTAACCCAATGGCCAAATTTCAATAAGTCAGGAAAAGATCCTTGAAAGCTTTGAAAAGTTTTTTTCTAAATTGTAATCAAAACAAATAAAACAATTATAATATATTCTCCAGAGCCCAGTAATGGTATGATTTTGAGGTTATTTATAATTTTAATGTATTATAAAAGCAAAGAGGTTTTAACCTCCTATGAAGGAAAAGAAAAAGAAAAATTTCTTCCATAAAATATCGTTATTTTATTTTTATTCTACTTGAGTGTAATCTCCCTAGGTTTATGCGGATTCTAATGAGTTAACATTAAGTCTGTCAAATCTTTAAGATGATAAAATTGTAAGTTTTTGATTGATGAAATTATTATTTTTTTTACAAACATCTTTTAAAAATAACTATTTTGCCTAAAGCAAAATGACTAATTTTTCACAGAACAGAATGAGGAATTTAAGACAAGACTTAAATGGATATGAAAAGAAGTTCTTTCCTTCCTCCCTCCCTCTCTCCTCTTCCTTTCCTCTCACAGATTTCCCTTCAATACTGAGTACTTATTCCCTAAGCGGTTGGCTCAACTGCCTGATGATACCCTCAGCTGTCAGCCATCTCCAGAAATTGCTACTGAATTCACACCCTTAGCTCAAGATCACACCCCTTTCCAGGCAGCTTGCATTCAATGACAGATTGATGCAGGGATGTAAAGTTTCAGCCCTCTTACTCCAACCTGAAACAACTCTGAAAGGGCTATCTCAGCTCCAGAGCATCCCGTGGGGTCTGGCTAGGGCCTTCTTGAGACTCTATACCCCACTTCTCCCTCTACCCAGTCTTGCTTCCTTCCCCTTTGCCATCAGTGTTCATTCTGAGAGCCTTCCCTAATGAACTTCCTGTACCTTAAAGTTTGCCTCCTGTGGAACCCAACCTGCAGCATCTTCCATATAAGTTTTAATGACATTATGGCAAAGGTGACACCATTAGCCCTTTGATGGGCCTCGCGATTGCAAATAGAATCACTGCCAACCTTGGGAGGAAGTATCCACAAGTGGCCCAGAAAAGCCAGCATAGACATATGGCTGAATTACCCAGAGTTTGAGCAACGACCGGGCTTCTGGTGGCTAGAACTGTGAGGAGGCAGGGATGCAGGAGAAAGGAGATGAGCCTCATAGGCAACCAGTCCAACCCACGATCCAGCCTCTCTTCTCTAGGGACCTCTCCTCACTTGATGTCGATTTGAACCAGTGCTTGGAGCAGTACTGTGGGCTTCCTCCTTTCTTGTTGGCCTTGCTGAGCCTAATGCTAATAATGTCTCCTCCTTTGGATTAAAGTTTTCTTTAGTCCCTAAAGAGATTTTCTATCATCAGCATAAAATTTCAGGTTGGGGGCAAAGGCCCCTGCAGTGCAATGACCTGCATCTCAGGAGAGACAGTGAGATGAGCAACCAAAATGAAAAAAAAATGAGAACCATGAAAGGAGGTGCTCTACCCTTGGCCCCTCCTGGAGGGAGCACACCCCGATCACATGACCGCACAGTGCCTCAGTCCTCTGACCCTTAAGATGGGCTTGCTCACGCATGCACTGGAAGGAATTTTATAGACTTGGGTTTGCAAGTCCAGTTCTGAAGGGGCTATTAATTTCTGCTGCATACCCTGTTCTCTGGACACATATTAATGCCTGCATATGGCTCGCAGTCTGGCTAACTGGACTAAAAACAGTACCTTATAGGACCTGTGAGTCTTATGTTGAATTTTGCCTTCTTGAGTGGAAGCTGATAAATTGATGTTGAAAAATTACTTAAGATATTATTGAGAATTCCCATTCACATGGAAAAAGCATCCACACCAAATGTTCTGTCTCCCTTCAAGCCCTTCCCTGGAGACCTGTTGTAAAATAGCCTTTGCTGAAGCCGGGCTACCACATGATGCTACTATTGCAACTGCCATGACCTTAATTACTATTGCCTATTATTCAAAAACACTAATTGAGTCATGGTCCCATTGCAAATGTGACAACTTGCTGTTTTACTGCTTGCTCAGGCACTGCAAATAAAAAATAATGGCAGTTGTAATTAACTCAGAACCAGCTATATAACCTGCCCCTCAGCCCGTGACGGGGAAAAGTTCAATTAAAAAGTAAAGTTATTAACAGGGTAAGTTTGGGTCACACATTTGTCATACAGAGTGCAACCAGAAATAAAATTACCCCTTCATCAGAGAAGGAAAATCACTAAGGACCAGCAGTAACTTTATTTGGGGACTTTCAAAGATAAAGAAGTTGTTCCATATATAAAGAAATTACTCCATAAAGTTTCATGATTAGTTACTTGCTTAAAAGAAGAGATAGTAGTATTTCTTTTAGGGTCATGAAAGGTATAATTGTAGTAAACTACAAAGCTAAAAGAAAAAAAATGGATCATGGAACAATGCTTACAGAAATGTCTGCAAACTGCCCAAAAGGTTAGTTATTGGAAACCTTCAAAAAGATATTTGACACAATGAAATATCACCTCATACCTATTAGTATGGCTGTAATTAAAAAAACAACAATAACAAGTATTGGTGAGGAGATGGAGAAATTGAAACCTTCAGACATTGCTGGTGTGAATGTAAAATGGTACAGCCACTGTGGAAGGCAGTTTGGCAGTTCCCCAAAAGCGAAGCATACAGTTACCATTTGACTCACCATTTCTGTTCCTAGCTCAAAACCCAAGAGAACTGAAAACATGTTCACACAAAAAATTGTATACAAATGTTCTCAGTGACATTATTCATAATAGCCAAAAGGAGGAAACAACCAAGATGGCCATCAACTGATGAATAGATAAACAAAACGTGGTATATCCAAAACAACAAAATATTATTCAGCCATAAAAATGAATGAAGTTCTGACACATAATGCTATCATATGGATGAACCTTGAAAACATTATGCTAAGTGAAAGAAGCCAGACATAAAAGGCCACATGTTGTATGATTCCACTTCGATTAAATGTCTGGAATAGATAAATCCACAGTGACAGAAAGTAGATTAGCAGTTGCCAGGGGCTGGGAGGAGAGAGGAATGGGAAGTGACTGTTTTTGTTTGGGAACCACAAAAATATTCTGGAATTAAATAATGGTGATGGGGAAGCAGATGTGGCTCAATCGATAGGGCTCCCGTTTACCATATGAGAGGCCCCGGGTTCGATTCCTGGGGCCTCCTGGTGAAGGCAAGCCAGCCCGGATGGCGCAGTGAGGTGACGCAGCAGGACGACCCAACAAAGGGAGACAAGCAGACACAGAAAAACACACAGCAAATGGACACTGAGAGCACAAGCAGCAATGGGGCGATAAATAAATAAATAAAATCTTTAAAAAAATAATAATAATAATGGTGATGTTTATACAACCTTGTGACTATACTAAAAACCAGTGAATTATTCCCTTTTTAATGATTTTATGATGCATGAATTATAACTCAAGAAATAGCATCTCAAAAAATAAAGAAAAAATGATATTTGAATGGTTCAAATGTTTACATAAGCAAAGCAGCTGAGGCCCTTCAGCAAATAGCAAATGAAGATGTTATAAAAAAAAACAAGCCCTCTTCTTCTCTCCCACCAGTGGTCCCCTTCCCACATCTTCTCTCTTTAGCGACCACATTTAGGTAGCGGATGGAGGCTAGCAAAGTAAATAATTGAGACAATGAAGACACAACTCTGAGTGAAAACAGAAGAATCAAAACAGGCAAAATCTATGTATCTCATGATCATCGGCATATTTGCCTGGGTATGTATCATAGTGGGGTTGCAAAATTTAATTGCACACAGAGAAACCAGGAAATGATCAGTATCTCTCAGATGAAAGCACTCAGGCTTCAGTCTCCCTAGTTTCTGCCCTTTAGATGCTGCCTGGACATTTGAGGAGAGGAGTGTGTGACTTTGGGGCATTGCAATGGGGAGCAGGGGCTCAGATCCACTTGGTTACTGCTTGCTCTGCAACCATGGCTGGATTGTGCCATCAGTGTAAAGTATGACCTGGTCTTTCTTGGTCTGGGCACCAGCCTGGTGGCATACTCTTGTTCACCCCCCAAAACTCACTAGGCCCTCACTGCTGCAGACCCCTGAGCCTCTGGTCCATTCTCCACCCAGCTTGTCATCTTGGTAGTCCTCTGCTCCCAGGGACCTCCACCAAGTCCAGCCTCAGCTCTGTGGTCCATTTACCCTCCTACTTTAGGTCTGGGAAAGTCCCATGACTCTCAACCCAACATCCGTGCAGTATGGGGCCCAGGGCAGCCTAGGGTAGGTAAATCCAGGGCCTCTCTCTCCTATGTCCACTCCCACTTGCATGACTCAACCCCCTCAGTTTGATATGCAATTCTCAGACCTGCCAGATTTTCAGGGTCTAACGAGCTTCATCCTTTGGAAGAGCCCTTCCTCTGCCCTTGGCTTTTCCTTCCTCTTACTTGAACACAAACCATGGGAAGCAAAAATCTGGACATACACAACCCATTCTTGCTCTCCTACCTCCCTCTCCAGGCCTTCTCCCCACAATCCCCTGTGAGTGGAAGAATCAGGCTTTTCCCCCTTCCTTCATCTAGCAGAGAATCTCAAGTTTTCACCAACACAGGCCAAAAGGGTGTCTGCTCTACCCGGTAGAACTACATGAGCTGGGTTGTCCAGGACGGGCCTTGCTATGCTGAAGATACATGTATGTAGAGAGAGGAATACATCAATTTGAAAAATCTCTTAATTCTCTTTTGCACGCCGGAGGCTGAATGCTAGCTCATCTTTCTCTGCATTCACACTGTAATATGCCAGATTTCCCAGTCCCATATGCTCCCAATCTCTTACACCAAGGCAAAAGGATACTGAAGAAGGCAAGAGAGAAATACATATTAATACTTTTCAAAATGTTACTCTGTTAACATTTGTACACATTATTTGATGGGGTATTTAGTACTTAAGACTATTAAGCAATCCCAGAATAGTTTTGGGTACTCGAGTATAAACCATAATGTACCATTTTCCTAGGTTAAAGAGTGCATTCTCTTGTGCTACCAGCAGATGCTCTTGCACTGTGATGATATGTAGATGCATGTAAACAGGAGACGGGTAACCTACAGGTTCATAGCCTGCTCTGGAACCAGAGGAACTGGATTCAAATCCTGGCTGCCATTTCCTTCAGGCAAGTTATATATACTGTGCTTTAGTTTCCTCATTTGTAAAATGGGAGCAATAATTTATAGGTCTTTAATGATGAATCAGTAAAGTAATACATATACAGTACTTAGAACAGTGGTTAGCATGAAGTAAAAGCATAATAAATACTGCTGTATGTGCATGTTTAATTCTGGTAGACATATAATTGTGATATGAATCTGACTCCCCTATAGCTCAGTAAATGTGGGCCAGGTCCTATGCTAAGTATTAAAGATTCAGTGTTGAACAAGACAAATACAGTCTCTGCCCTTGTGTGTTCATTAAAGCTGAAGATAAAGACCCTCCCAGCTCAGCGTACAGAGAAAAGACCAAGGCTTCTATCTTAGAGATTCCTCAGTTAGCCAGAGTTGTGTGGCTGTCCGGATGCCGGCCAGGCCACCCTTTTGAACTCTTGCCTCAGTTGGCATGCAACCTTTTTTCCCAGCCCTATTTTTTTTCAACTGCCCTTCGGGCTCATTCACAGCATCTGCTTGTATCTCTCAGGGTCTTTGATTCTCTTCAGGCGTGGCCAGCACTGTGCGCTGCCTTCTTCCGAGAATAACACAAGGGGGCAGTGGTGGCACTTGGGCTTTACAGTGATGAGCCAAAACAAAATTGAGCACTAGAAAAATGAAGAAAAGAAAAACTGATAGAAGGCAAGAAAGAAAAATAGGGGAGAGAAGAAGAGAAGGAAGAGAGGAATGGCAGAGGAAATGAGGAAGGGAGGGAGGAAGGAAGGGAGGAAGGCTGGGAGGGAAGGTGGAAGTAGGAAATGGAGGGTAGAATAGAGGGAGGGTGGGAGGGGGAAGGAAGAGAGGGAAGGAGGATGGAAGGAAGGGAAAGAAGTGTGGTCTGAGAGGGGTCAACGACAAATGTTGATGTTTTTGCCCAGGTCCCTGCATCAAGAACAAAGTATGGCATTAACCCGTCAACCCTGCAACGTGGGGAGAGGGTCTGATGTGAAGGGAGGAGGTGGGTGTGAAAGGGCCTCTGATGCTGAAGCCACCTGAGAGGGCTGCCTAAGAGGGCTGGGGGTAGGGGGCACCCAGCAGAAGCGATCCCAGCACCCTTAGGGAAGGCCCAACCAGCCCAGACCAGCTCCCTCAAGACCCTGTTCTTCCTCCCCGCTGGGCCCAGAATTTAGGCGTGTCCCTTTCTGGTTCGAAGCTGCTGTCAGCTTGGGCAGCTTTAGGGATTCCCTGTCTTCTGAGCCAGTGGAGGAGGAGCCCGAGGTCCCAGTTACCCTGCCCTCCCCAGCCCAACGCACGCCTACAGGGCATTTTCTTTCTAAAAGATTTACCACCAGGAAACAGGTAAGAGGTAACAAAAATAAACAGAGGGCAATTACCAAGATAAGGAAATCTTACAAGTTTTTCAGCCTCGGTCCTGGACACCAGTTTGTTTTTTTTCAAAACTAGGTTGAATTCAAGACTTTGCCTTTTTTCCGAGAGAACTAAGGTGACCAATCTTGTCCAGGTTTGCCTAGGACTGAGGGGGACTTTCAGTGCAAAAACAGGGTTAGTCCTGGGCAAACCTTGGTCAGCCTGCCTAGCAAGTGCTCAGACGCACCCCCTCCTGCCTTCAGACCAAGCTGAACAAAAGTGAGAGCTGGGCTCCTTCAGGGGGCAATCATTGGAACCTGGGCGGGTGGGGTGGTGATTGCTCCCCACCCCCCACCCCCAGCTCCTTCCCACCAAGATGGGATGGAGGAGAGGACAGGATTTCCTCCTCAGGCCACTTCACTTCCTCATGCCCAGGAAACCCTTTCCATCCCCACCCCACCTCCACGGCAGGTTGCAAACTGCTGATTCATGGAAGGCTAACTTATAAACCATCCAAGAATTCAAAACAAAGTCCAACAGCCTTGTTTGCTGCAGGACTTCCAATAAGGGGGTATGCCAGTGACACCGTACATTTCCTGAAGGAACACAAAGGATGAGGCCTTTCCCAAGTAACTGCAGCATTTCCTCCCTTTTTTCTCAAGGAGACACTGTGAGAGCCTCTTGGAGCCTGTGTTCTGAAGAGCATATGGCCCCAAACCTGTGGTTGACTCCACTTCAGCAGCTTTGTGCCTCTTCCCTAGGGATCACCCGGCACTTGTCACAGAGGAATCAACAGAACACTGAGGGCATTCTCTGAGATGGGCCCAGCGCCAGCCTGGCCACCCAAGCATTGCCCAGAGGGGTGTGTGAATGTGTGTGTGCACGGGCACACATGCTTGCTGGCAGGCTCCTCTGCCTAGGCTGCATGTATGGCCATTTAAGTCCCTCAAAAGCCTGCTATGCCTGCACACTTTACACTTCCCAAAAATTGTGGGGTCCGATTGGTGCAAATTCCAGCTACTACAGTTCTTGAGCCATCCCCTCCCACGCCTTCATGTGTAGCACCTACATCAGGTTACTGTGGACAAATGGCAATTGTGTTATATTTTTGCTTAACTGTGCTACTTTGCATATTTTATGTTTTCTGGTAGCATTGATGATTATGGATATGAGGGGAGTGGTGAAATCCAACACATATGTCATCATGTTTTTTGTTTTCCAAAGATACATCTTCATTTTTCTCTTTTTTTTAATAACAAAAAAACAACTTGTGGATTTATAGGCTGAAAACAAACTCTTGAGTAAATTAGGAACTGGAACTTGAATTCCTTATTTATTCCCTCCTCTAGCTAATGTTGCCGGCTTTTCTAAATCTGAGTGCTAGTGCTGAGAAAAAAAAAAAGGGTGCCCTCTGCGGGGCATTTATCACCTGTAAATTTCCATGATCAATTGCTCCTCTAATCTCTGAATTCCTTTCCTCCAGAGCAAATTGACTTTCCTGAAGGTGACCTTTGAGCTCAGTCGTTTTGCAGGTTTTAAGAGGCAAACTCTGGGAGTTTGTGGCTTCCTGGAGGCGTGAGGCTGCTACCCGTGCCCTCCCCTCGAGGGTGGTTCAACTGGGCAACAGGGCAATAGCCACCTCCTGGGGTTGTTCTCTCAGGCAGCCTGAGGCAGAGGCAACAAGGGAAAACAGCAGCAACCAGTTCTTTAACTGAAACATTTCCAGCCCTATTTCCTAAGTGAAACAGAATGGCTAAGTGTCCCTGCTGTAATGTAAATAATGGAAATCAGTCTTTTCTCACACATCCTGGTGAGCATGTGTCAGCCTTTCAAATCAAAGGCTCCTAGACTCACACATATGCTATGTGCTATTAAAGTTGATTTCTGGCAAGTGGGCTGTATTTGAGAGATGGCAAATACTTACATGGAGTTAAAAACAAAACTGGCTTTCACTCTCCTATTTGGCTCAACTTTCTCTCAGTTTTGTTTGTATTTTTAAAAATTGACTACACCCTTTAGTAAATTCCTTCCTTCTTTACCAACTGGTTTCAAGTTGGCCTTGGAAATGTTGAAATGTCAACGAGAAAGTTGAAGCTATCTAAAGCGGAAGGTTCCTGAGAAAAATCAGCCTCCCTTGGTTCCCTCTCCGTGTTTTAGACTAACTGAGGTCACCTTTTGAAGAACCACTGTCCAGTCTTTCAACCCGAAAACGAGATCGATTCCTACCGACTGCTCACACTGCTGACAGCGCAGCGTTACTATGAAGAGGCCCCGTGCGCGCTTCCCCAGCGGAAGCATTTTACATAACTAGCGTCACCACCAAAACCAGGAAAGTGACACTGGCCTAATACAATTCACGAGACACAGACCTTGGACAGATTTTTCACCAGCTTTTGCACGCTCTTTTTTTTTTTTTTTTTGGTTTATGTCTTGGAGTGCAGTTCTATGACGTTTTATTACATCTATAGATTTGTATAACTACCACAATAATCAAGATAGATGTATATATTTTTAATTGATCTAAGAGTTATTGTGTTAGTTATCTCATCTGTTTCTTACTTTTAAAAAATATACGGGGGAGGGGGGGAGTGAATGTGGCTTAAGCAGCTGATTACTCGCCTCCCACATGGGAGGTTCCAGGTTCCTTTCCTGGTGCCTCCTGAAGAAGACAAACAAACAATGAGCAGACATCAAGCAAAAACAACAAGCAGACAATGAGAAAAAAACAAAGAGCAGAGCAGACAATGAGCACAAACAACAGCAAAAAAACAACGAGCAAAAAAGCAATGAGCAAATAGACAAGGGAGCCATGGGGGTGGGGCATGCAATATACAGGCAAGAGGATGTAGCTCAAGTGGTTGAGCACCTGCTTCCCATATAGAGGTTCCGGGTTCGATCCTGGGTGCCTCCTAAAAACAAACAAACAAACAAACAAACAAAAAAAACCGACTCTCATTGGGGAGTAGATGTAGCTCAGTGGTTGAGCAACTGCTTCCCATGTACAAGGTCCTGGATTCAATCCCTGGTTTCCAAATATATATATATATATAAATACACACACACACACACACTAAGCACTGCACTCTTAAGATCCATCCACATTCCCAGATATGTATCTAGCCCATTGCTCCTAACTTCCATAAAACCCTATACCATACTTCCATCACATTTTACTCTCATCTCTCCCAGTAGATATCCAAGTTGCCTTGAATTGTCCACCACCAAAAATAAGATTCAAATAAACATCCTTGGGCCTGTCCCATTATGGAGCTGTGTGAGAATTTCTGCAGGGTATATTACTAGAAGCTGAATTGCTGTATCATTTTTTATTTAACCAAGAACTGCCAGGTTGTTCTCCCAAATGGCAGCTCCAGTCTACCCTCCCTCCCACCAGCAAAGCCTGAGTGTTTCTATATCCTCACATCCAAGCCAACACTTGTCATTACCAAGTTTCTAATTATTGCAAGTCAAATGGGGGTGGAGGGGAGTATTTAATTTGCCTTTTTCTGATTGCTCATGGTTTGATAATTTCTTCAAAGGTTATTGGCTTTTTAAAATTCTTCCTCTGTAAATTGCCTGTCCATGTCATTTGTCTGTTGTTTCCAGTGGGGCTGCTGCTTTTTCTTAGGAATGTACAAAAGTTGCTGTCTGTACAGATTCACCTTCCTTTTCTATTGCCTTTCTCTCTCTATCACCCCACCTGCTTCCTCTGGACTTGGAGAATAGAAGTTCAAGTAGAAGGGAAGAAAACGTAGCCAGGTAGAGGGAAGAGGGACGTAGGAAGCATGAGTATTTCTAGGCATAAGAGACTTTGTGGGGCCCCCAAACAGAAACCCAAAGGCAGCCCTGGATTAGAGGAGACATTGAGAATTCTCTGTGGCTCCCCGGTTGCCTTGGCCCAGCCCTGGCTAAGATCAATGGGTACATATCAATTAGATCCCCAGCTGTTTCTGACTAGGTACCTGCTTTAGGCCACTGAGTGCCCACCTGCAACTAAGCCAACAATTCACCTTATACTAACAGGCATAGGGTCTAGTAAGTATCAGGACCAAATTAAGAAATCACACAGAAGGTCATTTGTATCTTCCAAAACTCCGCCCTCTGATTTGGCTTCTTTGAGGACTTCAAAATATTAAGGAAGAAGGCCATGGAGTAGTCAGAAGATCTTTCCTTTAAAAAAAGCACTGTTGTTGCCAAAGCTGGACAATGTTGAGAGGAAGGCAGAAGCAGGTTGGGAGAAGGCAGCTGGGTGTGGGCAGGGCCAATGTCACAGAAGCAGGAGCTGAGGGGTTTGATTCGGGCTATGATGTGGTTTCTAAAGTGAGCTGGTTTTATCCATCATTAATTTTACTTCTATATAAACTGTACCATCTCATTGTTTTTCATGGTAACTTCCCTAAGAGGCCTCCTAAACTTCTCCATGAGTCTCCAAACCCCCAGCACATGGATTTCCAGGCAACATGTTTTGGAACACTCACTAGGCAAACCCTATCCTAGATGAGGGTGGGTAGATGATCAGATATGGAATTCTGCCAGAAGAGGCTCAACATCCATTCGACTCTGAAAACAGCTAGTACAGTCTATCAGTATGCCTCTTCCACGTTAAAATTTTAAGAGAATTTTTTTTAAGTTCTCTCTTTTGAAAAAAATTGAATGACTTGACTGAGAATACTTACAGAGCTATTGCAAGTATGAAGACCTCAATCTAGTGTGAATATTTTGGCAAACAAACCTCCCTGTAAAGGAGTCCATTCAACAATTTAACAAGTTGTTGCCTATTAATCCAAAGTACTTGGTAGATGTATTTTTTTAAATAAAGTATTACTGCTGAACTATACCCAAGGTCAAAGAAAAAATTTCACTGGACAATGTTATATGGCAAGGATGACTTTATTCAAAGCTATATGCAATAGGGAAGAGAGAGAGACCAGAGGCTATTGTGATAGAGAGCAAGACCAGAAATCTTTCTCAATAGGGTAGAGAGAGAAGAGGCTCAAGTCACCTGAAGCAGAGAGCAGGAGAGTTCTTAAGGGCTGGAGGGAGGTAGTGGGAAAGTTCTGGAGGGGGAGGTCAAACAACAGGGTGTGTCGGTGACATGGAGTTACCTCCTAAGTTTACTGTGGAGAGCAGGGGGAACATGTTCTATCTGGATCAAGTAAGGCCCAGTGAGGGAGGTCAGAGTCCCGAGGTCAAGGAGAAGCTGTCTAAGCTTTAATCCAATGAAAAAGAAAAGGCCTTCTTGATAAGCAACAAACAGTGGAGAATTTCTTAACCTATGCTGTTTTCCAGGGTCACAGGGTTCAGGTAAAATTCAGCATTGTCAGCAATCACCTCTATACATATGAAATTTAAGATTTTATATTAGGTTTTATAATCTTCGGGTGGAGGTAGGAACCTTCATAAACAATACATAAAACTCAGAAGCCATAAAGGAAAAATGCAGATGTGACTACATCCTACTACTAGTAATTAAAAATCTTCTGCCTGGCAACAAAAATGATATAGACAAAACCAAACTAAAAGACAACAGATAGACTGGGAGAAACGATTGCATCATGTACAAGACAAGTTAATGGCCATCCTTTCAAAGGCAGTTCCTACAAACCTAAGAAAAAGGACCAAACCAACAGCAACAAAAAGGGAGGTGGGGATAGGATAGGAACAGAGAATTCACAAAAGAATTGCAAATGGCCAAAAAAGATGTGAAAAGATAGTCAACCTACTAAAGAAATGAAAATTTCAAATAAAACATTTTTCTCCTCATATGTTAAAAAATTGAGTGTAGGGAAATATTGGACCTTTGTTAGTGGGCATATAAATTGGTACATAATTTTGTTGGAAGACGTTTTTGCAGTAACTCTTAAATTTTAAATATGCTATGTGGTATCCTAGCAATTCCACATCAAGAAATATATTCTATTTTAATGCTTGCTCATATACATACCAATATGTTTGCATGGGGAACAATCAAATAAATTTTGGTACATCCATTCAATGGAACACTATGTACCCATTAAGAAGAATGGAATGTCACTATAAATACTGATCTGAAAAATGTCTGCGATATATTTTAAGTGAAAGAATCAAATTGCAGAGTAATTTATAAAAATTATGAATATAGATAAATAGATCTTAAGAGTGATTAAACTTGAGCTTAGTAAAATGTCTTGCATTCAACGAAGTGTCTTGATACATACCAACATATTAAGTGGTAGGATTATAAGTTTTTCTATCTCATTTTGTGTTGTAGGGCTGTGGTAGATTGAGTTATGTACCCTAGGGAGAAAAACACGTTCTTAATCTTAACTCCATTCTTGTGGGTGTGAATCCATTGTAAATAAGGCCTTTTGAAGAGGTTATCTTTACTTAAGGTGTAGTGAACTGAATCAGGATGGTTCTTATTACTGGAGGCCTTGAAAAAGAGAAAACCATGGTGGTGGGAAGGAGGAACAGGTAGCCAAAAACAGCAAGTCAGTGGATCCCAGAAGAGATAGGAGAGGACATCACCATGTGACAGGAAAGCCAAAGAACCCCAAGGATCACCAGCAGAACAGCACCAGAACGCCACGGTCTCCAGGCAGAAAGCAAGCCTTGTCGCTATCTTGATGTGGTACTTCTGGCCTCTGAAGCCATGAGCCAGTAAATGTTTGTGTGGTATTTGTGATAGCAGCTCAGGCAAAACTAAGACATGGACTTTTCCAAAAATAGCCTGTCATAGGCTTCCCACATCATCACATGACTCCACAGATAAGGGGGTAAACTCTTCAAGGTCATGATCTGGGACAACCTTCTCTATATTTTCCACAACTAGCTCAGTATTGGCACCAAGGGGAGACTCAAGAAATGCTTGTTGAAGAGTCTAGGAGTTGACACTTCCCCACTCCTACCTGGAAATGGTAAAGTAGCTTTATCATGATTTCAGGTTCAGCTTGAGTCAAACTTTCAGAGTAAGCTGCAAAGAAGTTTATTGAAAGCAGAAGTATAAGGCAGCAGGACCCCCCACCCCAAGGCTGCTTCCAGTTTCTCCTTACCAGGGGCTGCATCAGCTGCCACCAGGCACATCAACTAATACACTGAAAGAAAGAGCATTCCTTAATGGGTACAGAATTTCTGTTTGGGGTGATAAAATATATTCTGGAACTAGATTGCGGTGATCATCACACAACATTGTAATTAATGCCACTGAATTTTATATTTCTAAATGGTTAAAATGACCAATTTACGTTACATATTTTACCAAACTAAAAAAAGTTAGGAAAGGGAGGAAAGGAGGGAGGGAGAGAAAGAAAGAAAGGAAAAGAAAGAAAGAAAGAGAGAGAGAACGAGAGAGAGAGAACGAGAGAGAGAGGAAGGGAGGGAGGGAGGAAGGAAGGAAGGAAGAGAGGGAGGGAGGGAGGGAAGCATTTCTCCAGTTTGTTTCAGGTTGAAGGTTCTCAACTCCAGTTTTCAAGAAAAACCTTCAAGCTCAGAACTAAAGGACCCAGTGGGATAAATAACCATCAGGTAAGGGGGACAGTGGCCAAGGAGAGAAGCAATAGAGGAGAAAGAAAAGCAAGAGAGAGGAAACAAAGGAAAAGGAAGGAATGAGAAGAGAAGGCAAGAGAAAAGAAGGAAAGCAAGTCATGTGAAGCCACAAGGAATTTACAGAGAGCAATCGGGAAGAAACTCACAAGATTCTATATTTACATATAGAAAAATTCACCAAAAATCTGCGTGACCTGGTCTTGCTGTTGTCATCAAGACCTATCTGAAGATGACCACACGTAATTACATCATTAATACAATAAATCTGATGAAGTAAATCTCCAAACTGGATTTCCAAGCTTTGGCTCATGAGCACACTCCTCCCTACAGCCTGGACCTTCAGATGGGGTCTAACATCCCCACGATGTGTCTTGCTCTTCAGTCTGGTGTCATATTATCAAGAGCTAACTTTTGTCAAGGTCCTACTAAATGCCATTATTCAAAGCTCTTTGCTTATATCAATTCTTTTAATCTTTATAACAGCCTTATGAGGTACATATAAAGTAGGAGCCCTAATTTACAATTGTGGAAGTGTCTGTGTGGTCATGTAATTTGCCCAAGATCAATCAGTTAGTTACTGTGCAGCTCTGAGACAATGCTGCTGCTGCTGCTTTTTTTTTTTTTTTATAACAAATCAATTTTATTGATACATATTATTAAAGCATAAATCCATCCAAAGTATACAATCAATGGTAGTTGGTATAATCACATAGTTGTATATTCATCACTTCAATCATTGTTAGAGCATTTTCATTATTCCAATAATAATAATAAACAAAAAAACAAGCAAACAAACAAAAAACGCATCACCTTTCAATCTCTCTATGCGGCCCTTGCTGTACATAGCTATAACTCTGTTTTCTTCTCTCTAGTTTATTTGTATTTATATTTTGTAAAAACAGTCTTATATATGCAATATCCATATTTGTATTTCACATGAGGTTTCATAATGTTATGCAGTCCCTTGTTACATTTTTTAGCTTTCCTTCTAGTAATATACATGACCTTAGACTTTCCTTTTCAACCCGTCATACCCATATAATAGCTCTGCTAGTTACAAACACTGTGATGTGCTTTCACCATTTCTATTCATTTACAAACAGCCTTTTTACCAATTTTGCACAGATTAAACCTCAGCTTTCCATTCTCTACCCTCATTCTATTTTCTGGTGACCTATATTCTAATTAACTCCATGAGTTTACACAATATATTTAGTTCATAATACTGCAATCATACAGTATTTGTCCTTTTGTATCTGGCTTGCTTCACTCAACATAATGTCCTCCAGGTTCATCCATGTAGTCATATGATTCGCAACTTCATTTCTTCTTACAGCTGCATAATATTCCATCGTGTGCATACACCACAATTTGTTTATCTGTTTATCAGTTGAGGGACACCTGGGTTGTTTCCATCTTTTGGCAATTGTGAATAATGCCGCTATGAACATCGGTGTGCAGATATCTGTTCGTGTCACTGCTCTCAGTTTTTCTGGGAAAATACCTAGGAATGGTATTGCTGCGTCTCACGGCAAGTCTATATTCAACTTCATTAGGAACTACCAAACAGTCCTCCACAGTGGCTGTACCATTCTACATTCCCACCAACAGTGAATAAGTGTTCCTATCTCTCCACATCCTCTCCAACACTTGTAGTTTTTCAACTTTTAAATAGTAGCAATTCTAATAGGTATAAAATATCTCATTGTAGATTTAATTTGCGTTTCCCTAATAGCTAGTGATGCTGAACATTTTTAATGTGTTTTTTCACCATTTGTATTTCTTCTTTGGACAATTGCCTATTCAAGTCATTTGCACATTTTTTAATTGGGTAGCTTGTTTTTTATTGTTGAGTTGTAGTATTTCTTTATATATCATGGATAGTAAATCCTTATTGGATATGTGATTTCCAAATATTTTCTACCATTTAGTCAGCTGCCTTTTCACCCTTTTGACAAAAGTCCTTAGAAGAGGCAAAAGTGTTTCATTTTGAGGAGGTCCCATTTATCTATTTTTTATGCTCGTGCTTTGGGTATAAGGTTTAAGAAACCACTGCCTACCACAAGATCTTGAAGATGTTTTCTACATTTTTTTCTAAGAGTTTCATGGTTGTTGCTTTTATGTTTAGGTCCTTGAGTCAATTTTTGTATAAGGTGCAAGATAGGGGTCCTCTTTCTTTCTTTTGGATATGGATATACAGTTCTCCCAGCATCGTTTGCTGAATAAACTGTTTTGGCCCATCTGGGAGGCTTGACAGCCTTGTCACAAATTATTTGATGGTAGATTTGAGGGTCTATTTCTGAGTTCCCAATTCAGTTCCATTGGTCTATGTGTCTGTCTTTATGCCAGTTCCATGCTGGGTTTTTTGTTGTTGTTGTTTTACCACTGTAGCTAAGTAACATGCTTTAAAGTCAGGAAGTGAGAGTCCTCCAACTTCATTCTTCTTTTTAAAGACATTTTTGCTATTCAGGGCCCCTTATCCTTCCAAATAAATTTGATAATTGGTTTTTCCATTTCTACAAAAAAGGCTGTTAGGATTTTTATTGGGACTGTGTTGAATCTATAAATCAGTTTGGGTAGAATTGACATTTTAATGATATTTAGTCTTCTAGTCCATGAACATGGAATGTCCTTCCATTTATTTAAGTATTCTTTGGTTTCTTGTAGCAATGTTTTGTAGTTTTCTGAATATAGGTCCTTTATGTCCTTGGTTAAGTTTATTCCTAAATATTTTATTCTTTTTGTCACTGCTATAAATGAATTTTTTTCTGATTTCTTTCTCAGATTGCTCATTAGTAGTGTATAGTAATGCTATTGACTTTTGTGTATTAATCTTGTATCCTGCCACTTTGTTGAACTTGTCTTTTAATTCGAGTAGCTTTGTTGTGGATTTTCCAGCATTTTCTAGATATAGGATCATATCATCAGCAAACAGTGAAAGTTTTACTTCTTTCTTTCCTATTTGGGTGTCTTTTATATCTTTATCTAGCCTAATTGCTCTAGCTAGAACTTCTAGCACAATATTTGAATAACAGTGGTGACAGTGAGCATCCTTGTTTTGTTCCTGATCTCAGCAGGAAATCTTTCAGCCGTCATCATTGAGTGAAAAGCTATAGGTTTTTCATATATACATTTTAGCATATTGAGAAAGTTTCCTTCTATTCCTATCTTTTGGAGTGTTTTTGTCAAGAAAAGATGCTGTATTTTGTTAAATGTCTTTTCTGCATCAATCGAGAGGATCATGTGGTTGTTCTTTTTCAATTTATTAATGTGGCTTATTACACTGATTGATTTTCTTCTGTTGAACCACCTTGCATACCTGGGATAAAACCCACTTGATCTTGGTATATAATTCATTTAAAGTGCTTTTGGATTCAGTGAGGTGAGTATTTTGTTGAGGATTTTTGCATGTATATTCATTAGAGTTATTGGTCTGTAATTTTCATATTTTTGTAGTATCTTTATCTGGTTTTGGTATTAGAGTGATGTTGACTTCATAGAATAAATACAGTAGCATTCTTTCCTGTTCAATTTTTTGGAAGAGCTTGAGCAAGATTGGTATTAGATCTTCTTTGAATGGTTGGTAGAATTCACCTGTGAAGCCATCTGGTCCTGGGCTTTTCATCTTTGGGAGGTTTGTGATGACTGTTTCAATCTTTTCACTTGTGATTGGTTTGTTGAGGTCATCTATTTCTTTTAGGTTGTGTATTTCTAGGAATTTGTCCATCTCGTCTACATTGTCTAGTTTTTTGTTCTACAGTTGTTCATAGTATTCTCTTATGAGCTATCTTATTTCTGCATGGTCAGTAGTAATGCCCCACCCCCCTTTTCTGATTTTATTTCTTTGCATGTTCTCTCTTTTTTCCTTTGTCAGCCTAGCTAAGGGTTTGTCAATTTTGTTGATCTTCTCAAAGACCCAATTTTTAAAAAATTCTCTATTGTTTTTGTTGTTGTTGCTGTTCTCAATTTCATTTATTTCTGCTCTGATCTTTACTATTTCATTCCTTTGGCTTGGCTTGAAATTAGTTTGATGTTCTTTTTCTAGTTGCTCCAGGTGTTCCATTAGATTTTCCATTTTAGCTCTGTCTTCTTTTTTAAGGTAAGCATTGAGGGCTATAAATTTCCCTCTCAGCACTGCCTTTGCGGTGTCCCATAGGTTTTGATATGTTTTATTCTCATTTTCATTCATCTCAAGATATACTGAATTCTCTTGCAATTTCTTCTTTAACCCACTGATTATTTAAGAGTGTGCTGTTTAATCTCCTTATATTTATGAATTCCCTTTCTCTGTCCATTATTGATTTCCTGCTTCATTCCATTATGATCAGAGAAAGTGTTTTGTATAATTTCAATCTTTTAAAATTTATTGAGAACTGTCTTGTGACCCAACACATGTTCTATCCTGGAGAAGGATCCATGAGTACTTGAAAACGATGTATATTCTGCTATTAGGGTATGTAATGCTCTATAGATGTCTATTAGGTCTATTTCATTTATTATATTATTCAAACTCTGTTTCTTTATTGATTCTCTGCCCAGATGTTGTATCCAATACTGAGAGTGATGTACTGAAGTCTCCAACTATTATTGTAGAGACATCTATTTCTCCCTTCAGTTTTGCCAATGTGTGCATCATGTATCTTGGGGCACTCAGGTTAGGTGCATAAATATTTATTATAGTTTTTTTCTTGCTGAATTGCCTCTTTTATTAATATATAATGATCTTCTTCATCCCTTATAATAATTTTGCATTTAAAATCTATTTTGTCAGATATTAATATTGCTACTCCAAATCCTTTTTAGTTACTGTTTGCATAGAATATCTTTTTCCAACATTTCACATTCAACCTGGTTGTGTCCTTATGTCTAAGGTGAGTCCTTATGTCTGAGGTGTGTCCTTATGTCTTCTCCTAGTCTCTTGCCCTTGTTTTTACCTTTCATGCTGCAGCACTCCCTTTAATATTTCTTGTAATTTTGGTCTTTTGGTAATACTCTCTCAGTTTTTGTTTGTCTGTGACTTTAAACTCACCCTCATTTTTGAAGGACAGTTTTGCTGGATACAGAATTCTTGGCTGGAGGTTTTTCTCTTTCAGTACCTTAAATACATCATACCACTTTCTTCTCACCTCCAAGATTTCTGATGAGAAGTTGGCACTTAATCTTATTGAGGTTCCCTTGTATGTGATGCTTTGCTTTTCTCTTGATGCTTTCAGAATCTTCATTTTATTGCTATTTGTCATTGTGAATAGTAGATGTCTCATAGGAGATCTTTTCAGATTTATTCTCTTTGGGATATGTTGTCCTTCTTGGATATTGATATTTATGTCTTTCATAAGGGTTGGGAAGTTCTCGTTCTTTATTTCCTCAAATATTTTTTCTGCCCCTTTTCCATTCTCTTCTCCTTCTGGGACATCAAACACGTACACTTGTGTGTTTCACATTGTCATTCAATTCCCTGAGACCCTGTTCCATTTTTTCCATTATTTTTTCTTTCTGTTCTCCTATCTTTTCCAGTTTGGATGTTCTGTCCTTAGAATCACTAATTCTAAGTTCTGTCTTTGAGCAATTCAAATCTCCTGTTATGTCCTTCTAATGTGTATTTAATCTCATCCATCATGTCTTTCATTCCCATAAGCTCTGTTACTTTTATTTGCAGACTTTCATATTGTTCTTTATGCTTATCGGTGTCTTCTTAATATCCTTTATCTCTTTAGTCATATTTTCCTTCAATTCTTTGAATTAATTTAGGAGATTTGTGTGACTATTATTGACTAGTTGTCTTAAATCCTGTATCTCATCTTGATATTTGGTTTGTTCCTTAACTGGGCCATCCCTTCCTGTTTCTAGTGTGGCTTGTAATTTTTTTTTTTTTTTTTTTTTTTTTTGGAGGTACCAGGGATTCAACCTGGGACTTCATACGTAGGAAGCAGGATCTCAACCACTGACTTACACTGACTTACACCACTCCCCAGGCTTGTAATTTTTGCTGATGTCTAGGCATCTGAATATGTTGATGAATTTACTATGGTGGTCAATTTCTCTCTCTTGCCTAATGTTTTTTTTTTTTTTTTTCCTACAGCTCCTTTTAAATTTTGGTTCAACTTATTCTGAATCTTAAGTTATCAAAATTGGGCCAGGGACTCACTAATGGGGTGCAGATTTTCTCGCAGAGGGCTAAAGAGAGACCTAAAAGCAGTTTTTCTCCTTGCAATTTCCTGACTGCCAGCAGATGGTGCTTGTTGGTGAACCTTTCCATGGAGGTGTTTCTTTCAACCTCATCTTTCCAATGTTTCTGGTCTGGCCACAGCTGATATTCAAAGAGGCTCTGTTGCCTTAATTCACTGAAGAGAAGCCCTCTGCCTCACTCTCCCTCTTCCCTTGTAACAATTGACCAGGAGGAAGACATCTGTTCTCCTCTCAGTCTGCTGCATTGAGCCAGGGGTTTTATCCAGGCTTAATGCCTTGAGGGTGGAGGATGGGAACCCTTCCTGGCTGCCTTCGGGGCTTGGTAACTCATGTTTGTTGTTTCAGGTTCTTTTCTTTCTGTCCCTCTCCCTCCTGGAAGTTGCAAAGCACTGTCCTATTCTGCTGGCCCCCAAAGCAGGTCCCTCAGATAGCTTTTGGCCCTTTTTTTTTTGTTTTTTTTTTTTTGAGAAAGTTGAGCCTGGCCTGTCTACTCTGCTGCCATTTCCTGGAACTCCTTGAGACAGTGCTTCTTAAACTTTAGTGTGCATTAGAATCACCTGCGTGTTGGGGATTGACCCATGTCCCCGTAAAGACTTGTTAAAGTCTAAAGCCCTAGTCCTGTGGACATGAACTTATTTGTAAACAGGACCATCAATGATTCTATTTGATTCAATATGGCCAAGTCCTTATAAAGCAGAGGAAACTTGGAAACAATCAGTTATTAAAAACCGGAAGTAGAATCCAGAGGAGAGAGATCAACATGTGACTGAGACAAAGATGTATCTAAGGAACCCCTAGGGTTGGTGGCAAGCCAATACCAGAATGCTACAGAATCCAGGAGAAAGCATAGCCTGCTAATACCTTGATGTTGGACTTCCAGCCTCCAAACTATCAGCCAATAAATTCCTATTGTTTAAGCCAACCAGCCTGTCTGCTGATCATAGCAGTTCTGACAAACTAAGACACTGGGCATCTTATTAAAATGCAGATTCTGATTGAGGAGGTCTTAGGTCAATCCTGGGATTCTCAGCGATCTTTAGTTAGACCTTCACAGCCAAGTTGTAATATCAACTCTCCAAAAAACTAACTAGCTGTGTGCCTCAAGGACATAGAGTAACCTCACTGTTTATAATGAGAGATGGGAGGGAATGATATCTGGATGCTGTCCAGCTCTATAGTTTAATAACAATTGCTACACGTAAAACCCCAGTAGAAAAAGTCACCACTGCTATCCCATTCCCAGGCCCCAAATTACATTCACCCAAAACATACTTACTGGGGTACTGAACTAGGCACTGGGGATTATAAGAGTCTCAAAGGCAATGTCTGTCACCATGGAGACTAGTCTTCTGGGGTACAAAGAATGTGGACCCATGGTGTCATAAGCTCTATCTTAGAGAAAGATCGTGGCAGGCATTGGAGTAATGGAAATGTTCTACAATTGACTGAGGTGATGACAGCACAACTCTGTGATGAAAATGAGAGCCACTGAGTGTACACTGTGAATGGATTGTACAAAGCATGGGACTGTATAAAACAGTGAACCCAGTGGTGGAAGATGGACTGTGGTTAACAGGACAAATATAAAAATGTTCTCTCATGAACGATAACAAGTATATACTACTAATATTGGGTATTAATAATTGGGTGGGATAGGGGAAATACACCAAATGTAAGATATGGGCTGTAGTTAGAAGTAATATTTTGACGATACTTTTTCATAGTTTATAACAAATGTTTCACAACAATGCAAGATATTGGTGGTGGGGTGATGTATGGGAACCTTGTATGATGACGTGCATGTTTGTTTTATAAATTCACAACTTTTACTATATATTTATTGTTTATGTATGTTAATGTTTGGATAATATACTTCAATAAAATTTTATTTAAAAATATTAATAACAAAAGAAGTTAACTGTAGTAGATTAGAAGTTACCAAAGTGAGGGGGGCATGAGAAGTTATTTCTTAATGAGTAGAGAGTTTCTGTTTGGGGTGATGACAAAGTTTTGGTAATGGATAGTATTGATGGTAGCACAATATTGTAAAAGAAATTAATGTCACTGAATTTGACACTTTAAAAACGTTACAATGGGAAATTTTATGTGATGTATATAGTTACCACAATAAAATGTTTAAAAAAGAAGTTAATTATGGTTGGCCTTCAGATGGAAGGGGAGGGACTGGGGGAAATAGACTGAGGAGGCCTGAGCAGAGTCTAGGTCACAACTGATACTTACTGGGGGACTTAAAGACCCAGTGATGGGAAGCGGCTGTGGCTCAATCAGTAGGGCTCCCGTTTACCATATGGGAGGCCCCGGGTTCGGTTCCCGGGGCCTCCTGGTGAAGGCAAGCCCACCCGCACGGCGTGGTTAGCTGACCCAGCGAGCACAAGCAGCAAGGGGGGGATAAATGAATAAATAAATAAAATCTTTAAAAAAAAAAAAAAAAAAAGACCCAGTGTTGATGCATATACTGTGTGTAGTTTTAAGCAGGAAAGGGAGAGATGAGATTTGCGATTTAGGAAGCTACAGTGTGTAGAAGGGACTGTTGTATGCAGGGGAGGGGCTCAAGGTTGGAGACAGGGTGCAGTTAGGAGCCCAATGCCATTGTCCACGAGAGAAACCAGGACAGCAGAGAAAGAGGTCAATTAGAGAGGCACTAGAAAAGAGAGAGCTGACTGAACAAAACTAGGGATGAGAAGCTATGAGTGAGAAGTTTTATTTTACTCATAATGAGCCAGACAGATGTTATAACCAGTTCAAAGGAGAAGTTGAAAATTAGACACATTTATAGATCAAGAATATTAAAATAAATGTGCAAATGGAGGCAAACTGGCTTCTTCCACAGTGGGGGAGAGAAGTTATTTGAACTTCTGCCAGATAGGACAGCATTTTCATTTTGATAGTCAAGAATTGCTTTCATTGGGATCAGTTATATGCAATTTACAGAGCTGTAAAATAGCTCCCATGGAATCAGATAACTCAGAGAGGTGTCCTCTAGACAGTGCATAGCTTTCCACTGAAGCAAGAATGTTTCTGTCCAGCAGGAAGACTCCATGTCTGGCTTGGGCTCTGAGATGGATGGTTGTGACATACACCATCCTGGGAATGTGGGGAAATAGGGGGGTTCTAGGGGACTGAGGGAAAAGAGAGGCTGATAAATTTTCTAGGTCACATTTCAGTAGCTAACTTTTCCACCTGACGAAGGTGTGCCTGGGCACATCTTGGTGTCCATTCCATTGCCCAAGTAAATATTGAAGGATATTAAGAGGAACCTCTCCTCACAAAACAGGGTACAATTGAAAGGAATGATGGGGTATTAGAACCAGATAGGCGCAAAAGACCAAACATCTAAGGCTGATGGCATGTATCAATCTGTGATCCTGCCTTGGGCAGGTTGGTCCTTTATAATTTCAAGGTTAAAGTGCCCCCAGACTCAGTGGCTTCAACCTTTTGCCAGGATTGCTTAAAAAGTCTCTCTGCTTTTCAGCCACAGTTGACATGTATTGAACACCATTTCTACAAAAGGCTTGGAAGAAACTTCCAGTATGGCTGTTGTCAATTTGGAATGCATTTTTCATTAGAAAAAAAATGTCACCAATGTGCTCACTTTTCCAACTCTACCACAAAGACTTCTAAATACAAGGGCTACTTTCAAACCAAAAACTGGAAAATGTGAAATGCAAAAGATTGTTTTCAATTTGTCAATTTCTAGGAGAGGATATATACAATTAATTTTAAAAATTAAATTAGTTTTATGACTTACATGTACTGAACACAATAAAATTGGTTGAAGCTTGGGGCTTCCTTGAACATTTCATATCATATAGTTATTAGATGCAAGATGCAATTCTGATAGTATATATTGGACCTTTTAAAACTAAGTAAAGCCACTTGTAGGAGTATTAATTAAATATAGCCAGTACATAAGAAGATGAAAAGGGAGCAAGAATCATTTGTGTAGATTCTGGAAGGAATTCTGGGTTTCTCAGCCTCCATACCTCTTGGTTCCTCCCAGCATATAGCATCTGAGTTTTCCTACTGGCCCAGTCCCACCTCCAGCCAAGGACGCACTTACACAGAGGTGCTTGAGTACCCCTGGGCTGCCATAATAGGTTTTGGGCCCTGAGACCTACCACACAGGACCTGTTGCAGAGGGATTAGAGTTCAAGGTCGGTAAAGAAGATGTGTCTTGCTCTTGCCAGTCCCCTACCCTGAGCCCTAGCCCACAGATTAGGACCCTGCTCCCTGCCAATGGATTTCTCTGATGTCAAAGTCACTGGACTTTGAGTATCACTTCCCCCAGATTCGCCTCCATCATGCTCTGCCTGCCTGTTGGAACATCCTGACCTCTGGGGTCAGGCCCACCCACCCCTGCTGAGTGCCCGTCAGAACTCTGATCCCCTTTCATTGTTGCCTTCAAGCGCTCTGCCCTGGACACCACACTGAATCTTAGCCCAGCACCGGCTGCTGGTCTGATGCTGGTCTGATGCCACCACAAAAGCCTGGCCCTGTCCAGTCTGCCTTCTCTGTCTACAGTGTTCTGAGCCATGTTTGTCTTCACTCTGAAAATCCAGTGAACACCGGGATGCAGTACTGTTGAAATTTACACCAAAAGTGAAGGGTTCCCCTTTTCATAGATTCACGTCCTAAGGAAACATCAAGGGACATTGAGAGCCTTCGGTTCCAGTGTGCTTATTCTTTACCCAGCCATCTCTTCTGACAAACAGAAATTTTACTCTAAAAATTATCTCAGATTGCCTGCTCCCCTCTTCTGCTTCTACTTTGAAAATCACAGCCCTTTCTGCATCTCTCCAATATAAAAAAGACTGCTAAATTTTACTTTGAGCAGTTTGTGTTATATAGAAAATACAACACTAAGTTTTATAAAAATAATCTTACACCAAGTATTCATTCTTTGTCTCCCCAACATTGAAAATCACTACCCCTCATGTATGTATGTATATTTGTAGGTATATATGTATACATGTGCATGAGTGTTGAAATAAGTACATTAGGGCATGTAGTTCATCTTCCCCTGATCTTCCCCCCATAGTAATAGCAGATGACACTCACTGAATGTTTACAGTGTGCTAGACACTGTGCTAAGGGCTTTATATGCACTCTCATTTACTACTAACATCCTAGGAAATAGGCTTATTAGTCCCAGTGGGTGGACGAGATATGTGAGGTTTTGAGAGATAAAGGAATTTGCCAAGCTTCACAATTGGTGCGGGGCAGAGCACAATTTGAATCCAGTCTGCCAACTCTGAATGTTCCAAGGGGCAGCTTCATCTCGGCAGTGCAGCCTCTGGCATGGTGCCTAGGAGAGAGGACCCCCGTATTTGTTGAGTGCACGAAAGCTTAACCCCTCCCTTATTTAGAATTTGACACCAATGGACACATATGATATATTTACTCTGTACCAGCCACTGTGCATTTACATGAAGAAGCAGTTAATGCTTTATCTAAGATAACACCAATAATTAGAAAACAATCATCACATGGCAGAACCAGGTTTAGAATAGACATTCTCTTGATAAAACTGTATCACTAATTCCTATTTTCATGAGCCATGATGACTAAGTTGTCCTTTTTGGCTTAGAGAGGGAGTGATAAAGACAAAGTTGGAGAAAAGAATTTTCTTAATGTAACTGAGGAAAAGCTGAAAAGGAAAAGAAAATGAGAGGGTATGTGTAGTAATTGACAGGATGTTAGACCTGGAAGTGATTAAGTTCAGTTGGGGTGCCAAGGAGGAAGTCACTGTCTCCTCCTCAGTTGGTTTAAAATGTCCCTCCCATTGCCAAAGAAAGTGAAGGTCACAGATCCCACCAGAAAATGGAGCCACCAAAGAGGACTTCAACCCAAAGGACTCAGGTCACCAAGAGTTTCACACAATCATTCCAAGCCAATTTTCAAGAGCTCTGGCTTTGAAACCAGCACCACTTGGGTTCCAGTTCCATCTCTACCACTTACCAGTAACATTACCTGATGCAGGACAATAAGACCCACTTCATGAGATTTCCTCTCACAAGCACTAAGCAGAGTTTCTCAGCATTTAATATGTAGAAGCTATTATGTGTATTATTGATTATGACCATTTACTAATTAAACAGACAGAATGACATTTTAAAAGCATTTTGGGGAGTGGAGGTGGCTCAAGCGATTGAGTGCCTCTCTCCCACATGGGACGTCCCAGGTTCGGTTCCCAGTACCTCCTAAAGAGAAGATGAGCAGACACAGAGAGCACTCAGCAAATGGACACAGAGAGCAGACAGCAAGCTCAAACAATGAGCTGGCGGGGGGGGGGGGCATGGTGGGGCGTAAATAATTTTTTTAAAAAAATCTTTAAAAAAAAAAGCATTTTGAAGATAAAGAAAACCTTCTGTGGAAGTCAATTAGACAAAGTTCCCTTATTTTAAGTGCACTTTATGCATTTGCAGAGGCAAAGAGAAAGGACTCAATAATAAGAGGCCCCCAACCAAGAAATAAATATTCCTACCCAGATGCCCTGGGGCAAGCCAATATGGTGCAAATAAACAAACAAAAAATCCCCAGGAGGAGGAGCAAATTCCAGGCCAACACAGCTTCCTTGTTGACACTAATTAGGGGTTTAAGCCATTTCCTTAGTGAGGATGAATTGATACTTATAGCAGAGCTCATTTTATATTTGTAACAGTTCATCACATGTAACATAAAGCCTGTAAATAATCAATATTACAGAGTGTGGTTTCAGTCACGTTCTAATTATTTGCTTGTTTTTATAGGATATGGAGTTGTCATTTTGTTTTGTTTTGTTTTGTTTTGTTTTAACCCTCCTGGTGTTTCTTTAGTGAGAACTACTTTCTATGGAGTTGACTTGCCTATTACAGTGAAGTTCTTTATGCCCACAGTGGAAAAACTAGCTCAGCTTATTTCTCCCTGGGAGTGCGACAAGTTACACAGTCATGGGAGAAAGGTCACCTGAAGTGAAATTAACTGAGCAGCCAGGGCATAAATCTCCCTCTCCCAGATTCCCATATCCAATCTATCAACAAGTCCTGTCATTCTCTCAGCAAGATAGAACTTGAATCTTCTGCACGTCGCCTTACACCTCCTGGTCCCTCCCTTGGAATCCTGTTTCAGACCTTGTTGTCCCTAGCCAGTCTCAGGTCTCAGCCTGAAGTCACTTCTTTAGGAAAGCCATTTCCAGCTACCCTTGTTTAAATTAGTTCTCTCACTTCTTTTTCTTTATATCACAGTTTGTGTGTATGTTATATGTATATATGCATATATGTTATAGAAAAGTAAAATCATATTTATCAGTTTCTCTCAAGACTGTAAGCACCACGGAGGAAGGAACCAGGCCTTGTGTTTATCACCACATCCTCAGCATCCGTCAGAGCACAAACAACATGAAAGGACTCAATACATCAGTGTGGAATGAGTGAAGAGATGAATGCACCTGGTTGACTTGAGAGGATGAAAGGAAGAGGCAGAAGTAGACAAGTAGATGATTCCTAGCGTGAGCCCTCAGAAAAATGATTTTCCTGGGAGACAAAGATAATGTTTAACCAGTTGTTAATAGATGCAGAAAATTCAAAACCAGGCAATTTTACTTAAAACAGAAATTCTACAGACTTCCTTTAACTGCTTAGTATACTACTCATAGTAGAGAGCTCAAAAGGACACTTAAGTTGGCAGAGATATAGAGAAACTGGAACCCTCAGATAACGCTGTTGGGAATTTTTTTTTTTTTTTAAGATATATTTTTATTTATTTATTTATCCCCCCCTTGCTGCTTGTGCCCACTGTCTCCATTTGCTGTGCGTTTTTCTGTGTCTCCTTGTCTCCCTTTGTTGGGTCATCTTGCTGCACCAGCTCACTGCACCGCACGGGGGCTTGCCTTCATCAGGAGGCCCCGGGAATCGAACCCAGGGCCTCCCATATGGTAAATGGGAGCCCAACCAATTGAGCCACAGCCGCTTACCATCTGGTGGGAAATTTAAATCGTGTGGCCATTCTGGAAAAAAGGGTGGCAGTTTTCTTAAAAATTTATTCATAATAGATTGATAGAGAGACAGAGGGATGGATAGATAGCTAGAACGATATGGCAAATGTGGCAAAATATTAAAATTGGTGGCTCTGGGTATCTGGGGGCACTGAGTGTATGTTGGAGTTCTCTGGGGTTTGTATTATTTTTGCAAAATAATTTCAAAATAAAAAAACTCTTTTGAATATACTCAAAGGAAGGTGTTTCATCACAATTCTCATGTGAATCCCTTTTGTGCATATTACTTGTGCTTATCAGCTCAAAGGAGGAGATGATCTGATGGCAGGGACAGGGACAAAGAAAGTGCGCTGAGAAACAGCTGCATGCTGTTGACACGGGTGTTCGGAGCTTTCCCAGAGCAATGGGCAATTTTTGCCTGAATTTCTGAATTCTAACGTACCACCCGGGACCTCATTTCTTTTAGTGGTAGGCTTTGTTGCTGTTTTGCTTTTCATCCCTTTAAATGCTAGGCGTGGAAGTAATCAGAAGGTAAGTTCAGGCAATATTTATGCTGCAGGGCTTGTCATGGGCTTAAGCCCATGAAGACGATAACAAAGATTTCCTTCCAAGAAGAACCTTAGAAAAGGGAGAATTCTGTTCAAAATCCTTACCTAATTGTTCTATATTCCAGAAGCTATTAATTTTCTCTGCTCTCACCACAGGAAAATGTTTGGTCTCAAGGGAAACAAGCCAATTAAGCAGTTGCTTAAGGGTGAAACCAAAATAAGTTGGGAAATTTTAATGGAGCCACTAACCGTTCCTCCTGAAGTCTAATGAGGCTAGCACTCGGATGGAAATTCAACAGATAGATGCCATCAGTGTCACTCATAGAATGCAATGACACACAGCGTAACGCAGTTCAGCATTCCGAGGTGAGGGGAGGACACAGCTGTTTGATAACGCTTTGGGGGACGGCATGCAGAAAGTATCTCAAGCTATAGAGGGCAAGTTAGGTAAGCGGGAGCACTCAGGCTGTTGGAATCTAGTAATCCAATCCATCTTCTGCCTTCTTCACATAATGGGGTCTCACAAGGAGAGGCCTTCAACCTATTCTGCTTGATGGAACATTCTCAACCTGCTGGAGTTCTCACTGTCTTCACTGATTCCCTGAAAGTCCAACCCTGCTCAGGCTCAGCAGGGATTAAGCTCAAAGCAGCGGAATATGTTCAGAATGCAGCGTAATAAAAAGAAGTACAATTTTCTAAAATGTTCCAATGAAATAAAAAAGAAAATTAAAAATTTAAGCCTCTTAAAATGTAAATGGTGCCAGTGGGCCTGGCAATTTGAAGACTTATTCATTTAAAAAAATATGAAATTCAGAAACCTGAGTGGTTATGAGATGAAGCACCAAGAGCACTAAGATAGAAATTAGGGGAGGCCGTGATCTGCTCCCTGCGTGGCACTGTCAGCTAGCACCGTGATCCTGATCTCAGGGTCGTCAACCTTAATTGGGTTTATGTGCCTCATCCTACCTTTCTCTTAAGGTTGCTCCAAATACAAATTAAGCTGATGATGCTAAAAGTCTCTCCAAAGGTAAGAAGTAGTTCTTTCAGTGCCAGATATTAGTAGTTTAATCAATTAGGTCTCTTCCCAAAATGGAGGGAGGAGAGTCATTATTGTCAGAGTATAATATTGCAGGACACTGCCATCTGCACCCCCTCCCCACCCCCAAAGGCATCCACTAATTCCTCTCTCTTGAGTACAATGGAAAACTCCGGGTGATTGGATCACCGTGGGTGATTGGATCACCGTGGGTGATTGGATCACCGTCCATGGATGGTGACCACATATCTCACCAGCCTTGATTCAGCAACTCTTTCTTGCTCTACCAATCCTTGACATTCACGCGGTGAAATACTTTCTTCTTACATAGAGTAGGTGCCTCCACTGCCAGTGTGCCCCAGAAACCACTAAAGGCAGAGCTCAAGTGTCCCTGCTTCTACCCAGTCCAGACAGAATTAAGTGCTTCTTCTGATATAGTTCCACATCTATTGAAATGCCGTTTGTCCTGCCCTAGGCATCTGTGACTGGGGACCCATGGGATTCACAATGATGACTTCTTTGACCTTGTTTACCCCAGACTGACCAATGCCTGGCACATAATAGGAACTTAATCAATGTTACCTTAATTGAATAGAACTGTCATCTCATTTTATACACAACTTTTTTGGGTTCTAGACTTAAGAGCTAAAAACATTTTGCAACTTCACAATTGGAAAACTGGAAATTTGCCACTGAGGTGAGCAGAAATTTCCACAATGTTATTTTTCTTCCTTGACATTAGGAAAGCAGTGTTTCCTGACAAATAACATTCTCCTATGTGTTGAAAGAATCCTAGAGTTGGAGCGGGACTTTGTGTGGGACAAATAAAAACTGTTATTGTGACTTTAAACAAGTCTAAAAGACTTTTTCTGCTTCTCCAACCCAGGTGGCTTTCGACTGCTCACACATTTAATGCTTGGGTAAATATAAAATGTAGGCATTCTGTTGCTTAGCTTTTCCATATTTTTTCAAAATTGAAATGATTTCAAAAGTTCTTATTCATTTAAAGGTAATAAATTATTAATGAAAATCTTAAGTGAAAATGAAATTGTAGACGATGTATAATGTGATTTATTTGTTGTTTATGAAGAGAAGGCTCTCCAACTTTCAGTTAGGTGGAGAGAGAAAAGGGAAAGGATTATGGATAAATTTTGATTTCTGATTCATTAACATATATTCCTGCTTAAAAATATTAAAAACGACACTTATTGAGTACTTGATACATGCTAGACACCGTTTTAATAATTGACTAAGCTAGGTGACCTTGCTTGAGTCCTTCAGCCTGTCAGGTCCTCAGTTTTCTCTTTTCTCATCTGTAAAATGACTATATGAAAAGACAAGATCTATCATATCAAGGTTTCCCACAGCACAATGAACTGCTTGGCAGGCCAGTGTGCTGTAAAGGTGCTGAACGTGCAGCCAGAGGTCCTGCCCCAACAATGGAGCACAACAGGGCACTCTGCCAGGGGTATTTGCAACTTAGGAAGGTCCTCCCAGAGGCCAGAAGCCCTAACGCAAAAGACCCCATGGCAGGCAGGCAGAGAGACAGGTGAGAATTTGGGACCATTTTTCCTGCATAAATCACACTGGCCCCACCACTTACGGGTAAAGGGAACGAACAGCACACGGATGGTGTGAGAGGGCAATGGTGGATTTGGGGCTGGGAGGGTCTCTTAGGTATGAGTCTGCTTCTGGGTCTAAATAAATTAACCAGTGGGCTCTGTTCTATGGTAGACTGTTTGGTTCAGTGGAGCTCATGAGCATAGAAGCCAGTTTCTGCTTCAGTCACAGGACCTGAGAGAAGTCAGACTCAATGATATCAGGCTACTGGTGTCCTCAAAGGCAGAACTGCAATCTAGGACTTTACGTGGAGGTTGGCAGTCCTCACCCTGTCCTCTGATTTGGCCTGCATTCAATTGTCCCCAACCTTTGTGGGAACTTCTGTAAAGCTCTTGGTTTTCCCAAATCCCAATTCACTAGATCCAGAGGGTTGGACCTTACTTGACATAGCTTGGCCTACTTTCAATAGGGGGCAGCTGTCACCCACTTCAGTCTTGAGCACAGACCATAAATATCACACTCATCTCCCTACAGACTCCAAAGACACTCTGTCATCTTAGTCCATGACCTCAGCTCCTGGCTCATGTCTTAAATAACAGTGATAATAACAAAACCACATTCATTTGCTTCTCCAGACAATGTGTCCTTCATAATCTCATTTGATCCTCACAATTACTCAACAAGTTAGGTAGTTGTTTGAGTCATTTTTATAGAAAAGTAAACTTTAAGAAGGTTAAGTGATATACCATGGTCACACAGATGTAAGTGGTGGATGGGGGATTTGAAGTCCAACAGTCAGCCTCTGAAAGTCAGGTCTTACTTTTGCATCCCAATCCCAAGTCATCAGCCCCATCAAATTTGGAGCCCTCGTTACTGATGTTTTCAACATGCAGTGATTGCAGTTCCTGCTTCTCTTCAACTCTAGTCACAGAAGCTTCAGGTTACAAGGAGGTACACAAGGTTACAAAGTGTGTAGCCAATGTAGAGCTCAAGAGCTCAGTAGTGTAAGGCTGACCAGGTTCTTCAGCCTTCTTGAAGCTCATTTGGAAAATGGAGATGATGATGGTGCAAGCTTCATGGGGATTGTGCAAGGATTCAGGTCCAAGTAAAAAACACTGAACACAATGGCCGGCACAGAAAAACATACTGAAAATATATCATTGTCTTAAAACTTTATTGAGAGAGGACTTACCATTAGTTTCCAGTCTTTTCCATGGAGGTTTAACAGCGGAATTTCATGTTTGCAATAGGTTATCATAAGATTTTATAAAGAGAAAAAATTATTTCCGCATTTCCATATGCTTTAGAATAGCTTCCAGTTAAGTGTTATGTGCATGAATTTTCTCCTTCAAACTAGACTGTAAGATTTTTTTCAAGTACCTTACCATCCACATCTCTGAGAGTTGAACTAACAGGTGCTTAATAAATGGCTATAAAGTAAAAGTGGCCACTTAATTTAATCTTCCTAGAATCCAGTTCATTCTTGTGCTTTGGAAATGGGTTTTAACTATTCTACTAGTTTTTAGTGAGCTCAAGAACTGTTAGCCAGAGTTTGGTGTTCAAGTCTAGCTTTGGTCAAAAATTGATGCTGTCTTCAACTTCTCACTTGCTTTTGGGTGCTATTCTCAGCCACACACCCATACTTTTTTTTACTATATTTTTACAACAATGTTCTCTCTCCACCCCATGTTCTTTGCTATCAGGGTCTTGTTCACTGTCACGGTGGTGATTGCGACTTGTTTTGCTACCCCACCAGGATTCAGGGTCAGGCTCTGAATTGAACGCCAGCCAGTGCAGCATTTGTGCAGGGGAGGTATTTCAGAATAAATGGTGACTGGTTTTCTTTTCCTTTATTCTTTCTTTCTTTCTTTTTTTTTTTAATTTTATTGTTGTAACATGTATATAACATAGCATTTGCCATTTGAACCATATTTAAACATATAATTCAATGGTAATAAGGACATGTACTTAATGAAGCTTTTTCCTCACCCCAGTCAGCAACTCTATACCTATTAAGCAATAACTCTCCAATTTCCCCTCCCCCAGGCCATAGTCTCTAATCTACTTTCTGTCTATGAATTTGCTTATTCTTGATATTTTATATAGGTAGAATCATACAATATTTGACCTTTTGAGTCTGTCTTATTTCATTCAGCATACTTTCTTCAAGGTTCATCCATCTTGCAGCATGGATCCGAACTTTATTCCTTTTTTTGGCTGAATATTCCATAGTATGTATATATCTGCTTTTGTTTATCCATTTGTCTGTTGAAGGGCACTTGGGTTGTTTCAACCTTTTGGCTATTGTGAATAAATGGTGATTTTTAGTGGCCCTCAAATCACCGCACTTAAGGGAGGGCCCACCCACTACTCCTCTAGGCTCACTCCCTCTTTCCTTACAAAGGAAGAAATATTTCATGTAAAATAATAGTTTTTCCTTTTCTCCACTTTCCAACATATGGGCCGCAGTAAGAGTACAAGGAAAGCAATGTAAAGTCTACAAGTATTACTCAACCAGTATATAGAGTACTACACTGGACATAAGAGTAGCAGAAGTGTTTCTCTGTCACTAATTAGCAGTGTGACCTTGGGGGAGGGAGATGAATTAACTCTAAGGTCTCCATTGCTTCAAGGTCCCTAGCATGATAAAATTGTTTAGCAAATTATGGCCTTAAGACCAATGGGAAGACAATGAGGAAGAACAGGAAGAACTCTTGGGAGTTTGGGTATATTCCCCCCAAAGGAAAATAACTCATAGAAATGCTTAGAACCCAGGTGTTTCCCAGGGCATTAATCACAGTATAATTTTATGCTTGCAATTGTCTATTTCGCAGTGTCAGTGTAGTAAGTGAGTCTTGACAACAGATCGTCCTTTCAAATGCAGATACTCCCTTTAACTTGGTAGACTGTAATTGTTCTTTAGGACTACTGATCAACATTAGCACTTTAGGAGATTTAGGAATGCCTGCTTACCTATATGCACATTCAGCACCTGGGAGTCCACTCCACACAGCGGGTTGAGTCTTGCCTATTCACCTTGCAGGCTCTCAATACAAGGTTACAGGCAGATTTAATTAGAAAGAAAATATTATCTTTCAATCTTTAGATTGCATATTAAGGATCAAAGTCCCTGAAACCCTCCCTGGCTGTTTGCAATTCAACATAAACTCATTGGCAATAGGGAGGAAGCCAAGTTTAGGAAGAGTTAATTTAGGTTCTAGGTCACATTAAAGTTTCTCTCCTGCTTAGTAAGACCTTTAGCCTATGTTGACTGCTTACATTGCAACCTCTGTATCCCTCTTTCCCCCAAATCCCTCCATCCTACAGTAGCTATTGAGCTTGAATTTTGTTTTGTTTATATTTTTTACAGCTTACATTTTACAGCTTAACCATTTCATGCCCATTTACATGGTCCAGCTAAAGTATAGGTCAAATCACCTACTTCCTGTAGACCTTCTAAAACTTTTCTACCATATTTTTCTCTTTAAGGAAAATAGCCAATGATGCGCCTGCTTCACTGGAAAGAAAGAAAGTAAGAGTATTGATGTTTATTAATTGCTCCTGTTGGACCAGGCTGGAGCCCCCCAAGTCTGGATAAACACATGAAGGAAGGCTTTAGAGAAGTACTATTACCTTCAATTCCTCGAGGTTTTTAACCAACAGGGCAAACCTTCAGAAGAAAAACACACAACGAGGAAAAAGTGGCAACAACTTCAACGTGGGCATGGTTGTGTGTGTGTGGGGGGTGAACGCTGGGGATAGAAAGTACCAACTACAGAAAGGGGGGAGTGATCTGCTCCAGGAGACCCGATTTCTTAGGCGTCGTCCTTCAGGTGTTAATTTTGTCGGATGTATTTTTTAGCTACATAGGGATAACCTTGCAAAATGTCCTTTCTGGGAGCCCCAAAAGCCCCAGTGAGAGTCTGAGCCCCCAATCAGCTCTCTCCACCCTCTCTGAGGAAACAGAAAGCACATGCTTGAGCAGCCCAGGCCCTGCTGAAGCTACAAGAAAGCCCTGGCTTCCCTGAGGCTCCTGCCATTCTCAGGTCTAGATGCCAAACTAGGCCATTTAGCAGCCAGCGGGGCCTGGTGACTCACGTGTTGGTGCTGTGAGGATTATTTTTGAAGGTATAAATGAATGTCACCCTTTGAGCCCCAGGAACACAGCTCACCAAATATGAATCATTGTGTTAATCCAGCGAATGGCTCTGGATGGCGTGGGCTGTATTACTTGTCCAGGGCCTAAGGGAGAAAACAATGACATGTTTAAAGCAGGGTGTTTTCAGAGAGAGCATTAACACCGTGAATTATATGGAGGATGCAAATGAAAGAACAGTGAAAGTGACCTTGAGTCCTGTGGTTCAAACTAGTTAGCTAATCTCCCATCCGACTAAGAACATCAGGACCAGAGGTTACAGATGTTCTGTTTATTAAACAGAAAACATTAACAACTTGGTTGTACATTGAAACACACTGAGACATAAAAATAAGCACAGGGCAAAGGGGAGAAGTTCAATGAATTTTCCCTGAGCAGACTTTTAAAAAATGCCATCTCAGCCCTGCCATTTGATCAAATACAAGTCAAGGGAGAAATGCATGGGAGGATTTTTTTTCAAAGCTGTTTTCAGCCACAAAAGCTTGGTGATTTTAATGCAATCCACTTGAGAACCTATGTCTGCTGAAATACAAAGCCATAGGTCGCATCTCAGAGTAAGAAGGTAGCACATTTCATCCTTCGGGGTAAAACAGAGGAGGAGACCATTAGAAGTTGAGCAAACATTTCCATTTTACAGGAAAGGAAGTAGAGAACCAAGAAATTCAAATGACTGCCCAAGGAAGTAATGAAGATGAGTCTAGAACTTAGACTTCTAAGGCCATGAGTTGCCATTCATCACCACGGTCTCTCCTGAGGCTTGCCTGGGTGTAAAGAAAATAGAAAAAAGCCGATGCAAGGTTGCCCCTGAGTGACTCTAAGCTTTCTAAGCTAATTTAAACCCAACTTCTGACAAGTACAGCTCACAGTCACACAGCTTTTACAGTTTGCAGGACTGAAATGTCATCCCCACATGTGGCTCAAAAGACTCACACACTACCTAAAATTGTCAACAGCTACAGGCCTAAGTCTGCCCCTGATTCTCACCCCTTCCCCTAGACCTCTAAATCCATGGAATTTCTTTCTACTCCGAGAATGGGAAAATGAGCTGAGCTCAAGTATCATAACCACTGCCTGAGTTTTTTGGTGCTGCCATAACACAAACTGGACGGCTTAAAACAACAGGACTCTATTGTCTCACAGTCAGGCTACAAGTCTGACATCAAGGTGCCCGCAGAGCCATGATCCCTCTGGAGTCTGTAGAGAAGAATCTGCTCCCTGCCTCACTCCTGGCTTCTAGCAGTGGCTGCCCTTGGCGGTCCTTGGCTCTGGGTTCACGTGGCCATCTTCTCTCTCTGTGTCTGTGCCCCTTTCTATAGGTACATCAGTCATGTTGGATTAAGGGCCCATCCTACTTCCATATGATCTCATTCTAACTTGCCCAATTCCATCTGTAATGACCCTGTTTCCAAATAAGGTCACACGCTGAGGTACTAGGGATTAGGAATTCAATATATCTTTCAGGGCCACAGAGCTCAACTCATAACACTGGGCTCAGTGTGACTCTTCCAGGAGTTTGTCCCCGTCTGATGAAGCCCACACAGCACACTGAGCACCCACAGGCAGGTTAGGTAAGATGGGTGACCTCCAGCCAGGTGGATTCAAAGCTGATTCAAACATGATCTTTGCCCTTTAGGAGTTTAAACTCAGATCTTTTGCCTTTCAGGGAGAGATACAAGTCCAGGTTACCTGATAGGCATAGAGTTATAACCTGATTGATACTGGCAGTGGAAAAGAAAAACCTTTTCCTTGATGCTCATGGTTCCACTGAAGGGACTGGTGTGATTTTGCAGCACAGGTGACATTTTGTGGAGTGTCCCATTTGACTTTGGAAATGTCAGAAGAGAAAAATCTGTGTCTGCGCCCACTTGTCCATTTATACAAAACCCACTGCTAGAGTTGAGCCGAGGACAAAATTTGAAAAATTAGACAAGTCTTCTGAAAAAAAGCAGAGATTGATGCCAGGGATGCTAAAATGGAGAATAGGGAAGTCTCCAGAGCAAAAAGCATGGAGAGTCTGGAGAACGTTGTCAGAGGGCTGAAGGACTTTCACATAAGTCCAGACTGGACTTAGAGAATCCAAGTGTTTCAACCACTTGGTTGCCCTCAGGGAGCTCTAGGACTGTAGAGGGACTTACCCCAGAGCAGGACAGGCCCACGGGCTTGGTTCCCACAGTTCTCAGCCACCTTTAGGGAAAGGAACTTTATAGCATTCCATACTGTGTTCCTGGTAAACTACCCTCCATCATCAGCGGAGAGGGAATAACGAGGAAGGGATCCACTGACAGAGCTAGGCAATTTGCCAGATCTCCAAAAGGTGGAAACTAGGAATCAAGAGACTTGGATTCTACCCCAACTTCTGCTTCTAAGGAGCTGCATGGGCTTAGGAAAGTTCCTAAACCTCAGTTTTCTCATCCTTGAAATGAGACAATTACTTTTGTTACTGATTTAATGGGGCTAGTATGAGGCTGACAAAAAAGCTGTTGCATAAAGATCTTGAAATTTTCCCTATAAACAAAGAAAAGAGTTTAACCAACAATGGATTATCTCCCCTTCTTCTCTCCTTGGTGAGTTGGTGGCTCCAGCCTCTTCCCACAGTGAGCATAGTTATAAGTCATCTCTCAGTAATACCATGCCCAGTAGCTCAGGTAGTCAAGTAAATCAAGCTGCTGCAGAGCCATGAAAAAGTGGCTGCAGAAGGGACACCTCAGCAGGACATCAATGGGCAGAGTCCTCTCTCTAAACTGGGATGAACCAGGAAACATGTACACCTCTCCTTTAATGAAAAAGGAGAAATCTTATATACTATTGCCCGACAAACTTATTATCTATCTCAAAAGAGGACCCTGCTGTTTTGCTTGTATATTGGCTGATTCAGCCTCCAGGTTTACACATAGATCAGATGGGTCAGATTTTGGAAACAGAATTGTGGTTCGTGCAAAATCTAGATCAATAATTAGCAAGCGCAGCCCTTCATTAAGAGCTTCGCCAAGGCTGCATTCAGCTGCATAATGAGATTCAGTAAAACCTGACTCTTACGTGGACTTAAGGTAGATTCATTCTATCCTTTTAGAAGGGAACTAAGTCACAGTCTCCAAGTATTTTTATTTCCTTTTAATCATTCTACTGCTCTCCAATCTAATGAGAGTCTAATGAGAAATCAGGAACTGGGTAGCGGAGGACTCCCATTCCCAAAGAGCTACTTTGAATTATTTGTTTGTAAAAGCCTAGAATAGGGTTTCTTAACTTTTTTTGTTCCGTGGACCACTTTGTCAGAAGGGGGAAATGAATATTACTGTAATTTATTTATTGCATACATTCATAAGTGAAAAAATGCTAGATTTCAGTTAGAGGTCAGAGAAAATAATAAGTCGGGTTTTTTTTTTCAGTTCAAGCTCATGGACCCCCTGAAATCTTTCCATGGACCCCTTGGGGCACATGGATCCCTGGTTAAGAACCCCTGGTCTAGAAGATGTTTGGAAAGGAAGAGTTCTTTTGGGAAGGACAAGCAATCCATCCTTGGATTGGCTAGAGCTGTTTAGCAGAGCATAAAAGGAAGATGCACCTGCCAGTGGCAGCCACGTGTTCCTGAAGGTGCAGCCTGTGCAGAGCTGGCTCAAAATCAATCCACACGTGATTACTTTGGCCATAAAACCCCAACCCAGCTAGGGCTTACCAAGCTAGGGCCAGTTTGGACCTGGAGTGATCAGAGAGACCCGCCTCTGCCTAGTTCTGACAAAGGTTTAAGCACCTTTCATGCCTCCATTTCTTGGATACCTCCATGGGAATTTTTAGGTCAGAGGGATCCTCCCTAGTAGAGTGATTTCCAGGTCCAGAATAGAACTAAGGAAAACAAAGGGCAAAAAAATACACACACACATATGCACATGTGCATGTACATACACAATACATGCACATGTGTAGAGATACATACTCCAAGGAGTCTGATACCCAAAAGATGACAATCCACAGGGAAACGAGAGCCTTAAACGTTCTGCTTCTTTCCTTGCTAGTCCCGTCCCCAACACCGTGGTCTAATTGTGTCCTTAATCCATAGGGCTTCTAACCAGAGAATGTCAGGGAGGCAGAGAGGGGCTGAGGATCACACTGCCCCAGAGACTCTAAAACCTGACCTGATTTCTCAAAGTATAAAAAGCCTTCAGCAGGCAGAGGATGAGAGTGTTTCGCAACCAGAAGAGGAAGATAAAGGTGAACTGCTGTAACAGGCAGTTCCAATCATAAAAGAATGGGTGGAAACGTTAGGAAAAAACTTTAACAGAAAAGGGACAAGAGTCCTCAGAGATCTAATTAGGACATAAAAAAGAACTTGGGGAGCCAAAAATTGTTAATTTTCATTTAAAAACTAAAAATTTTAATTGAATAGGCAATCTGAAAAGTGAATGGTCGTAATTAAGAACAAATTCAGAGGCCTGGAAGAAATACGTTGCCACACAATAAAAATGCAGAGATAGAAATCATAGGACAAAACGAAGAAACTTAAAGGCAGGTCCAGGAGGCCTTTCATGTGAATAAGAGGAGGCCCAGAGGAAGAGAAGGAAGGGGGGGGGTGGACTTTAAAATTAAATAAATAGTAGAGCAAAAAAATCCCCACTAAATACTTTCCTCTGCAGATGGAAAGGAACTCACTGAGTTCCAGATAGGAGTCATGAAACCTGACACAGTTCCTGGTGAAATTCCTAAAGCCCAGGACTAAAGGTGAGGAGTGTCCATTTAATACTCACAAAGACATTGTTCCTCAAGGTATAGTCCATGGGCTTCCTACCTCAAGACCAGGAGACTTGTTGAAGATGAGGATTGCAGATTTTTGTGTTTTGGGGAAATGCAAACAGTTCCCTGGGGGGAGCCTGGGGTGGGGGCTGTGAAGTTAGTAGGAATGGGTCTGCTTGAGAAATTTACAACCATCCATCTTATCCAACTGGAGTCTAAGTGACCTCTCTGAGTGACCTGTTACAAATTCACATACATGCACAGGGTAAGATTTAATTGTCTGGTAGGGAAGCAGCTCAGTGGTTGAGCATCTGCCTCCCATGTACGAGTTCCCAGGTTCAATCCCCAGTACCTCCTAAAAAAACAAAAGAAAAAATTTAATTGTACTAGGTAGTGCTGTTCTCTTTGGCGGGAACTGATGAACAACTTTGCAGTGTTTTTTCTTTCTTTATAAATGTTCCAACCTTGACTTTGAACTTTGTACAGTAAGAAAAAAAATTACATAAACATAAGTAAACTAATAAAATCTTTTTCCTTACTGTCATTTACCTAACATTCTTTCAGAAGTCAAAAACCAGGCAACTGCTGTGCAACTACAGTCCAATTCTCAAACCGGCAGTGGCACCATTATGCTTCTCTCGGGAGAGGATGGATGGAGGGAAACTTATAAAACGTCCCCATGTATTCTCACAACTGTCTTTTCTGCTTTCAGAGATCATCTGTGTTTAGGAAATAACCAATGTTTTTTAAAAAGCAGTGTTTTTGAGGTATAATTTATATACAATGAAATGCACCTGTTTAAAGTGCAATTTGATGAATGTATTCACCTGTGAAAACACCGCCACACTCTAAATACAGAACATTTCCATGATTCCCCAAAGTTCCCCTTTGCAGTTCATCCTCTCTCCATCCTTAGGCCCAGGCAATCGTTGATCTGTTTTGTTATTTTCTAGAATTTTATATAAATGGAATGACATGGTGTGTTTTCTCTTTTGTTTGGCTTCTTGCACTTAGCATACTATTTTAAGAACTATCCATGTATCAGTGTGTTCCTGTTTATTGCTGAGTCTATTTCTTCTTTGCATAGCTATACCACAACTTGTTTATCACTCACCTGCAGAGGAACACTTGGATTCTTTCCAGGTCTTGAGTGTTACAAATAAAACTGCTATGCTCATTTGTGTACAAGCCTTCGTGTGTACATGTGCTTGGATTTCTCACTGGCAAATGTGTTTTACCCGAGTGCATATTTCACTTTATAAGAAACAGTCAAGAAGTTTTCCAAGGTGACTGTACTATTTTATCTTGCCATTAGCAAGGTACGAAGTTCTGCTGTTGGACTTCCTCACCAAGACTTGGTGTTGTTAGTCATTTTAGCTTAAGCCCTTTTGGTGGGTGTGCAGTGGTATCTCATTGTAATTTCTAATCACATTTCTTGGATGACTAATGACAATAAACCTTTTTTCATGCTTTTATTGGCCATTCATATATATTTGTATGTGGAGTATCTGTTTAAATCTTTTACCCATTTTTTAAAAACTAGGTTGTTTTTTCTTATCTTTGTAACAATTATTTTCTAAAGTTTTTTTTTTAGCATTTTTTTCCCCTAATAAATATGTACAAAACTATTTCTAATTTTGGGCTTAGGAAACCCTGCCAAATGATCAACAACTCAGGAAAGACCTTTTCCAAAGCAGGACAGAAATTCTGTCTTGAACAGGACTCGTAATATAGTGAAGAGAAAAATGTCCACTGAGCAAGCCGGAGAGCTGGAATGTAACGCCTAGGTGGCTACACTTTACCTCTACAATAGTAAACAACTCATCCTTGGGTCTCATTTGCTCATTTATAACTCAAGTCTCCAAGCCCCCTTCAAGTTCCAACATGAAAGCAGTTCCTCCTCATAAATGTTTAACCACAAAGACCCTTGAAAATATGCCATATTTGAATGCTCAAGTGACTTAAAAAAATTCTTTGGTGCTCCTGAAGTCTGAAAAAAATTCAAATTCAAGAAAGATGAACAGTTTTCCTCTAAAAGGGTAGATATCAGCATGCTCAGAGGATCCTTGGGAAGTTATTCCCTAGTGAATGCTCTCCCATCAGCCGGCAGGTAGAGGCATCCTTTGCAGCCCTGAGATCACAGTGCTCCACAACGCTGATGCAACTGAATCACATTACACACAGTGTTCCAAACAGCAGTGGCTTTCCACATGAGAAGAATGAATATACACAACACATACACATATATGTTCAATATTTGTTTGTGTAGACTCTTTCCTGTGGCAATATTTCAGCAGTTTTTCAATAATACAGCCAACTTTTAAAGCATTTTATAGAAATACTCTCCTTCTAAAAGAAAAATTGCTTCCTACCCAGACGAGCTCATAAACACCCAAAAAGTTAATCTGATCAAACATCTCCTAGGGCCGTAAGTGAATTGTTTTTTCCAAAAGTTGTGATAAGTATGTTTGAGATAGACTTGCTCTCAGTTGTCCTTTGTCAGAAAAGGCACAGCTTCAAGTGATAACTCTAGGATCAAGGTTGTGTTTATGACTTTTGGATTAATGGTTTCACATCAAGCAAATGGGCATGTGTGAGATGATTGGACTCATAATTCTGATATCAATTCAGAATTATACTGCTTTAGGCTAAAGGCCATTTGGCCAACACTCCTTATATTTCATTAGCACCATGCTCTAGTCATCAGAACTTGCCAAGTGAAACCACAAGGTTAGATACTATATGATAATCAAGAGGCAATCTAGAAACATTTTCCTGATCAGCACACCAGGAACCCAACCTTCTGCTACGGCAAGAGGAATCAATATTACATCCTCCTTATTGAGTGCCCAGGTCATAGGTTGGGAGCCTCTAATTGTGAGGTGAATTTAGCACTTGTCTTACTTTTAGAAGGTCTGAAGGGCAAATGTCAAGAAGGTGTAATGCCATGTATACCTATAGCTTTAAGAATGCAGCATCAACTTCAGAGTCTTTAGAGGTAAATTTCTAAAAGTCCACATGGAGATGTTTCTCCAAGAAAATCTGAGTAGCAGTGACTTCTCTGTGCTGCTTTTGCTTTGTCTGGTCAATATGTGTCTATAAACATTGTTTCCTTCATCTCTCTCTATCATTGCAATAGCAACCCCCCCCCAATATTATCCTATGAAAATTTTCAAACATATGGTAAAGTTGAAAGAATTTTACTTGCATACTCACCACCTAGATTCTACCATTAATATTGACTCTACTTGCTTTATCATATACCTATCCATCTACTCATCCCTCCTCTATGCATTTTTCTTATTTTTAAAATATATTTGAAGGTAAATGGCAAACATCAGTCCATAATCCTCATTTTTAACTCTTCTCTCATGCCAGTGCTCTTTCTTTTCCCTGCCCCTGACTAAAATAGATAACTGACAGGTTTTTATTATTTACAATTTTCACTGAAGAGTTTAAGAATAAGTTTATATTAGACAGAATATAGATAGAATGTTCTTTTCAAACCAACCCACGTCTCCCCATTCTGAGTAAGTGTTCTCACTACATATTATCACTTTTTTTTCCTCTTATACAAAAGATCTGGCTTTCCCCCACATTAATATCTGATTGTTTATATTTTCCAAAGCTGGAAAGCTGAGTAACCTTTAAAAAAAAGTGTCCCCCAGCTGTCCTTGGTATAAAAGATCTATTTATATAGCTAAGAACATTCCTTGTCAAACAATAGCATTCTGTTTCTATCTTTATTGTTTTCTGCTGTTGTTATCTAACTTTTGGATACCTTCCGTTCCACTTCATTGCTCGCATCAATTTTGCCATAGAATTAGAATATTAGAAAAGACCTTGGAAGGTTAGTTATGAATTCTGGGTCTATGTGGTGGGGGAAGAAATGTGTCTCCATCCCTCTGGAAGCATCACTAATGTATAAGTAAAGGAATTTAAAGTGGTATAAATCCAGAAGGACAAGAAGAGTAGGAGTGGGGCAAAAGCCAACAGTAGATGTCATCAAGTTTGGGAGAATTAAAAATGAATGGAGGAGTGAAAGTCACTTACTCAAGCAGAAGATGCATAAATTCACCTCCCTTCACAGAAGGCAATGATGAAAAGCAAATCCATGTGCTCTGCAAAATTCTGGAAAGATTCAGTTCTTGGAAGGTTGAAAAATGACTTGGAGCTAAAGACACAGAGGTTAGTGAAAAGACCACATCTGGATCCTCCTGGCCTACTCCGTAACCACAATACAGTACAGATTAGTTGTCTTAAGAGTCTGAGCCAGAGTTTCACACCCGGCACAGTGGAGAAAGGGCATGAGGCCTGATCTGAAAACACGGGGATTCGGTGGAAGTCTACATACGGAATGGTGAAATACCATCCCTGTCTTTCCTTGCCTGCCCTCACAAGGCCTGTAACTGGGATCTCAGACAAGATATTCTGGGATTTTCTCTCTGAAGAAACTAAGGTACCACAGAGAAAAGACTTTGTGGATGCTGATTTGCAATTTCCCCAAAGAAAAGACAACTTGGCTGTCAAACCATTTCATGCTCAGCCATTCAGCCAACAATGATGATAACACACAGCAGACATACACACGCCTTCCAATCCACTTTTTATTGTCACTCTTCAATATGAACTGGGAGTCAAGGATGAGCGGATGTTTGTAGAAAGCCTACAAGAGATGAAAACCAAAAGAAGCAAAGAACACAGAGGAAACATAAAATAGAGAGAACAGAAGAATACTTTAAAAAATCCATTATGATTACATTCACAGAGATAAGAGAAAATATTATGTCCATAATAAAAAAACAGGAAATATAACCATTTATTTTTTAATAAATTGTTTATAAATGGTTTAATAATGGTTTATACTGGTTTAATGGTTTAATAGTTTATAATCGTTTATAATATGGTTTATAATAATGGTTTATAATGGTTTAATAATGGTTTATAAAATAAATGGTTATATTTATATATATATAAATGAATATATGAAAAGCGTGTCATTCATTTTTTGAGATTATATTTTATATTCGACTTAATTTTCACATGCAGCTTCAAACATTTATAAACAAATTTTTAGAGCATATTTTAAAGTACTGTTTACTTTAGAAAAATAATATTACTTAGTTATTTGTTTTTGGACATGAAATCAGTTAATCTATCTATCATTATTTATTTAATGAATATTGTGTTTGAGGTCCAACACCATATATCAGGAATATAAAATTAAAAATACAGTGGCCACTGGAGGTTCTGAGAAAAGGAAAAGAAAAAATAGGTGTAATATGGGGGCATTTTCAAGATACTGGAATAGTCCTGAATGACGTTGCAATGATGGGGGCAGGCCATTATATATTTTGTCATAATTTACAAAATTGCATGGGACAGAGTGTAAACTATAATGTAAACTATAATTTACGGTTAGTGGCAATCCTTCAATATATGTTCATCAATTGTAACAAATGTACAACACTAATGAAGGATGTTGTTAATGTGGGAAAGTGTGGGAGGGGGTGGGGGGGCATATGGGAATACCCTATATTTTTTATGTAACATTTATGTAATCTAAAGTTTCTTTTAAAAATAAAATTTAAAAAAACAAATAAAAACAGGAGTGTACCAAAAAAACCAGCCATCTGAGACTAAGAGGGGCTCTTAAAATATGATAGCTAAAATAATAAATTTAATAGATGCATTGAAAAATAAAGTCAAAGAAAACCTCCCAGAAAGTAGAACAAAAACAAGTCAATGGACAATATGAAAGAAAAGAAAAGAAAATTAGAAGATCAATCCAGAAAGTCCAATATCCAAATCATAAGAACTCCGTAAAGAGAAATCATGGAAAATAGAAAGGAGAAAATTATCAAAACATTAATATAGGAAATTTTCTCTACATTTAAGGAAGAAGGCTCAAGATTAAAGACCCCCCCCCCCCAGGTTACAACACAATAAATGAAGACAAGATCCAATCCAAGACACATCACCAGGACATTTCAGTTCACTTGGCAGTAGAGAGAAGCTAGTAAGAGCCTCCAGAGAGAGGATGGGCAAAATACAAAAGAAAGGGAACCAAACCAAGGCAGGGCTCTTCCAAGGGCGAGGCCTGTGTGACTGCACAGATTACACAGCCAGGAAGTCAAACACGCTGGTGAATTACCCCTCGTGTGTAAAGGCAAAATAAAAACACTTACTGTCATGCACCCTTTCCTGGAAGATGTGCTCCAGCACAGAAAGGGAGCAGATAGGAAAAAAAATTAAAAATAAAAAAGTAAAAAAAGAAAACGGGAACAGATCAAGAAAGAGGATGACAGGATGCAGTAATCGGGGAAAAGGCAACAAACAAACAAACAAAAACAGTGTTGGAAGAAGAAACGTATCACTCAAGGCATAAACTGTCTAGATTGGAATAGAGAGATGGAGAAGGTCAAAACAAAGGCCTTGGGGATGGTGGGAGGAGTGGGTAGAGATGGATTTATGTAGTATTTGGAATTGTACTTAAGAATTTGGAATTTTTTTTGATACATGTGCAATATCTAGTGGAACATTTGGGAAAAAAACATGGCCATCTGCACATAGAAAACTCAGCAGTAAAAACAACAACAAAAGGAAAAACCCACAAAATTAAGTCCAGAAAAAACAAAATGTTGTATGAGAAAGGAAATATACTCATAGTATGAAACTTAGCCCAGTAAAAATATTTATGTAGTTTCATAATAATGCAAATCCTGATTTTTTATTTTACCAACAATTTTTATATGAAACTATACTGAAAGGATAGGACATGGGAAGTGAATAGAAATGTATAGAAACAAATTCCTTAATTAATGAAATGTAGATAATGTGCAAAATGGATCTCAATAAACAGAAGTATAAGCATTTATTTATTAATGAGTGTGTTACTTACTCATATGAATTGTAACTGGTTGCCTTAAAAGAGAGGATGAATATGGGGGGTGGAGAAGAGTAAAATAATACCTGGATGGATTTCTTTATAAGACTTTTGGCATCATTTTATGTATGTATGTATGTATGTATGTATGTATTCAGTTATTTATCCATTTATTCATTTATTTTATTTAAACTACATGGATGTATTACTTTGAACATTTTAGAATCATCACCAAAAGAAAAGGGGGTAGGGAGAGAGAAAGGGATCAACTAGTTTCTCTTCTTTCCTTCCTCTTCTCATTCTCCTTTGGTCTGGGACCCTTTCATTATTGATAGCTTATATCATTATGACCTTCATATGATCAATGTCAGCACCTAACTTCCGTTTCCTTAAATTAAACTAGAAGCAGCGTCTTTGACAATTGGAGGAGAGCTATCTGCAAGAAGTGGAAACTGCTTTGAGAGCTTTGGTAACCTTGTTCCTCTCTTGGAAAGTAAACTAGGACCATTAAAAATCGGCTTTTTAATTAGGAATCTAAATTTCTTTCCCTTTCTTCACATAAAATGCCTCCTCTGTTATGAGCAAGTGATAGATCCAGTCTGTTTGCTTTGAACAGAAAAAACATAGACTAATAAAAGGTTTCAAAGGAGGTAAGAGATTTTATTATTAAAAGAAAAATTTAATGCTACCTAATCAGTTTTTTATTTAGTGCTTAGTAAAATAAATAATGCCCAGTTACCAAAGAGTGAACTGTTTAAAAGACATTATATTGCTGTTAGGAAGACAATTAGGATCACATGAATTAAGACATTTTTTTTTTACGAATGAGATAACAAGCAATCCCTGTGATTTCTGTCCAGTGGATTATGTATGTGCCTATCAGTCAAGGAAGGTGAGGCTTCCAACACAGGACGCTTATTTCTTTTTGTTTGCTTGTTTGCTTGCTTGTTTCATCTTTTAATTAGGAGGCTTATTTCTTACTCCCACTACATGTCCATCACAAGTCAACTAAGTTCATGTCTCCTCACTCAGAAGCCAGGCATTGCCACCACCTTGGACTTTGGCAGGTAGAAGAAGGAAAGAGGCTTTGGCAGGTCTCACAAAAGCAATTAAATGTTCCAGCCCAGAAGTGGTTCACGTCACTTTTGCTCACAGCTCATTGGCCTGAACTAACTACATGGCCCACTGGGAACCAGGAAGTGCAATCCTAACATATACCTCCCCTGGCTAAGGAAAAGCATTCATTTCCTCAATGCCCAAAACCCAACACAATCCAAGGATCCTTGTGCCATTTTACAAAGGGGCAACAACACTGCGAGAATCATGGAGCACTAAGTTATGCTCACAAGACAGCCTTGTCTTATTCCAGCCTGACCGGACAAATCACTTCAAATTCATAATCAGACATTTCCCAAAATGCATAGGCACTATAAATAAACAGCCTTCTTTGTAGAACGTTTCACCTCAGATCAGAAAGTAGAGCTTGGAGCAATTATAATAAGATAGTATTTCAGTGCTTGGAATATGGAAAGTTAACTGTGTGTGTGTGTGTGTAACCTGATTCAAAGAAAGGAAAACCTAAAGGCAGCAATTGCTTGTGGCAGCCAATTCTCCTAGGGCTAAAGTCACCTGGGGGTATCAACCTCCCTTTCTGAATGACTTTTGAGAATGCTGGGCAAACCCTTCCACAACTGAACCGTAAACACCTCACTAGATAGTAAACTACTTAAAGCAGACTATGTCTTTGTACCCCTGTGCCTGGCGTAGTGTCTGGTCCATAATAGGAATTTAATAACTCTTTCTTGATGGCATTATTTCCATCAAATTTCCAGCAAGATTTTGAAGGTCCTCAGCTGTGATTTCGAAGAGACCCTTTAGTGAAGGAACTATTTGCAGAGGTGAGCAAGGTTAAGGGACTCAACAAGGAGTTCTGATGCACCCAATTGCTAACAAGAGTAAGAAGCTATTATCGCCCATCACCATGAAGGGATCTATGTTACCTGAGCCTGGTCAGCTTTGGAGCCGAGAAAGAAGGGCAGCAGAGGACTCTCTCTCACCCTCGCATCTGTTGCCAGTGCCTCTCATTGGTTGAACCCAACCAGAAAAAACCTAACAAGGGATCCTGGTGGGGCAGCCCATAGCTCTCTCCCCCAGGGCACAGAGCAGGGCAGAGAAGATTGGAGAATGGGTCTGAAAAAATAGGGAAACTAACCAGCCCAGGCATTTACAACCAATTTGCTCAGCAAATATCAAATATAATCAAATTTATATGAGATATTAAAACATAAAATCAGAGCTTATGAAACAAGGAAGACAGCTTTTGCAAAGGAGAAAGACAATAGAAATTACAATCATACAAACCACAGCTTTGAGATTTGGGGCAAATTACTTAATTTCCCTAAGTTTCTATTTCTCTGAATGTAAAATGGGGACAATACCTATCTTGAGCAGCTGTTGAAAGAATTGACTATATATAAAGAATTATTTTTAAAAATAGCCTAATTTATTAAGAGCCTAATTTCAACTTATCATCAATAGAGTTAACTTAGAAAAGGAAAATATTTTCCAATACAATTTTATGGACTATGAGATTCTTAAGAAAAGGATGGCAACCTCTATTGCCATCCTGGAAGCAGACATGTAGTGGGTATTCAATAAATATCTGATAGCTATGTGAACATGACAATTTTTCTAAAAAGCTAGCTAGCAATTCAAAGAGCTAAACAATCATTCAAATGTGGTTTGGATTTGCAGCCAAAAAGACTTCATAATACATTTTCCATGAAATGGATGGTAGTGATGGTAGCATATTATTATGAGTATAATTAACAGCACTGAATTTTGTATGTGAATGTAGTTGAAAGGGGAAAGTTTTGGGTTGTGTATATTTCTAGAATGAAAGTTAGAAGATAAAACATTGGACTGTATAATATGGTGAGCCCTATTGTGGATGATGGACTTAGATTAATAGTACAAGAATGTTCTTCCATGAATTATGACAAATGAAAGTTAATGGTGTTAATAATAGGATGGTATATGGGGGGAAATATGCCCAATATAAACTATGGTCTATAGTTAATACTATTTTAATATTCTTTCACCAATTGTAACAAAGGTACCATCCTATGAAAAGTGTCAACAATAGGGAGGAATACGGGAACATGTATTTTTTACATGATTTTTCTGTAAACCTACAAATTCCCTAAGTAAAAAAATAACTTTTTGAAAGGACTTTATTGGGATGTAAGAAAAAATGAGAATATAGAATGTAAGCTTTATATCAATGTTAAATTTCTTGAACTTGATAACTGTACTTTTAAGGTGATTACATAAGTGAATATCCTTGTTTGGAAGAATTATGTGTTCAAGGAGCATGATATGTACAACCTGCTCTCAAGTGTTCAGATGATAGATAAATGATAGATAGATAGATAATAGAATGATAAGACAAAAGTAGCAAAATATTAAAATAGTGGATCTAAGTATATGTTAGATTTCTTTCTATGGGGTTTGTACTATTTTTGCCACTGTCCTATAAGTTTGAAATTATTTCAAAATTAAAAAATTTTAAATATGTATATGAAGTAAGTGAGGGGGAGAGTAGTGGTAGATGAGATCAAGATAGCAATCTGTTTCCAGATCATGTAGAACCATAGAGATCAGATTTTAGCCTATATTCTGAGATTGGAAACCACCAAAGGGTTTTGAACAGAGGAGTGACATGATCTGACACATTAAAGCATTTCTCTCAGCACAAAGGCAATTCGAGAGAGAAAGGAAAACCTTTTCAACAAATAGTGCTGGAACAACTGGGTAACTATAGGGAAAAAATTGAATCTCAAACCCTATTTCACTCTGCATACCAAAATTGTTTGAGATGGACCATAGACCTAAATGTAAAAACATAGTCCATAAAGCTTATGAATAAGAGGAGAATTTTTAAATGACCTTGGAATAATCAAAGATTTCTTAAGACAAAAAAAGCACTGACCATAAAAAAATTGATAAATTGGTACATCAACACAAAAATTTCTGTTCATCAAAAGAAGCTTAAGAAAATGAAAAGTAGAACGCAGACAGAAAAATATTCACAATACATATCTAACTAAGGACTTGTATCCTGTATATATAAAAAACTCTTGAGATCAATAATAGAAAGACAATCCAATTCAAAGTTCACTGTGACTGCCCTCCTGAGGATAGAATGAAGGGGGGTAAAGGAAGCAGCAGGGAGACCAGCTGCTTTTCATCAGTTACACAACAGAACAGGTGAAATATGATAGCAACCTGGACTGATGAGAAGCACTCAGATTCTGGATATATTTTGAAGATAGAAGCAACAAGACTTGCTGAGAGATGTGAATGAGTGTGGCAGTTTGAGATAATTTATGAATCCCAAAAAGAGAAAGATTACATTTGTAAACTAATCTATTACTCTGGGTGTGATACCCTTTGAATGCATTAGATTCAGCTGACATGTCTTGATTAAATTACCTGTTAAGATTAGGGCTTTGATTTGACCACATCAGTAGGGCATGACTCAGCTTGAGTCCCCACCCCCTTGGTGGGCTGATAAAAACACTCACTCATGAAGACACAGGAGAAAAGAAAGAGAGCTCTGTCAGATTTGATCCTGGGTCCCCGGGGAGAGAGAAGCCATTTGCCTAATAGTTTGCAGCTGAAGAGAACAGAGCAGCTGAGCAGCTAAGGCCCAGAAAGAAATGAGCCCTACGCCAGAGACAGATACAGGAAGCCCTGAGCGACCAGGCAGAGATCGCCTGCCATCTTGTTTCAACACATGGCAAGTGACTTTGGTGAGAAAGCAACCTTGAATTGGACTCTTTAGGCCTTGTAACGGTCAGCTTTTATCCCTAATAAATACCCTTTATAAAAGCCAACAGATTTCTGGTACTTTGCATCGGCACCCCTTTAGCTGACTAATACAGTGAGAGACAAAGAGGAATCAAGAATGCATCCAACATATATGAACCATAAAAAAATTCTTGCTGCATGAAAGAAGCCAATCACAAAAGATGACATATTGTACGATTCTATTTACATGAAATACATAAAATGGGCAAATTCATGGAGACAGAAAGTAGATTACTGGTTGCCTAGTGCTGAGAGGGATGGGGCTTCATTAGACACTAAGGAAATGCAAATTAAAACCACAATGAGATCTCCCTACACACCCACCAGAATGACTAAAATGGAAAACAGTGACAATACCAAGTGTAGACAATGATGTGCAGAAATTGGAACTTTCATTCACTGCTGATGGAAATGTATATCAATAAAACCACTTTGAAAACCTGTCAGAATCTACTAAAGTTGAACCCATGCAATATCCTGACCCAATGATTCTACTCCCAATAGAAATATACATACATGTTCAAGAATGTTCAAAAGCATTCTTATTAATATCCCCCAATTCAAACAACCCAAATTTCAATACTGGTAGAATGAATAAAGCATAGTATATTCACAAAATGGAATTCACAAAATGCAGTACTGAAAATTAACCAACTACCGCTACGTGCTACAATTGGAATGAATTTCACAAACATAATTTGAGCAAAAGAAGCCAGATGTAAAGTAATACACATTGTATCATTCTGCTATATAACATTCAAAACACAGGTAAAGCTCATTTATGGTGTTAAAATTCAGGATAGAGGTCATCTTTAGGGAGGATGAGGGGAGTGGCAGAGAGAGATGACCCAGGCAGCTCCTAGGAATGTTCTGTTTCTTGACCTTAGTGGTGATTACAAGGGTGTGTTCACTTCATGATAACTCACTTATGAGTCGTGTTCTTGTTCAATTGTATGTTGTACTTCAACAAAAAGTTTATTCAAAAAAAAAAAAAAATACATCCTGGGGGGTGGATGTGGCTCAAATGGTTGGGTGTCCGTCTCCCATATGGAGGGACCTGGGTTCGATCCCTGGGACCTCCCGGCAAAAAAAAAAAAAAAAAATACATCCTTCATGAAATGAGCTTGGGAAGCAGATGTGGCTCAAGTGATTGAGCTCCCACATACTGCATGGGAGATCCGTGGTTTGGTTCCTGGTGCCTCCTAAAGAAGACAGCGAGCTGGCATGATGGGCAGGTGTGGCAAACTGACACAACAAGATGACGCAACAAGAGACACAAGAAGAAAAAACATAATGAGAGACACAACAAAGCAGGGAACGGAGGTGGCTCAAGCAATTAGGTACCTCCCTCCCACATCAGAGGTCCCAGGTTCAGTTCCAAGTACCTCCTAAAGAAACAAGGAAGGCGAACAGACACAGCAAGTGCAAACAATGAGGGGTGAGGAGGAATAAATAAATAAATCTTAAAAAAAAAAAAAAAGAAATAAGCTTACATCCCCAACCTACAAGCCTGCCCCTCACCACTCACCACATGGTGGAGAACTGAACAGAAAACAGCCTCTTACAAGTGAGGCAGATCTGAGAGAGAAAACCTCAGGAAGGGCTGGATCAGGCACACTCCATTTTCACAAAAGTCACCCATCAGATAACTCTTCCACATGAGAAGGAAGAGAGGCTGTGGTCTCTACACGTGGAAACACATGGCCAGGGAAATGAAGGTTCTTCTTTAACATGTATGTTGGGGACACTTCATAATAATGGTATAAAATTCTGCATGTAAATACTGCCATTTGAGAATGGCCTTTTTTGGGTGTAATGATCCAAATCAAGCATTTATTGAACACCTACTATATGAAAAGGAAGATGATCAAATTATAAGATATAAGGATAAATAACTACTAAGCTGAGCATATAATGCTCTACAAAAACATAACTAGTATCTGGTGTGCATTTTTAAAAACTCACTCTAAGGTAATGAAGTGATTAAAATATCAGGTAGTAGTTCCATAAATTCACCATTTGGACTGGAAGGCCATGAGTCCAGTAGGGTGGAGTATGATCTGATAATCCTCTGGAGGTCACATCTGTGACCAAGACAAACAAGCTTTGTTAGGCAATGATATTGGAAAAAGACATGAATATGGTGTGCACTAAACTGATTCTTTTTATTGAGTCATGACTCTGAATTAGCTTTTTCAAAAGTGAGATGTAATACCAGTCTAACAAATGTTCATCCCAGGTTCCCCATTGTTTTCTCTACCCTCCTTTGTTCTGCCTCCGGATTTCAGTTTGCTTAGTGAAGCCTACACTAAAATGTGTGAAAACAGCAATGATGGTCTATTGGAAGAAACAAAGGAAGAAATAAAAGTAGCATTTAAGGGGTATAGAAAGAAATGACTTTTCGCTTCTGCCTCAAATTAGGAAAAAAAAAAATGTGTTGAGGCCTGCAGTAGTGCTTCCATTTCAAGCCGTGCTAGATTATTTAGCTTGTTTTAATTTACTGTGGGTGGTACCGTGGTTTATCGTCCAAGGGAAGGTAACTTTAAAAATCTTTGACCTTGTCAGTCTGGGGGCCGCTGCAGGCTGGAAATGTGTCTGCCACGTCGCCTGCACTTTTCAGGGCTCCTTCTCGCTGAGCTGGGGGGTCCCCAGGCTTTGCCGCTGCTGGATTTCCTCCTATGACAGCGCTTCTGACCCTGTGAGTCGTCGTCATCAGTTTTTTTTCCCCATATTTTCCAGCAAAGGGATTTTAATTTTTAGATAATAGTAAAATTGTCTAAAATCATTTTAGTTTTGTCCCTTCAGACTAGAATGTACACTCCAGGGTCCTAATGAATTTAATCCAGGGGACTGTACTCCTCAGATACTATTTGATTTGTTTAAATCCCTCAACGTAGTGATCCTTAATGGGTTGCCCACAATCCTCTTGAAAGTCCAGGAGCTGAATTATAAACGCAAAGGCTCTTTCTATCAGATAGTTTATAGTTCTCTACTGAACAGCTAAGCAGAGGTAACAGATTTGGTATTCACAAACTGAAAGGATCACTTTAAAGTTTCCTACACCTGCATAGGAAAGGCCATGGGCTTCATATGCATATGTATATAGAGAGACTTAGCATCAATGACACATTTCTAAAACGATGAGTTGTTATAAGTTTTGAATTAGTCATGATTTTTCATGGTTATTTTTGTTTTAAAAACATTTTGCTTTGAAATAATTATAAATTCGCATGAAGTTGCAAAGATAGTCGCATGTAGGCTTCACGGAGTTTCCCCCAGTGGTTACAGCTTACGTGACTATAGTAAAATATCAAAGCCAAGAAACTGACATCGGTCCAACGCCTTAGTGTAGCTCTTTGTCATTATCACATGTGTGGATGTGAATAACTACCATCACAATCAAGATACAGAACTATCCCACTACCTTAGCGATCTCCCTCAGATACCCCTTATAGTCACAGCCAACCTCTTCTCCCCCCACACCCCATCCCTAACTCCAGGACACCACACATTTGTTCGCCAACTTTATAATTTTGTCATTTCAAGAATATTATGTAAATGGAGTCATTCTGAGGTTGACGTTTTTTCGCTTAGTATAATGCCCTTTAGACCCATGCACATGGAAGTGTATTAATTTCCTATTGCGGCTGTAACAAATTACCACAAATTTAGCGACTTAAAACAACAGAAATGTACTATTTTACAGTTCTAGTGGTCAGAAGCCTGAAATCATTTTCGCTGGACTAAAACCAAGGTGTCATTAAGCTTCATTTCTTCTGGAGGCTCTAGGGGAGAATGTTTCCTTGCCTTTTTCCAGCTTCTGGAGGCTGCCCGCATTGCTTGGCTCTTGGGCCCACATCATCCTGCCCTGTTTCCATCATCACAGCTCCTTCTTTGACTCTGACTATTGCCTCCCCCTCTTTTAAGGATCTTGTAATTACATTGGGCCCAACCCAGATAATTCAGAATCATCATCCCATCTCAAGATCCTTAATCATATCTGAAAAGTCCTTTCTGTCACATGAGGTAACGTAGTCGCAGGGTTCTGGGATCAGGATGTGGGCATCTTTGGGGAGTCATTATTCTGACCACCACATTTGAGTCTATCAATAGTTTGTTCCTTTTTATTGCTGAGCAGTATTCCATGGTTTGGAGGTATCACAGCTTGTTTAACCATTCACCTATTGTAGGACATTTGGGTTGTTTCCTTTTTTTGGCTATTACAAATAAAGCTGCTATGAACAATAATGTACAGATTTTTGTGTAGACCTAAGTTTTCACTTCTATGTGATAAATGTCCAGCGAGGGTATGGTAAGTGCAGGTTTAAATTTTTTTTAACTGCCAAACTTTTCTGTTGGTGGTGCTATGGTAAGTGTATTTTGGGTTTTTTTTTTTTGAGTTATCGGAACTGGAGATTGAACCCAGGGCCTCATGTTCAGGAGGCCGGTGCTCAACCTCTGAGCCACATCGGCATCCCTGTGTTGGTTCTCTCATCTGTTTGCACATTGTTTGCTCATTGTTTGTTTGTTGTTTGCTCATTGTTTGCTCATTTTCTTTAGGAGGCACCGTGAACTGAACCCAGGACCTCTCGTGTGAGAGGTGGATGCTCAACTGCTTGAGTCACATCTGCTCCCACTGTATTTTCTTCCAGAGTGTCAGAATTATTTCACATTCTCACCAAAATGTATAAGAGATCCAGATTCTCCGCATTCTCACTAGTATTTGGTATTGTTCCTATTTTAACTCTATGTGTGTAGTGATATCTCATTGTGGCTTTAATTTGCATTTCCCTAATGGCTAATGATATTGAACATCTTTTCATTTGCTCATTTGTCATCTGTATACTCTCTTAGTTGAAATATCTCTTCATGATTTTTGACCATTTTCTAGTTGGATTGTTTATTTTCACTGTTGAATTTTGAGCATTCTTTATATATTCTAGACATGAGTTCTTTATCAGATAGGTGGTTTGCAAATATTTTCTCCAAGTCTGTAGCCTGCTTTATCATCTTTCTCAGAGCATGTTTTTAATTTTGATGAAGTCCAATTTATCCATTTTGTCTTTTACGGATCATGTTTCGGGTGTTATGGATAGGCACTTTTCACAGAGTTCTAGGTCCTAAAGATTTTCTCCTATGTTTTCTTCTAAAAGTTTTATAATTTTATGTTTTAGGTTTAAATCCATGATCCATTTGTAATTCATTTTTCTACAATGTGTAAGGTTTAGGCTGAGGTTCATTTTTTTTTTTTTTCTGTCTATGGATATACAATTATTCCAGCACCATTTGTAGAAAAGGCTATCCTTCCTCCATTGAATTGCTTTTGCACCTTTGTCAAAATCAAGTTAGTCATATTTGTGTGTGTCTGTTCTTGGGTTCTCTATTCTGTTCCAATGACCCATGTGTTCATCTCTAAACCAATACCACACAGTCTTGATTACTGTAACTATATAATAAGGCTTTAAGTCAGGGAGAATGAGTCTTCCCACTTTACTTTCCTTTTTCACAATTTTTTTAGCTATTCTAATTTCTTTGCTTTTCCATGTACATTTTAGAATAATCTTGTCTATATGTCTACAAAAAAATCTGGCTAGGATTCTGACAGAAATGGCATTAAACCTGTTTCTATCAGTTTGGGGGAAATTGGAATCCTTATTGTGCTGAGTCTTCCAATCCATGCACGCAGTATGTCTCTTTCATCAGTGTTTTGTAACTTTCAGCATATAAGTCCTATACATATTTTACTAGATTTATAGCTAAATATTTCATTTATTCTTTCTTTTTAATGATAGATTATTAGTAGTAAAACCTTATCATCATTAATTTAGTTTGATTTATTTGGTTAACCCTTGAGCAAAACTCATAAACTGGACTCCTTGAGAACAAATTCAGCCTGTAGTAATTTCCCATGGAAACATCTACACTTCACTCTTCTCTTTAAAAATTGGGAAATGTGCTAACACTGGGCCTCACATTCCTACACGGCAACAATTGGCTTGTGCTGAGTAGTGCCCTCCCCTTAAAAAAGGCATGCTCTCTTGTTAACCACAGCCTCACCACACATAAGGAAAGCACGTGCATTTACACCTGGTCTGATCTACTCTGTGACCAGCCTGGCCCTGTAGACAACTGAGTGGTAATCATTATTGGCACCAACAATATTTTTGGCTTATCAATTAGACTTTCATTACTCAACCATAGGGCGTATCACACGTGTGAAAAAAACCATACACTTAGGTATTTTCTAAGCTACTATACATATATATTCTCCTTTACTCCAAAATGCCCTTGTTCTGAGACACTTCATTATCACCAACTATTTCTCCCTGGTAACAGGAGAAAACAGAGTAAGTAGTCCTGGAGGTCTTTTTCATAACTAAATGAGCTTTTTTTTTTTTTTTTTTTTTTAAGTTGCAAGATAAGGTGTTTAATATGTCCTTTCTGGTCTTCCAGAAACCTAGTAAAATTGCTCCTTGAATTTCTTCAACACTTGATGGTTTTCAGATAATGTTGGTTGACAGGATCTCATTTATATCTTCCACAATAACCCTGAAAGGTAGGCAGAATAAGATATTGCAGATAAGGTCACTGCAGTTCAGAGGGGTTATGTGATCTTCCCAATGTTACACAGCTACTAATGGACAGATGTTCCAATATTAAGCTCAGTGCACAGCACTTGTTTGGTTGAAATAAAAAATAATACTTGGTAGCAAAGCAACAGATTGCATTCAGAAATCTGATGAACAAATTAGTTGCCAACAAATACACAAACTTGAAATTATCATTCAGTGCTGGTTGTCTATAAAGGTAAGGCAAATCAAATTCCTGTTATATTCTCTCTCAAGGGCTGAAATGGGGAGTTTAAATTTGCTTCCTTTTGGCAGGAAAAGTCATTTTCTGATAGGACACCAATTGAAAATATCCTTTCATGGCATCATGACAATCATTGTGTTACATCATGAAACACTCTCTTCTCCCACCATTTTTCTCACCTGCAACTGTAGCTCAGGGACACTGAGCCATTTCTCATCCTTTATTTATGAGGAGTAATACCATGGGAAGATCAAAGACTAGAGTGGAGATGGAGGAGCCAGCTGAAAGAGTCTTATCCATGGGAGTGTTTCTCTATGGTTGATATTTTGTCACAGAAACCCAATGGATAGAGGCAAACCTCTGGTGAACAAAGGGTTTTTTGTTGTTGTTGTTGTTGTTTTTCAGGGTGCTTTTCCAGATCTGAACCTGTACTTGTGAAGGTACTTCCATCAAAATTTATCATCTTGAGATAACGGAGATTACACTTCAAAGCCCCACTCACAGGACTCTTGATTTTCCTGCCAGGAGTGAGGAAAGTGAATCTACTTGGGTTGAATGGCATTTGCTCTCCTTATCTCTACTGTTCCTTCCATTGCATTACCCCATTCAACCTCCATATATGGCCAGGGAGGAGAGTTCATTTTTAATATCCCACTTCTCCTAATCCATTATCCATGCTAACCCATTGTTCCCCTGGATACTCAATCATCAAAGCAACCATAAACCTCTTTTGAAGATCAAATGGTTCTTTAATCCATTTACTTACAGCATCCTGAGTTATAGAAAATTAATCATAAGTGTAAGTGGGCCACTAAACCAAGTTTCTCCTGGAGCCTGTTAACAAGGTAACAAATCGGTAGAGGCTTAAGTACCAGGTGGGTCAAAATGTGGAACAAATCACCTCGGTTGGTTTCTTTTCCCTGAGCTCGTCATTCTAACTTAGCTCTCACTGCCTGCTTGGATGGCCTGCCTTCCCAGAATCCTATCAATGAATTAACAAAACTTAGCCAGCCTGAGAGCTAATTGCATTTTAGACATTCCAGTATGGGTACCATTAATTTTCATCTTCCCTTCTTCAGGTTTGCTGAAACCATTTAGGGAAATCACCGCAGGTCTCTTTGAACTCTCAAAGAAGTAAGAGAGCAGTAATTTTCATTAAGCAAAAGCACCGTGTTCCGGGCTAAGTTTCCCTCCATCCTCATTCACGGCCTCTTCCCTCAATACTGAGGGACTGCATCAGATTACCCCACAATGGCCACCGACATGGGTGGCCACTGAGAAGCCTCTTAGCCTCAAGAAGACCTCAAGGTCATTGATATTGTTCCCTCTACATTTTCAGTTACCCAGTTAAGAGAAAGGATGATTATTTCAAACCACCACTCAATTAAAAAATTGAGATTCCATATTAACTAGAAATGTAAAATTGTTATCACCCTTTATAAGGATTTGCCTTTGCCAGAGGAGCTGGATTAGCTTGAACATAGAAAAACTCCTGACTCTGATCATGAGAAGAGGCTTTTAAATTATTCATTATGCAGTAACTAAATGTTCTTTGGTTAAAAAGAAAGGGGGAAAAAAAAACATCCTTCTAAATAAAATTCCATTCATAGGATGGATGAAAAGCCCTGCATTTTATATGTCCTTGCTGAGTATCTACTTAATATAAGGTCTCTTTGTGTGAATTTTATATATAACTACAGTTATGGGTTTTGAAACAGTCAGGAAATTGGGAGAAAGACAAAGAATAATAAAGTGAACCCAGGGACCCAAGGAGAAGGAAAAGTAACAGAGAAAAGCAGCCTGTGGTGGTTTGAAGCTATGTACCCCAGAAAAACATGTTCTGAAACTTAATCCATTCCTGTGGGTATTTAGTCTTGTAAATAGGATATTTTGATAAGGTTACTTCAATTAGGGTGTTGCCCAACTGACTCAGGATGGGTCTTTTTTTTATATATATAACTTTATTTTTAAAGAAGTTTTAGATTACAGAAAAGCTACATCAAAAAATATAGGAGATTCCCATATACCTTACCTCCTCCCATTCTCATTTTTCCCTATTAATAACACCTTACATTAGTGTGGTACATTTGTTACAATTGATGAACAGATATTAAAGCATTGCTACTAACCATAGTCTATAGTTTACATTATGGTTTACACTTTGCACCACACAATTTTATAGGTTTTGACAAAATGTATAATGGCCTGTATCTGCCATTGAATATCTTGGAGAACAATTCCAATGCCCCCAAAATGCCCTATTTTCTACCTATTCTTCCTTCTCCTTCCCCTCAGAACCTCTGGTAACCACTATCTTTATATCAATGTTACAAGTTTCTTACTACAATATTAATAAGTCTACTTTGGTCCATGGTTGCATTCCCGCCTTATGTTTGTTCATCTCTCAATCTTGAGGATTTTGGGATGGTGATGCCTGCTCTACTTCACACTGAGAGAGGGCTTAGATCTTATGGGGCAGACGGAAGGAACTGTTTTGCTTGCAGTTGTAGATACTCTTTGCTTTTTGGGGTGGGCATTGTCCATCATCATCATTTTATCAGTTGTCCTGGGAGAGTCCGATAAACTGGAGATCAGGATGGGTCTTAATTCCATTACTGACGGCCTTAGAGCAGGGATTCTTAACAAGGGGCCCATGAGCTTGAATTGAAATTCAAAAAAACATTATTCTTGTGGGGACGTGTTGATATGGGTGTGATATATTTATTAAATAATACCCAGTATAGTGTGGACTTAGTAAGGGTCCATAGTTTTCACCTGACTGGCAAAGGGGTCTGTGGAACAAAAAAGGTTAAGAACCCCTGCCTTAGAGAGAAAGCCACAGAGAGAAAAATCCAGAAGGAGCAGCCAGAAGCTGAAGGTTAATGGAATCTGGAAGGGTAAGGAGAAGCCCGGAGAGGCTGCTATGTGCATTGCCATGTGACAGAAAAGCCAAGGACCAAGGATCGCTGGCCGCCAGCCCCAGAACACCACAGTCTTCTGGAAGAAAGAATTGCCTGGAGGATACCCTTGTTTGGACTTCTCCTAGTCTCAAAACTGTGAGCCAATACATTTCCATTGTTTAAGCCAAGCCATTGCATGGTTTTGGCTTTAGCAATAAGAAACTAAAATACAGCCAAAAGAGAAGGATTTTGCAGACTGAGCAAGAAGAGGGCTCGTAGGACGACTGTATCTATGGACGAGGACCAGGACTGTTATCATTCAGGGATGAGCTCAGTCTGCCTCTGGAGACAGCCAGGACATAGAGGAGGCGATGCTGCTTCCTCAGCAAGGAAGACACTTGTACCACTCACTTTGGGGTTTAAGGGAGAACCAGGAAAAACCCGATGTCCAGCAAAGGACCCAAGACAAGAAGAGGCCAGGTTTAGGGGCTGATGAAGGAGCCAGTCCTTGGGAACATCTGTGTCAGATGCCTCATCCCAGAGGCTAGATGCTGCAGACCTGAGCTGGCCTCCTGATATCCACCCTGCACTCACTGGGGTTCTTTACCTGGATAAGTGATTTTTTTGTGCCCTAAGCAAATGGTCAGGAAAAGACACTACTGATGACTCATTACTGAAAGAGGTCATGAGATGGGATACTTGTGGATGTAGTCCAGGAAATAATCTGAGAAAGCAAGAACTCTGAATCTTTATTTTCTCTTGTACATAATTTCTGGCTAAAAAGATTCAAGGGTTTACTCTTCACATGTTTGAATTTCACTGTGCAAGGTTCAGTGAAAGCTTCCATAAGGCTAAGGATCAAGAAGACAATGATACACCTTCAGGAAGAGGAGTATGAAGCTGTTCTCGTTCATATGTGAGCACCCAGCCAATCAGCAGCCCCATTGCCATCTTTCACCCAAGTCCTTCACTCATTCCATCTGCCCTTTCCAGGGAGAGTCCAACCACCTTGGCTCTTTTTCAGCTCCTGCCACTTTCACACTGTCCAAGATAGAGTGTTTCACTCTGTCACCCTGTGACTTACAAGATCTGGTTTTGAATGGTAGTTTTCCCCATTTCTAAGCACTATAACCTTGGCAAGATGCTTAATGGCCTCAGTTTATAAAATGGGGTGTAACACCTTCCTCTTAGGCTTGTAGTAAGAATTTAATGAAATAATGTGTACAAGGCATCCAGCACAATGTTTGTAAAAATGTTCGCTTGATATCCCAAAAAGAGAGAGGAGGGGTGTGTTAATGAGAGCTAGACCTTCCTGGGGGGTGGGAGGGAAATTCTAGAAGACAGCACAGGTGAGCAACATGAGTGAGATTTTGGTCTAGCCCTCACAGCCATTCCTTTAGGACCACTGCTGTATCTCCAGCTGCTTGGAGTGTGTCTGCTCCTACTCTTGATTTAGTAGCCAAGAAAGGATATTCAAGAGAAGCAGGTATTTTCTAGTTGTTGCCTAAAAGCAACAACTTCTTATTATTGCTATTTCCCTTCCAATTGCTAATGCCTACTTGCAATAGTAATGTTGTCCCAGGGTGATGGGCACTACAACCGAATAATATCCTGCGATTCTATTTATTTTATTAAATAACAAGTGGGACGCAGGCTCATCTCGTGAATGTTAATGTGATCAAAATCGTTGCCCACTGGAAAAATGTGTTCTAATTGAGTCATGAGAAAGCATGCCTTGCCACATCAAACAAAAGGAAATCAATAGCCTTCAAAGAATTAGAGTTCCCAGAGGCTGGGTGGGACAAGAGAAGTAAGCAATACTATTTTGTTAAAAGAGTGCTTTTGAAAAAATATTTCAAAATTTTCTCCTTCCATACATAGGATGGTTCAGTTAAACATTTTATTTTCCTTGTCAATGAAGTCTCGGGAAACAAATGTGGCTCAAGTGACTGAGCTCCCGCCAACTACATGGGAGGTCCCAGGTTCAGTTCCCAGTGCCTCCTGGAGAAGACGAAGCAAGACAGGGAGCAGGCACTATAGGCAGGCACAGTGAGCTGGCACAACAAGGAGACACAAAGAGGAAAGACAATGAGAGACATAACAAAGCAGGAAGCTGAGGTGGCTCAAGCGATTGAGTGCCTCTGTCTCACATGGGAAGTCCCAGGTTCAGTTCCCAGTGCCTCCTAAAGAAAAGATGAGCACACAGCAAATGGACACAGACAATGAGGTGGGGGTGGAATAAATAAATAAAACAAAAATATATTGGTTATAAAAGCACCAAAGAAAAAATATTTAAAGAAAAAAAACAAATTGATTTGAACAAATGTTGAGATGAACGCTTGGTTTCAGTCTCATTGCGTGTCTTCTGCAAGCTTCAAATTTGCCTAATGGTCAGCTAGGTATTTTCCTCAAAGACTTAGCATTACCGTAAATGGGAACCAGGCCAGGTTATTTATTGCAGCCATAGAGATTTAGTTCTCCCTCCCATCAAAACCCTCTTCCCTCCTACCACCCACTAAGTAGGAGGGGCAAGCTTGGGAGCTCCATGCCCTTTATCAGGTGCCCCTCCCAATGGAAAATCAGGTCCTGACCTCTTTCCTCTGTCTTTTCAGCTTTCCATCAAGAAAACCTCTCTGCAATTTACCTTGATTATCTGTGCAAACTGAGAACAACCATGTTCAAAGTGAAGTAGCAAATGCTTCCATTTAAGACAGACAATATGGTGATATAGCCAACTGAGCAGGCACTGAACAAGGATATGAAGCAAGCAGTTTACTCTGGGCTTATTAATGAGCACATCTCAGCTTCCAGGGGAAACTAAGGTATAGCATTGCAGCCTGCAGAAGCTTAATGTTATGCTAGTGGGTGAGTGTTACATGCAATGGGTTGCTTCATTAGGCTTGGCCTTGTGTGGTGGGAGAGAAGCACAGTCAGAAAGGAGAGGACTGTGCACTTGCCGATACAGGAATTTTTCGAGCACCTGCCATGGGTCAGCTAGCTGCTGCTGGCGTCTCTAGAAAAATAAAAACAATTCATGCTCTCCCCTCTATAATGACAGGCTTTTCTGGGCAAGACAATATTTATGTTCATTCTTCTTGACACAAGGCAGTGAAGTACAATTTACTAAAGTTGTATGGTCCAAATGACTGCACCCAGGATTAGAGAGAGGAATGTTTTGTAGCCACTGAGATGGGTGTGGCCAGATATGAAGTCTTTCTTTATACACGTTTCAGCCAACTATTAGCATCAAATCACCAATTCTCTGATATATCATAAAAACATCTCCAACTGGCTTCCAGCTAATAGGCAAAGGAAATAGTTTGAAAACCCAGACACAGATACATAAGCAAGAGTGTCAAGAGGTACATGGAGTTGCAGATATTGCTATGGCAGGCTCTGTGGACTGGAAATCCCAAACTCACCCAAACCCTTTCTTCCTTGCCTTCCTCTAGTATAGAAGCTGGGAAGGTAAACTGTTTTATTTCCCGGGCTCCCTTGTGGCCAGAAGTAGCTAGGTAACAAAGTTCTAGCCAATGAGATGAAAGATAAACTCACTGAGCTTTAGGAAAGTTTTTAAGAGGGACCGGCTTGGCTAGCACAGCTCCTTAGCCCATTGCCCTTTAGCCCTTCTCCCTTGCCCCTTTTCTCTCCTGAAACAGGTATGAAGCCTGGGGTTACAGCCATCCTCTGGACACCATCAAAATGAAAGCTAGAGAGGAGGAAGATCAATAGAACTGGTTTCCCAATGGCTTTTGGGATTGCTGTACTTATGGAGGATCATCTACCTCCAGACAAATAAAGCTCTTCCTTGGTTAAGTCCTGTCAGTTAGGTGTTCTGTTACCTGCAGCTAAATGCAATCCTCATGGATGCACTTAGCCTGAGCATTCAACGTATGCTACCTCGGCTCTGGCATCCTGCCATTTATCCTAGTGACAGGTGCTTGCATCTGTCTCAACTGACACCTCCCTGGGCCTGCTGCAGTTCTAGACAACATTTGTTTTCTACCAAACTCCCTGAAAATAGTGAATTACAATGATTATTCCAACTTAAATTACTCTTTAAATACTGAGCTCTTTGCTGTCTTGCATGCTTTCTTAACTTGGTAAGATAGAGTCTGTAATTTGTTCTAAACATTCTTTTCTTCCTAAACCCTGCATTACCTTTTTTTTTTTTAGGTACCAGGGCTGGGTATTGAACCCAGGACCTCATTATGGGAAGCTGGCGCACCAACCACTGAGCCACATCAGCTCTCCTGAGCTGTTTTTTTTTTTTTTTTGCCCATTTGCTTGTTGTTTGTTTTTTAGAAGGCACCAGGAACCGAACCCAGGACCTGCCCATGTGGGAAGCAGGTGTTCAACCTCATGAGCCACATCTGCTCTCTACATTACCTTTTATAAACAAAATTCTTATAATTTCCCCCTGGAAACCGACATAGGCACCAATTCCATTTACTCTTTCAATCACAAAGCTAAAATATCCCTCCAAAGGCCACCTCCTGCACAGAACCCTTTCCAAAGGCCCCATGGGCAGTAGTTTTCATTCAGAACTCTTACAGCAGCTCACAAGCTAGCTGAAGGACAAGGGTTCCTGCTAAAGGCCCATAAATATTTCATAGTCTCATCTTAACAGTTCCTAAAGATGAAACCACTTTGTACAGCATCAAACTGTCCCCAAAGACTCTTCTATCTGTATAGTTGGCTCTAAGCACTTTACTTACCATTTGTGGTATTCCACCCTCCTCTTGAGGAAACCCGACATAAATCAATAGGAAGCAATTTGTCAAAGGCATAACATGCAGCTTATTTGTAATTATCTTAAAACTGCTGGATGCACATGATATATACATGGAAATGACTGAAAAACTCTACTGCTTAAGATTGCAAACTCTTCTTAGAGGGAAGGTAAACATTGCCCAAGTGCTGCCCTCAAAAAATAAAATCAGCAAAGAAAAAGTGTAATAATAGCCAACACTTATATGACACTCTATGCCAGGCTGTTCTAAGCACTTTTAATATACTAACCCATTTAATCCTTACAGCAATCCTATGAAGAAGCTACAATTATTATCTCTATTTACATATACAGAAACTCAGGAACAGACACTAAGTGGTGGCACTGAAATTTAAAAGCAAGCAGACAGCTCCAAAGTCCATGTTTTCACCACTAGATTTTACTGCCTGGGGTGGACAGACTCTAAGACTCTTGGTCTTCACGTCCTTGTGCAATTCCTTCCCCTTGAGTGTGGCAGGACATGTGACTTGCTTTTAATGGATGGAATATGGCAAAGGTGATGGGCTCTCACCTCCAGCACTGGGGGATGAATCACTGGGAGACACTCTGGCTAATAAGCACAGAGCATCAGTGGAAGGAAAGACTTGATGGCTGCAAGCTCCCCTTGGCCCCAGTCCACTAGGTGGTGTTCACTTCAGGTTGTCAGGGAACAGTCCTCAAGCAATACTGGTTGGGAGTCTGATGGAGGAGAAGGATGAGAGCTCCTAACTGGAAAAGGGGTGGCTTTGGATATTTTCCCAGTGGCTCCACCATTTCACTGATTCCCATGATGATGTCTCTGGACAGTGTTTCCCCAGGAAGTAAAGGACAGAATTTGAAGAACCCATCATAGATTCTGAGTGTTGGAATGGATCCTAGAGATCATCTATCCCTATCCTATATTACAGACTAAAAGAAAATGGAAACCAAGAGAGGTTAGTACCCGTCCAAGCTCACAAAGCTAGTCAGCGACATTGTCAGAAACGGAGCACCAGCCAGGGCTCTTTCCACTGTGCCCCATCCCACGCATTAATCAACAAGAATTTGAGAGCCAAGCACTCAGCATGTGATAGCATGTAGTTACGTGCTAAATTGCCCGAACAGGCTGTGAATGTTAGAGGAGTTTAGAAGATACATGAAAGGGCTCTGGGGTAATTAGAGAAAACCAGCAGAGAAGTTTCAATCCAATCTAGGCCACCAAGAATGACAGGGTGCTACATGTTTTTCTAACAAAGTCTAAATTTAATCATAGTCTCTAAACTCTTCCTCCTCAAGACAAGGACCCTAAACACTTTCACATCTCTCCTGATCATATCCATTTCCCATCTGGCAATGCTTATCTAGTATATAATGCACAAGAGTTTGAAAATACAGAAAAAAAAAGGAGTCTATTATTTTTTTTTTAGTCAACCCAGCATAATTTAACAAATTCTTTGTTCACCGTTGTTTCTTCCATTCCATACCTTGCAGGTTTGCCTTCTTCTTTCAGCAGTGTTTATTTTTTTGTAGTGTTTTCAGCAAGGGTCTCTGACAGTGGATATTCCCAGTCTTTGTGTGTCTGGAAATGCTTATTTTACCCTGATTCCTGAATGATACTTTACTTGGATAAAGAATCTTTCTGGCATTTACTCTTAGTATCATCAACTGGTGGGAGCTGGGCAGGGCAGGGTGCCTAACTGGGGGTCTCAGTATGCCTTATCAAACCTTTCGGCCAATGCTCCTGTTCTCAGCTCCACCCTGCCTCCTGAGGTAGCTGGTAACTTTATACCCAAGACTTTCTGTGTTTCTACAGCTGTAATCACCTCCCTTGCTGTCGGCTGCCCCCCTTCAGTCTTAGCATATGGCCTCTGATGCCTCCTTGAGAGTGATATGGGCAGTGGTCACATTCTGGAGGTGAGGGATTGGGGGACTTGTCAAGCACGGGGCTTGACAGCTCCCTTCATTTGGAAATGAATTGATGATGGTTTAAAACCTAATCCATTGCATCTGTTTTTGCTTCCTAGACTGTCCAAACAAAGGCCATGAAATGGGTGGAGTTAAATAATGGGAATTTATTTGCTTATGGCTTGAGGCTGGGAAAAAGTCAAAATCAACGTGTTATTTAGGCTTTCTTTCCGAAGGCTGTGGTGCTTGGGGGCTGGCTGCTGGCAATCCTTGGCTCCTCTGTCACATGGTGGTGCCTCCTGGTCTCTCCTTCCCTTCCAGGTTCGACAATGTCCAGCCTCTTGCTTTCCATGGCTTCCTCTCACGCCCTCTCCCTGAATTTCATCCTCTTATAAAAGATCCAGTAATAGGATTAAGACCCACCCTGACTGAGGTAGGCCAACCTTAACTGAAGGAGCCTCATCAGAAGGTCCTACTTACAACGAGTTTACAAGCACAGGAATGGGCTGAACTTCAGAACACGTTTTTCTGGGGTACACAGAGCTTCAAACCACTACAGCATCTTCTGGTACTTTCCTCCCAAGTGCAATGAGGCCCTGCTGAGAAGGTTGAACACACAGCCAGTAGTCAGTGACTAAGCCTCAGGAGAACCTTCCAAAGGAATGTTTACATCCCCGAGGAGGGACTTCCTCACAGAGGGAGCATTTATAAAGAAAACACCTTCCTGCACTTGTTCATCCATGCAACAGAGGAGAATTTTCAGGCTTCTCTCAAACAGACTTTTTAAAACTGCAGTCGTATCACCCCAGGGATCTATGCTTAGATGGGGCAGTCGCTCTTTCTCAACTGACACCTTCCTAAAAAGTTTTCTTCTTTCAGACCATGACCTCCTCCACTGTCTACTTTCTCTCCCTCTCCTTCACAATTCTTTTCCTCTGCAAATTGAGGAAGCTGGATAATTTTCTTTTATTGAAGATCAGAAAGGTGCTAAATGCAAGGATCAAAAGTGGCCTATTTGTATAGTCGAAGGATATTTATTAGAGAGGTGCTTGTAATGGCAAAACAACAACAATGAAAATGGAAACAGCCTAAAGGTCCATCCATGGGACACTGACTAGATAAATTAACCATATATAGTAAAACAAAACACAAAATAAAACACAGAACAGAATTTTGAAGTATACTCATGCATGTGCACACACATGCACGCACACACACATACATCCTTGTATATGCGTAGAAACTTCTGAAAGTACAACCAGAAACTTAACAAGTTTGCCTCTGGGAAGATGGCACGAGGATTACCTGGCTAGAAGGAAGAGCTCCTTTTTACTTTCTACAGTTTGAAATTTGTTTTCATAAACATGCACTACTTTTTATCATTTTAAAGTATTAATAAAAAAGAAAGGATGAGTTTTAGTTTTTTTAAAAAATAAGGGCAAATAAAAGTGGAGTTTAGTAAGAAGTGTACTAATTTAATTCTAGATGCTCAAATTTCTTCTGTGAAGTTATTTGAACGGAAATGTTCTATCAGTAAACACAATTATTTTCAATAAAAAGGAAAGTGGATAAAACTGGCAACACAGTGAATAAAATATGTAAGAAGCACACTGAGGCCTGGGACAGGTGAGAAAGAAGCCAAGGAAAGGCCAGGGTCCCAGGAGCAGGCTGACCCAGCACAACTCAGAGTATGCCAAGGTGCAGCACCATGGCTTCCTGCTCTCCTGCAGCACCCAGGTGTTCTGGGGATGTGCTCCAGGGGTTCGGTGACAGTTTGAGTCCAATTTCATCTTCTGTAAGAACATGGACTGGGGCCAGATTGCCTGCTCTGTTGGTGACTAGCTGTGTGACCCAAGGCAGCCTGCTTAACCTTTCTGTGCTTCAAGTTCTTGACCTAGAATAGGGATAACAATAATAAAAATGTATGGGTTGTTACTGGGCTTGAAAATGTGATACATGCCACAGGCTTAGAGCAGTGCATGGTACGCAGGAAGCCTTGAGTGGCTACCAGGGGCTACCATTAGCCACCACCAGCACACTGATCACTGGTGCTATCACATGGCTACTATTTTCAAAAAAACTTTAATAAAGACAGCACACACTCTCAAATGAATAGCATGTTAAACTTTAACACCTAGAGACCATCAGCACCCTAATTTGCACTGACAGGTTTGCTCTTTTTAAGATAGATGGGAAAAAAACTTCTAAACTTCTACCAAGAAACCCGACTAGTAGTGCAATTAGGTAAAATTTAAGGGAATAAATTAATTTTCTTTTCCTATAAATTGCTAAGCAGGTTTTTGAAAGTTTATACTAACATAATTATTTACGATACAATGTGAACCAGAAGCAGTAAAGAACTGGTAAGAAACGAAAATTATAGTTTCAATAAATACAGATTTCCATGGAAGAGCTGCATGGTATAAAATTTGGAAGAGTACCTATACTGGAAACTGTTTTTGCAGGAATTGATTTATTATCGCATTGTTACCTGAATGCATTTATCACAGAGTACACCATAGCTTATGTGCTGCTATGTTACTCCAAAGTCCAGACTGCCTTTGTGCCTCCGTGTCCTCTGAAAATATCTTCTCTTCTCCCTGCCCACTTTCTCCAAAGACCTTTACTATACTTTTTGTGTAAAATTTATTCTGCTATGATAAGAACAATTATAAAAATTATAAAAACTTTTCAACAGCTATTTAACAACTGCATGGAAGTATTTCAATATCTTAATAACTTGGGTGACCATTAAATAATACACTAGCAGCCCCTGGCTTTTCTACCCAACTATCTCTTAAGATATTTTATCAATCCCTCCCTAGGAGGAATTCTGTTGCCTGACCTTGAGATAAATATTTAACCTTGTTACATGAATGGACCCCACATTATCTCTGTATTTTAAAACAAATCCAACAGAACTAGGGCCTGTAGTCATCTTCCATAGATCCCAAAACAGAGTATCCAGAGGTCTTGGTCAGGTGAGAAGATGCTGTCTGTGCGTGTTGTGTGCCAGCACCCTTCTCAGCTCATCTGCGTGAAGCAGGTGACTTGCAGAGCCCATCTGCTCCAGAGGAATTCAGGGGAAAGTGTACACAGAATGAACCTTATCAGTCCACCACCTGGCCCTTCCACAGTCCTTCCTCAAGTGGTACCTGGTGGGAATCTGACCAGATCCCTGCAATCTGTCACCCCATGTGAAGGGTGGCATTCAGATCACTTTCCCAACACATGGGGGTCATCAGATCCTCCTGTTAATGCAGCAACATATCCAGAAGCTACAAACTTACCAAGTCCTAATCCATTGCCAAGGCAACCTTACGTCCAATAGACAGTCAAGTCCACAAGGGCAGGGACCACGTCTATCTTGATCATGATCATATCCCCATCACTTTCAACAATGCCTGGTGCCTACAAGGCACTCAATAAACTTTAGTTGACTACAAGAGGAATGAGTTCATTTGTTCTTCATAATAGTCTCTTTTTGACATTTGAGTAAACATCAGCTCAAAGGCTCAGGGCAAGAAGAGGGCAGGTCCAGGCCCAGAATCCAGTCCTGCCACTCCCAGTGATGTGCGTCTTACGCACACATAAGTATGTGCCTGATGCTCTAGGCCCACAGTTTGCAGAATCTTGCCTAAAAGTTTCCTGGATTCCCCTAGTATGAAGTCATCCTGATTGAGACATTTCTACGGTCTGCTGTGGCCTGTGGGAACTTGACCTGAGACAGCTGGGTTATTGCCCTTCACACCAGTCTTGGTCTGGCAGCCCCCACTGAGCTACCAAATGAACAATATTCCTTGCAAAACCAAGTCAATGCAGTTTCTTACCCCTTTCTAGACCAGGAGTGCAGCTTATACATGATTTCATCCAGATCCAGATAAATGATAGGTGAAAAACAGTGTCAACTTAAAATACCAAGCAGACCCAGTCAAGAATGTGCAGTGACCACACAGCACTGGTCAAAGCACCTTAAATGTCACCCGAGACACAGGCAAATTGCAATTTTAGATATTAAGCATAAACAACCTGGAATTATTGCCCAGAGTTTTGGCAACAATTGACAAGTAGAAATGTTTCAATTTGCTATGGCAACAATACCAAAATACCAGTAATTATCAATAATTTCTCACCCTGAAACTCAAATCCAGCTATGATATCCATAATTACCTAGAAATTATTCCAAAAAGTCCTCATAAAACCCAAAGATCTTGTGATCTCAAAGGCTAAGTAAAATGTGAATAATCCCCTCTCCATACCTGCCTGAAAACAGTGCCTCTGCTTATTCTCAGGACTTCCATGCAGGAGAGGAAAATGCTTCCATTGTGCTGCAGATTATGCTTCGGAACAGAGGGTAAGGATTACATCATGTATGAACCTGGGAGTCTTGTGGGCTCTGAGACAAATCCTGCTTTGTGTAAGAGCAGGTTCTTAATGTGTGTTAGGGAACTTGGAGCACTTCAGACCAGGGTTGCCATCATCCCCCAGCCCTGAGCTCCATCTTTCAACACTGGCTTGAATGAGGAAAGAAAAATCCCAGGACTTTTTCTTCCTCCAGATCCATCAGCTTTGCCTCCAGGACTCTCCCATTCCCCTGGATTCTTGCCATAAGCAGAATTAGGCCTTGTTCTATGTCAGACACGAACTGCAAGTCCCAACCTGAAACATCGCACTTGGTCTAAGCATCCACCACCCTTCCTTCAGCTACCTTTCTGGAAAAAGGAAGGAACGTTTCCCTCCCTTGTATGTAGGCCTGTTTAAGTTCAGGGTAGGGTCAAGGAAAGTAGGAATAACTGATGAACAATAACCCTTATTCCCTAACCTCCCCCCGCCCCCCAAAGAATCCAGTACACATTCCATCCTGGAACGTGTGGAACCCAGGGCAGGAACTGCTGAGATTTGGAGTCCTAGCTATAGGTCGTCAGCTTCACATATTGCACTCACTTGATTTATCTTGTTGAAAGCTCTAACTGGACATGGGGGAAAACAGAGATTTGACTTAAAAGGGCCTTAGTCAAGGTGGCATAGAACTTGCTACTTATCGTTTCTCAGCCTTTGGCTAAGATCAAGTGTAGAACTGCTACTTATGGCTCAATTAATTAGTGTTAATAGTTGAACATCCACCATGTGCAGAGCAAAGGATTAGGACACATGGGGGACACCAAGACACTGGTCCTGTCTTCCCAGTGCTTATGATCTATAAGCAAAGATAAGGCACAAATGTAGCTACCTAGGCAACATGGTGGTGCAGGGTCACAAGGGAGGTACAGAGAAACAGCTATTGGCATTCAGAGGGACAGCTACAGTCTGCAACTATCAGGGAATTTCCTGGTGGGGCTGAGGTCAGCCTTGGAAGAACCTGGGAAAGATAAATGGAGGGTTTTCAAGAAAAGCACAGGCTCAGAGGCAGGAAAGCTAAAGGTGCTTAAGTGAATGCCAACCCCCTTGTTTCAACTGGAATTAGCCTTGCTTGAGGAGCACTGTAGGACTAATGACCGGAAAAGTAGGGTGAAGCCCCTTTAGGAAGGCCTTCGAAGGCACACGCAAAAATTACTGTTTAATCCTACAAACAGGGGAAGTCACTGAAGGTGTATTATTAGCAGGAGAATTATGTGGCTGGAGCTGTCCTTCAGGAAGATGACTATGGAAGTGGGGAGGAGAATGAATGGGAGAGGCAGACCAACAGGAGATCATTGCCAGGTCAGAAGTAATGGGAAAATGGGGGCAGAGAGCCCAGAATGGGAGAAATTGGTCCAAAAGACCTCAAGGAGGAAAACTGACAGGACCCAGTGACTAAATACAGAGAAGGAGCAAATGATTCCGGGCTTTGAGCCTGGATGACTAAAGTAATGGCCATAGCTCTCTCAGACATAGAGCAATAGAGATAGGGAAAACCAAACACTTGCATTTTGGACTTCCTGAGAATAAGAAGCACACATCCTCCAAACCCCCAAACTTGGATGATCTTAGCCGCTGTCTTTGCCCCTATTCTGAAGGTGAATACTACTGAAGAAAACTACAATCAAGTAACAGGGAAGATCAAGACCATTTATGTTTCCAGCCTCAGCCAGACCTTCACGTGCTTTACAATTCTTTTGTGGAACCCGGGTCAGCTGTCTCCCATTAGTCACAGCACCTATTTCAAACTGCCACAGTCTTGTCCAGAGTTTCTACCCCATCATCTTGGGCTCTTCTAACCAATGGCCTTTCCTCTACTTACAAGCAAATAAAATTAAGATCAGCACTATATATCCTGACATTCAACCCTTTTCCATGAACTTACAGTGTAACTGTTCATCTGAGGGAAAGAAGGATGCCAACTTTAGACCTCACTTATTTGCACTTCCTTAGAGAAGTCATTCCATCAAATTGTCTTCTCACCCTTCTCTATCTTTCATCTTTCTTGGCATGGCTCTTTCCACTCTGATGATAAACACCCTCAGGTCTCTGCCACCAACATGAACAAAATCCCTCCTTTGACCCCCATGTCCTCATCTAGCTCTCACCTTCTCCCTTCCCTTGGTCTTCACAACCAAGCTTCTGGATATGGTGGTCTGTTCTTGCTATCCATAGTCTTATCTCCAATTCACTCCATAGACCACAGAACTCACCCTCCCCCACCACTGCATTTAAATTACCCTTGACAACACGACCAGTTTTATCAACCATTTCTCACCCTGAAATTCAAATCCAGCTATGATTTCTATAATTACCTAGAAATGATTCCAAAAAGTCCTCATGAAATACAAGCATCTTGTGATCCCAAAGGCTAAGTAAAATTTGAATGATCCCTTCTCCATACCTGGAGAGTAATCACTAGCAAGTCCAGTGGCTTCTGCCCAGTCCTTACTTTCCAGACATTACTTTTTTTCACCTTTATGTAGTAATTCAGATTTTTTATGACTTCTTGCTCTGAAAACCTCTTCCCATTTAGGTTTCACATGAATGTTTCCCCTTCTACTTCTAGCCTCTCATTCTGTTTCATTTACTGATTCTTTTTCTTCCATTTGCCTCCCACATTTTAAGGTCTCCATCAGCTTCAAGCTTGCTCCTCTTGCCCATGTCCTCCATATATATCCTGGGCAGTATCATTCATCCTTCAAAGTTTACCTCAAGACATCTTTGCCAATGACAGACAATTCTCTAGCTATGGTCTTCTTTTCTGGGCTCTACACTCATTTAGTCATCTGCCTATAGCAGGTTCCCACTTAGGTATTTCCCATACCTAAGCAAAGCAATGTATTCAGGGCTGAATGTTTTCTTTACGTCCAAATCTACTATTCTAATGTTACCTTTCCTTGTTTATGGCAATACTAGATAAGCCACAACCTTGGAAATCCCTGTTGACTTCTCCTTCAAATTTATCTTCCTCTCACCTATCCCAAATTGATCATCAAATTCTACTTCCTAAGGCAGTAGACTCATCTGTCTATAAATGCTTTGGTTCTGGCCCTCATAATTTCTCACCTATGACCGAAATGGTCTCCTAATGGCTTTTCCTACATGCCTCCTCCAAATCTGTATTGCTACTAGAATGTTATTTCTAAAAACACACATTGGTTTATGTCATTGCCACTTTTCAATCACTCAGGGGCCCACTGCTATCTTCAGAACACAGTTTAAAGTCCTTAGCATGACTGTCAAGGACTTCATGATTTGATCCTCATTACTTCTCTGATCTCATATCCCAGCATCCCAAAATACAACTACATTCCATCTAAACCAGATTTACTAACCATGACTTTGTACCCTTCAGTATGCCCTCTAAATGGAAGACCTTTGACTCTTGGCCAAAATCTTTCATCTTTCAGGACTCAGCTCAAGCATTACATCCTCCTGGAAGTCAATCTTTCCCACCTCCATGCTAAGGTGGCAACCCTTCTTATGAGATATCAAGTGCCCTGTCCTCATCCATACTATGGAATATTCATCCTACATTGTAATCATTCTTTGTCTTGACTTTCTTACCTTACTAGATTGTGGGCATCTTGAGGGTAGGAATCACATTTTGTTCAACTAACCCAGTGCTTGTCACAGAGGAGTACTGAATAAATCTTTTTTTTTTTTTTTTTTTTTTTGCATACAAGAGCAGAATAAGTACAGTAGAGATGGAGAAATGGCAATATCCTAGAGATCACAAGAAAAACTAAGAGCAGGTTTACAGAAAGTTGTGTTTAAAGGGAAGTTTAAAGTTTAAGACATTAAGCATGGTGATGGAATCCATTAAATAAATAGACTGTGTATAAGATTGCACTAACAACTATATTCATTTAGCCTTCATTATATAAATATTTAAACCCTACTGTAAAAATCAGGCAGGCACTATGGTAACACAATGAATAAAACAAATGATTCTGCCACTCAATCTCTACCTTAATCGTGCAACTTACAATTGATCATTTCAGTACCTTCTTACTATATGCCAGGCACTTGTCCTAAGTACTTTACATGTATTTCCATTTAATCTTCATAACAACGATGATGCTAGTCCCATTTTACAGAGAAAACCAAGACTCATGGAAGTTAAATAATGTGTTCAAAGTTATACAGTACATGGCATAGCAAGGATTTAATCCAAACTTTGGCCACTTTTTCTGCTCTTAATATACTCTTAACAATAATATTGAAATTTAACTTGAAAATTCACTTACATTCTACCCAGATATTTGGTTATTGGGTCGACCATTTAGTTCTAAAAGTATGTAGGAGGTTTATTTCAATGCCCCTTTTCTAGACAGTACTATCAGTATAGGGAGGAGGATTTATAATAAGAACTGATCCAAGAATATATAGCAATTTTGCAAGTGAGCATTTATGTTCCAAAGCTGTGAAAGTATGGATATTAGTGTGATTTATCACCCTTTTCCAGCCTTTGGAGCCAGGAGAATGGAGGGATGGAATGACTTTAAGAGGTAAGAAGCTTACCTTGAGGAAGTATTATGCTTTGGGATAGTTCTGCCCACTCATTCTCAAAAGTGTAATGATGTTCTGAAGTGGCATGGATATGACTGGTATTCCAGAGGTCACTTGCTACTTGGGGCAGCAATGTTATTCAAGGTGTTCAGAAAACAAATCTGTATCCAATCATGTATTCTTTAACAAATGAGGTCTGCAGGAGAAGGGGAGTTTTATGCACTGTTGAATTAGAGAGTAGAGGTAGAACCTAGGAGAGATATAAAATCAGCAGCAAAATCTACAACACAAAGGCAGCTATTTTTCCAATGTGGTTCAAGGAGGCCTTTCCAGAATCCCCAAGGTGGGAAAAATTTGTGCTTCAGTGGAAAATTGGGCCTCGTTAGTAGTATAACCTATCAATGATCTTATTCTGTTTCCTCGCAAGCTATTTCCAACTCGGTAAATTGTAGGTAACTGATAGCAATGCAAAATAGTTCTTGTCTGTAAACATAGAAAAGAATTCTATCTGGTGGAGAAATGTCCATAGCCCCTCACTCCCACAGGCCCCCTGCTGTGGAGAAACCAATTTTCTCTCCATTGGCACATTCATTTCAAGATTCCTTTACTCTTTTTTAAAAAATTCTTTATCTTATTGCTTACTGGCTGTGATATCTACCTGGTTCTGTCATTATGAGTAAAATAAAAATCTTTAATATGAGTTCATTTTTTTATCCTTATGAGAGTTGTGCATTTTTTGAAAATTATTTTTTTATACCTTATGACCGAGAATCCCCCAGGGTGGCCCTGCCTCTGGTTCTGCCCTTTACCCCTTGACCCAGCTCAAAACTGTGCTCCAAGGTGTGAAAAGGTTCTTATGCTTGGGAGCAGATAATATTCACCCTCTGCATAGCCGAGGATACCCCTGCCACACCCACAGGGATGACAAAGGGCTCACCTGTGATCTAGCCGAAAGCCAGGGGGCCAAACAAGGCTCCGAAGGGCACAGCAGCTTTAATCTGCTTTATTCAATTATAATTTACATGCAACAAAGTCATCAATTTTAACTGTGCAGTTTGACATGTTTTGACAAATGTATGCAGTTGGCTGCCACACCAAGGACTAGAACAATCAAAGTATAGAACATCTGCTCTACCACAAACAAGGTAGTGTGCTATGTGCTGTACCATAATCAAGACAGAGAACATTTCCACCTCCAACAAAAGGTCCCTTCTGCTCTTTGCAGTCAATCTCTTTCCCCACCCCTGCCCCTGGCAACCACTGGTTTGCTTTCTTTCACCATAGTTTGCCTTTTCTAGAACTTCATATAAATAGAAAAGTGTAGTATTTAGTCTTTTGTGTCTGGCTTCATTCAATAAGTATACTGCTTTTGAGGTTCATATATGATGTTGTATGTGTTGGTGGCTAATCCTTTTTTACTGCCGGGTGGTGTTCCATTGTACAGATTTACCACAATTTACTTATCCATTCAATAGTTGATGAACATTTTTGTGCTTTCCAGTTTGGGATTATTATGAATTTTAAGCAGGACTTTTAGGTCATAAAGTGAGTATATGTTTAACTTTATGAGAGACCACCAAACTGTTTTCCAAAGTGGCTGTGCCATTTTGCATTCCCACCAGCAGTACACCAGAGTTCCAGTAGCTCCACAGCCTCACAAACACCCGACATTGTCCTTTTTTTTTTTTTTTTTTTTAAGTTTAGCCTTCTAGTGGGTGTATAGTGCTTTCTCATTGTGGTTTTAATTTGTATTTCCTCAACAATTAATGAAGTAGGACAACTTTTCGTGTACTTGTTTACCACCTGTACATGTCCATTGGTGAAGTTTCTATTCAGACCTTCTACTTATTTTTTTATTGAGGTGATATTCACATAACATAAAAGTAGCCATTTAAAGTGAACAGTTCAGTGGCGTTTAGTACATTCACAATGTTGTGCAACCACTACCTCTATCTAGTTCCAAAACATTTTTATCACCCCAAAAGGAAAGCCACACCCATTAAGCTGTCACTCTCCATTCTCCCCTCTGCCCCAGCCCCTGGCAACCACCAATCTGCTTTCTCTCTCCCTGGATTTACCTATTCTGGACATTTCATATAAATGGAGCCGTGCAATATGCAATCTTTTGTGCCTGGCTTCTTTCACTTAGCATAATGTTCATCCATGTTGTAGCATGTCTTAATACTCCATTCCTTTTTCTGGCTGAAAAATATTCTATTGTATGGATACCACATTTTGTTTATCATTCATCCACTAGTGACATTTAGACTGTTTCCACCTTTTGACTATGGTGAACAATGGTGCTAGAGCATTCGTGTACAGGTATTTGAACACCTGTTTTTTATTCTTTTGGGTACATGCTGAATAATGGAGTTGCTAGGTTATATAGTAATTCTATGTTTAACTTTTTGAGGAACTGCCAAACTGTTTTACACAGCTTCTACCCATTTTTAATCAGGTTGCTTAACTTATTATTGAATTATAAGACTTCTTTTTTTTTTTTTTTCCAAAGACCTTATTTATTTATTCATTTATCCCCCCCCTGCTGCCCGTGCTCGCCGGGCCAGCCAACCGTGCCGTGCGGGCGGGCCTGCCCTCACCAGGAGGCCCCGGGAACCGAACCCGGGCCTCCCACATGGCAAACGGGAGCCCCACTGACCGAGCCACAGCCACTTCCCTATAAGACTTCTTTATATATGCTTTAAACGATATGGGATTTGCATATATTTTCTCCCAGGCTGTGGCTTTAGAAGGACATTACATTTTGACAAGTGAGAATTTGCTAATTCAGAATCCCTGAGAATGCAAAACAGTGCACCACGTCCATTGATGTCTGCAGAGCAGCTGTCGGACTCTGGCGGAGGGAAATAAACAACGGGAAGTGCCATAATTTGGCCTCAAAAGAAGCTGCTCTCTTCTCGCAACTCCACCTCTTGATTTTCTAGCATTTTATTTATTCTTTTTTTTTTTTTTTTCCCTTTCCCGTGTTACTTGCTTTCTGTAGCTCTTGCTGTTTTGGACAGAAATACGGATATGAAAGCTCTATCTGCTCCTGATGAAAATGAACTTCCTCACTTCTGCATTTCAGTGTTGAACTGTACCTGGACCCTGTGACCCTGGAAAACAGCATAGGTTAAGAAATCCCTTGGGGTCGGATGTGGCTCAACTGGTTGGGCGTCCGTCTCCCATATGGAGGGACCCGGGTTCGATCCCCGGGACCTCCCGGTAAAAAAAAAAAAAAAAAAAAAGAAATCCCCCACCGTTCGTTACTGACCAAGATGGCCTTAAATTGTTCTTAGTTTGACTAAAGCTTAGGCAGGTGACTCTGAACTCCCTCACTTTGGACCTTACAGAATCCACTTGGAACATGTTCCCCCAGCCTTGACAGTAAACTTGGGAGCTAACTCCATGTCATCAACATTACATGTTGCCTGACCTCCCCCTCCAGTGCTTTCCCACTAGCTGCCCCCAGTCCTTAAGAACTCTCCTACCCTCTGCTGCAGGTGACTTGAGCCCCCCCACGCCCACTCATCTCTCATATTGAGAAAGCCTTCTGGTCTCCCTCTCTACCATAATAGCCTTCTGGTCTCTCTTCCCTATTGCATATAGCTTTGAATAAAGCCATCTTTGCCAGTTTAACATTGTCCAGTGCAATTTTTTCTTTGACAAAAGTGAGTCCAAAATATAGACTCAACGTCAGGAAAAAAAAAAGTCACATGTTCCTAATTGCCCCTTTCCCAATTCAGCATCTGCATGTTAGACCATTACTTCTGGCTTCTTCTAAGAGCCAGTATCTCTGACTTCTTGGGCCTTTGGGGATGTAGGAAGGAGAAAGTTCTGATCTGAAATGGATCCCTGTGATATCCATTGTTTTATGAAAGCACCAAACCATAGAGAAGACTTTCTGCTGGAGGCATAAGGCAAATAAGGCCCATGGTTCAGTGGAGTTGCTCTGGAGCTGAGCATCACGGGCAGACCATAGATTGGCCTATTACAGCCTTTCATCACACCTGTCTCCTCTCAAATATCCTAAGGGGGAGGAAACATGGAAGGTACAGGCAAAAAAGCACTAAACTAGGAACCTGTTGGCCCACTGTAGGTAAGAATTCTCAATGCCTACCCAATACCCATTCTACCTTTCTTCCTTACAACAGAGACCTTATTTAACTTAGGGTGATAATGTGCACAGCTGAAGAAATTATATTTCCCAGCTCCCTCACAGGTAAGGGTGACTGTGGGACACAGCTCTAATAAAATACAATTCGGCAGAGGTCACTGAGGGGCTTGTGGGCCCTTGCCTTTCCTGCAGCAAGGCTGCTTTCCCACAACAGCTATCCTGTGACTGGCCTTGAAGGAAAGACCAAGAGTCACAGAGACATGCAGACTGACTCCCTTCAACACTGAACCAACACCAGTAGCTGTCTACCTCTGGACCTCTCGTCATATGAGAAAAGCAAACCGCCAATTTGTCCAGATTGTTGCTTTTCAGTTGTCTTTCTTGAAGTTGGACTTAATCCCTGACTAACTGCCTAGGTTCCAGGTCCTGGATCTTCTGCTGACTAGCAGTGGGAGCTTGGACAGATGACTTCCCATCCCAGGCTTCTGGTTTGCCTTGTCCATAAGAAAGGGGGGTAAGGCCAAACTGCCTAAAAGATTCCATAATTCTAAGGCATCATTTCTTACTCATTACACCAGATTTTTTGGGGGTCAGGTGTCTCTGATGACAGGAAACTGAGGCCGTGGGCAGGCTTGACGGGGATTGGCTGACGTTCCAGGTCTTTCTGACGGCTGCTCCAGGCCTTGCCCCCCTTACTCAGACCCAGTAGTCAGTTGACTAAATTAACACCTGAAGGGGTATCACTTTTTGTTCTAAGGACAAGTCTCCTCAAATTTCCAAGGGAATCTCAATATTTAATCTATCTTCCCCAGAGCTTGGGTTTCTATAACCAAACAAATCTGTCTTTCCATTGACAAGCATCTTGCTCTGCTCCTCTGTAAACCCTAGACCACTCATCCTCCTTCCCCACACCTACTATTGAGAGGGATGTATTAGGCACTTGTTATGCAGCATCATTTCAAATTCCTCTTGGCCTCACCTCTTACTGCAGCCATTGCTATAGTAACCAGTTCCGCTCAGGCTCTGCCCAGCTTCCACAGATAGAGCCATAGAGAGCCTCATCCTGGGCCTTCCCCCTGAGTTCCCAGCCCAAGACGTTCTCCAACATGGAACTCCTGCACTGCATTCACATGCCAGCAACCCCAAAGTGGTGGGGGAGGAACGAGCGGGGCCACCAAGGACCAATGGCAGCAGGACTCTTGGATAAATGCTTCCCCTTCTGGCCCCTTGGGCAGCCAGTTCCGTGAGCATTTCCTGAGGCTTCTCAGAAGGTCCCAGCATCTGAGCACCAGAGGTCGGTAGCAGTGATCAGCCAGGTACTGCATTCTGGTTTTGGCTTCTCTTCCTCTGTTCATATCCTCAGCCCCTCACTCCTGCTCCCTGGGACCCACACCCCAAGAAAATTACTCGCAGATAAGGCTCTTCTTTTGGAAGAATCCAAGCTAAAAGAAAGGATATTACATAAATATATGTATATATATATTTCCTAGCCTTCTACTTTTGGATTTTGTCACTGATACAGCCAATCACTCAGTAATTGAACACGGTTACATCCCAACTTATGTAATTGTCCCCTTCCAGACAGTTTTTCACCACTCAGGTTTTGTACAAGTCAAAACTGCTAAGCTATTATCCTGTGTTTTAAAGGCGCAGAACCAGTATCTTGAACTTGATGTGTATAATATCATCTAAAATAATCTTCACTACTAAAATCACTAAAATGCTTTCACATGAAATGGAAGAAAGACTCTGGTCCCATTCACAGGGTTTAGCATTTTGTTTTTCACTCTAAATCAGTCGTCTTGGGTTTACAAATGGGTCTCCATTCTTGACTTTTTTCTGGTAGCTTTTCAGAAAAATTTCAATGATGGGAGGGTAAAGAAACAGACACCCCCAAAATACATGAGAAGAGACACAAATACCCCAGAAATAGCATGAATTGGTGCAGTGAGAAATCCCACAGTAGCCCCATAAACCTGAAAGAGAAAAGCCCTTTCCTCTTGGGAATGCTGCCTCCCCTGAGCCCTTGCTTCAAGAATTAGTCTATCCTCCAGCTTAAGGTGTGTTCTATGCATAACGCGGCCTTTTCACATCTCTAATACGCTTCGGCACCTTCTGGAACAATTTGTATGGGGTCAGATCTGCCTCAGTCACAGCTTAAGGGGCCTGGGGAAGAGCTTCACCTCAGGAAGCAATCTCCTCTTAGCCTCACTCTGGGATTCTAGAAGGACTGGAAATTGTTTGTTCCTGGGAGCTTTCTGATATTTATGAGTGGCCTTTTGAAAACGTAAGCATCAGTCTGTTTATTTTTAGCCATCGTATTAAATATTCCAGAAGAAAAACACAAGAATGAAAGAGCCTAAAGGTCAAATGCCCGCTTCCTAGCTGGAGTTCCACTGATTAGGAAGCTTACAGCAACCAAGTCCCACAGCATAAATATCCCAGGAAAGAATGGAGGGTGTCCGTCCCTACGGGAGCCTTTCCTGGGTTTGAAGGCATTTTGCACTCTATCACACACAAGGAAATACACATTAGCCAAATACAGGCAGACGGTTCAGATGCAATGAAAGGTTCCCAACAGAGCTCCTTAAAGCTTTTCTGGCTGATCTTCGACTTCAAGGTTATGGGGAAGCAAACTGCACTGAAAGCTAATGTGTTCAAACATAGTTAACAGCTCACCAGAATCGAACCAGGCCAGACCCTTAACGGATCTCTTTGACAGGCTGACTGAGAGACAAGCAAAGGTGCTTGGGCCCAGAGTGTCTAAACCCCCAACCCATGGAGTCCTTGGATTCCCCGCTGGGTGGGAGAGTTAGGGATGATATGTGAGGAGTCCAAGAGACTCCTTTCTCAGGGGGGTGTCCCCTCTGCTGACTGCATACTGCCGTTCCTGAGGTCATCAAAACATTTCAAGTCTAAATCTAAGTAAAAATCAGCATTAAATGAGAAGGTTGAGATTTTGTTTACATGCCCAGACAGCTCATGATGAACCTTGAGACGACCAAAGAAAACTGCAATGCCCTCATTTAATTCGCTGATGGGTCTGCAGCAGGGGTTCTTAGCAAGGGGTCCGTGAGCTTGAACTGAAATTCAAAAAAAACTTTATTCTCGTGGGGACGTGTTGGTGCGGGTGTGATATATTTATTAAATAATACACAGTATAGTGTGGACTTAGTAAGGGGTCATGGTTTTCACCTGACTGCCAAAGGGGTCCAGAACAAAAAAGGCTAAGAACCCCTGGTCTGTGGGCTCCTGAGAAGTAACATATGTTCACACTTAATAAACATTTTGGGTTGAATTGTGTTCCCCAAAAAGATATGTTCAAGCCTTAACCCCCATCCCATGAATGCAACCTTATTTGAAAATAGGGTCTTTGAAGATGTGTTTAGCTAAAATGAGACCAAACTGGGTTAGGATGGGCCCAATCCAATATGACTGTTTCCTTAGAAGGAGGAGAAATCTGGGTGCGAGACAGGAGAAGACGGCCATACAAAGACAGAGGCAGAGACTGAAATGCCACAGCCCAAGCTGCCGAGGAAAGCCGAAGATTGCTGGCAAAGCACCAAAAGCTAGGAAGAGGCACGGAAGGACTCTCCATCATGGGTTCCAGGGGGAGCATTGCCCTGCCAACACCTTGACTTTGGACTTCTACCCTCTCTTGTTTTAAGCCGCCAGGTCTGTGGTACTTTGTTATGGCAGCCAGCCCTAGGAAACTAAGACAGTAAGTAATCCCTTAAAATTCAGTAGCCTTCTACAGAAGAATGGATAAATAAAATGTGGTATATCCATACAATGGAATATTATTCATCCATGAACATGAAGTTCTGATACATGATATAACATGGATGAACGTTGAAGACATCATGTTGAGTGAAATAAGTCAGACACAAAAGGACAAATACACAAATACTGTATGACTTCACTCATATAAAATACTTAGAATAAGCAAATTCATAGGATACAGTGGATTACAGGTTATGAGGGGTGTGGTAGGGAGGGAGAGAATGGGAAGTTATTGTTAAACGGGTGCAGAGTTTCACTTTGGGGTGATGAAAATGTTTTGGAAATGGCTGATAGTGAATGTAATTAATATCACTGAATTGTACACATGAAAATGGTTAAAGTGGGAGATTTTTTGTTGTGCACGTGTTACATCAATATTTTTTTTTAGAATGTACTGTGGATTGAACCTGGGACCTAGTATATGCAAAGCAGGTGCTCAGCCACTGAGCTATACCTGCTCCCATGCCAATAAATTTTTTTTAATTCAATGGGATCTGGGCTCACACATTTGCTACATCTAATGAGAAAGGGGACCTGGAAACAGGACCTCAAATGGCACATAGAGAGAAGTCCCTCTTTCCCCTCTTGGAGGTTAAGATGGAGCTCAGATGCCTCTGCCCTTGGGACTTCAGATGGAACAGAAAAAGTAAGGGACTTTGGACTATTGTTACTGGCAGAAATTTGGGACATGACCAAGCCAAGTATTTGCTATTTAATGAGGCTGCATAAGCAATAAGAAGTTGTTCATTGGGTTTTAGTGTCACTGAGGTTTTCAGGGTGAATTAAACAAAACCGTGAATTAGGAGGAGAGAGGATTTAAAAATTAACCTGTGTGCAAGTGTACTATGTTTGGAGCGGGAATTAAAAAGCAAACAAGGATTAATTGATCCCCTCCTCCCTCAGTAGCAGGACACTGGCATTTCAGGAGCAAAATTGATTGGTTGAGAATACATTCTGCTAGGTAATTAAACAAGGAGGTCGATCAATACTCACTAGCTGGGATTTAGATACCCACTGGCAAGGTAACGGAAGAATCCAGAAAAGAACAGGAGAGTTGCTGGATCTTAAGACTTTTGAGTTTTAAAAAAATTAGAGACTTGCTCTCTTCTGCTCTCTTGCTTTAAAAAACTCTTTGATCCAGTATTAACTCAAGCAAAATGAAGGATCCGAACTCAGAGCATTTCTCTTGGTGGCAGGTGACAGATGTAGAGGTCCCGATTTGTGATTACTCGGTTTACTTATGCAACTGCAATTTAGCTGCCTATTAAATTCATGTAACTAAATAAAAACTACAATCAAGTTACTTAGTAGCTACCTTGAACCTGCCTCCCTAAGAGCTAGAGGGGAGGTGAAAGCCAATCTACAACTGAGCTGCAGTGATGGCCTTGCTCCCTAGTGTGGTTTTTAAACAGATGGGTCATGAGCACCCAGAGTGTGGCCAAGCAATGGGAACTGCCCAGAGACACTTCCTGGAGAATCAGATTACCAGGCCCCCCACCTAATCTGAGGAACTGCCAAGGGTAGGGGGTCTGGACCTGCCCTTCAACATTCACCAGATGAAAGCGGGACATGCTAGGACCAGGGCAGAGGCAGGAGCAGAAAGGGCTCCGGACGTAGAAACTGCCAGAGCTGTTTCATTTCTTGCTGTTGTTTATTGATTATCAGATGCTTGGGGAGGTGGAGGAGGGGAAAGGAAAGCCAGGGATAACACCTTACAATTGGCCCAGTGACTAAGTGCCACTTTACGGGAACTCACTCGGGATCTCCTGGACTCCTGGGCCCTTCTGGGAAAAAAAGTTTCTTCTGCACCTGTCAACCCATGGATTTCTCTAAATATATAGGTAGGTTTGGCTTTCTGGCTGGGAAGAGTGAGAGAGAAAATGACTTTCCATTGAAGGGCTCTTGGAGACACAAATGGGACTCAATTCCCTAAGTTAAATCACTGAAAAACACACCAGAGAAGGCAACTCACTTTATCTAAGAAGTGAGGGATTAGGGTATGAACAACTGATTTGTAACTTGGGGGATCCGTATTACAAAATTTTAGAGTCAGCAATGACAACGTAATTTCCTGGAAAATTCATATAAACATGACCTACCACTGAGGTTTCACCGTGTTTTAAAAAAACATTACCAGGATGGGGGTTGGGGGGAGGTGGGGCGGTAAAACATTACGGAGGGATACCAAAAAAGCTGCAGACCTCAGGGAACTGGGGTCACACCTGCATCCGTTCTGCTCAAGGCACTGCTGTGAACATGTCAGCTCAAACCCCTGTCTCCTCCGGCTCCTGCGTCTGCCCCTGCCCCCATGCCCTGTGCCCTCCCCACATCCAGGTACTTCATCCGCGGCCACGTGGCTGAAGATCCAGAATTCATCTTACTCGCCCCAACCATCCCTGTGTCTGCTTTCCTGATCCAGCCACCATTCTCTTTTTCCTTCCTGATTTCAGGAGAGGATCTAATACATTTGAACATTCACATGGAGGTAGAGGGTCTAAGCAGATCGATACAGCCTACCCAGGGATGTTTACATTCACTGGTGCCTCAGTTTGCCAGGCTGCTAGGGCAAGTGCCCTGCAATGCACTGGCTTAACAACAGGAGTTTATTGACTCACGGTTTGGAACGGTAGAAATCCAAAATCAAGGCATCAGCAAGGCACTGCCTTCTCTCCGAAGTGCGTGCTGTTCTGGCACTGTCTCACGGCAGGCCTCGGGGTTCTCTGGCTCGCATCGCTGCCTCCCACCGTCTGGTAGCCTCTCTTTCCTTGGGCCTGCTCTTCAGGTTTGCTATTGGCTTCCAGCTCCCCTCTGACTCGCTGCGTCCAAATTTCTTCTGCTTCTAAAGGCTCCGGTAGTATGAGTTAAGGCCCACCCTGAAATTCAGGTGGATCACACCTTAACTGATAATGCATCTTCAAAGGGTGCTATTTACCTATGAGTTCACACCCACAGGGACGCAGATCAAGAATAAGAACATCTTGGTTGGGGTACACAGTTTAATCTACCACAGCCTGGAAGCTAAGCTCTTAGCAAGGAGATTTAAAATACAGAAATGTGAATGGAGTTTGAAACCTCTCCAACCGTTTTGCCCAGACAGTGCTTTTATGACTCAAAGCAGGTGAAGCCTCTAATCAGACTCTGGCTGCACCTCTCAGACAATCTTAGAAACTTCTTCCCCAAAGTCTCTGTTCCTGGTTATTTTCTTGGGCATGCATTACTTTCAGAAGCCCAGACCATACTCTCTCCATTAACCTTTGGTCCAGAGTACCATACCAAGGTAAGTTGTTCATTGGGTACAAGAATGTCTCCAAGGCATCTTCTAAATCTGTCAAGGTCAATTTAGAAATGGAAGGGTGAGGTCACATGGAAAAGTTGGGGAGGCATTCAAGTAGAACAGAGCTAGCCTGGGCCTGAAAGCAATTTATTACTAACCTAATGAGTGCCTTCAACCAAACGAGACCAAATGGACATTGGCAAAGAGCACATGTCCACTCAAGCCTGTAGCCCATCCTAGGACAAAGGAGCAAAGTTTCCTTTAACATAAGCATGGACAACTCAGTAGAGGAAAATACAATCCCTCTTTCATATCACAAAATCAGAATCAGTGGGAGCCAGGTCCAGGAATCTGTATTTTTAAAAGCTTCCCAGGGGGGGTTGGAAATCACTGGTTGAAATTAAAATGATGACAAATAAAAAGCCAAAGTAGGATGCTTTGTGTTAACTTTTGTTCCATGGTGTTGTCAACATCCACAACAGAGAATGTGATATTTATCTTATTTATTTATCTCTCTGCTGAGACAAGAAACTGTGCTCCACAGGGCAGCTCTAAATGACCACAGAAGGCCTGTTGTATCGCACTCAGAAGAGTCACCATATATCAACCGTTATATGTTCAGTGAAAATATGTTCTGTGGCTTTAGTTTTCTCCTCTCTTTCGGTGCTTGGAAAACTCTATTTCCCCAGCTTTGTTATAGGACAGAAGGTCCTTTCTGTTTCTGTATAAGGGCAGTTTGGCAGTGAATCCAAGGAAGTCTGCAACCCAGAGAGTGAGTTATTGGGACATCTTGGAATCCCAGGTAGACTTGTCCTCAGGCTTGGGGAGGAGCCCTGGAAAGGCTGACTGACACTTGGTGGACTGGGAGCTGTTCTCCCACAAGAGGAGTCCATGCCAGGGTCTACCACTTGTGTGAAAGGCTCTGCCTTCTGTCTTCCACCTGAGGGCAGCGGCCCCACCATTTTCCTTCCACTGCTCCTCTTTTCCTTAACTTCAACCCTGTCTTTCTGTCTCGACTTCCCTATTTCCCCCAGTCATCCAGCCTCAAAATCTTAGAGTCAGTGAGGGGTAATGAAAAAAGAACTTGATTTGGGGTCTGAAAACTTGATTCTGGATTCCAACTCCCTGACTTCCTGGTCGTGTGACTTTGGCTGAGTCACCTATCCTTTCTTACCCCTCTGTGCCTCTTCCATTAACTGCCCCATCCACCCGTCAAGGCTGTTGTGAAGATCAAGTTAGCCATATGAAATGTTCTTTGCAAACCTATTTATCTCTGCACATATGGTCTTGTTTTTGCCATATCCTCTCACTTGCTGCCATATTCCCTCAGTCACCAAATCCTGCTGGCTCTGATCTCCTTTGGGTCCCTCCCACACAGTCTTGCTTTTCCATGTTCACTGCTGCCACTGTACTCCAAACTGATTCCTTCAAACCGACCCGAGCCAATTGCTCATTCACTGTCACAGTATCAGGTTCTCAGTTGGATAATGGCAGCCTTGAGTGGATAAGAAGGAAGGGCCATACCTCTCCCACTTTCTCCCTACGAGTGGTCTGTTACACTGGAATTCTGACACATACAGACACTTAAGAGCAAGCAGGAGCTAAAACAGCAGACCACCTGTTTTGTAAGTTCAGCAAAGTCCCAGCTCTGTCTTTCACTCAAAGCAGATGTGACAAGAAGCTAGCAGCAAGAGTCTATTAATTGGTCAGATGACAGAATTCTCCTTAAGCAGCTCGACACAGGATCAGGTGGAATTCTAAGAAGTAGGAGCCATGCCACAGGGTACAAACTGCTTGTTCCCTGCTCACACAAAGACAAAGACACTACACACTTTTCTAACCAATCCAGCAAATACCACTCATTTCACCGATGAAAAAATAAAATGCTAATTCAAAAATCTTCTGGTGCTCATTGGAAATAAATTAACAAAAATGTTGGCATCAGACTCTGGAATATAAGAGGGCTACCCTTAAATAGCCCTAAAATATTTAGGAAACTTCACACATTAAATAACTAGGCCTGAGGTGCCAAATGAACCAACAACAAACCTAAAAACATATCATCAGCACACTGTAAAAATAGAGTTGCTTTAAAATAAATTTAAATGCCATGTGTAGGTTTTCACTTCTTGTAGTCAAACTGTCCTTCCCTCTTCTTTGAAAATATTCCACCAGATTTGGCTCATTTCTCCTATCCCTCTGACCTCAAGGAAGGCCTGATTATCTATCACCATCCTCCGTCCCTTAAATGATGTAATGTTAGCTTTCCATTCATGCATTCAGCAAACACTTAAATGCCTAACACCAAAGCCTATGTAAGCCTGAAGGGGAGGAGATAAGTAAAACAGTGCCTCTGACTTCAAGGAGCTCTCGGTCTGGAGGAGGAGGCTGACATTGTAATAGCTATACAAGACAGTGAATCCAAGGAGAGATGGGTGCACAGATTCAATGGAAGCAAAAGGAGGCATTCCTGAGAGGGAACATGTCAGCGGATGCTTCCTTCTAGAAGCGTACTGTAGTAGCCAAACTGAGCCCTAGAGAATGAATAGAGAGTTAGATTGTGGTAAAGGAAGTGTGGAGGGGAGGGGAGGGGAGGGGAAGGTGGGGAGAGGAAGGAAGGAAGGGTGGAAGGAAGGAAATCCAATATAATAACTAAAATATAGTAAACTTCTACTCTGTTCCAGGCATTTTGCCAAGTACATCATTTCATTTATTCCTCATAACAACACTAAGATACTATTATTATCTCCACTTTACTGATGAAAAACTGAGGCTTAGAGCATTGAAATAACTTGCGTAAAGTCATACAGCTAGAAAGTGGCAGAGTGGGAATTTGAACCCAGGTCTTTCTGACTCCAGAGACATTATGCTATTCAGGAACTACATGCAAGCAATTAAGTGGGGCTGAGACTTAAAGTTCAAGACAAAATGGTGTGCCATCCGGCCAGGAGGTGAGTCAGCCAGAACATGGATGTGTGGCTTCTTTTCTTACCTGGAGTGTCACTACCTGAGTCTGTTACCTTTCTGTTTTTACTCCGGGGTTAAACACACAGTTGGGGCTCAATAGAATTAGAATTTAAAGGGAAAGAATTTCCAGAATGGACTGCTGCACCCATCACTGCCAGGGCAGCGAGTCACCCCTTCCTTACAAAATGAGCTGGTTTCCTTTTAAAAACTAGGACTTCCAATGTGCTGGACATCAGCAGAGAGTTGAGTGTCTTCCATGAAGCATGCAGTGGACAGTGGGGATTCAGCAGGGAACAACACAGACAAGGTCCCTTCTGTCCCAGAGCTTAAAACAACCTTCCCGTAACTTGACCTCTTTTGTTCCTGAAAAATGCCAGGGAAATGACAATCACCAGCTCTGACAGTGGGCACCCCACAGAGGTGGGCCCCACCCTTGCCTAGGCCCATCAGTGGACCCCCTGCTCAGGCCCTCCCACCCATCACCACTGCTCAGGCCCCACCCCTGGGACCCAGGGCCCCAGGCACTGAGCTTGTTCAGGAAACATCCTCCGACTTCCCAAGGTGGCCCAGGACAGGCAAACCTGCAGAGTCAGCACTGCCACCCACAACCCTGTATGCTTTGTTTGGCCTCAGAGCTCAGCCCTGGGGGAGTTACCGGTTTTTTTCCCCTAAGAGGAATGTACCTCTATTCAAACTCCACTCTGCAGGAGTGCCCACAGCGCCCAAAAGGAAAAAAGAGAGAGAAAGAGAGACAGACAGAGAGAAAGGATTGAAAACAAAGTATTTTGATGTGAAGTCTAGTTTTCAGATCTCGTTTTCTTTCTTACTCAGAACCCCACACATCCTCAAGGAGGGGATCAGAAATACAGCCCTGGCAGTGTCTGAAGGAGGTGGGCAGACGGGAAGGCTTCTGGAGACTTCCCTGCAGCATGGCCCAGCAAGGTGGGGAGGGATTCTTGAAGTGGTGTGAGCACGGAGGGCAGGTGCGGAGGCCACTTGCGTAGTGCACTGCTGGCATATTGTAGAGTGACTGCCCTCCCCCACCCCCAGGCTTCTGCTCTCCCCTGAGTCTCTCTCTCCCCCAGGCCTGAATCTTCACTCCCACAGAGACCATGGCCTCGTCCCAGGTTGCCTCCTTCCTCCTCCTCCCACAGGCTGAGCCAACTGTCCCGGCCAGAGTGTTCCTCCTAGGGCTTCTGGGGGCAGAGGAGGCTGTATAAGCTGCAGCTCCAACTTCTCCTAGCCCAGCCCTGAGACCTGGGCTCCTTTTTCCCTCCTGGGCCTTGAGTGTGCCTCAGAATCACCCAGAGGGCTTGATAAAATGCAGATCCCCAGGCCCAACTCCTCTAGGGTTTCTGATTCAGTAGATCTAGGTAGTGTCTGCGAATGCGCATTTCTAACATGTTCCCAGGTGATGCTGGTCCAGGGACCACACTTTGAGAACTACTGCACTAGATGGGGCGGGGGTTGGGGGGCGGGTGGGAGGGAGTGTGGATATAAGTGGTAAATTTTGGCATTTTCTTCACAGGCATTCACTATTTCATATCATCTAAGTTTTCTGCACAGTCTTGGCTACCACACACGTCACTGAAGAAGAATTCCATTTCCGTCCTAAAATCCTATGTTGCTTCACACCAGTTTATTGTCACACCCAGGGCTCAGCAAACGACCACGCAATCAGGTCTGCTGCCTGTTTTTGTACAGCCCAGGAGCTAAAAGTGCTTTGCACATTTTTAAAAGGTTGAAAAAAAATGAAGAGTAATATTTTGTGACACGTCAAAATTATACGAAATTCAAATTTCAGCGTCGTGGCTTGTAGCTCCATCACCTCGGTCTCTGCGTCCGTCTTCACGGGGCCCCCTCCTCGTTTGCCTCTGCCTCTGTGTCCCTCTGCTTGAAGGACACCAGCCATACTGGACCAAGCGCCCGCCCTCCTCCAGTATTTCATCTTAACTAATTACATCTGCAACTTCCTATTCCAAATAAGGTCCCATTCACACGTACCACGCTTTAGGAAGTCAGCCTATTTTTTGGGGGGGACACAACTCAACCCCTAACACAGACCTTTCAGTTTCCATAGGTAATTCTTACTTAATCTGAAGTTGAACCCAATCATTCCTTGGACAACCAGAAACGTTTAACACAAAAACCTTTCACACATTTGATTCAAAGTCTGGAGTCAGAAATTCCCCGGCTTTTACTGGGAATGATTTCCTCAAAGCACCTGTATCTCTTCTTGTATAAAAATGTTTCACACATATATTTGAACACAAAAAGATGATCAATGTCTTTTAACAGACACATAGTGTGCTTTGCAGACAGTTCATTCCTCTCTGTCTACAGCAGAGCTTAACAGAATTTCAAAACAGACCTTCCTAGGAAACTTAGATTAGATTTAGGAAATATTCAGAATTCCTGTTTTCCCAGTTCCTACTCAAGAAGCATGTCCACCAATATGTTTGCTCACCTGAGAGTATGCTGGGGTCCATCTGGAAGCCATACAATTTCTTTGGCCTTCTAGACAGATTATCTCATGGCCTTTATCTAGGGCCGCTAAGCAACCAGGGCAAGGGCACAGGCTTTCTGCAAAACTTCGACAATGATCATTTATTCTTTCTGAACAGAAGACAAATTTCTTTGCCCGAGTAGTCATTTTCTAGCTTCTGTGTGAAAGTCTTACATTCAGAGAAAAGCCACAGATTTGGCACTAGAGAAAGTGAGAGGCATCTGGCCCTGCTGGCGCTCCTTGGCTCCAATTCCAGGGGCCATTGTTACTCTCCTTTGGGAGGTCTAGAGTGAAGGCATTCCCTAGGAATGAGAACAATAGGTGGCAGGTAATAAGTTGGAGCTCATAGCCGGAGGAAACAGGCGAGCATTCCCAACTCCCCCTCTGAATAAACTGGCCTCAGATGTGCACCACCAGTGCCAGAATACGTAAAAGGCTGGGAGGTAGGAAATCTGGTCATTGTCTTGCTGTAGGGGAACGGCCGTGTTTATATAAAGATTTTTCTGATCATGTGAGCTTTTAAGGAATAGATCTTGGCCCAGGTAGAAGTTCTATGAGCTATATTTAAAGGGGTAACTGTTTTCCCAGTAGGAGGAGAGAATAAATTTCTGTGAGAAAGCAAGAGGCAGAAAGGGCAGCTTTGGAATAAATGCTTTGTAGGAGCGAGGTCCCCAGAGGCAGGTGGCTTCAAATAATTAGCCATTACAGAAAAGGAGGTTGGCATTCTATGGCAGACTAAAGTGGTGTAGTGTTTAGGTGACACTTCTATTTTCCTTGAACCCTGTAAGGCCACCCTATTCCTTGACAACAAAGGTCCGTGCACGGTAGAGATAAATCACTTCCCTGGAGTTTCAGAAACCAATGTGTACTTTCTGAAAGCAGCTTAATGGGTGTTTTGCAATGATATGCAAGTGAGCATATGTGTGAAAGAATTGAGAAGCAAGGGAATCATATTTCATTCATTGCTGAAAACTGTGCAATGTGGTTTTACAACAGTGAATTAGTTCATGAACATCCATTTCTTTGAGATTTGTTTGTGTGTGTTCTGGGCCCAGCCAGGGTTTGCCCTGGAAGATGCTCAGTGGCTTCAGGGGAAAGAAAGAGCAAGAAGCAGAATCCATCTGCTGTGTCCCTGGATGAACAGTCCCAGGATCAAAAGGACCCTCCTGATTCAGAAACTGGATGGGGTCAGCAGGCCAGGGTATCCAGCACCATTACGGGGTGACACCCCTGCCTCCGATGAGGTAAGTTCCTTCACCAAAAGGGAAATGGCAAAGAGCAACTCTGCCTGAGGACAGAGTTCTTGAACATTTTGACAGTTTTAAACATTTTGTGGATTCCAGAAAAGATTGTGTTCTTGAAGCTATTCCTTCCCATGGGGCTGGAACTGAATTGGATTCAGTTGGGCGGGGAAGACTATGGTTGGATTCACCCTTCAATGAGGCATGACCCAGGGTGGGTCTTGGTCCACATGCTGGAGTCCTTTACAAACGGAGGGCTGAAAGCAGAGACACACAGAGGAAAAGCTGGAAGAGATGAGGTCCAGAGGAGAGCGGAGAACCATGTGCCTGATTGCCCACAGCAGACCTCGGGGGAAAAAGTAAGTCTTGAGGGGAAGGCACAGACACAGACCTCGGCAGAGCCGCCCCTGGGCCTTACCATGCGGCAGTAGTGCAGGGCCACCAGCGGTCGACCTTTGCTAAGAAAGCATCTCCGATGATGCCTTGATTTGGACATTATCACAACCTCAGAACTGCAAGCTTTTAACCTAATAAATTCCCATTATAAAAGCCAAACTATTTCTGGTATATTGCATTTGCAGCCTTTAGCAAACTAAGACAAACGTGGACTGCAATTTATATGCTTCTTTGTCTCGGTGGTGGTGGTGCTAATTTTCCTTATGAAGTCATATCATGGCGTTTTCTTCCTCCTTGCTCATTGACTATATTTGTGAAACAATTGTCTTTATGTTGTTCTCACCACAATGGGGCAGGGTGGGGAAAGCTTACAATGGCTGTCGAAACAGTTAAGGCTGGTAAACAGGTGGAGAGGGCAAATGGGAATGTATCTCCATGGAGTGTCCAGAATGTGCCTAGCTAGTGCTTCATGAGCATGAAGTCACTAGATCCTCAGCACAGCCCCTAAACCCCAAGACAAGTGACGTTGGTCTTGTCTAAGGACACCCAGGAACAAGGACTGAAGACACCGAATTCCAGTTATCTTTCTGGACAGATAGAAAACATGCACCTTTACCAAGTTCACTGTAAAAGCAATTATCTGTCCCTCCACTCTCAGAAAGGCTATAAAGGAGCAGGGGTTTCTTAGGAGGAAGAACAGATATTTTGCAGACATTCACAAAAATACTTTCCTTAAGCAGTGTTTTGTGTGTGTAGAAGGTGGGGACTGCAGCTCAAAGCACGGTTTGTTCCTCTGACAGTGGAGGCATCCCTGCTGCTGACTGATAGCAGCTTTAAAAGCAGGAAAAGATGGAGCACACTTGTAAAGCATGGACTTTCAGTGCTTACGATGTGGCAAACACAAATTCACAGCAATTTAAATGAGTAGCTCATTTAACCTTCACTACAACCCTATGAGCTCAGTACTATTCTCAGCCCTATTTTATAGATGGGGAAACTGAGGCACAGAGAGAGGGTAAGCCAGATGCCAAAGGTCATGCACCCCGGCTCCGGGGTCTATGCTCTTAATGAAGACACTCTATCGCCTCTCTACAAAACTGATTAAGCAAGTACCGCAAAGAAACCCCGAGCTGAACGAGAACAGGCAGCTTCTGCCTTGTTCGCCTTACAGTGTCAGGGCCAAGAAAATCTAGGGTGGCTGCTGTCAGCACCAGGCAGTGTGTGAGACATATGTCTCATTAAAACAAAATATTTCTTTTCAACCAGGCACCCAATACTTTTTTGCAGGGTTCTAAATATAGATAGGCAAGGGTTCAGATTTGAGCTGCACATGGCCAGGGGCAAAGCAACTGTTCAAAGCAACTTGAACGGGGCCAGCCGGCATTTTGCTTTACATTTTAGTTATGTTGCCTTTCTTTTAAAGAATACAGGAGACACTGCTGAGGTCAAAATCTTGAATGAATATTGATGGTGTTTACTCACCCTCCCTTGTTAAGGGGCTGGCGCCCACATAAGTCCTTAGCAGTACCCTGAGCCCACGGCGACATCCAACGGCGTCCCCTGGAGACTCCATCCAGAGATGCCATGTTAGCTGGGAGCCCGGGCATGTGTGCACAGAAGCGACAGGTGTTTGGCCACACAGAGGGTCTGGCAGAAGAGTGCCCAGGGCAATTCCAACACATCCCCACTCTTTCACCCTAGTAATATGGGGCCCTCTCCTCCTTTCATCTAGAGCAGGGAGGTGGGTTTGGGTGAGTAGTGACAGATCCTTGGGTAGGAAATGCTCAGAGAAGGTGGGAGGTTTCCTTCCTCCCCTGCCTTCTTCCGCCTCTCTGAGGTGGGCGCAAGCTTTCTATGCAGAAAGCAGACACTGCCTTGTTAGAGAGAACATTGTGCAGCTGGGTGCTGCCTAGGGGCTCTGCAGAGAGGAAGGCAGCTTCTCGGGGCAGAGGCCAGCAAGCTGGGAAGGGCCCCTTTACCTGCCTGCCCCTCTCTCTGCTGGCTCCTTCTTCCACCTCTGTCCCGGCTCTCTCCTGCCAACCCACACAGTGACGTGGTGAGAGAACCTGCATCCAGTTGCAGAGTTTTACAACCATGGGCAGCAGCATCTGTGCCCAGATACTGCCGGAAGGCCCCGGGAGCCCCCTGGCAAAGCCCAGCCCGTGATGAGGTCCCACTGGAAAGAAGCACAGAAAGACGGAGCTCTCAGGAGAGGCCCCTCCTCCACCTGCCCCTACTCCCAGCATCCCCAACGCCGGGACGCTTAGATCGTCCACCAACCACTGCCACAGGGGGGCCGAGCACCACTCACAGAAAATTCACCAACTTCTGGCTAAAATTTGCCAGGCCCTGAGCTACTCCCCAGGCTGCTGAAGCAGAATCCCCGTGGGGAGGTCACAGGGATTTGCAACTTTGTAACAAGGTTAGTGAAATGTGGAGAGCCACTAAGGAAAGCTCCTGGCCTCAGGAGGTAATACAAGAGCCCTTCCAAGGTGGAAGGGCCTGAGGGCTGGGGCTCGAGGCTAGGGGGGCTGATGGAGGGAGGAGGAGCCAGTGCTGGGGCTCAGGTAACCCCATCCCTGCCCCCATGCCCAGCCCCTCCCCCCCACAGGGAGCTGCTGTCCCCTGAGGGACTCCGTTCCACTGGCCCCTCACCCTTCCATTCTCACCTCCTCAATGAAGGGGACTTGTTGGTGCCAAGGAGAGCATGGAGCCTCAAGGCTATGAACACGCTGGTAGCAGTGCTGGAGTGACAAGATTTCACTTTTCAGAGGGCTCTTGGCTGAACCCTTTCACATGGGACAAATGGGGCTAAGAGTGAGGTGGGTGTGGCTGGTCCTGAAGAACTAAGCAGGGACTCGGCAGCATCTCCCCTGAGAACCGAGGTGTAGAGTTGGGGGAGCACTGGGCAAGGAGCCAGTTCATGCAGCTACAGACCAACAAAGGAGGCATACAGCACCCAGCCTGGCCCGGGTCTCTCCTACAGCACCCACATCCCCTGCCCCCTCTGCACAACTGCTCACACTTTAGCATAGGACTTGGGGACAGTGAACCCATCTGTGCATCCGGATTCTGCGGAAGGCCGTCGAAAGTTGCCAGGTGCTCTGACATTCTTCTAAGAAGTTCTGCACTGCACATGGGCGTGGGTTCCTTGGACTGAATACCCAAGAGAGGAACCCAGAGCGATTTGGCAAATAAACTCAGCGACCTTCAGGGACATCATTTAACCTCCCTGGGCTGCAGCTTCCCCATTGTACTAGGAAGGGATTAAATGAGATCATCTCATCTTTGTATCCGTTTCCCCTCTACTGTTTACTCCTCCTCCAATTCAAAACAGGGAATGGAGCCCACACCTGGGCCCTTGCTCCCTTTCAGACCTGCCTACTAATCTTAGAGCTGGTGAGGATTTTTATATGCTATTCCATATGCTACCCTCATTTTCTGATGTAATGACAGCTGGCCCAGCAGAACTGGGGGGTCCCCGTGTGCACCCCAACCCATCAGCTACGCCCTGGCCAGCGGCCACTCACCACTCACCAACTCCTCCTTCACTCCCTCAGCAGGCTCCTTCCCTGCCTGGCCAGGGCCCCCCCATTCTCCCTTCCCTTGCCTACCAAACCAGGTTTCCAGGCTCTGTTTCCATCCGCTGGGAGCTACCAGTCCACCCAAGCATTCTACCTTCTGCTCACTCCCCATACCTTCATTTAGACAGAACCTGCAGAGCCCGACTTCTTCTCGACAAACTCACCACGAGCTGCTGGTGTGGTGGGGTGCCCACAGCGAGGCGGGAGGCCCAGGCTGCTGCTGCCAGCAGGCGGGCCTCGTGGGACTGGCCCTTCTGGGCCTCAGTTTCCCACGTGGTCAATGAAAGAGTAACGGGGCCCAATAAGGGTGTGTAGACACCCTTTTCACAACTGCACTGTTTGATCCACTTGCCCCCAAAGGAAAAGGCACAAAGTCCCCAAATCTGTGCCTCCTCACTCTGGGAGGGGGATGCCTGGTCTTGCTTCTGGTTGGTACAACACATTTCTCAAGCACTGAAATAACTTCAAAAGCCACTCTGCATGGCCCCCAAAATGACGTTTTCCTGAGATCCTGGGATGAAAACCCAAGGCTGTAGGTGAGCTGGGTGGGCACAAATGCCGGATTTCTTGTAGAACACCGGCCAGCTCTTTCGACTCTACATTTTAGAAGGAATTCTGTGTGCTGCTTTGTAAACTGAACCAAGGTAATGCTGTGTCACGGAAACCAGTGCATGCTAGATGTCTGGGCAGAGGCAGAGTTTAGCCTTATTACATGGGCCAGAAGGTCAACCAGAGTGGAACTTGCCAAAGAGCGAGAACAGCAAGTCGAGAGTAAGGCTGGGAAGGCGGCAGGTTCCAGCCACTTTTCCGGCAAATTTGGCCATGAAAGGAGGAGACTCTGGGACCTCCGTGAGCCAGGCCCTTTGCTGAGCCCTTAGCTCCATGCTCTCATTTCAGCCTCCTAATTCTCAGGGGCATGGTTATCTCCATTCTTGTTGTTTCTGCTGACGAACAAGAGGGTAAATCCCTTCCCCAAAACACAGCCAAGGAGAAAGGCGAGATTCAAGCCTGACCCCCAGCTCACGCTTTTGCCCACAGGCCTTGCAACCTGTGCAGGGTGAGGGGAAGGTCAGCCAGACCTTGAAGGGGTAACAATTTCAGCAAATGATTTTTGCTTTGAGGTCAGGAGAGAGCCAGGCATGTTTGTTGGAGAGGGAAAGGAGCATGGAGCAAGGAAAGTTTCAAAATTCAGGGAAGAAAAAGTGTACCTGACAGTGCCAGGCCTGCAAGGGAAGGCAGCTCTTCCTTCCCAGAGCTGAAGGGCAGGTTGGAGGAGGTGATGGTACAGAAATGGGTTTCCACTTAGCCTGTTTTGAAATGCCTCCCACTCAGACCTTTCCACTGTCTCAGACTGGCCTCTTCTCCAACAAGTGTAAACCAGAGAGGTTTCTCTAGGGCATGGGGTTCTTAACCTTTTTCCTTCCACAGACCCTTTTGCCAGTCAGGTGAAAACCACGGACCCCTTGCTAAGTCCACACTATACTGTGTATTACATAATAAATATATCACACCTGCACCAACACGTCCCCACAAGAATAATGTTTTTTTTTTTAAATTTCACTTCAAGCTCACGGACCCCTTGTTAAGAACCCCTGCTCTAGGGTGTCTTTGCTGAGTCATGGCCAAGTGCGTCTAAAAAGTGTTACCCATTCGATGCTCATGCCGCTCTCCCTCCAGTGAGGGGTATTTTCAGGAAGGAAGGAGTTCAACAACCTGGAAACACAAAGGGGCACAGCCTGGACACCAATTTCAGTATGAAAATCTTAGAAAAGTGTCACTTTATGTTTTTGACTGCTCTGCCCTCAGACTGAATCTCGGTCATCACTACAGAACTTTCGAGCTCCAAGAGTACATCTTTCATTACTAAGTTTCCAACACTCCATGCCAGGGCCTGTGCTGATGTTGGTAGTTCCACTTCAGAGGTGAAGAAACTTAGCCAGGGAGAGAGAGCACCAAACCTGTCTGAGCTCAATGGAGACAAACAGAGAAAGCCACAGTCGAATAACAGCCTAGGAGAAAGGTTGAAATTCGTCTGGAGTAATAAAAACAAGGAATTTCAACTGTGTTCCATGACTTTCCCTGGAGGGCCCAAGAACTCTTTCTTCTTGCTTTTTATGACTCTGATTTTGCCTGTAGAAGTAAGTGGCACTATAAATCCTGAATAGCTCCTACCTGCTGTTCTTCCCTAGCGAGACTTGAAGTGATTACTAGATATGGTTTTAGGCTCTGCGAAGTGATAGGAAACTTAGTGAGTTTGCTCTCTGCTCAGATCTACCAGGGAGAGGGTAATTTAAATGGCATTTTATTACCTCCAGAGAGGTGGCAGTAAATATGCTCTGTTACCTAGAACAGACACTTCACTAATTTCTATTATTGGAGATCTTTCCATTGGAATTAGAGTTAAATCTCCAAGTTCAAATGTGCTGCCTTTTCTGATTAGACAATCTCGTACTAAATTGTCACTTTTGCAAGACCAGTTGCAGTCGGAACTCATCAATCCTTTGAACAATGGATGGATGTGGAGAGGCAAGAAATTCAGCATCTTATCTGCTCCAATTCCTGGGAGGCCTCATTCATGCTGGACCAATTTGTAGACTGCCTCTTTGCTTCCAGACGGGAAAAAAATTGGTTGACAATCTGCAAGCTGTCTGCTTCAGGCCTCAAGTTATTGAGAAGTACACATTACAACTGTCAGAATTTCAATGATTGACAGCTGGAAAATCTCATTATGCATTGCTGCAGAATTGCACCAAGGCTTTGATTAGTATTTAGGTGTTCACATTTGCAGAAGCAGCATTTTTCATTTGCTTTTAAAGAATTTTTTATAGCACTCAGACCCAGCGTTGAAACTGTAAAGGTGCTGAGGACAAGAACAGGGCTGTACAAAACCAACATGTGTTTTGTTTCTCCTCAATTTCATCTTGGCTAGATCATTTCTGGTTTTCTTTCTTTTGGACAAAGAAAGAACTGAAAAGAAGTTATTTAGCCCACGATTCATTCTAGGAGCTGACAAAGACTTGCTCTTGACTGCTGAAAATCATTTCCAAATTCTTACATATAATAGGAATGAATGGTGAAGCAGGAAGTTTTAAAATAAATCAATCAAGGTACCATCTTTTCTTGCAATCAAAAAGGATCACAGCTGTACATTTGTTAACTAAAATTTCATAGTTACAAGGAGATTAGTATATAGTCAGTATAGATATTTTCACAGAATTTGACTTAATGTTTAAAATCATTGGTTACTAATGGTGAAAAATTAGGTATTTTCCCCCAAAAAACTATTGCAGCAAAGCACATGGTTCTGTTGTATCACAAGGGCCATGAGTTCTACTCACTGGGATAGTTTTGGGAATGATGATTGTGCAGTTTATTAAGATATTGCCTCTCTGCTCCAGAACCCACCATCCAATATTCTGCTTCATGATTCTGGGGCTGGGACTCTGCAAATAGCATTTCTCCTTTTTCTACTCTATTAAAATAGCCCTTCACTGATAAAGAGATTTTTGCTTTACAAATACCTATTACAAATAAAAAGAGATTTTTGAAATCCATTATTTGGAGTGATTCATCCCCATCAAAATTCTCCCAAATGGAGCATTTTATGGAAATGCAACATCTAATGAATGTCCAGGGTCAGGGACTGAACTCATCAATTCTCTTTGAACAATGGGTGGAGGTGGAGAGGTGAGATCTTGCACAGCAAAGCACTACTACTAAAGTTCCCATCAAAAGCAACAGGAAACAAAGCTTTTGCCTACCATACTAAATGGAGGACAGGGCAGGAGAAGAGCCTGTGGTGAGTCAAATGGCCAAGGAGATATGAACCACTGAAAGCATCAAATTCCATCTCTGAGCCCCTTTGAGCAATTTTTAATATATTGATATTTGTGGTGCACAAACTCCAGAGACTTTCTTCTGAAATTCCAAATTTCATAAATACTATTGGTAATTGGCAGGACCCAGCAGTATCTCCCCTTAAACTCACAAAGGAAACCAAGAGGACACAGAGCCACGTTAAGATCCCGACGCTAGGTCGGCCACTCCATATGTGAATGGCTTGCCCCCACACCCCAGCCTCTTTGGTCAAGTGATTCAAATCATATCTCAGCAAATTAAATTCCTAAGTCAAGGCTCTTCCAGGTCATTCACTAATGGTGTCCAAGAATAGTCTAGCAAGTAGTAAAAGCCATGAAAGTTAAATCTGCAAATGTCGAGGGTCTACTCTATAGATTTACTTTCGTTGGTCTATTTTGATTAAAATCTAATGACTAAAGTTCATATAAAGTGGAACTACAGCATGAAATATTGGAAATAGAATGGACTTTGGAGTTAACTTTTACATAGACGCCCTTGGGCATAGCATTTGATCCCCCCGAGCCCCAGTTTCTTTATCAATAAAACTACAGATAGTAATGATATCTACTTCCCCATGTTGTTATGAGGAAAAATGCAACATTTTATGCCAAAATACTACCACATAGAACCCCTGGGTCCAGGAACCACTTTAGGGCTTGTCTTAGTTTCCCAGCTGCTATGACAATTACCACCCAATGGATTAGCTTAAATAATGGGAATGACAGGCATACCTTGGGAATTAGGTTCCAGACCACTGCAATACAGGGGATATGGCAATAACGTGAGTCACACAAAATTTTTTGTTTCCCAGGGCATATAAAAGTTATGTTTACACTATACTATAGTCTATTGAGTATGCAAAATAGCTTTATGTCTTAAAAAATGTACATACCTTAATTAAAATGTGACACAGGAAAAAAAACTTGACACAGAGACAAGAAGTGAGCACATGCTGTTGGAAAAATGGCGTTGGATAGACTTGCTCGATGCAGGGTTGCCACAAACATTCAATTTGTAAAAACTGCAGTATCCCTGAAGTGCAATAAAGCAAAGTGCAATACAATGGGGGATGCCTGAGGCTCCAGTCTCTGGAAGTATACCTAAAAACTCCAGCATCACATATAGGTTTGAATAGAAGGGACTGATGAACCATGTGCAGGGAGGACTTATTTGAGTCCAATTCTGTCACTCTCAGCAGCCCAGATTCCAAAATAGAGCCCACTGATAAGGCGTCAGTCTCTGGGGCTATCCCCCCTTATATAGGACCTGGGCGTCTCCAGAGCTCTCAGGAGCCCCTCTGTGTAGGGTGACATGCACTTTGATGTTCTGTGAGCTCCTACTGAGGTGTGCATAAGTGTTACCTCTGGGATGACCTCCCAACTCTCTTTGAAGTCTCTTAGCCACTTGAACTCATTTGTCTTTACCTTTTCCCCCTTTTATTCAAGGTCTTTTTCCAGTTGTATTGCCAGTTGGCACTTGGTATTAATCCCTTGTTGCCAGGGAGGCTCATCCCCGGGAGTCATGTCCCACGTTGGGGGGAAGGTAATGCATTCATATGCTGAGTTTGGCTTAGAGAGAGGCTGTCAGGTGGCAACCCTTAGGCACCCCATAACAGTAAGCTCAGTTTCAGTTACAAGAGCAAAGACTCATAAGGGTAGTCATCAATAACAAGAACTCATCAGTGGGCCATCCTCTTTTGACAGACACTGTCCCTGCACTCAGAGGACTGTTGCTGCTCCCTTGGAGAATGTGGCAGAGCTCTCCAGACTGGGAATTCAGATTCCCTCATTTATTGAGTGATTGTCCACCCACAGTGACCATGCCCCATCCTTTGTTCTTTTGAACAATTTTGTATATCTTTCATGTATATTCAGATGAACTTACTCCCATGAATCCCCCCTCCCAGACACCCCCCACCAATAATCCCCTGCAGTACCCATTGTAACCTTTCTATGATCCAAATCTTCCATGAACATGTGGCCCATATAATAATCAAATACACTTAATAGGAAAAAGAAACAACAATGATAAGCTTACATGCAAGAGACAAACATAAGGAAACTCAGGAAAAAACAAACAAACAAACAAACAATCGAACAAAAAACAAAACAAAACAAAATATAATTAGCGGCTTAGGACATTGAAAAAAATGGGGAAAAAAAAGTAAAAGAAATGCTTTTAAAATATATATATATATATATTCTTTTTGTCCTTTTATCACTGTGTTATTGGATGTCCGGTGTGCCGTGACACCTTCCCCCTCTCAATCCCCAGTGTCTCCCAAATTTTCATTTAATTTTCAAAAAAGTTTTAGGTCATAGCAAAGTCACACACGGAATAACAGAGACTCCTAGATACCAAACCACCCCCCCCTTCCCCACCCCATATTAAAACACCCCCCCTTTTTTTTGGATGTTAGCATTGTTATAACTGTTATACAGATAGCAAAATATAGCAACTAAACATTGTCGATGATTTACAGTATAGTTTACAATTTAGACGATACAGTTTAATAAGTTTTGATGATATTTACCATGTCCTGTGCCAGGTGTGCGTGGAATCTCGGTGAGCTGCAACTCCTACCCTACAGCTCAATGGACTCATCCAAGTCAACTGGCGAGGAGACAATGATGGGCAACGGCCATCCCAGGGAATGGAGAGGGCCTGCGTCTGCAGGCAGGATCATGCCACCCACCATATCCATGGGATATAAGCCCTCTCTCACTTGGAGGTGGAGTGGACATCACCATCCCAGTCCCCTCAGGATTGGGGGAAGAACTATGGACTAGAGTGGACTTGATGGTATTCTGTTGTACACATATGATGATTCTAGCAATGGAAGAAATTATAACAGTGAGGTGGAGCCGGTGGCCACTGGACACTTTTGGGGCAGGGAGGGGATGTGCAGTTGAAATACAGGGCTTTTTCGGGACTTGGAGGTTGTCCTGAGTGCCGATGTGGCAACGGATGTAGGCCATTTTAAATCAGCACACACCACTCAGAACTGTGTGGGAGAGAGTGTGGTCTACGATGTGAACTGTGGTCTACGGTTGGTGGCAAGGCCCCAGGATGTGTAAGTCCATTGAGGGTGATGGGCCACACTTGTGGGAGATGTTTGTGTGGGATATGGTGGGAGATGTGGGAGGTGGGGAACATGGGAGTCCCTGTAGGTTCCGTGTAATATTTAGGTAATCTAAGCACATTTTAAAATATATGTATATATATATATAACATTTTCATAAGCAAATGCACATATATGCATATATATTTATATATCATTTTACAAATATTGGTATGTATTGTGAAAAATTTGATTTTACCCACAATAAAAAATAAATAAATAAATAAATAAATAAATAAATGGGGGGGTGCCTGCATTATCTCAGTTTCAGAGGCTGGAAGGCTTGCTTCCTTCCCAGCCAGGTTTCCAGTTAGGTCCATAGAGTCAGGTAGGCTGGCAATCTTTAGGGCTCCTTAGCGTTCCTGTCGCATGGCACTGTCCTCTCCCTTCTCTTCCGGGATCCGTTAACTTCCGGCTCGCGGCTTCTCACTGTGGCTTTCCCTTCTTAGGGCCTCAAGTAACAGAATTAAGGCCACACCTTAACTAAAAGTAGCATCTTCAAAATGTCCTTTTTACAATGTGTTCAAACCCACAGGAATGGGATTAAGTTTCAGAACATATTTTTTCTGGAGATATAATTCAATCTGACACAGCTCTTGATAACCCCTGTGGCTATCTCAGAGTTTGGCATACAACATGTGTTCAATAAATGTTTGTTGAGTGGCTGATTGAAGAATGAATTTAATTGATGGTTTACTGAAATGTCCTGACAGCACTTTTGTGCTATGAAAGAGTTTACATAGCTCTTAAAGCAGTTTAACTCTCAGGGAGAAGCAACCCAGATACTGGAAAAATCTGGACCATTTAAAGTCTTATATTGTGTTGTAACTCATTTGAATATCATCTTTCTCCGGAGAAGCTCTAGGAGCTTCCAGGAATTATATCATTAATCATGAATCCTTCTGTTAAGAAAGGGTGTGAGGAAAGAGCAGCCCAGCTACAGAGTTGTATTGCAGTCAAAGAAACTGAGTCATAGACTGCTTACTTGGATTGGCTATCCTAGGCCATGATGGGGAGTTAGCAATGGTCTTGGGCCTTCTGGGGCTCAGAGATTGGCTGTTTCTAGAAATCAGGGACAAAGAATTGCAAAAAAGAAAAAAAAGGACAAAAAAAAAAAACCAAAAAATCTGTCTTTTAGCTATAAATAACCTAACTGCATTTTTGCTGGCAGACTATAATCTTCATTCTTCTTCCCTCTTCGGGAAAGGAGAACAGAAATGGATGTTCTCTACCAACTTCTGTTATGGGATGGTCTGATGGGATTTGCTCAGTAAATAGAGTTGCAGGTTCTGGCTTCTCTGTAAAACAGCTTTAATATTTAAACAAATCAGGGATTGGAGAGCATTCAACCAAGACCCACACAATTCTCTTATTAACATCCATGGTCTCAGCTCCACACTTCCAATGAACACAGGGGGAGAGAGAAAAGATGTGCTAGTTGCTGACTTTTGTCTTCCCCTCTCCACCCGTTTCACCATCACTCACAAATTTCTTACAGGCCAGATGAATTTCTCAAGCACGATCAGTGAAAAAGCAGATGCTTCCAGGAATCCAAAGATGCTTTTTATGTTGCCTAAGTGCTGCACATTAGAGCTTGACTGTTAGGCAAAGCTATAAACAACACTCAACCCTATTTTCATGTACTATTACTCCTGCTGAAGCTCCTCAGTGAGACGCCAAGGGCTATGGCACCTCCGAGCCCATCACAGTACCACAAAATGAGGTGCGTTAGGTACAGAAACGGCACCACCAGTGGCGACACGGGAGCATGTCAAAGAAAAATTATTTGTTCTTGCAAATAAAAAGTAGTAAGTCATCTGTGACGAGGGAGCTGCAGAAGATTCATCTTTTCTGACCAGTCAGGAAGCAATTAGGGATGCTGAAAAGAATCGTTTGGGGGTCTTATCTTACAATCAGAGTGATTCCACCAACATCCAATGGTTCCTAACGAAATACTGAATCTGTGGCTGAATTTACCTGTAAGGTACATTACAATGACTTGTCTAGACACCTGTCATTCCCACCTGACCCCTGAGGGCCTAGCATATAGTAGATGCAGGAAGACTGAAAGGAGGGAGAGGCAATTCTAAGTGCTTGCTGCAGGGTCCTAGTGCAGAAGGAGTACCTCCCTAGGAGTGCCTCTTCCCAGGCTGGCAAGGGCCATTTGGCAGATGGGAGGAGAGAACTGTGGGTGGGGCAGCAGAGCCGGAGCAAAGGTGGGGGAACCTATCAAATGTGACCAGCCCCTTTGAATAGGAGTTCAGAGATCTTCTCAGGGAGGGGCAATAAATAACACATAATTATGTCCAACTAACGTCTGTCACGTACTCTATATGGCTCTTTACAGGACATTGTCCTGTGATTCTTGACCAAGTCCCCCAGGCTTTTTGTACCTCAGTGCCTCTTATCACCCCTCTTAGGCAGAGTGGTGCATGGATTTACCAGAGGGTGTCATGGAATCCCAGATTGCCACTTGCTAACTGTGGGAATGTGGACCAATTTCTTCCTCTCCTTGAACTTCAGTTTTCTCAGCTGAAAATAAGGACAATAATTACTTAGGGATGCTGTGAAGATTAACTGTCCAAAGAAGTAAGTATCCTAGTTTGTGGCACTCAGGCACTCATTTTTTTAAAAAGCTATTGGATATGTGCTACATCCAAGCAGCCTCCTCCTGCTACGGGGTGACAGCTGTCAGATTCTGTAACAGCCTTGGAATGAGTAGGAAGAAGGGTGGCCCAGAAGCTTTTAAGAATAGGGATCATTACAGTGGAGGATATATCATCTGAGTCCCATACTGCACCGTACTCAACACTCAGCGAGTACTAGTTTTGTTCCTTTCTCAGTTACAATAAATGATTATTGTCAAATATGACTTTTTAGGGTCATTAAGTGGTGATTCAATAGAGCAAAGGACTCACAGGCACACAAAAGCCATGCTATGTCAGACCAAAACGCACCAGTTTTACTTAGGCTAGGCAAGTAAAAGAAATATGCATAGGTAGTATCTCTAATCTAGATGTTCATCATTTCTCTAAATAATCGCAATTGTCTGTTTAACAATACTGAGGTGGCATGAGCAGGACCCTGATGAAACCCCGGGAGGAAGAAATCTGCCTGGCGCTGTAAGAAGCAGTGTGGTTCATTGGGAAGCGCATGTGTACTGGTGAGCCAAAAGGGTTTGCCCTAGTCCAGCCCTGCTGTGACTGGTTTGGGAGCTGCAGGCAAGCTCCTTGGCTGCACTGCGTTTCAGTTTCTCTTTATAAAATGGGACCATTAATGTATACCTTGCAAGGCTGCACAGAGATTTAAATGGAATGAAGTCCACCAATCCCCCAGGCCCTAAGTATTTGTTTTTCCATCTCTTGAGTTCTTCTTATAACGGTATATATGGTTTATGCCATATCACCAATGACTATTTCTTCCATTCATTAGCACAGTATACATTCTTACTTAGGGACAATGTATGCAGTAAATAATTTGTCCAAGAGAACTAAAGAGATCTGGCAATGGTCCCAGTCGCCATTCTAGGAGCGATACTTCCTGAAGGCGAGGAGCATGTGTTATTTATCTTTGTATCCTGCAGAGTGCAAAGCACGGTGTTGGTCCCACAGCATGTTCATAAGCATTTGAACCGCTCAGTATGTCTCCAAATGTTCAGACGTCCTACTTTATTAGTTCTACATGGCATTCTCACAGTAAATCATGGGCAGTCTCAAGATGCTTTCAATATGCATAAAAGACACCTTGCTGTGGTTCCCACCTTGAGGTTTTTGGTTCTTGGGTCTTCAAAGGGATCGATGAGGTAAGAAGTTTGGGAACCCTTACATCATTTACTCATTGCTTTCAAGTTTCCATCTCCCCTGGTGGGCGGGGCAGTGTGTAGAACCACTACCTGTGCCATGGAACCCAGATCTGCCATTTGCTATCTGTGGGACTGTGGACAAGCATCGTCATCTCCTCAAACCTAGATTATCAATATGATTTTATACAAACTTACTGAATTGAAATAAAACAGCTGGATCTATTATTCCAGAGATAATTGTACTAGTTTCTGCATCTAATTGCATTTAGCCTGACAGAACCATTCTTAAGTGCAAGTAACTACTGGTGTTTGACATGTTCCCCAAAACCCAGCTCACAAACTGATTATTTCCTTATTCTCACCAGCTTGCCCAGGTTTCTAAAGTCCCCTGCACTGGAGAGAGAGCCATTCCCTGGAGTTAAGGCACTGCCCACATGCCATCCTCTCATTCAATGTCAAAAGCCAGCCTCTTTGTTTATGAGCTTCCATGACCTAACAACAGAGATCTTGTGTGAGCTCTTTAGTATACTAGCATTTCCTATTTCCTGCCCACCCCAACCCCCATCACCGCCCAGTCTCCACTTTGCCTTAATGACCCCTAATCCTTATCCCACAGGTCTCTTTGCTCCCGAAGGCCCTGCCTGCTTCCTGTGTGTTCTCATAGCACCTGTTTCCCTATCCTAGGCAATTAATTTTCAATGAAGCAAGAGCTATTTATGGCTGTGCATGCCCCTTAGACTATAAACCTCATGTGAATGGGGATATATCTGTCTTATTATTCATCATTTCTCCAGTGCCTGCCAAGGTCCCACTTACTTTTACAGCACCCACTCGCATTCATCTTCCATCCTGAAAGCATCTCCCTACCAAACTGTGTATATTAAACAAAAACCACTTCGTATTTTGTATTAATTGATGACATGAATAAATGTATGTCAACTTCTGATCAGCACAAATTAGGTTCCTTTGGTTATAAGCAAGAGAGACAGACTATGATTAAATTGGCAAGGGTATCTGGCGGCCCAGAGAGTGGAGATCCACATCTGGAAACAAGAGGTGGGGTCAGGTCAGAGAGTCTAGATTGCTATTTATGATTTATCAGAGAGCTGTTCCTGGAAACGATGGGCATCAAAGTATTTTCAGACTTTTTCTCATTCTCCTCAAAATTTAAATTCCAGGGTAGTCTGGGCCACAAGCCCAGCCCTGGGCTAGGAGAAGACAGTGCATGCTGAGTAACAGTCTCACCAAACTCTATTAAGTGGAGAAGTAATTTCCCAAAAGGAAACTGAAGTGCTATTACCAGAAAGAGAGGAACTGATGCTAGATAGCCAAAAGTGTTCTTACTCTGATAAGATAGGCAGTTACCATACCCTGTCAATTAAATTAGAGTTAGAAGCAAATAAATTTAACATTTTTGTCAGTCTGAGGAAACATGATGGATTATCTCCTTGAAACAAAACTCGTTTTAATGTACTTTAAATTTAGCCTCAAAAAAGAAGAACTCAATAGTATGTAAGCAGAAAACATCCTTTTTCTTTCCCCTTGCTGTCTGTTTAAACTTACTTGGTGGACTATTCCTGCCCCATGCCCTGCTGGATGAGCTCTTGGCTAGCTCCCATATCTTTATCAGCTACCCTCAGATAAGTAAAAGTTCTCTAGTCACTTTTAGAACCAAGGGCAGCCTCCATTCAGTAAGTAAATTTTCCTCTCCAGTTTGATAATTCAAATGACAAACTTCATTTAAAATTAACTCTTCCTACCTCCCTAGATGAGCTTTGCCTCTGGCTGGGAGCCTACAGAGGGATAGGATGGCTTGGTGGACTTCTTACAATTTCAGGGTCTTTTCTCTCCTCTCTGTTAGCTGCGTATCTTATATTTCTGAAACCTTCACGGAGTAGCTTCAGGGGGTGCTACTGGAGGGGTGAGGAGGTGGGGAGAGGGCAGGCTATGGGAGTAAAGAGACACACAGGAAAGATCTTACTTGACTGCTACTGCCAAGAACCTCTCTGCTGTTCCTCGAACCTGGGTGATTCCCAGGGCTGACCTTCTCTCATGGGGCACCTTCATGGGTTCCACAGAGAGGCCTCTATTGGAAACATCCATCTGCAGCTCTCTTGAGAGAGAAGACAGAGGCTCTCCTCCAGCTGGCTTCTTATGACATTCCTGACAGCTTCTACAACCCAAAGCCCACCTCCGGCTTCTTCCTGACAGGAAGCCTCTTGGGCGAGCCGCCCTCTGACTGGCTTTCCTTTTGTCTCAGTGTCCCTCAGCCTTGCCATCAGGAAAAGCCCAGCCTTCTCCCAAGAGTGTCGCCTCTGGGAAAGGAAAAATGTCACAGCATTCCAACGACTTTATCCACAGATATTCTCCCGACGTCTTCCACCTCAATCCTTTTATACATTTAAGGTCACAAAACAGGCCTATAAAAACCTCATCTGCAAGTCCTGTATCGGTGGCCAAGCACCTTCCACCTTGGATGGTGAGGGTGCTTGCCACCTGTCATTTTGCTCTGAATCTGTGAAAGAGCCCCATTTTAAAATCCTGAGATAAACATATCTTACATTTTTTGGAATGTGGAAAACACACCAGACACTGCTAGTCACTAGAGGTTAGAGGATGAATTAAGCTCCCTGCCCTCCAGAAGTCCATTAGATACACTTTAAGGTAGGAAGAAGTGCATGTAAAAAAAGAAAACAATATAGTAATCCCTTTCAGTAAGTGTCATCTTGAAAAAACAATTGGTTCTTTCTAATCCTTGTTTTCCTCACCTTTAAAAAGGAAGAGCTGGACACAAAAAACTGTCTGATTCTAAATCTTTAAAATTCTCTCTTTGGCCATTGCTGCTATGATGAAAGAATTTTTGGCTGATTGACTATTTAATGACTAACTTTCTAATTCTAACAGGAAAAAAAAGAAACTGAACCCAACAAGTTCACTTCAACTTTTTAAGGGAAGAGTGGAAAACGAAGTCAGGTGTCTGAGGCAAAATGATTCTTACCCTCAGAAACCACAGCTATCATGGAGCTTTTTAATTTATTCATTTATTGACTGTGAAAACCAAGACTAAATGTCTGAGGTGCAACTTCTCATCCAGAAAGTTCAATTACGCAGTGTGAACTAAGGTGAAGCAATGTTTTCTATTGGGAAGATGGTGGCGAGGAGAACCAGATTTTAAATTGATTTTTGGAAGTAAGCAGAACATGCAAAGTGGGGCTTACAGACCGAAAAACTAAAAATGCCACAGAGCCCCCACCTCGGATCCAGGGGGTGAAGAAGTTGTTTGCTTTTGATGGAAATTTCAGGAGATAGTAAAAAATAAGCTCCAAGGACTTCCACTTGCCAGAGATCCTGAGGTTTTACTGCCTGGGTAATATAGGTGGCTGGCTGCTTAAGAGATTTAACACTGAATATTTTGCAAGTTGTATTTCAAAACCCAAGGGTTTTAAGGCCACGATTTTGTGAAATGTCACATTTCCACTCCTTAGAGTGACACCAGGATAGGGGAGGCAGTTACTGGAAATAATATGGGCCACAGAGAGAGAGGAAAGTGGAAAATCCGGACTTCTGACAACTTTCCACACAGAATAAGGCCAACCCAAAGGAAAAGGCATTTGCAATGTTTCTAGTAAACACTCCATAGCAGAAATCTTTGCTTCTAGCTGAATTCGTATGCCCTAAATCACCTCTGCTAAATTGTGAAAGATATATTCTGAGAAGGTTTCTTCTCCTCTGAAAGTACGGGGGAAGCCTGCATCAATTGCAGTGCTGTCTGTGGAAAGCAGCCTCACACAGGGAGCAGAAGTTGTAGTCTTTTGTAGTCTATTTGCAGCTGGGTTTTGTCTGTGATGACTCCACCTTACACTGGGCCACGCAAACAGCATGACTGCCCAGTATCATTCACCTTGGAAGTTTCGTGTGACTCTTTTTTTATATTTCCACTTCCGTCGTGGCTTCCGTTTTCCTTAATCCCGTTTTCTCTCTCTTTTGGGAACTTGCCATTTGCAATGACTGCCACGAAAGTGGCTATGCTTGGCTTCTCTTCTGATTATAAAGAGGCTGCCCTGTTCTAAACTGCGGAGAAGAGGGCCATATTTCATTTTACCACACCTGATTTAGCCTTTAATAAGATTTTTGAAATACAAGTTTGGAGTTAGAGAGAGTTGGATTCACATTCCCATTCTACCACTTACTACTTGTCTCAGTCAGGTTACTTAACCATTCTAAACTTCAGTTTTCCTTTTCTATATAATAGAATCAACGATACCTATCTTAAAGGATTATAGTAATGAAATAATGCATGTCAAATTGCCACAGGCAACCCAATCCATAAGTAGTAGGCCAACCTCCTTATCAGTCAGGGCCTGTCAGCTTATTTCCCATCTTGGCAATTATTTGAAAGATTTATTTTTGTTGATTTTTGCTGTTTAAGTGCCTTATGTATACTAAAATAATATTTACAGTATATGCAGAAGACATTAAAAAATTAATAACACAAGAACCTATGAAAATATTAAAGGAAGCCTTAGAACCTGAAAGAAAAAGACAGGAGAGAGAGGCTTGGAGGAGAGTATAGAAGAAAGAAAAGCAGAAAGGATAACCAAAAGAGAGACAAAAATAAGATGACATATGAAAACCAAAGAATAAAATGGAGGAAATAAATAGTGCATTTTCAGTAATATCATTGAATGTGAATGGATTAAATTCCCCAATCAAAAGATACAGGCTGACAGAATGGATAAAAAAAACATGAGCCATCCATATGCTGCTTACAAGAAACTCATCTCAGACCCAAGGATACAAGCCGGCTGAAAGTAAAAGGTTGGAAAAAGATACTCCACACGAATAGTAAACAGAAAAGAGCAGGGGTAGCTATACTAATATCAGACAAAACAGACTTCAAATGCAAAAAAGTGATAAGAGATGCGGAAGGCCATTATATATTAATAAAAGGGATGATCCTCCAGGAAGATATAACAGTCATAAATATCTACGCACCTAACCAGGGTGCCCCAAAATATATGAGACAAACTCTGGCAAAACTGAAGGGAGAAATAGACATTTCTACAATAATCGTCGGAGGCTTCAACACCCCTCTCACATCATTAGATAGAAAAACTAGACAGAAGATCAACAAGGAAACAGAGAACTTGAGCAATATGATAAACAAGTTAGACCTAACAGACATATACAGAACACTGCATCCAAACCCAGCGGGTTATACATTCTTCTCAAGTGCCCATGGATCTTTCTCCAGGATAGACCACATGTTAGGTCACAATACAGCTCTCAATAAATATAAAAAGATTGAAATTATACAAAGCACCTTCTCAGATCATAATGGAATGAAACTAGAAATCAATAACAAACAGGAAAAAAGTAAATTTGCAAATGTGTGGAGACTGAACAACACACTCCTAAATATTCAGTGGGTCAAAAAAGAAATTGCAAGTGAAATCAGTAAATATATTGAGACAAATGAAAATGAGAACACAACATATCAAAACTTATGGGATACAGTGAAGACAGTCTTGAGAGGGAAATTTATAGCCCTAAATGCCTATATTAAGAAATAAGAAAGAGCTAAACTCAAAGATTTAACTGAACAACTTGAGAAACTAGAAAAAGAACAGCAAACCAATCCCAAAGCAAGCAGAAGGAAAGAAATAATAAAGATTAGAGCAGAAATAAATGAAAATGAGAACAGAAAAGCAATAGAGAAAATCAACAAAACCAAAACCTGGTTCTTTGAGAAGATCAATAAAATTGACAAACCCCTCGCTAGACTAACAAAGAAAAAAAGAGAGAAGATGCAAATAAATACAATCAGAAATGAAAGTGGGGAAATTACAAATGACCTCACAGAAATAAAAAGAAGCATATTATGAGAAACTATATGCCAACAAACTAGACAACCTGGATGAAATGGACAAATTCCTAGAAACTCATAACCAACCTACACTGACACAACAAGAAATACAAGAACTTAACAAACCAGTCACAATTAAGGAGATTGAATCCGTCATCAAAAATCTCCCAGCAAAGAAAAGTCCAGGACCAGATGGCTTCACAGGTGAATTCTACCAAGCATTTCTAAAAGAATAAACACCAATCCTGTTTAAACTCTTCCAAAAAATTGAAGAGGACGGAAAATTACCCAACACATTTTATGAAGCCAACATCACCCTAATACGAAAGCCAGATAAAGATTCCACAAGAAAAGAAAATTACAGACCAATCTCTCTCATGAACATAGATGCAAAAATTCTCAACAAAATACTTGCAAATCGAATCCAACAGCATATCAAAAGACTTATACATCACGACCAAGTGGGATTTATTCCTGGCATGCAAGGCTGGTTCAACATAAGAAAATCAATCAATGTAATACACCACATTAACAAATTGAAGGAAAAAAACCACATGATCATCTCAATAGATGCAGAAAAGACATTCGACAAAATCCAACATCCTTTTTTGATAAAAAATACTTCAAAAGATAGGAATAAAAGGAAAATTCCTCAATATGATAAAAGGCATATATGAAAAACCCACAGCCAACATCATACTCAATGGGGAAAGGTTGAAAGCTTTCCCCCTAAGATCAGGAACAAGACAAGGATGCCCACTGTCACCATTGTTATTCAACATTGTACTAGAAGTTCTAGCGAGGGCAATTAGACAAGACAAAAAAATTAAAGGTGTCCAAATAGGAAAAGAGGAAGTAAAACTCTCACTGTTTGCAAATGACATGATCCTGTATTTAGAAAATCCTGAAGAATCCACAACAAAGCTACTTGAACTAATAAATGAGTTCAGCAAAGTGGCAGGATATAAGATCAACACGCAAAAATCAGTAATGTTTTTGTACACTAGTACTGAACAATCTGAGGAGGAAATCAGGAGGAAAATTCCATTTTCAATAGCAACAAAAAGACTCAAATACCTAGGAGTTAATTTAACCAAGGAAGTACAGGACCTATATGCAGAAAACTACAAAACAATGCTAAAAGAAATTTTAAAAGACCTAAACAAACGGAAAGACATTCAGTGTTCATGGATTGGAAGAATAAATATCGTGAAGATGTCAATCTTGCCCAAACTGATTTATAGATTCAATGCAATACCAATCAAAATCCCAACAGCTTACTTTACAGAATTAGAGAAGGCAATTACCAAATTCATCTGGAAGGGTAAGTGCACCCGAATAGCCAAAAGTATTCTAAAAAAGAAGAGCAACGTGGGAGGAATTTTACTGCCTGACCTTGAAACATATTACAAAGCTACAGTGGCCAAAACAGCATGGTACTGGCATAAAGATAGACATATCGATCAGTGGAATAGAATTGAGAATCCAGAAATAAACCCTCACCTATACAGTCACTGGTTTTTGACAAACCTACCAAGCCCACGCTGATGGGAAAAAACAGTCTCTTCAACTAATGGTGTTGGGAGAACTGGATATCTATAACCAAAAGAATGAAAGAGGACCCCTATCTCACCCCCTATACAAGAATCAACTCAAAATGGATCAAAGATCTAAATATAAAAGCCAGGACCATAAAACTTCTAGAAGAAAATGTAGGGAAACATCTTCAAGACCTTGTAGTAGGTGGTGGTTTCTTGGACCTCACACCCAAAGCATGTGCAACAAAAGAAAAAGTAGATAAATGGGACCTCCTCAAAATTAAACACTTTTGCACCTCACAGGACTTTGTCAGAAGGGTGAAAAGGCAGCCAACTCAATGGGAAAAAATATTTGGAAATCACATATCTGATAAGGGTTTAATATCCAGGATATATAAAGAGATGTTACAACTCAACAATAAAAAAACAAATGACCCAATTAAAAAATGGGCCAAAGACTTGAATAGACATTTCTCCGAAGAAGAAATACAAATGGCAAAAAAAATACATGAAGAAATGCTCAACATCACTCATGATTAGGGAAATGCAAATCAAAACTACAATGAGATATCATTTCACACCTACCAGAATGGCCACTATTAAAAAGACAGAGAACTACAAGTGTTGGAGAGGATGTGGAGAGATAGGAACACTTCTTCACTGTTGGTGGGAATGCAGGATGGTACAACCACTATGGAGGACTGTTTGGCCGTTCCTAAAGAAGTTGAATATAGACTTGCCATGTGACCCTGCACTACTACTACTGGGTATATACCCAGAAGAACTGAGAGCAGTGACACCAACAGACATCTGCACACCGATGTTCATAGCCTCATTATTCACCATTGCCAAAAGTTGGAAACAACCCAGGTGTCCATCAACAGATGAATGGATAAACAAACTGTGGTCTATTCACACGATGGAATATTATGCAGCTGTAAGAAGAAATGAAGTCATAAAGCATATGGCAACATGGATGAACCTGGAGGACGTTATGTTGAGTGAAGCAAGCCAGACACAAAAGGGCAAATACTGTATGGATGCGTTACTATGAACTTAATATATTGTGTAATATATTGTTTGATTAAAAAAATATATATATATTTACATGTATTCATTACATTTAATTGAGAAATGTATATATTTATTCATCTGTGTTTACTTTTTAGTTTTTAATTGTTTATGTTTTCAATTATTAAATGTACAAAATAAAGTTAAAAACAAAAAAACAGATAAAAAAAAAAAATAGAACCCATGAGCCAATTTTAAAAAGAGTATTACCATTAACTGTGAAGTACCTTGAGCCCCGATCTGACCCCATCCTCTTCTCTCCCCTCCCTACATAAAGGATTGTTCTTAATTTTGTGCCATCACCCCTCTGCTTTAAAAAAAAATACTTTTAATGTCATATTTTTATCCCTTTGCAATATATCATCTAAATTAATATTTTAGAATTTTATATAAATGTAGTCATACTGGAGGTATTCTTCTGGGATTTGCTTTTTCCACTCAGTTTTAGGTCTCACCCATGTGGTTGTGTGTGATTTCTTCATTGCCACTGCTTTATGGTATTCTATCATATGGATATACCAGAATTTATGTAATAATTCTACTGTTAATAGAAATGTCAGTTTCTTCAAGGTTTTGCTCTTACAAACAGTGCTGCTATGAGTTTCGTATTACACACATGCTAAATTTCTCTAGGGGTTATACCTAGGAGTGGAATTGCTAGATGATTGGATATTCACATTTTCAAATTTACTAAGTAATGACAATTATTCTGTATTATAGCTATAAGTATTTACACACCTACAAGCAGCATATATGTTTTCAGGTTGTTCTATATCTTCACCAAAACTTGATGATTGTCTTGCTTAAGAAATCCTTCCCTATCACAAGTTCATGAAAATATTCTCCTCCTTTGTCCTCTAAAAGTTTTACGGATTTGTCTTGCACATATAAGTGTATAATCCATCTGTAATTGATTATGTACTGTGAGGTGGAGGTTCAATCTCATTTTTTTTCCAGAGCAAATCACCAATTGCCCTAACATCATTTTAAATAGTCCATCCTTTATCTACTAATCAGAAGTGCCTAAAGTTTCTCAATATATCTGGCTCTGTTTCTATGCATTTGATTCTGTTCTACTGGTCAATTGGTCCCTCCAAAGTACGCCAAGAGTACTAACAATTTTTTATATGCCTCCAATAAAGGAAGGATTTGTCTCAGCTGTTCTTGGTCCTTTGCTCTTTAATAGAAACATTCAAACAAAGCAAAACCTGAACACCTATTGCTATTTTATGTGGAATTGCACTGTCTAGAGATAAATTTGGGGAGAATTAGCCTCTTTGCTAAAATTTTTCCCATCCATTAACACAATATATTCTTCCTTTACTGACATTTTCTTAAATGTGCATCCATGAAGTGTAATAATTTTGTTCATAAAGGTAAAAAACTCTTCCTTTCAGAGTTTTATTTCTGGGTACTTACTATATATTTTAATGCTGTCACAAATGGTATCTTTTATTAAATTTTCTAATTGCTTATGATAAGTATAGTAATAGATTAATATTGTGTATCGATTTTGTAATAAGCAATCTTTCTAACTAATGAATTGTAATAATTATTATAGATTCTTTTTGGATTTCTATGTACACAATCATGTCATTTGTATAAAATGAATTTTTTTTTCTTTTCACAATTCTTGCTGGGTCAACTAGTACCTCTGCTATTATCTTAAAGGAAATGTTTTTAATATTTCAATATTTTATTATAGGTTGCTTTTGTAACTATCCTTTATACCCTTTTGGAGATTCTCTGTTCTCTAATTAAGGAAATTCCCATCTATTACTAGTTTGCTAAAGATTTTTATTATACATATATTTAGCAAATGGCTTTTGTGCATCCATTGATGAATATATGGTTTTTCTCCTTTATTCTGTTAATGTGGTGAATTATACTGATTGATTTAAAAATGTTAAACTAACTGCATTCTTTGAGTAAACTCTCTTTAGGAGTAAACCTCTTTTACTGTTTTCTGGGAGAGTATGAATAAGATAGCTATTATTTCTTCTTTAAATGTTAAGTAGAATTTTCAGAAATCAAGCTGAGCACCGTATTTTCCTTGTGGGAAGATTTTAAAACCACTGAATCAGTCTCTTTACAGGACCTGAATAGATTTTCAATTTTTATTTTTTTAATCAAACTTTTTTCTCTTTCTCTTTGAGACAGTGTGTAAGTTATATTTTCCTAAGAACTTGTCCATCTTATTTAAGTTTTCAAATATAGCAAAATAAGGCTGTTCATAGTGTTTTCTTATATTTTTTATCTTTGAGCACTTATAGCTAAATCCCCTTTTGAATTGCTAGTATTAGACTTGTGCCTTTTCACATTTTTAATCATCAATTAATGTGGTGAGAGACATTTTGGATTGTCCAGTGACAGATCCAGGAGTTCAGTTTGCCTGGCAATCCATGTGCCAGAAAGGGATCCCACTTCCTCAGTGGATATTACCATGCACAACCTCAACTTCCCAGGGTCCCAGCGCCCCTTCCTCAGTGGCCTAAATCCTACATCTTACAAGGTCACTGGATGCTAACAGCTGCTGTTCGCAGACAACTTCCCCAGGCAGACAGCCCGCCCCTGAGCCCTCTGTGTACAGTTTACCCAACGCTCTTTTCACACTTGTGTTTACAAGACTGAGGGCAGCAGGTGTGCCCCGTGCCCAGCTAAATGGGAAGACTCAGGAGCCAGAGGGAGGCGTATTCCTTTCGAAGGGCCACCGTAACCAACTGCCACAAATGGGGCGGCTTCCAACAACAGAAATTTATTCTCTCATAACTCAGGAAGCCGGAAGTCTGCAATCAAGGTGTCGGCAGAGCCGGCTCTCTCCGAATTCTCTAGGGAAGCATCCTTTCCACACTTCTCTCCTGGCTTTTGGTGGTGGCCAGCAGTCCTTGGCGTGACTTGGCTTGTAGCTGCATCATTCCCACCCCTGCCTCCATCTTCTTCTCTCTATGTCCAAATCTCCCCTTCTCTCTCCAAAAGGATATTGTAACTCGATCACATTGGCAAAGATCTATTTCCAAATAAAGTCGCCTTCACAGGTCCCAAGGGTTAGGACTTCAACATATCATTCTGGGAGACATAATTCAACCCACCACAGGGGGTCTCTGAAACCTCCACCCCAGAGTGAAGTGGCAGCCCCACCCTGAGCACCTCTCAGGCTTCCCCAGCATCTTGCCTGGCTTCTGTAATGGTCTCCTCACTGGGCTTCCTGACTCAGTGAAAACAGCCACACTTACGGAGAATGTGTTCCTGGCACTGTCTGAAGCAGGTCACACGGTGTGTAAAACTGCAGGCAGTATCCTGTTGAGGACCCTAATCTTCATTTAACTTAACCTTCGCAGCAGTCCTATGAGACAATAAACTGCATTTTTGGGCCCGGGGGGAGGGCAGCTAGGGATGCTGAGAGATTAGCCTGAGGTCCCCCAGCTAGAATTTGAACCCAGGTCTGGCTAACTCACTCTTTACTTGATACTCTATTGCCTGGGTGAAAACCACAGCCCGGGGCTTGAAGGAGCAAGTGGAGGCCCTCAGAGAGGCAGAACACCCCTCTTACGGCAATCCTGTGAAACGGGGAAGACGGGGCAGCATCCTCATTTCTCAACGGAGGCACTGAGTGCCCAGAGATTCTGAGATTGGCCTCAGGTCCCAGCGTGAGTCAGAGCTTGGGCCAGAAACACCACTTTCCACACTTCCTCCTCTTCCTGTTCTAACCATTGCATGCTCCTTCCTCGGGCCTCCTCCGGTCTGGGCTGAGTAGACCCCCGGAGGGCTCCGGAGTTCCAGGCAGCTGCTGGGAGCTGGACCTCCCGAGGTGATCCAAGGGCCAGGCAGTGCGTTATCAGTAACGCTCCCAAGTGCACGGTGATTGCAAATGTGAAAAGTGCTCTGAAAGCCACTGATAAAGACATTCGGCGGCATTAATCGGACACATTCTGCAGGTCCCTTGTCCCACTGGGGCTTGATGCATACACATCCCTCTTGCACAGTAGGGAGACTCTTTGTTTCAGATGAACTGAGCTCTCCAATTAGGGTCCTGCCAGCTCTTTCTCGTGACGGATGTGCGGTTATTAGCGTCATTAGGACCCTGAACCAACCGCAGACTGTCGCACTGTAAACATAGGGATGGGGGAGCTGTTTCCTTGAACCCATTGTGCCCACGGTTACTAAATTCAAACCCGTTATCTCTCACAGACAGGCAGCTGTGGCTCTAAAAAAATGAGACTGCTGATTTCAACAGTGCTCTTTCTCAGGGGATTGGCGCATAAGCACAACTGTGATTAACGCTTTGCTAATGGTGAGTCCCTGTTTTCAGACATTAGCTCAATTCCGCGCCTGTAGCACTTCTATTCATCATTTCCACTCAACATCCAAATAGACATTTTAAAGCAGATCAAGCTCCTTTACCCATTTGCCATTAAACGTTGCTTCCATTAGCCAGAAAAGCTTCAGTACCTTTCGAGCAAGACTTCACAAACCTGGCTGGACATTAGAAGCCTGCAGGGGGCTTTAAAAAAAACAACCTGATGCCCAGGCCCCACCCTCAGAGATTCGGATTCGTTTGGTCTGGGGCGGGACCAGGCATGAGTACTGTTGAAAAATGCCCTGAGCGAGTCAAGTGTGCAGGCAAAGTGGAGAACCCAATTTCAGTGCACCCACAACCCACACAGCTGGAGTCCAACTACCTTTTAAAATAATTTCTGATGAAACCAAAGACCAAACTCTTCCAGGTTGTTTCAATACTCTGTCTTAAAATAATGGCCCAAGCTGGTGAACGTGAGTCATTCAAAGGGGATGACAGCTCACCAGCCCTGTTAGTGATTTCAGATGGCATAGTGAGTAGCCTTATGTGTTACTACAGGTCTTGGAGGGTTCTCTTCCTTGTTGGAGTAAAAGGAATGTACATAGAGGTAATATAAGCAATGGCAGTCTGTGGCTCTTTTGGAATAGTCGATGGTTTATAGAACTCAAGGAAAATTAACAAATTACTTCTAAAAAGGAGTTATTTGAATATTTTTTTCTTTGTTTTCTTTTTTAATCATTTTTCCCCCTTTTTTTTTTTTTGAATATTTTTTAATGTTAGTAATCTTGCTGGAAAGATAAAGTACAGCAAAAGCAGAAATTCATTTGACAGAGAATAGAAAATACAAAAAAAAATTTTTTTTTTACAGCAGCCTAAAGGGACCTCTCACTTAACCAAGTCTTTTGGACTGATAATCATTCATTCATTCATTAAACAAATATTTATTGAACACCTCTGGATGCCGTGAATACAACAATGAACCAAACAGGCAATAGAGCTGCCCTTGTAGAGCTTATTTTCTAGTGGCGTATTAGAATGTATACTCTTCTATTAATCAAAATCCTGTTTGAAACATCTAATTAAAAACAGCCAGGCATTTTGGAAATGTGAAATATTATGGAAATTCTAAACATTATTAATATTGACATTACTGTAGTGTTTTATCACATGGACATCAAGATACAAAGGAAACTGTGAGATTCACTATGAAATGTCCCTAATTATCGAATTCTGCTTTGGAGAAAGTTAATACCCTTTGATATTGGATTGCTATAACAATAGGGTTGTATAAATCATAAGTTATATAAAATACTGAGTAGCAGTTTGGCATTGTTTATGAATTCCAAAAATAGATCCTGGATTACATTTGTAAACTGGACTGTTCCTCTGGGCATATTAGATTCACTTTTACTTGATTAAATTAGGATTAGGGCTTTGATTGGGCCAGGTCAGTAGAAAACGACAAGGCAGAGGAGTTAGTTGGAGTTTTGATATTGGAGCCCCAGGAAGTAAACACACAGAGAAACAGGTAAGTGAGGAAGGAGAGAAGGCTCCATTAGACATGGCAGAGGCCCTGGAAGAGAGACAAGCCATTAGCCTGATAGTCTACAGCTGGCCTTGTGGAGAGAGCAGAGCAGCTGGGCCAGGAGAGAAACAGCCCCGGGAGAGAGACGAGACTTATCCCAGCCTACAGCTGATATTGGAAGAAGCTGGGACCATGGAGCCTTAAGAGGAAGAAGCAGCCTGAACCCTTGCAGACGTCGGCAGCCATCGTGCTCCAACACATGGCAACAGACTTTAGTGAGGGAAGTAACTTATGCTTTATGGCCTGCTAACCGTAAGCTTCTATCCCAAATAAATATCCTTTATAAAAGCCAACAGATTTCTGGTATTTTGCGTCAGTACCTCTTTGGCTGACTTATACATACTGTATAAAAAGGACTGATTCAAGTTTTTCTTTTATACAGTTATTAGCTTATGGTTATGTTGGGTTTATTTAAGTTGATAGACATCTGGTTTAGAATCTTGCTGGGAAGGAATGGTATCTTTATTTAGTGAAGGGTATGGTATAGTTCAGCTAGCTTATGCTGCATAACAAACCTCCCCGAAACATAGTGGCTTATTTATTTAGTTCACAATTCTGTGAGTCGTCTGGGAGTTTCTTCTGAACTTACTTGGGTGATGTCTGCTGAACTCTCTCATGTACTATGGTCTATTGGTGGGGTGGCCTCACTCACCCACCGGCGGTCAGCTGACTGGCTGGTCTAGAACTCTCCAGCTGATATGGCTTATCTCTGCTCCACGTGGCCTCTCATCCTCCGAGGCCAGCCTGGGCTTCTTCACACGGTCTCAGATTTCCAAAACCTGAACCTTGGGGTTCAGCAGGAGAGAACAAGCCCCCATGCTCAAACACTTTTCAAGTCTCTGCTTATATCACACTTGCTATTGTCCCATTAGCCAAGCAAGCCATATGGCCAAGCTCAGAGTTCGTGTGGGAGGGGACTATTCAAAGGCAGAGAAGGAAATTATTGTGGCTATTTGTACAGACAATCTACTCCAGTATTCCATTGCTAGGGTACAGGTTTTTAGGTGACAAATATCCCAGAAGTTGCTATTTTATAGAAGTTCTCACTTGAGAACTTCTATAAAATAGCTTTGGTCCTGGCCCCCATAGACACTCAGCTCGAATTTTTCCCAGTGAATACAGTCCAGGGAAATTGGTACCCTTCATGGGGTTCTGGGTTCTGGAGGGGTGCACATCCTCCACCCCTTAGACCACACTAAATTCCACTGCTGGGGACTCTGCTTTTCTATCATAAAGTGCTCTCTTGGCCTCTGATCCCCAATATCACACCCCTAATTTCCAAGGCGACCAAGCCCCTGAGGCTTTAGGAGAAGAGAAAGATGCTGTGATGCCATTGTGAACCTCTCTCTCCCAGCATTCAAACCCAAACTATCTTCCCCTTCTTTGAGTCAAAAGTATGAGTGGGTCATTGCTAGACACACTTGTAGAGGATTGAAGACTCGGAATTCATGGAGACTGGGTCAAAAAGAGGTTCAGGGAAAAGAGAATATATGCCTTCACTTGACTCAGATGGAAGCTCAGAGACAAGAGAAAATGCCTGGTCAAGTATGTATATCTCCTTGTTTGGAATTGGATAAAATCCATTAAAATTTTTGCTTTGTCAAGGTTTTGAGATGTCAAATTTGAATGCAATTGCAACGAGTCACTCACTATCCTTGTGCAGGAGGTCATATAGTCTAGTGGATAGGCAAGCAGGCACTTGCAAGCAGACTTCTCTCAAGCTCTGCTTCCACCACTATTACCTGCATAACCTTGGACAAGTTAGTCTACCTAAGCCTCAGTATTTCCATCCATTAAGGGGAAGAAAAATACCTGGTATAGTTGTGATGCAACAATGCATATAAAGCAAGGAGGACAGTTCCTAGCATTAATACTAGTCATAATTATTATTGTTCAATAATTATTACCCAATAGTAATAATTATTGTTAGAGTAAAGCCTGATAGTCCATGTAAACTGGTACTATCTGTTTTGGGAAAGGGGTAAGAGGAGGGTTCGGTAGATTTATGGCATTCAGGCTGTCTTATTCCATAGAATCAGAGTAGGGCATTTGGGGTTCATTTTAAACTGATTCTCGTTTTCAAAAGAAAAAAGAATTCTTAAAAGACTTCTGATCCTTTAAGACTGAGCTACCACTTTAGAGACCCATCACCTAGCAACAGGAAGACAATACCGTCTCTCCTCCAAACAGGTAAACCTCTAGCTTATCTAATTGAAATTTCAGGCTTCCTGCCATACTCCTGAAAAACTACCACTTAAAAGGGATCAAACCACACAAGCTAAACAAAGTCCGATTTGAATGTGCTACTTTTCAAATAGTAGGCTAATGAGATTTTCATTGGAAAAAGAGATTTGAGGTTTTACAGCTCGTAATTGGGTGGCTTTGTTTCATCCACATTCACTGAATTTTACAAAAGGAGTCTGCGGCAAAATTCCTTTCTTGACTCCTGTCTGGGGATCAAAGATAAATATTAGAAGCAGAAACAAAGTGCAAATTGTAAGAAAATAAAGAATTATTTTGACTTTTCACCAGGTTGTGTTATCTTTTATTCCTCCCTCCCTCTTCTCTGACCCTCCCCTCCGATGTTCATTACAAATGCAATCCATCCTACTTCGAAAACATCTGCTCATTTCATGCTTTTCCAGTTTACTACCGTTGTTCTTTTCAGGGCTCCCAATTGGCTGTCCTTGATCAAATCCACACTCCACACAGTTGGCGAATTTATTCATTTTAAGACACAGCCTTTCCTCATTCCACTTTTCTGCTCATAAGTTTCAATAGCTACTATTGCTTTATCAACAAAGTTCAAGCTCCTTTGCCTGGCATTCAACACCTTCCATGATCTGACCCCAAAATTTCTTTCCAAGCTTATTTCCATCTACTAATTCCCTGATCCAATTCTTTACTCCAACCAAATACAGACATACCCTAAACTTTCTTGACTCCATGCCTCTGTTTATATTAGAACCCCCTTGAATGTCTTCTCCTTGAATCCTACTAATTTAGCCCACATCAAATGCCACTTCCTCCAAGAAGCCTTCCTTGATCTCCCTTCTCCTAAGTACAGGTGGACTCCTGCTTTTCAATTATACTTCTGATGTGATATTATTAGATTTCGAGAAGTCAGCAGGGTTCCATGGCTAACAGCTTTGGAGGCAGAGAACTAGGTTTGAGTCCAGCTCTTCTGCTTCTTAGCTGTGTTACCTTGGACAAATAGTTTGCCCTCTCTGAGTCACAAATTGTATTTGTTTTGAAATATAAATTACCCATTCCCAAATGGTTTTCAAAGTTAAATAAGTTAAATTATGAAAAGTACTTAGCCCACAGCCTGGCCTATAGTTGATATTTGGTAAATATTAACTGTCCTTTTATTAAAAATCACATTTAACTTGTATTCTATCCCTCTTGTAAATTCTCTGTCTCATTTCTCCATTGCAAAACCCTTTGAGGCAGCATCTATATACCCTACCTAGTCCCACTCCCCACTGTGCCTTCCACATATTAGTTCTCAAAAATATTTTGAATGAAAACAGTTTTCTTATTCAAAATCACACTCAGTACTCTACCTAAAGTGGCCCCACCCCTAGGTCAGCCTGTAAGCCACACTCTACTTCTTCATGGGGACTTGTCTTCTACATGACATTGCAGTATCATCTGATGTTTATATATGTATATTCTTTGTCATTTGTTTGTTTTACTGTCTATCCTCCCCACTGGCTTAGCTTCCTGGAGCTGCCATAGCAAAGCACACAAACTGCGTGGCTTAAAGCAACAGAAAGATGTTTCCTCAGCGTTCTGGAGGCTGGAGTCTGGGATGAAGGTGGACGCAGGGCCAGGCGCCCTCAGAAACCTGCAGGGGGAACCCGCCCTCGCTCTCCCTGGCTTCCAGTGCTGGGGCCCTCCCTGGGTTCCTTGGCTTGCGGCGGCAGCATTGCCTCTCTGCCTTGGCTGTCACCCCATGGCCTTCTGCCCTGTGTCTGTCTCTGTGTCCAAGTCCTCTCTTCTTATAAGGACAGCAGTCCACCCTAATCCAGGCTGGCCTCTCAACAAATCACATCTTAAAGACCCTGTTTCCAAATAAGGCCACATTCACAGGACTGGGGGTCAGGACTCTTTTGGGGGAGGCAGTTCAATCCATGACACCCACTAAAACGTATGCTCAAGAGGACAGGGGCTCCTGTGTGTATTTTGATTATTGCAGTATCCTGGCACCTAGATCAGGCCTTGTGTGCACACAACAAATATCGGATGACCAAATGCATGAAGACGGCCTTTTTTTTTTTTTTTTTTTAGTTGCATCACTCAATAAAGCGATTATACTCACTGCCCTCCCCCAGCTCCTCCAGGCTAGATTTTTAGAGAACAGTTGGTATATTAACCAGACAACTTGGCTATATAGTTATCAGTTAAAGAAAGTCCGTTTTCTCTACTGGGGAAATGAGATAAAGGAAGGGTAAGGCTGACATCTGAGATGGGAAACTAATGTGCCGGGAGTCAAGCAGAGGAAATGAATGACCACAGCTCAGAGTAGGAGAGCCAGGCAAGAGCGGGCAGCCACTGCTCGGCTACTGCGGGGGGGTGGGGGGGTGCCCATGGTGTTATCTGGGTTTTCAAAAAAAGTTAAAAATAGAGAAATGTATGGGAAATAATGACTTTCAAAACATCAACAACTAATATAAACACTGGGCAGGTCAAAGAAGCTTCTGGCTGGACTAGACAACTTCAATGCAACTCTGTCCCAGCTGTGAAGCTGAAGAAGAGTTCTTTCTTTTCCTTTTTCACCCACCCCCCCTTTGCATTTCAGATCTCTCTGTTTTCACTGCACGCAGAATATATTTAACCCGATTTAAGGAGATATTAGCTACAGAACATTTACTCTGCACAATTCCTTAATTTTGAAGAGGAAATATAAGATATGTCCCCCCTCCACATAATTTCACTCTGTCAACAATAATTTTCCTGAGCACCCACCATGCTGGTAAAGCTATTGCAGAGGGGCTGGCCCTGATTAATTCAACTTTATTTGCTGATAGAAAATGGCAGAGCCTGCTCAGCCACCTCAGGGGGAAGCTCTTGTCCTAGATTACAAGACTGCCACCAAGAAATAGCATCCCTCCCCATTTACTTTTTTTTGTTTTTTATGGCCAAAAAACTTATACTTTGAATGAGCCAGCTAGACTCAGTTTAGATGATTCCAATTTTGTTGGCAACATCCAAAGCATCGTAGTCAGGAGCTAGTCGAATGTATGCCATCTTCTCCCCATCAGGCCTGACCAGAGTGTTGACCTTGGCCACGTCAATGTCATAGAGCTTCTCCACAGCTTGTTGATCTGGTGCTTGCTGGTCTTGACATCCACAATGTTGTTGGCTTCAGTCTTCCTCACGGCTGGCTCAGTGGTCAGGGTGCACTTGACGATGGCATAGCGGTCAAGTTTCTTTCTCCTGGAGGCACTTTTCTAAGGATATTTGGGCTGTTTCCTGAGACACAGAGTCTTAGCCCACTGGAAGGTGGGTGACGTGAGGATCTTTTTTTTTGTGGCTGTGGACGCCTTCCAGTACTGCCTTCTTGGCTTTCAAAGCTTTTGCTTTGGATTTGGTTTGGGGAGGGGCAGGCGCTTCCTTCTTCGCTTTTGGCGTCATCTTCGTGAAAAGGGCCCCATTTGCTTTTTTATTTTGTTCCTTTCTCTGATCTTTCCTTCACCCCTTTTCCTATTTTAGTGGTAAATATATACTAAGAGGAAGAGTACTTTGAGCATTGAAACCACCTAATTATACACCATTCAAAGCCTTAATTCTCTTAATGGTTTATCCATGTCTAAAGTTTTCGGGCTGCCTGGATTTGAGCCCTTGCTCCACCATTGACTAACTGTATGTCCTAGGAAAGTTATTTAACCTTTCTGTGCCTCATCTGAAAATCCAGGACAATACTAATTCTTACGCATGCTAATATCCAACATGGACATAGTGGAACTCACTTATTCAGAAAAATTTTGGAATTTCCTTTTCTTGAACCATAACCAAGGACCCTACAACCACTAAAGGACTATTAGGGATAAGAAAAAGAGCTTCAAAACACTGGGGAATAAATGGAAGAAAATGTCACTCTACATACAGGACACAGAAATTACAGTGATGAAAGGCAAAGTGTCAAAAAATTTTTTAAAATATTTTCATTATTTTTAATATCCCAATCTTTTATTTTATTTTTAGTTTTTTTAAAAAAAATATGTATTTTATTTCTTACATTTAAACCTATCATTATTATTTCATTTTCCTATTAATTACATTTGGCTATTTTATTGGCTTCATTTTTGAAGACGCTTTGGATCACAGAAGGGTTACAACTGGGGCAGGGGATGATCATTGGTGTGGGGTGTCAGTGATGGGGGATACATGGGAGGAAGTTCACCTGGGCATAAATATAAGTTAGATAAATGTGTTCAAATATTCACGGGGCATTGTCACAGTGGATGCAGATTCACACAATAACCAAGAGAATATTGAATTCCCATCCTGGAGAGCTCTGCCACGTTCTCTAATGGAGCAGCAACAGTCCCCCAAGTGCAGGGGCAATGATGGGTCCTTGATATTGACGACTATGCTTGTAAGCCTTTGCTCTTGAAACTGAAACTTAGCCTAGTGTTGGGGAGTGCCTAAGAGTTACCTCCTCAGAGCCTTCTTTTCACTCAAATGTGGCCTCTCTCTAAGCCAAACTCAGCATATAAATGCATTACCTTCCCCCCAGCATGGGACATGACTCATGGGGATGAGCCTCCCTGGTACCGAGGGATTACTACCAAGCACCAACTAGCAATGCAACTGGAAAAACACCTCGAATAAAAGGGGGGAAAGTTAAAGACAAATGAGTTTATATGGCTAAGAGACTTCAAAGTGAGTCAAGAGGTCATCTCAGAGGTAATGCTTATGCATATCTCAACAGGATCTCATAGACTGCCAAAGTGGATTCTACCCCAAATAGTGGGGCTCCTGAGCTCTGGAGATACCCAGGTCCTATGATCAGGGCAGATAGCTCTGGAGTTTGGTGCCTTGCCAGTGGGCCCTACTTTGGAGTTTGTGCTCCTGAGAGTGACAGAGTTGGACTCAGTTATGGCTTCCCTACACATGGCTCATCTGTCCCTTCTATTTAAACCTATACTTGGTGCTGAAGTTTGTAGGTGTACATCCAAGAGACTGGAATCTTTGGGCTGTCCATGTGCCAGCTGGGCCCTGAGCCTCAGCAGAGTTGCAACACCTACTCTCTAGTTGATTGGACTCACCAAGGACAACTAATAAGGAGGTGAGGATTGACAACCACCATACCAAGGAAACAAAAGTGTCTATAACTGCAAGCAAGAGTCTCATCCATCGGCTGTATGGGATCGAAGTCTCCTCTCAATTAGAGGTGGAGTGGGCATCACCACCCCAGAATCCTCAGGATTGGGGAATGAACTATGGACTAGAGTGGACTTACTGGTATTCTACTATAGACTTATTGTGATTCTAGCAATGGAAGTAATTACAACATTGATGTGGAGCCAGTGGTCACGGGAGGCTCTGGGGGCAGGGAGAGGGAAAAACAGGTGTTAATACGGGGGCTTTTTCGGGACATGGGAATCCTCCTGAATGACACTGTAATGACAGATATAGGCCATTTTATATCTTCACATAACCTGCAGAACTGTGTGGGAGAGAGTGTAGATTACAATGTGAACTACGGTCCATGCTTAGTGTCAAAGCCCGAGGATGCATTATCAATTGCAATGAATGTGGCACACTAATGAAGGATGTTGTTTATGTGGGAGGGTGTGGGAGGTGTGGGGAGTGGGGCATATGGGAATCCCTATAGTTTTTGTGTAACATTTAGGTAGTCTAAGTATCTTTTAAAAAAATAAATATATATAAAAAAAGAAAGAAAGAAAAAGAGCTTCCACCAAGCCCATCACTTTTCCTGTAAGATATACAAGGATTCTATCCTCAGCCTTCTCTCTGAAGGCTGGAAGCAGAAGACACACTATACAACAGGATCACAATGACAATCTCAGCAGGGAAATATTTGGAAGCAAAGAAGAGAAGGAAGGGGGGGAAAGAGGAAAGAAAAAAAGGAAGCAATCCAGACAGAACAATCTGGGGCCATTTCATGTAGGGGTAGAAATGCTGACATGCCTTTTAGTAGTCCTGAGAGCACTGACTTTTTCAATAGCCAAGCACAGTACTACCAGGTGTTGGGAGAAAATACCTAAGTGAGAACCTGCCCCTCTCTGCAGGCAGGCCCTCTGCAATGAGTGGGGAAAGGCATGCGAGCAAATATGAGAGCCATGAGCACAAGACTAGATGTGTACAAGATACCAGGGGGCCAGAGACAGGGGACCCATCACTCTCTCTGGTAGGGTCAGAAAAGCTTCCTGGAGTATATGCCATCTGTGCTGGGTTTTGAAAGGTGAGTAGAAGTTTTTCAGTCGGATCAGACTGATAGGAAGGGAGAGCCAGTGTATGGACACGTGCGCTCAAGAAACTTAAAAAATTGTTCAGCACTGCTGGAGCTCAAAGATCTATTGGAGAGGTGGGCTGGTGGTGGGGGGTCATGAGGAAGCCTTTCCTTTTTGTAAGGTACCTGGACCTGGTCTTTTTGATGAGCTGGAGCCAGTAAAGGGTTTTGTTCAGGAGAGCGGCATGCTCAGAGATCTATGTTTTTTTTTTCTCAAAGAACATACAAGCATTAGGGAAGAGGAGAAAAAGTGGGTGGTAGAGATAAAGCAGAAGGCGGGGATATTGTTCAAGAGGCTATTGGAGCGTTTGGGGGTGAGATCTTATATGGAGATGTTAGCCAGCTCTCTTCTGTCCTGTAGCATGGGGCATCGTACTTTGACATCCAGCCCGGCCCTCTGGGCCTCCATCCCCTGCCCACACTCTGAGCTGCGCCTGGATCTGGTTCTGGCTTCTGGACAGTCCTTCCGGTGGAGGGAGCAAAGCCCTGCACACTGGAGTGGTGTGCTGGTGGACCGAGTATGGACGCTGACCCAGACCAAAGAGCAGCTCCATTGCATCGTGTACCGAGGGCACGAGGGCCGGGCTGGCCAGCCCACAGCAGAACTGCAAGCCCTACGCCAGCACTTCCAGCTGGACATCAGCCCGGCTCCATTGTATCACCCCTGGGCTTCTGTGGACCCCCACTTCCAAAAGGTGGCCCAGAAATTCCAAGGTGTGCGGCTCCTGCGACAGGACCCCACCGAGTGCCTTTTCTCCTTCATCTGCTCCTCCAACAACTACATCTCCTGCATCACTGGCATGGTAGAGCGGCTCTGCCAGGCCTTCGGACCTCAGCTCATCCAGCTCGACGATGTCACCTACCATGGCTTCCCCAGCCTGCAGGCCCTGGGCTGGACCCGAGGTGGAGGCCCACCTCAGGAAGCTAGGCCTGGGGTACCGTGCCCGAAATGTGAGTGCCAGTGCCCGCGCCATCCTGGAAGAACAGGGTGGGCCATCCTGGCTGCAGCAGCTACGTAAGGCCCCCTGTGAGGAGGCCCACAAGGCCCTCTGTGCCCTGCCTGGGGTGGGCACCAAGGTGGATGACTGCATCTGCCTGAAGGCCCTAGACAAGCCCCAGGCTGTGCCCATGGACGTCCATGTGTGGCAGATGGCCCAACGTGACTACAGCTGGCACCCTGCCAAGACCCAGGCCAAGGGTCCGAGCCCCCAGGCCAACAAGGAACTGGGAAACTTTTTCCGGAGCCTGTGGGGACCTTATGCTGGCTGGGACCAAGCGGTGCTGTTCAGTGCTGACCTGCACCAACCCCACCCTACTCAGGAGCCACCAGCAAAGCACAGGAAGGGGTCAGTCCTTCCGGTGGAGGGAGCAAAGCCCTGCACACTGGAGTGGTGTGCTAGGTGGGGGCCGGAAGGCTAGGTGGGGGCACTGGGCAAATGATTCCCCCCATTCTCCACTTCTCTCTCCCTTCCTCACCCAGTCTCATGTTGGGGAGGAGGCTCTCTATATCTTCCTCAGCGGCCAGGCACCCCCAAATCAAGCAGTCAGTTCACACAACAAGATGGGGTAGGGGCTATCTGAAAAGACAGAGCTACACGTGGTTTTATTCTCTTCCCTTTATTACAAGAAGGAACAATAAAATAGAAACATTTGTATGGGGAAAAAAAAAAAAAAAGAGGCTATTGGAATCTCCCGCTGAGTACCTAAACCAGGGCAGTGGCCAAAAGGATAGAGAAGAAAACATAAATGGGGTGTTTCATTTATTTCTCTCCATGGTCCTTAGAGATGTTCATTTAACCAATATTTAATGAGCAGTCACTGTTAACAGAAGCATTTCATTCATATATGTTATACCTTTAAGCTTTTTGAAGTATTTTCACAAGCATAATCCTGTTTGATCCCCATAGTAATTCTGTGAGGTAGTCAGGGTAGGTTTTATCATCCCCATTTTACAGATGAAGAAACTAGGGTTTGGAGAGGTACACTTATTTCCCAAAAGCTATATAGACAATGAGCAGCAGATCCTGAATTTAGACCTAACTCTTCTTACTCCATTCCTACCGCATGGTATCAGCAACTCAAAACAATTTCCCTTTTTATGCATCCTTAGGATGTGGAAATCTGCTTGGCAGTGGACTATCATCACGGGAATGAAAAATTTCAACAGAAGCTGAAACTTTCAGCAGACTGTATCGTTTTCAGAGTCACTGATCTGGACACAAATGGCCTGGCAAATGGGAAGTAATACAGGCCTGTTTCTGGTGTGTTTTTTAAATAGGCAGTGAATCCACTTAAACATACACACAGCTCTGCTGCTGTTTATAACGAGGATTTATGGGTTGCCTGACAGGATGCATTTGCCTGGGTAAAGTCTCGGAGTTGGATGGAAAGGCTAAATGGGCCATGAAGATCTGTCTCGATCACTAAAGAAAACCAGAAAGCATTTGGTGGCATGTTTAGGCTTAATTTGCTTTTCAGCTTCTCTGCCATCTGTGGGAGCTGGGAGGTGAGTTGTTCAATGCATTAATATACACTAATTTCCATTGGCATCTCCATTATCTTGCATCCTAAACAGGAGTGCCTTCAAAAAGGCAAGGTCACATCGTCCACCTCTTGCTAAGTATATCATTTATTTGTTGCTCCCAGATCAGCTTGTCAAAAAACATTTTCCATTCAGAGTTCAATCTGGCTGATTTTGCCAATGTATTTAGATGGCTGGGTCTGCATTTTATTGCTGTAAAAAGAGATTAGTCCTGCTGTAATAATATTTTCCATTTAGAGAGGACTTTGGGCTGACAGACCCATTTAAAGCCATATTGTTTTGATGCTGCCTTTTAAAAATCAGCCACTTTATCCCATGGAGGTTTGACTGGAAAGGTAATGGAAGACCACCAGGCCCGATCACAAAATGACCTGGCCATGGGAACAGCCTTAATAGAAAACTATGTTGGCAATTTGCTTCTTGTACCCCTGTCAAAACCTCAAGTTTGGACCCAAATTAGAGTCAACCAAATTAGTGAAAATGACTGGTTGGAGAAAGAGTAGGTAGAACTCAAAGGCATCTAAGAAATCACCAAGGAGAATGTTTTTCAAGGTTTTTGTTTTGTTTTGTTTTTTCTGTAGCACTCCTTTTATTCAGACAAAATATATGCTGGATTGGTTGGTGTGGCCTGTGCCTCCCCCTTATTCTCCTCTGGTGGCCCCCAGGGCTCCCAGGGGACATTCTTTGAAAAACTCTAGAGCAGACCAACTTCTTTACTTTTCAAATAAGAAATCTGAGGTCCAGAGAGATTAGACAACTTGCCCAAATTCTCACAGCAAGTGACAGGGATGAGCGTTATATCCGAATGGTGTCTCCTCAGTTGAGGAGAAAATAAAGAGAGGAGGAGTGATGGAATTCTAGTTCTTCTTTTGACAGTTTTGATGTTAGTGCTTTTCTTCTGAGTGGGAATCTTCATATGATCTTGTGCTTTGGTTCATCTCTGTTTTATTTCTGCTTGATCTTCCCTGAATGGGGACTAGCATCTTTGTTTTTTCTCCTTAAATCCATGTTGAAACTATTAGAATGATTTTGCAGACACACAAAATTATCAGCCTCAGACCCTTCCCCTATGTGAATCACAAAATAAAGAGACCTCCAGGGGAAATAGCCCAGACCTTTGCAGAATGGATGATGGACGGTGGGGTACCCCTCACCTCTGGATTCCCCTCTCACTGCCCTGCATGCAGCTCTTCTCTGACAGTTCTACCCCTACCCAGTGACCTATGAACACTTTTCTTTTTGTTGTGTCTGTCGGATAAAAGGCAAGCGATATGAACCTTAAATGTCAAGATAGAAGAAAACTGCTATGCCAATCTACTTAACCAAGCATTTCTAGAGGGAAGAGTCCTTTTGACTAATGTTTCAGGCTGTTTGCTTACTATCCATCTATCATCAGTGCTTGTTGGCAATTCCAAAGTAGATTATTTATCAGTGCCCAGAATCCCTGGGTAATAGGCATGTTGTAAAAATAAATGGAATAAATAAATTAGTTCCTGAGCTTCTCATATAAATCCAGATGAATTAGACATATCTAAAGTCACTCTGTCTTAAAGAGCAGAGTGGTGACAAGACTGTAATGAAATAAGAACCACATTTTTGTTTGGGGAAAAGCAAGAGAAGGGAAAAAAACCTCACTCAAAAGGCATACAAATTTCAAGAAACAAAGGAAGTCATATTTGCACAGAAAGTTGGTCATTGTTATTTTTGAGGCTTTGCCTCCCAATTGCCTTTTCCCAAAGCCTCAATTAATCTTGTATCTCTAGAATCCTTCATTGAGCTCTGAATACAGATCTTTTTCAAAACTGGAGTCAGTGACAGTTTACTTGACAAATACTGTATATGTCCAAAGAGAAGGTAAGGTTTTTCCCCTCAAAAAATTATTCCTCAGCAAGGAAGAAGTAGCTTTAATTCATAGATTTTGAACAACAAAATTCTACTTTGGTTAGACACATAGGATGGAAACACACACACACACACACACACACAGTGATCCTTTGCTGAGATCTCACAATATAGCAGGCACTCTCCTAAGTGCACTTTTATGCATTAACTCCTCTAATCCTCACAACCCCCTATAAATCAGGTACTATTGCTATCCCCATTTTAATATAAGGAAACTGCAAGTTTTAGGTGCTTATCCACATTGCCGGATAGAATTGTTTTGCTCTTTTTCAGAGGGTTCAAATAGAGAAATAACATATGACTTAAAATGTGTTCTGCAGTTAATGTAAATCGTATTTAAAGTAGACATTTGACATCTGCCACTATAAAAGTTTATGTATTCAAGTTGGCCTAAATTGCATTTTCTTTTTAGATCTCCTCACTGGGAAGACAAGGGGTCCCCTTGCAGTCTGGGTTATCTGACACCGTGGCATGCAGCATTTACCCAGCACCCCGTATGTATGGAAGGCTGCCTTGGCAACTGTGGGGAAACCAGCGATGCGTTTCTGGATCTTACCTTAGTCCAGTCACAGTCAAGGCTAACACACACATACAAACACCCCTCCCACCCCAAGCCGGTACTGGGGCGAGGCCTCTCAGAGAGTGAGTGCTTCCCTAAATGCTCCGCCCTCAACCCCTCATTTATACAACAAAACAGTGTGTGCTAAGGCATTCAAATTAACGGACTATGGGGAAAATGCACAGCACCTCTAGGGGATCAAAAGTGAGAGGGTCGGTGTAAATGACATCAATTAAGTCTGATTAACAAGCGAAGTTGCCAGTCCAGTCAGCTTTGAGCATGAGCATTTCCAGGCAAAGGAAATGGCATTACTACAGGAGGACAGCTGAACAGGAACAGCTCATTAAAATGGATTTGATGGACAGGAAGGAGAAAGTGAACTACTCCCCGCAGCAGTCGCGAGAATCTAAGCGCAGAAAGTGATGAGATCTGCAGTGTTCCAACCACCCTGCAAATTCCAAGACAGTCAGCGCATCTGAAGCCTCCTGCTACTAAATTATCTCAGCAGACAAGATGACTCATAGGCTCATTCACTCAGCAAATATTTACTGAGCGTCAATTACTCTACTAAGTGCTGGGGAAGGCAGTGGTGAGTGCAAAGGACAGACAGATCCCAGTTTTATCAGGGATGGACTGCTGGGAGGAGAGACGTGTGATCTCTTCTGTACCTGGTTCGAACTGTCTTACAGGAAAACTTGCCCTTTGAAGCTCACGTTCACTAATTGGGTTTCTTCTCAAAATTTGCAGAGCCAGTCTACCCTTTTTTTTTTTTTTTTTTTTTAGCAAACCACTATTTTCCAGAATGATATAAACTGAACTCATTCTGAGGCTAATAGAGGTCTCCATAAAAATGAAACCCATCAGATATCTTCTTTGGAAAAGGCTGGAGGAGCTGAGCTGAAACTAAGGGAAGCACCAACAGTTTACATTGAACTGGATTTTAGCTTTCCAAAAGTTGTGGGATGAGGGAAAATAGTGTGAAATAAGATCTGGACCATTCTTGGTTGACTGACATAAAACTAGGAAGGCGGTGTGCTGGGATTGAATCATGTCCTCCACATGTAAGTAGGAGTTGGAGGATGCTACTATTGTTAAGGGGTGGACTCACTTGTGAATAGGGCTTTAAAGATTCTGTTTAGCTGAGACCAAATTGAATTAGGATGGTCCTTAATCCTTATGGCTGCAGTCCTTATAAGCAAAGGAAATTGGGCATGGAGTAGAAGCCTGAGGTCAGCGGAAGCCAGTGGAGCTGGCACAGGAGAGATTGCCACGTCCCAGAGGCAGGGACGCAAGCCGGGCAGCCCCAGTGTTTGCAGCAAGCCGTGGCCCGGATGCCCGTAGATTCTCGGAGAAAGCATGGTCTGTCGAGTCCTGGATTTTGGAGTTCTAGCCTATAAAACTGTGAGACAATAAACTTCTGTTGTTTAAACCAACCAGAGCGTGATATTTGTCATGGTGTGACTGTCCTAACTCAGGGGCAGGGAGTAATTTAATAGGAAATGTAAACATTGTGCAGTGGAAGCTCATGTGCTTAACGTATATAAAAACTGATGGAAATTTTTACATAGTTCTTATATCACCTAGATATTGACTTATATTTGAAATTAAATATTACAACTACTGATTTTAAGCCATGAAATTTACATTTCTATTAAAATGAGGCTCTATGAAATGGAAGAATGTTTTATTTTTTATTTGTTTTGCATATGTTCACAAGTTCTTTTTGTTTGTTTGCTCAACCCTCCAGGCAGACCATGGTTCTCAAAGTACGGCTCTCTGCTCCCTGGGGGGTCAACAGTGTCTTCAAATGGGTTGTCTGCCAATCCCAAAGCTTTTTCTTGAATGCCTAAATGAGATCAACTCATTAATAACTGCCTACATGAGTTATATTTGCTAAATTTGGTCTTTAAACTAAAATCAGTGCTTTTTATAGTTTTCTGATGACTCCAGTTCAGTATTTTACTGACATTGTAGGTCTCCTACTGCGTATGTGCATATACAGATAGTCAAAATTCCTGCAATTGGGGGGAAGGACAGTTATTCATCATCAGTAATGCCTTGAATAGGTCATGTTTTTTAATTGCTGCTCTTCTTGTTTCTTAATAGCAAATTATTGTTAGTTTTGCTCATCATTATCAATTTAGTTTGTTGTGCGTTGTTTTTAATCACACAGTACATAGTAATGAATATTTATGAATTTTAGACTATAATTTTCCAAAACCAGACTTTGACATGTGTGCATTGCATTCAAGTATGAATCATCCACATCCTTATCTCTAAAGTAGATGTATACATATTTCCCTGATAATGTGCTTGTGTGAGAACATTTCATTGTTCATGTGTCAGATGCATGAAATTTTATGCACCTGCGTACAATATACCATCAAGGTAAATCTAATTATTTTGTTACTTTACGTGTAATACAATGTTAAGTTTGCATGACTTTGTTTTAAAGTAAGAAAGCAAGGGAAGCGGCTGTGGCTCAATCAGTAGGGCTCCCGTTTACCATATGGGAGGCCCCGGGTTCGGTTCCCGGGGCCTCCTGGTGAAGACAAGCCCACCCGCACGGCATGGTTAGCTGACCCAGCGAGCACAAGCAGCAAGGGGGGGGATAAATGAATAAATAAATAAAATCTTAAAAAAAAAAAAATAATAATAATAATAAAGTAAGAAAGCAAACATGAGCTAATGGCTTAATCCATTATATAACTAGTAAGTACTTAATATATGAGGGGTTTTTTTGCAGTTGTTTTTTTTGTTTGTTTTTACAGTTTTTGATTATCACTTCAACACAGGATGAATGCCATAAGGCAGTTTCAGTCAGTTGTTTGAGAATCATTATTCAAGGCCAATATTCCCTAAATTGTGTTCTACTACATGTTAACAGGCATTCTTCAAAATAAATACTCAAATAAGTTGGGATAAAGTGATACATATTACATTCTCCTTGTAGAGATTTGCAAGGCCCTTTAGTGTATTAAAGGCTCTGAAAAGTTCTGTAACTAAAAAACAAAAACAGTTTAGCTGAATGTTTTCCCAATGTATTTAACCACAAAATATTTTTTCATATAATACCTACTAATATTTCAAAATATAACTTGGGAAATGCTTTTCTCAAGACTATACCTTAGACAGAAGTTTATCTGTGGTCTATGTTGGCAGTACTGGACTCTGAATATGTTTGACTCAGAAACTAATAGCACAAGTATTGGAACAAAGTTCCATATGTTCTTTTCCTCCGCACTCGCATAGGCAGAAGAAAATACCTACATGCTATGCCAGGACAATGAAGCAAAGTGTCCACAGTGATATCTTATGAACGTATCTACCTGTGAAATAGACCCCATAGGTACGCTTTTGTAAAATGCTCCTTTGAGGATATTCTTGGGGACTGGGGAGTAATACTGAAGTATAAATCACAACATGACGTGGCACAAGGCAAGGTTTGAATGGCCGAATGGCCTGGAGCCTGATAAGAAAAGCCAACCCTCCATCTCAGTTAAAGGCGCTATGCCTCTCTTCTCTCCTATTACCCCATCTGGAATGTTTCCACAAATGGTACTCACAAACCCCAGTTCATCCTTCGATCTCACCCTAGAAGCCACATCCTCCAGAAAGCCTTTTCTGACCAGGTAAGCCCACCCTCTTTCATGCTATTTGTATTCAAACACCTGACACTTCTGAAGTGGATTTAAAATGGTTTATTAATGCCTGTCTTTCTTCTGACACTCTGAGGTCCACGAGGACAGGGGCCATTTCCATCTTATTCCTCTCAGCAGCCCCTGGTGCCCCGTGATTAGTGGAACTCTGAAGGACAGAAGGAACGATTGAAGACGAGCTTCCTTCTCCCCAATTTTCCTCATGATTCTACCTAATAATTCTTTCTTTGTAGTTAAATCAGAGGATTTTTCTCTGATCGTTCTCTAAAGATCTTCACCCTTTTAACATACTTTAAAAAATCTGCTGTGCCCATAAAATGTCTTATATATAAATATATATATACACACAACATATATATTACATGAGCACATTTACATACACATATATACACATGCATGCATGCACACACATCTGTACATTCACTCACTCTTGCTCAACAAATAATCATTAATCAAGAACTATAGTGTGAACAAACAATACAGGGAGCAGTAGGTTTGGGGAATGGGAGAGGCTTAAGCCAATTACAGCTGTATCCTTTTCTGGGTCAAATAGAATTGTGCAAGTTTTCAAACCTATAAAAAGAAAGGCAGAGACTCAGTCTAATTCTAGGATCAGATACTTCCCTCCATCAGCCTAGTGCCACATTGTGTACACTGAAGATAGGTTTCTCTTCCAAGAATTAGCACTGGAAACAAAAGTATAAAGGAAAACAATGCATTGGCAGATAAACAGGCTTTCATTTCAGATTAGGCTGCATACTTGAAGGAGTGTGTGCACGGAAGGGTTGAGCAGAGGGTGGCACTCACTCTTCTAGCAACCTTCTGCACTCCCCCCAGACCTTCAGCTCCTCACACTCATCCCCTTTTGCAGGGAGGAGCCAGAACGGCCAGGATCCTGGAGCTGACAAAGCCTGGGCCTCTCCTTCCAGCTCTTTCCCAGAGGTGGAAAACCTGCGGCACCCAGGAAGAGTGTCATTGCAGGGGCAGTCAGTGTGGACGTCCCTGGGCAAGATGCACTTGCAGGCTTCCCCATAAGCCCCTCTTCTCAGCCCCGCCCTCCGAGTCTATCCAGATCTGTGCTGGCCTGGAGGAGCTAGGACCCCGAGGCCTTCCAGGGACTCCACCTCTAGCTGATAGAAAAGCTCCAGCAGCAGCAGCTTACAGTAAGGGGCTCCCTAGCCACCTCTCCACCCCCACACACTACTTTTCTAGGGAAATTCACACCGGAAATGGAAATATAAGCTAAAAATTTTCACTTTCAAAAATCTGGATTCCCTAATGTGGGGCTTGCTTTCTTTGGTACAAGAAATGGGTCTTGAACCACAGTAATCTCCCACTTTTAAAACTAATTTCCCAGAGAGAGCCAGAGCTTGTTCATCGCAGCATGTACCCATATATATGTGTATCAGATCACTGCAGGACCCCTGAACCAGGATTAGGCCACCCACCAAACTGAACTAAAATTGGGAGATGTTAATCAAGAGTTATTAAAAGACAAAGTGATTTTTATTAAAAAAAAAAAAAAAAAAAAAAAAAAAAGGGGTTTCCCAAATCCCCAGTCCTATTGACAAAGGTGCTTATTGAAAGACACCCTTGCTGACTCAGAGTGAGGAAAGCAGGTCTCCTGCCTCTCAGGACACAGGGCACAATGTGGTGCTCTGCCTGGGGCCTGCAGCAGCTTTTCTACGCTGTGGAGGGTAAAGGTAGGGCCATCAGAGGCCACAAGAACCCAGTTTACAGAATCATGATTGCACTTACTTGTTAGAAATGCACTTTTCAGCTTCTTGGAGGAAATGCACTTGAAAGTCACCTCCACTTAAAATCCTTGGCTCAGGAGCTCATTATCATCCAAATCTATTAAAATTCTTGGTGTAACTGATGATGAAAATCTCAGCCAATTGTTTTGTCTTTGTGGGGTGGGGGTGGGGGAAAAAGTCTCAACACGTGAGTCTATTTGAAATCATTTTATGAATTTTAATCATAGCAAATGTGTTTTAACAGTAGTCATAAAATCAACATTACCACATATACAAAGGACAAAACACCAGTCTGGCATACAAAAATACCATATATTAAAATTGGGCTCATTGGAAAAACTCAGGACTTGCTAAGACACCATCTAGAACAGAGAGAGCAAGCAAGAATGCTTTTAAGACATTCAGATTTATAAACAGCAGCTTGAAATCCCCTATATGAAGTCAATATTTGGACAATATTTTCTACACAGCCCAGCAGCTCATTTATCTGTAGGGCTACCTGGCCCTTTAAAAGAAAAGCTCCTAAAATAAATAATCCACATAATTGTCAAGGAAACACATCAAGGACTTGAGCTAGCCTCTGAGCAGCACTAATTTAGCCACTGGCCTGGAGTATTTGCTATCAAGAGGACTGAGGAACACCCCAGCGGAGCTGTAGGAACGGAAGGACCCTGTGCAGTGGCGGCTCTGCTTATGGTGGGAGTTACGACCACCCAGGCTGAAATCAACCTCCACATTTGCAACTATCCAGTGAGGCAAAGATGAACAAGTGGTGAAATAAAAATATATAATAAATGGAAAACGACCAGAATAGACCAAAATGCTTTTAAATGTGACTTCCCAGCAGTTGTCATATACTCGAGTCAGGATAGGTCTACAGGAACAGAGGCTGCTGGAGTTGGTATAGAGCTGTACTGATCTTGGCAATGGACTCTAGAGCAGCCTCTGAAATTGGCTACAGTGCTGACAACCTAAGCAAAGATAATAGCATAGGATAGGAAAAAATGGAGCCTCCCTGGACCACCCCTCTTCAGCTGAGCACATTCTCTAAGGCTTCAACTTAAACATTCTGAAATTGTAAGGTGTCCAAGAGTTTGGCAGTCCATCCTGGAATGAGAGACGGTGTGCTTGACTAATTCTAAGTTTTCCTGTGCTTCCTTCTTCACCTGGGTTCTTCCATGACTGACCTTCATTTGGCTCCTGTATATTTTGTTTTATAGCTCTAGGCCCATTACAGATTTTCCTCCCTTTATTCAAGTATTTTGTTACTAGGTTTACCAGCCCACCCACTGAGATGCACCCAAATTCCTCTCTCCACCTCTTCCGGAGGATCTATTCTGTGGTTGGGTTGTCTCTAATCCAGGAAAATCCTAGCAGCTTTCTGAAGTAGAAGTACCAACTACTATGTTCCCCCACTGTTTCAACAGAGAGAACATACCAACCTGCTCCCCTTTCAGGGGCATTTGACTTGCCTCTTTCCTTCTTCTTGGAGCCTATGGTCCTTACCACCTTACTCTGCTATTTCTGGATTCTCTAAAAGCAAATAAATTAAAAACTGGGTGCTCCTTTGGAAAATTGTTAGAAAAACCTGATAACTCACACCCTACGGAGGTTACAGAAAATTTCCACATTGGCTCTAGCCCTACATCTCATGGTGATGAATTTAGAGCAATGTTCTAGAGGAACAGGGACAATATGAGAATACCCCCTCAAAAAGAAAATGCAGACTTCAAGAGGTCCCTCAGTACTCTGCTCCAAGCATTATCAAGTGATGGTCCCTAAAAATGCCACATGATAAGTATCAAAAACCTTACATTAGAATAATAAAGTCCAGCTAAAAAGATGAGTGTTTGCAAGCACCACTGCATCATACGTGAGATACACCTAGTGGGATACCCCAGGCAGTGAGTCCTGGGGGGAAAAAAAAAAAAAAAATCATCGGCCCAACTGAGCAAGGAGACTTGTGCAGAAAAACTGGAGCCACTTGCCACACTCGTGCAGTTCGGAAATAATGGTGGTCTACCCTCAACCGCTTGAGCAGAGTCAAAAAAATAGGTCACTGGAGACAAATTAAATGCCCCACTTGCTTAAGTTTTTCCATGATCAATGGCTTCCCAGTAAAATATATACAGCAGAATCCACATCTTCATCCATTTGAAAGGTCGTAAGAATCTTAGTTATAGACACTTGCAAAGGTGGTTGATTTGACATAATTTCTTAAATGTTAGGAGCTGCATACATTAACATCTAAATTCAACACTGTGTAACCCACAAATTGGTAGACATAACATTTACTCCAATTACTTATCAGCTAAATCATGTGCATATATACATTGTGAATCAACAGTGTCAGGAAAAAAAATTCAATGGCTTGAATTTCCATTTATTATTATTATTATTTTTTAGAAGTGTTTGAGGTTTAACAAAATTCAGCAACAGATCATGGCTTTTTAACTAGACTACCACTTCCAAAACAGTTACTGAATCATCTTGACTATTTCGTTCTTTCGAATTTGTTTTGGTAAGGATTACCTTGTGGGTGACGTTTTACTGAGAATGATGGAAATGTCAAGGAGCAGCTTCTTCATCTAGGTCAACAATGACAAAACAACTGACTGATGACATTTCTTGTGTGGGAAAAAAGTGCTGATTGGTTGACAGCATTTTTCTAAGAGAAGATAGAAATTCAAATCTTTTCTATATTGCTCCTCTTATACCAATAACTTTTGGACATCTAACTTTCCTCTCAAATCTAAAGAAAAAGTACCACTTTCTGCAAAAATTGAAAAATGATTTTTAAAGTTAAAAGAACAGTCTTGCCCACTGACAAATTGTAGGGAAAAAAACCCTCAATTTTCCTAAATTGAAGAAAAGCATTTGGTTTACATTATACTTGGTATAGAAGGAAATGTAGAGTCATCCATGTCTACACAGCAGATTTTCAAATAGGGAGACAGGAACTTCCTTTCATATAAAAATTAGACTGCAATAAATACTATCAGAAAGTGCCTGATTTGAGATGAAGATATCTCAAAGTGAATTTTCTTCTCTTTTCTCACTTAGAAAGAAATTCTAGTAGTTTTAATAACCCCCAAAGTCTTTAATCTCCATTGGCAATGTTTTCCACTGTTAAAAAAAAGTGCCTTTGTGCACGGCTTCCAATCTTCAATTCCTTCAGTGATAACTAAAATAAAAATCAAACAAGTCTAAGACAATGTCAAATCTCACTCTAAAAATAGTACCTGTTTTTTTATACTGGCATCTGAAAAATGACGCCTATCTGTGTCCACACCAATACAATGACATGCTGGTAGACATCAAGGACAAACAAAAAAATCTCTTATCTATGAACACTGCAAAACATGCTTACTCATATTTCACACCTTACTAATATAGTGGACAAAGTTTGGGAAAGTTGTTGGAAATGAAGAGTGATTTCATTAGGCTTTTTATTCCCCTGTAACATATACTTTTTGGCCACAAAATCCAACACAATTTCACAGTACAGGTCATGCATAGCTTGCAAATCAAACATTTTACAACCACTGTCTAACTGCTATTTTTGGCCATGAGATTCACATGCAACTAATGATCCCAGAAAAGGGGCTTAATAAAGCACTCTTTAAGCTTCACTGATCATTTCTTGGCCCCAAAGTATCTAAGTAATAACCTCAAAGGGCAATCAATGAATTTTTACTGTGTCATACTTGAGATCATGTACTTTTTAAACCCAGAAAGGAACATTTTCTCCTCCCCTGCATGTTACTAGACAAACTCTCTTCTTTGTCTCACTTTTCTATGCTATTAACAGCTTAATGCAAGATCCCAAGGCACAACCGCTCAGAACCAGGCTGTCCAATATGATAGCCATTAGCCACATGGGGCTATTAAAATTTAAATGACTTAAAATTAAATTTAAAACCCCAGTTCTTCAGTCACACTAATCCCATTTCAATTGCTCAACAGCCAATGTGGCTAGTGGCTAGGGCACTGGACAGCACAGATTATAGAACCATTTCCATCATCACAGAAAGTCCCGTCAAACAGCGCCGATCCAGAAGGTCTCAAGTCCTGTACCGTGTAGTTTACCTTTAAGGGACCCACTTTAAGCCATGCAGAAGCTTAAATTTAATTATATTTTAAAAGAAAATACCTTACAGCTTTCTTAGCATAAAGTATGACTGGAACTGAGAACTGATTTGTCTGTTTATCACAATTTATGCCCCAGGTCATCATACAACAATTTTCAAAAGACAATGCTTTTTAGTAGAGGACTTGACTCTGCTTTACATTCTAAGCATTCCCTTGTTGATGTCAAGATCACTAATAAAGATGAAAATTCATGCTTATCATTTACTATTTAAACATTCATGATCCTTTACATATAATGAGTGGTAGGGATCAATGTTTGCCATTTTAAAAATCCAGATCACAGAGTTTGGTTATTTTCCTTAGATGTCTATACCCATCCCTAAATCAACCCTTCTTTTGTTTCCCAGAGAGGTAGATGCCAACTAAAATGAATATATAATCTGAAAAAAAAATTAGAGCAGTAGTTGAGTTAGTAAAGGATATTCATCCATCCTGACGAGGATCAGGCCCTGGAGGAAGAGGCAAGTGGACTCAGCACTGCCAAGTTCTCCACTCTTTCTTGCTGCAGGACATCAAAAGCTGCTGCGAACCTCTGCAGGCCTCCATTAGCTCATCTACAAAGCGAAGCCTGTGCCAGAGGTTGCTTTCAGCCCTAACTTTCTGTGCTTTTAGTCTTTTCAGTTGTGATTTTTCAGTGATACCCAACTATGAATTCTTGGCCGACTGTGTTACTGGACTTTCGTCATGTTGGGTAGACGGATCGTTGGTGGTAAGATGGTGAGTGCCAGAAGAGGCCTGAGCAATGGGATGCCAGATAGTGTCAAAACATCATTCAGCCTATAAAAAGTGTCTTTTTGGCAGGCTGAGGCATTATGCACGTTCACACTCACAAAGGAGGAAAACACGTCCTAAGAAGCAGATGCATGAAAAACCGCAGGCAGAGTCCATTTCAACAATGTAAGCGATGTTTCTCACATCAATAAGACTTGCATAAAAAAAATTCAGATTTTGGTTATCGTTAACTTAATGGTAAGGTCAAGAATCTATCCTAGAGCTGATTAATAGTGCACTGCTTAATTGCAGGTCTAGCACGGGATTGCTTTTAAGATAAAATTACATGGACATTTTAATTCTAGGGCTTTGCACTAAGAAACACAGGGACTATCATCTCACACATTAGTGTCTATATATAATCTATTTAAGAAGTAGAATTCTACCACATACTACACTACAGGGTTGGTCATTTCATACTGTACATAAACGTACGTAGAGATCACTCACAAAATTAATTTGAAGATGGCAATGGCTTAAAATTGAAACGGTAAAGTCCATGTGAAATGCAGCATTCTTAATGCAACATTTCTTTTTTTCTCCCTAAGAGAAATAGAAATTAGGTCAGACATGCATTACAGCAGCCTGGGGGAGTTTCAGAAATTGATGCTACCCCAACAGTATATTATGTTACATAATAGGGGATAGTATTCAGCTAATGATACCTAAATTATTAATACCAAATAAATCCTAGATTATTTGTTGTATAATATCCAATAGCTTATACAATAAAATGGCATTTTAACCTAATTTCTAGTTTGAGCTTTCAGATGAACTTCCTAAAGGTCTTATGACAAATTTGAAAGATGTGGAAAAACCCAAGTTCATATTTTCATATTGAATCCTCATGGCCAATAAACCAGTGTTAGCTTTGGACTCTACATACATCGTTTGTTTTCTCACATTAATTCCCTTATGCTACTGTGCATTTTTCCTTTTGCTGCATGAATATAAATAAATTAAATTACATCTCAATCTTACAGGGCTATTTTCTAGCTCTGCTTTTTGGAACCAGCCACTGCTTATCTTTCTCCCCCATTTTCACTGATTCAATTGAACATAAAAACAGATATTTATGAGTAGAATCCTTATCACATACCACTTGCTTCAGGAATTCCATTTTAAAAAATGAGACGAGAACTGTGAAGCTCAAAGCTATTTCTGAATGCACACACACCCAGTGACAGGAATTTATCATTTAATACAAGCAGACCTTTCTTCACGATCATCTATAAACCATTACATTTAAGAATATTTGAGAATTTATGATGAACTGGACCATTTAAAATGGAATGTGAATTGCTAGTTTACTGGGTCACTTTTCTCAATAAAAACACTTTGAAATACAAGATATTTTCTTGCTAACACCAACAAGAAGAAACAGGAATTGTAAGTGGGCTACCTTCTAGAACATCATCTTTCGAAAAACAACCATTGCCTATTAAAATGCATGTCCAGGGTTTGCCACCAATTACCAGTACTCACAATACCACAAACTGGGAGAAATTCAGACACTTGTTACTCTCCAGTTTTGCCGTCCCCCCCCCCCAATACAGTGTTCAAATACACAGACAACTGTTGAAGGTGGACATAAACATGACATCTCACTGGGAAGTCTTATTCCCAGCATTCTTGCTGAAAGACTTAAAAACCTGAGGTAAACCCAAATTAAACACACACACACAAATACACAATATTTACATTTTAAATTCTTATTTTGCGAGATGGCTTGAGAAAAACTGGCATACAGGTTTCCTGTGGGATCAGGCATTTCTATTACTACTCAGTTTATTGCTCCCCTGTTGGGCTTTCGGTTTAATAAACACGTAGTGAGCTCTAATTACAAGAGAAGAAAAACGAAAGTACATGACAAAACACATCACATTGGAAACACTTGTTCAAACATTTTCTTCAAACCGCCACTGTCCATTTTAACTTATTTTCATTTGGTGCAATTCAAAATGTATAAAAAGTCTTAGCAACTAAATGAGGACCGGATTTCATAAAAACAAAAAGGAAGGAAACCAGCGCTGCCTATCTTTACTGCATTTGCACATCGAGTCTCAGGCTTAATTCTACTTGTCTACACAGCATCTTTGTTTTAATCTACAGCATTGAGAGACCACACTGTATGCACTTGTACAGTCTAACGTCTAAGTGGAATAGGTCTATCTTGTAACGTGGTTTTGCAAATCATAAATTACAGTCCGTCTAGTAAATGACTACAAGGATGCATGCAATCGTCTTCAAAGCCGGCGTCTTGCCAAGTGAGACCTTCCACTCTGCCCTTCACGTCTGTCTCCGGGTTCAACCAAGTGGCAACCCCAGTGGCAACCCCGGGGCTCGGCACCAAAAGGTCTCACCCACATCCCATCACCAGCACCTGCTCACCCCTAAGTCGGCACCCAGGAGAGACTCTTCTCCGTAGCGCCCCCTTCAGCCACAGGAGATCACAGTGAAGCGCTTGGAAATGCAAGACATGTTGTGCAGAACGATGCCGAGCAGGAACACAAGGACGCAGGCCACCAGGATGACAGTGCACACGCCGGACCAGGTGGCGCTCTTCACCGCGCCCCGCCGGTCCTGCTCCTCGGCCGCCGCCTCCTGGGGAGCCGCGCCCTGGAGAGGCTGCTGCTCGGCGGGGACCGTCACCACGGTGACGGCCTTCCGCTGGGCCCCCGGCAGCAGGCGGCAGCCCAGGTCTCCGGGGAGCAGCGTGCGCTCCTTGGAGAGGGGCAAGGGCAGCATGTAGCACCCGTTGCTAGGAAGTTTGATGAAGACGGGGGTGTGCTCCGACGCGTGCGGGATGGCGATGACGGCCAGGACCGCGGGGTCATCGGGGAGCTGCGACACGGAGAAGCCTGGGGGCAGCCTGGTGACGCCCCGGCACCAGGGGCACCTCACGTCCTTCTGGCTCGTCCTCATCTGCTGGAGACAAACTGAGCAGCAGGTGTGTTTGCAGTCCAGCAACTTGGGCCTTCGCCGCGGGCTGTAATAGTTGAAACAGATCTGACATTCCAGCAAGGAATCCTGGGACAGCGTCTCCATCATGGCCAGGGAGGGGGTGGGCAGGTCCAAGGTGAAGGGGTAGGAGCTTCTCAGAGTCCAGGGCTCCCACGCTTGCCTTCCTTGGGTCTTTCCAGCACCAGGTTGTGATCCCAGAGCTCACAGGCATGTAGCATACGCACCAGTGTTCGTTTCTGAAGGACACAAAAAGCGCAAGCTAAGTTATTTTGAACAAGCTGAAATTTCAACGTATTGAATTGATTTGTACCACAACTCACGTCTTGACACTGGGACAAAAGCGTATAATTTTCCCACTCATGAGACTATAGGTGGTCAGCAATGGAAGTTGTCTCAGACAGATCATCAGAGCAAATACTTTGCTCATTTCTAAGAAAATGAATACTTCCAGTAAGTGTATATAAGCCTCCATATTTCATAAAGAGGGAGTCGTGTTTCGGTTTTGTACGTTTCAGGACCCCAGGTTGTTCAAAAATACCCCAGAGAAACTCTCGCTTCCAATAAATTTGTAGCATTTCTTAGAAGCAAATGACTTTCCTTAGATCTTCTGCCTCCTTTGCCTCCCTCCACTTACCCTCCTCTAAGGATTAACTGCCAGATCCCGGCACCTTCACAGATTTAGGTGTTTCACGTAACTAGCTTGCCCATTTTCTACAGTGAGGGTTGCTCCTCTCTCACAGTCAACTAAAATGATGCTGCAAAAGCAGCACAAGAAGCCGTCTTACCTCTTTTCTACCAAATCACTTGAACCAAGTAATTCCTGGTAATTGGTTTTAAAAAGACAAAAACAAAACAAAAGCAAAAAACAAACCCAATAGCAGCAATGAACCTAGAGACATCAGGAGCCACGAAGGATGGTGTCACTAATAGTTTGCAGTCAGTTCTTTTAATTTCATTACTATTTAAGCTTACTCCAAGTAACTTGATGAAAAGCAAATACTATTGTACTCAGCCTTAAAAAGGAATGAAGTCCTGGTATAGCCACTGCATGGATGAACCCTGAGGACATCATGGTGAGTGAAAGAAGCTAGACAGAAAGGGACAGGTCCTGTGTGATTCCACTTATGTGAAATAGCTAGAATATGTAAATTCATTGAGACAAAGAAGAATGGGGGGGGATTGAGGGCGGGGCGGGGGGATTGGGGTGTTAATGCATAATGGGTGAAGGGTTTCTGTTTGGGGCGATGACAAAGTGCTGGTAACGGATGGTGCTGAGGGTAGCAAACCCTGTGAATGTGATTCAGCCCCCTGAATGGTATGCCTGGGAGTGGCTGAGATGGGAATGTATGTTGTACAGGTTTCCATGATTTGAAAAAAAAAAAAAAAAAAAAAAAGAATGAGCAACTAAAGATAAAGACAATTAAAGACACATGCTCCTGGACAAGATCTAATAATGGAGGAAAAATGCCTCAAAAGGATATTATTGGGCCATCTGGAAAAAATGGAGTATAGAGTATAGAGTATAGCTTTCTATCAATGTTCAATTTCTTAAACTTGTAACTGCAGTTAAGGTAGTTACATAAGTGAAAATCTGTGTTCTTAGCAAATGTACATGGAAATTTCATGTGTTCAAAGAGCATAATGTATATAACCTATTCTCAAATGTTCAGAAGATAGATAAAGGGGGATAGGTGGCATATTAGTCAGCCAAAGGGGTGCTAATGTGAAATACCAAAAATGGGTTGGTCTTTATAAAGGGTATTTATTTGGGGTAGAACTCCACAGATACCAGGCCATAAAGCGTTAAGTTTCTTCTCTCACCACTGTCCACTGCCACGTGTTAGAGCAAGACAGCTGCTGGCATTTGCCAGAGTTCAGGCTTCTGGGGTTTCTCTCCGGGCTTAGCTCCTGTTTCCTCCACAAGATCAGCTGTAGACGATCAGGCAAACGGCTTGCTTCTCTTGTGGGGCCTTTTTCCAACATCAAAACTGCCTCTCAAAAGACTGCTTCAACTCTGTTCTTTGCTTTGCCTTTTATATTCAATTCGCCACCCACCAAGGGGTGGGGCTCAATGCCCTAATCCTAACCTAATCATGCCCAGATTAACAGATCAGTTTACAAGCATGATCCAATTATATTTTTGGAATTCATAATTATATCAAATTCTCCAACGGCTACAGGTGGGTAGATGGGTAGAAAGATATGGCAAATGAGGCAGAGTATTAAAAATTGGGGGATCTGGGTGTCGGGGAGGGTTTGAGTTTTCACTATAAGCTTTATATTATTTTTGCAACTGTCTTGTAAGTTTGAAATTATTTCAAAATAAGTTTAAAGGAAAAAAAACAACTAGTACTGATTCTGGATCATAATCAAGTGTTATATAGCGAAAGGTCAGAGAAGACGGCAGGCATCCCTCAAGGTATAAATAATATTGTTTGCCTCCCCGTATCAATTGGAGGCAGAGTAATTTAAGTTCAACTTAATGAAGGGAAACCTTTTTAGAGTTCCAGATGTGTTTCAATATCTGTTCCCTTTTGAAAGCAACCCAATTATGTGGGCCTCTAGCTGGAGCCACAATGACTCTGTAAAGATTTACTCAACTACTACTAGAGAATAAATGCTACACCCAGCGGTATGAGCGAATAATGAACAGAAACGTTCCCTCACAACCTTCTTGAAAAGTGAACCTTCTTTCTTTCTTCCTTTGTAAAATTAATGCAGCCCCCAAATGATAAGTGATTTGTTAAAATAAAAAATAAGAATACAGAAAAAAGTGTGCCAATTTGAAGGAAAAAAAAAAAATCACATAAATTTACAGCTACAATCAAAAAAGCAACATTTTTAAATGTTTTAGCCGTATTAAAAGCTACTAAATTATACTATTGAAAATAAAATCTAGTAACATAATATTCAGAAATTTCTTACAATAAAATATGATCCACTAACTCAAGAAATATTTATGTTTCTACCAGGCACAAAGCTAGATACTGTACAATATAAAGATCAGTCTCAGACCCTACAGTTCAGTGATGTAAAGGTGGCTAAGAAGAACGAGTATGTTTTCTCTTTCATTCATTGATTCATTCAGACTCTTGAACATCTGCTATGTATCAAGTATTATGGTATTAATTTTTGTCCCTAAGAACTAAGACCTTGCCACTGTCCCAGCCTAGAGATGGGAGCTGAATGTACCTAAATAATTGTAGTGGAGAGTACAAAGTATCACATGCTACAAAGGAACTGGAGGGATCAGAGACATCTTAGGGAAAAATCTGGATTAGACAGGATTTAGACCCATAAAATCAGAAGCTAGGTTATGTTCAGGTTAAGAAAACAGCATGAGCAACGGAAAGGAGGTGAGCAAGCAAAGAAATATTTCTGTATTCTAGTCATGACTCTGGCTTGACATGGGCAGCCTCAAGTGCCAAGCTGAGGCTCTGGGGTCTCACAGAGGATGACGGGAAAACACCAAAAAGGGTAAGAGGAGGAGAACAATTCATCAGGACAGATTGGAAGTACCTGTTGGGAAGCTATTATAACATTAGACAAGAGGCACCTGAGGTAAATAGCGGCACTCAGGATGGAGAGATGAAAACTGCTGGGAGGTTTCACGGAAGCCGAGTAGGATAGGACTGTGTACATCATCAGGTAATGAGGGGGCAGAAATCAAAGCGAAGTCCTGAGAGGGCAGAAACCGGAACCACAAAGGGAAATACAGTGAGTTCTGTTTAGGTGATATCCCATTTGAGGGGCTGGGTAGATTGGTTATTCAGGAAGCTATTAAGAATCCAAAAGACACTGAAAATGTGGGGCTGCTACTGCAGGGAAAAGTCAAGACTGGCTATGACAGACATAGGTGTCATCCACTGAGAAGAGATATCAGCCAGAGATGGACAGAACACAAAGCGGAGTGACCCTGAGGGAACACATCTCCAAACCTAGTAGGAAGGAAGAGGGGGCAGAAGTAGCAGGAGCTCCAGCAACACATCCCAGCACGCAGGCAGGAGAGTTCCAAGGGTGACTACTTCAACGGATAAACAAGGTTATGGAGAAGGAAGTTGAGAAGAGACTTCCGGGTTTGGTACCTGGGAGGTTGCTAGTTTGTGAGTTTGAGCAGAGCGTCAGGGGGGTGACAGAGAGCCGAGGGATGCTAGAATGTGAGGATTACAGAGTCCCCTTCGATGTAGTGTGAAGTAAAGGGAAGGATGGTAGCTTAGAGGGAGGGGCATCAAGAAATGCTTTTTCTGAATAATTTATAAGTTAGAGTTCTGAGACGGGGGAGCAAAGAGCAGCAGAGGAGGGAAGCTTAGGGTGCTTAGGAAGAAGCCAGAAGGTCTGGTCTGCATTGTCCAATGCAGGGGCCACGTGTGCACGTGGAAGGTAGGGTAAAGCTTAGGAAGGGAACGTGTCCAGACTGCTGCAGACAGCGATGTGGAACGGAAGCCAAAAACCCCCAATGAGCTAGCAATTCTAATTCTACATCCTTTTGTTGTTGTTGGTCCTTAAAAAAAAAAAAAAAAAAACAAGACACAGGGTTTGCTGGTAAATCTTGGCAGATATTTTTATCTATCCCAGATATTTGCTGTTAGATATCAAAAATTTTATTTTAGGTTTTCTTTTCCTTCAGTTTCATCTCTTAAAAGCCCGTGGAGCGGATGTGGCTTAAGACAGTTGAGTGTCTTCGCACATGGAAGGTCCAGGTTCAGTCGCCAGTGCCTCTTAACAACAAAAACAAACAAGCAAAGGAACAAAGAAACCAACTCGGGAGCCCATGTGGCTCAGTGGTTGAGCACTGGCTTCCCACATACAGGGTCTGGATTAGACAGAATTTAGACCCACAACATCAGAAAAACAAAAGAAGCCCACGGAGAGAGATCAGGCCATGACAGTGCAGACCGCAGGGAGATCTGAATGTGCACACGCATGTGTATGGGGAACGACGCGTGGGGGGTGTGTGTGTGTGAGGATTGACTGCTTTGAACTATTTGAACTACGGTGGCAACAATAACAAAATTGGAGAGGGCTACCAAAAAAAGCAGATTCCCATAGAGGGCTGTCCCTAATAACACGTCTAGGACAACTACCCCGATGCAAATGCAACTGGGGACAAAAATGTTTCAGGACACCAACACTGAAACAATGACCAGCAACAATTTACTTATTTACCTTCCCTTCTACGGAAAAAGGTAGAAGCAGCCTAACAGAGGGAAGAATAGGGGCTTTGGCCTCAGAGAATCCTGGGTTCAAACCCTAGCTGTCACTAACCAGTTGACGCGTGGGCGAGCCGTTCCACTCTGAGCCTGCCCAAGGGGGATGACGGAGTTGTGCTGAGCAGGGGATGAGCGAGCACACATGCCATGGAGGGAAGGGGCCGGAAGGGGCCAGCAGTGGTCCTCTCCTTCCTCCTGACCTGGAGAGTGCCGGGTGCTGGGTGTCCTGGGCCCAGAGACGCTTCCTGGTTATCACAAGACTGCCACTGTGAACAGCTTGGGAGGACCAACAAGTGTTCTCCCCTTGGCCCTGCCCCAAGGCCTGCCACACCACCATTTTTCAACAAAGCCAACATGCAATTTTATTCATGAGTTTATGTTCCAAGTAATGTTCAATTAATTTGAGTTAAGCTCCCTTAAAATTAGATTATACTACTCAATTTCCAACTCTGTCCAAGTGAGCTCCAGGCCTTGTTACCAGGCTGAACACAAACGCAGAAAGAGAAAACAGTTCCCACATTCGAGGCTCTCCCATTCGAGCCATTTTGACAGCAGGCTCTCTGGCTTAGACACGGATTTGTTTGCTATTAAACCAGGTTGTGCTGCACTCCAGTTTATTTTCTGGAGCATAATTAGTAATGATGTTTAGTTAAGTAAACAGAAGAAAAATTATGAGGCCATGGATAGAAGCTAATGATGAAACATTTCCCCCTTACATCATCAACAGAGAAGATATATATAGAAGCAAGGGAAAGGAAACAAGGTCCCCTGAGGTTAGAAAACTCAAAATTCCTTGTCGTGTATCGTATGGAAACACATTTGGGTGAACGCTTTAGTGACTTCTGTTTGGTGTCATTTTCCTTACAGGAGTCAAGAGGTAATGCTCAAATAAAACGCTTTAAGTGGAAAGCACTTTGGTAGACTGCAGAAGAACAAGGATAGACTGAAATATATTGGAACAATGTCTAAATGCCACTACAATTTATTTGAGAAAAACCTAAAGAAAAGATCAAAGATAAAAACAAACCACACAAAGAGGAACAGCATCTAAGGCAGGGCACTCTCTAAGTAATTATGAATTACAAGGTAGAATTTATTTTCAAATGTACCTTTATAAAATGGTACTTAGTTTCATAAGTAATATAGTCCGTACAATATACTAACAAAAGGCATTCTGCACCAAAAGCATTGAGTAGTCACTGAACTTGACACTAACATGTGCCTTTGTTTTAAAGTATTTTTTAAAAATGGATTGCGATTTGTGTATGGGGGGAGGGGTAATTTGGGGGGAAATGTCAGTAATCAAAAGTCTTCAATGATGTGTGTCGCAGCTATTGTCTTAGGGTAGTGGATATCTGATGCTTTGGGGGTAACTTCAACACCCATATATTTACGCAAAATAAAATTTCTTCTCTTCCTAAACGATATAATTTCGTGCATCTTTATAGAAGGTATGGTAAAGTGCATCCCATGAATTCAGTAGGTGGTAAAATAGCAAAAGTCCCCAACATTAGCTGTCATCTCAGTGGCTTTTAGAAATCCAGGCATATAAGCCTGAGAATAAAAAAGCTGATGACATAAATAATCCAGACGGTTTTATGCTGCTTATACTCTTAGGAATCCTTCCATTTACATTAGTGATGGCTGCATTGTGAAGCTGACTGTGGAATGGTGGCATGACATGACACCAATTACGTCTGCTTGACCCCAAATTGTTCCATTTGATGGTCTATATCAGGGCCTTAAAGTTAACGGTTGTCATTGAGAAAAATCTCAGAAAATTAGGTGCTGTATTTTCTTTTTCTGTTTAAAGAGCATGTCTTTCTGAAATAGGTCATTTGCTGAATTCTTCAGAAAATATACATACTTGGTATGGGATTAAGCGAAATAATTACAATTCCATCAAATTTGCTATTTCCATTGGCAAAACCACTTAGTTAGGTTGGATCTTGGTGAAACACCCTGATTAGCAGCAAGAACGGGAATGGCCGGGCTGGTGACAGATGGGTCGCTGACTTGTAGCGGAGAGCAGTCATTTCAGGACACAACTGCCGAATACATTTTAAGTCCACCTGGTGTAACTATGGTCTTTGTTTTAATGGAGAAAGCAGTGATTTCAGGACTTTGACAAATCTTAGTTGAGAATTCCACTTGCCCAAGCTCTCATCCTTGGGCCGTTTCTTCCCATGAGCATCACAGACTGCCTTATTTGATGATGCAAAGAATCCAGAGGAGGGAAACTGTCATTTACAAGTCTTGGATGACCACGGGTACAGGGAAAGGGAGTGAGGTGGCAGTGCTGGTGGCAGACTGGCCTCGGCAGTAGAGCTGGCAGAGGGGGACAGGGACAGCATCAATAGCTGAACAGGGGGAGAGCAGCAGGGCAGCCAGAATGCCAACGTCACCCTCAGGGACTTGCCACACAACCACAGGGACAACTGGGAGCCAAGAGGCCAGCCACAGCCTCGGTGTCACCCCCGTCTGCCTGCACCAGGGGGCCAAGGGCAGCTGCCGCAGGGCCATGCCAATCCTCATGTTGCAAACACACAACTAACCAAGCAGCTAAAGCTGGACTGACCCACGGGCTGGAGAGATGTACTTATTCAGCCACTACATTTAAGTCTTGGTGTTACTACCCAAATTAGACGAATGGATTATTTTTCCCATCCACAGTTTTATGATGCATATTTAAAACCAAGGTATATTGGAATCAAGAAAATGTTAGGAATTAAAGCCTCAATTTCAGTTTTGATTTGTCATGAGTGAAGATAAACACTGTTTGTGTGTGTTTGTGTTAGTATCTATCAGACTACCAGTACTAGTAGAAATCTGGAGAGAAGGATTATAACTGATTCTGCCCTTAAGGAAATCACCTCTCTCTGAACTGCAGTTTCCGTACCTGTAAAATGAGGAGTCTAGACTAGAGGATTCCCTAAAGAACCTTCAATTAAAAATACTCTATGATTTATGCTATTCACACCCAACAGATCATTTATAAATATATTTGTTAATGAGCTCACAAACATGCATAATGACATGAGATAGTGGGCATCTAAACTAACTGGGAGGGAAGTAGATGTGGCTCAATCGATAGGGCTCCCATTTACCATATGGGAGGCCCCACGTTCAATTCCCGGGGCATCCTGGTGAAGGCAAACTGGTCTGCATGGCACGGTGAGCTGACGCAGCAGGACAACCCAACAAAGGGAAACAAGCAGACACAGAAAAACGCACAGCAAATGGATACAGTAAGCACAAGCAGCAAGGGGGCATAAATAAATAAAATCTTAAAAAAAAAAATTTAAATAAATAAACTAACTGGGAGATGATTAGAAATTTCTTCCTTTTATGCCTTTATTCTAGCTAGAACTGACATCTTAATAGATACTTAAAAAAAAAAAAAAATTAAGTTGTGGCTGTAACAAAAGGAAAACTATTTTATGTCTAAATCAATATCCTTCCCAGATCAAGTAAGACATCCTTATTACCCAAACCTATTCCTGGTGAGGGGAGTCCCCACTCTCTTTTGGAGAGAGAAGTCTGCTTGGCCGCTTGGCTCACACAGGAGGCCAAGGTCCATCCTGACATTACTCCGTCACACTGCCTAGCTCTACTTGACCATCACCCAGCGATGATAAAGAAAAAGATGCTGACAGTCGTAAAAGCAGAGAAGAGGGATAAAAGACTGCCAAGGGAAGCCCAGATTCCCAGGACAGGGAGTGATAAGTGCCATCTGACAGAAAGACAGGCAGAGCGAATGGAAAATGATTACCCCAACAGCTAAAATTCTGCCTGGAGTTGCAGGAACTCACAAGCCAAGCACATGAGTAAAGCCAAAGGGTCAGAAAACAAACAAAAACCTAAGTCAATTTAATAACCTTCAGACGTCTCCTAAAGCAAAGCACAGGGTTTGCCGTAGTAGTACGGGACGAAAAGGGCCAAGCAGTCAACAAATATGTGCTGGGAACCCACCATGCCAAGGCTTCTCAGGGCAGTGGGGATACGCAGGCTAGCAAGACAGAGTCCCTGCCCTCAGGGAGCCTCAAGGTGCAACCACTGCAGAGAGAACCCAGGCAAGAGGGAAGGGCAGACGGGAGCGCAAAAGGAGACTCTTTCTTAATGCATCACTTACAGGAATGAAACCTCTAAACAAAGAACTGTCATCACCTGTGAAAGCCAGAAAGGCTATTCATACCCAAGGAACCCACAAGCTGCTCTGCTGTTCTTTCCACTCAAGATACTTGGAGAGGGAAAAAAAAAACAAAACAAAAAGTCAGCCGGAGGACACTGACATTTCCTTTATTTGATTAAGCATCACAGCTGACCCAGGTCGGCATCACTCCAGGCAGGTAAGCAGGCTCCGAGCCACAGCCTTAAGAGTGCAGTGACGTCTCAAGGCAGGGTCTAGGGAGGGCCCAGAGCCAGGGGAGCACACTGAGTCACTGCTGGGGGTTAGGGGATGGAGAGCAAAGGTCTCTCTCTGCGATGGGCCTCCATTGCCCCAACTCTTCCTGAGCCAGGTCAGACGACCTCAGAAGGCCCCACACAAACTTCCTATGTATATGTTTATATTTCCATGCTATGAACCATTTACATTCCCTGATATTTTTTTACCCAACAAACTCCAGAATAAATTTGTTTTCTTAAACATGCCCCCATTATATTTATCTATAGCTGCAGCCCACAAAATTCTACTGTAAAGGAACAGGTAGTATTTTGGGCTTCGCAGGCCAAGCAGTATCTTTTGCAAATATTCAGTCCTGCTAAAGTGAAAGCAGTCACAGACGAGATGTCAAGGAACAGGTCGCGCCATGCTCCAGTGAAACTGCATCTACAAAAACACGACCCCAGATCTACATCATTTCTCATCAGCCCTGCCCTTACGTACTCCAGAGACACCGAACCCCAAATCAACTTCACCTTGTTGCTCCAACAGTAGTTACCTTAGCTGGGTTTTCTGTCAAGTCATAGAAGGCAAAATACTTGGAGGAGAAAACAAGAGAATATTAGCTTTACAGATGCAAAGTCTCTTTAAACAACTGCTTCCAGATAGCAGGAGGAAAGAGTTCAGCAAAGAGCACGACCAGTGACAACATTTGCCTGCCACTCCACCGGCAAGTGCTAACACCACAACTGAGGACACAAAGGTAGGGCCCGACAATTTCCTCACACCCTGGCAGCTCCAAGTCAAAGGCAACGCCTCACGGGACGGAACCTCACAAAAGCAGGATGATAAATGCCTCTGGGTGGGCTACAATTTAGACACAACTCCTGTGTTCATTTGCGTACTTAGAGCAGGTCAGGAAGTAGCTAAACACATTTAGACTTGGCCAGCTTCATCTCCACTCTCTTACGGGGTTTTCACCTTTACCAAGAAGGAACGCTGGATAAATTTCCCAAAGACACCAAACATTCCTTCACTTCAAAGTGCTGCAGAACATGCATGATTTATAACAACTAGAGCTCCATTAATTTGCAGCATCCTAAGGCTGGAAGGAGATACGGGGAGGGAAAGTCTTGACTCCATTAGGGGGAGGAAAAAAAAAAAAAACAGCCCCCAAACTTAATTAAGACATCTACTTTCCCACATTAAAAAAATTATATTTCTTAAAATTTCTTCAAATTACCCAGAGAAAATTCTCTATTAAACATTTGAAAACAATGGCAAATTAAAAACCTGGTGGGTTTGATGGAGAGCTCTTTAAATAAGTCTATTCAAAAGTCATTAATAAGATTATTTTCTCAGAGCAGAGTGTTTATTGCTGCAATCTCCCAACCTCATCCCAGTGTCGATGATTCATCGCACCAGTTAAGCTGCAAAGTGAAGTTGCAAAGAATTCCTAAAGGCATTGGCACTAAAATTAAGCACCACAGGGAGTCAGCTGTCAATCTGATCATTACTTCTGCTTTTTCTTACTCCAGCTGCAGTAACTCAACAGGTTGATTTTCCATTAAGGCAAGGTAAGAAGGAAAGAAAAAAGTACAAAAACTCCAAACTCAATACCGAACAGCAGTGCAACCCAATATCATCCATCCTTAATCCATCTTTCCAAACCTAACAATAAATCCAAAAGATTTCCCCTTTTGCTTTAAATTTGAAAGTCAATTTTACTGAGATAAAACTCACCAACAAAATGCATGTATTTAAGTGTACAGTCTCACAAGTTTTGACAAATATATGCACATCCATGTAACCATGACCCAAACAAGTCACTTCCATCAGCCCAAAAAGGTCCTCTTGTGCCTCAGAGTCAGCCCTCCATGTCCCCACCCCATGCCCACCCCTCTGCTTTCTGTCTTTGAATTTGTTTGTATACTTAAAACCCAAGCCATAGGTACTGGTTTAGGGGCAAGTGGTAATATTTTGAATGTACCTTCAGATGACCTAGCATTGTGATTTTGCAAAGTCTCAACTTCACCTTTATATTTCCCAGAGAAAACCCTAGAATAACACATACAATTAATGCATTCATTCGGAGATAAATTGAGTACTAGACACTACTTTAGGTTTGGGGGACCTACAGAGAAAAAGATGGGGCCCTCCCCTGCACAGGGGGGTGGGAGTGTAGACAGCCATGCTAATCACTGCAGGACAAGGCGACGGGGCTCAGCAGAGGAAGGAAGCACTGTGTGTCTGGGAAGCCAGGAAAGGTTTTTGTGGTGACTAATGTGAAGGACAAGGAGTCTGCCAGAGAGGATGCAGCATATGCAAAGGCACAGAGACCCAGAGGGGGCGGCACAGCGCAGGGGTTAGGAACAGAGTCTCAGCCAGTGGCCCCAGCAAATGACTCAAACTTCTCCACAGAAAGGTGGTAACATCACCTACCTCGTAGGGTTATTAAGATTAAATGTGTGTTTGTGAATATTCTCGCTGTCCTGATTTTGCGATAATCAGGGTAGGCTAAACATTCACTATATTAGAAACCATGCATGTGTCCCCAGACCTAGTTTTTCTCCCTAGGTCTGGTTTTTAGAATGCTGGTGATAAACTAAGCCTGATTTATTATATGACCATCCTGTATGGGAAAACACTAACTTTGGGTATTTTTAGTCAACCTTAAGCAATAGAGCAGGGGGACAGATGTGGTTCGGGTGGCTGGGTGTGTCTGTCTCCCATATGGAGGGATCTAGGTTTGATCCCCAGGACCTCCTGGTAAAAGGGGAAAAAAAGAAAAATATAGAAGGTGCACGGGTCACCAGGCCCCGTGCACAGGTGCACCATCAAGCACTGCGAGCCACGCAGCAAGATGATGACGCAACAGGAGAGTGACAAGGGAGAGCCAAGACGAAACGCACCGAAAAACCAGGAACTAAGGTGGTGCAGGCGGTAGGACGCCTCTCTCCCACATTGGAGTTTCCGAGGCTTGAATACCAGTGAAGACAGGAGGAGAAGGATGAGAAGAGAGGGCAGGAAATGGACAGAGAGCTGCCCAGCGAATGGACACAGAAACAGCAAAAACGGGGAGGGGGGGGGAGGGAGGGGTTGGGGGGGTATAAAAATGGATAAGAGTAAATAATTAAATAAATCCTTAAAAAATGTATAGGGGAGGAAGATACGGACTATAGTTAGTAGATACTTTGACGAAGCTCTTTCATGATTTGTTAACAAATATTTCACAACAGTGCAGGGTGTTTGTGGTGGGGTGATGTGTGGGAGCCCTGCATGATGTTATGCATGTTTGTTTTGTAAGTTCACGATGTTTACTGAACACTTACAGTTTATGTGTGTTCATGTATGAATGATATACTTCAATAAATTGTTTTAAAAAAAGATTAAACATGTTAGCACGCGTGAAGCACTCAGAACAGTACGTGGCGTGTGGTCAGCACTGTAAATATTAGCTCTCACTGGTGACATCACAAGCGGATGACACTGGAGAAGCGGGAGCGGCTGCCAGGCAGGGTGGTGGGTTTGAGCAGCACTGACCAGCCTGCTGCTTAAGCGTGATCCTCCTTCCCTCTGCACTCGAACCCGCGGAGACATGCACGGAGAAACAGGCGGCGGGGAAAATGGGGCTGCGCGTATGCAGGTGGGGACTGGAAGGCACAGCTTGGCCCCAAGTCCAAAATGACGCTTCATTCTTTCCCACATTCCAGCCCAGCCCAGAGCAGCTTTCTCTGCAGACAGGCAAAGGTCAGCAGGAGGCAGCGGGAGCACAAAGTAACACCGGGCTCAAGGGGAGGGGAAAAAGTGGGGGGACAGGGGCGGGCAGGGAGAGGGAAGAGAAGGGGGAGAAAGGAAAGAGGCAGGAGGTGAGCACATGAGGAAGAAAGAACAAGCTAAGGCAGGGCCCTCCCCCGCTTTCCAATCCTAAAGGTAAGTAAGGGATCCTGAGAAAGGCAGAACCCCAGGAAGGGCAGAGGCAAAAGTTCTTATTTTGCGGAAGAGGTGGGAACCCAAGGCATGGAAGGCAGCAGACCCTCCCTTCCTCTTACACATTACCCCGAGGTCGGTCTTTGTCCTGTAGCAATAGGCTTGTGAAGACATGGAAGGGAGAAGAATAGCGTTCTTAACTGCATTATTTTTAAAGCTCATCGGGCATCAAGGTGGGATGGACCGAGATTCAAGGCAGAGAAGGGAGGGATGGGCAGTGCCAGAAGCAAAGCAGTGGGGACTAAGGGAAAGGGGGAGACCAAAGAGCAAATCAAGAGGACCTGGAAGTGGGAGAGGCAGGGGAGAGAGGGAAGAATGTGGAGCAGATTCCCAGGTTTCTGGTTCCACAAAGGGATAGAGGTAGCATTTTTGCATTGCAATGCTCCACTGATAAAGTGTAGGACAAGCAGGTAGTTTGCGGATTAAGAGATGGCCAATGTTCTCTGAATCCTGAAGTTTCTGATGACCAAAGTCCTGGCGTCTACGTGAAATTTAGATAATTATTGGGAAACTAGTTTTATCACTTACTTTTACTCATAGGAAGATATGTTTCACCAAGAGGATCATTAGACCACAAAAAATTGTTCTGATTAATATGCCTTTTAGAAAAAAGCAGTGGTGGGACTCTGAATCATGGATTTTTAAGTTTATAGACTTTAAACCTCAACGGTGTTCGAATTCAACTCAGTCCATCTCTTAGCACTCATCTCTGCAAAGCTACAGTAAATGGCCCCTAGGAGTTTCTGTGGTGCCGGGACATCATCACAGGGTAACTGGGTCAGTTGGTCTCTAGGCCAACAGCCATACCTTGTCTTGTAAATTCCTCTCTCTCTAAACACTGGGCTTTTTTTTTTTTTTTTTTAAAATTTTTTTTTTTTTTTCTTTTTTTCCCCCCCCCCCGGGCGGGTGGTGGTGACGGGGTCAGCTAACCACGCCGTGCAGGCAGGCTTGCCTTCACCAGGAGGCCCCGGGAACCGAACCCAGGGCCTCCCATATGGTAAATGGGAGCCCTACTGATTGAGCCACAGCCACTTCCCAACACTGGGCTTTGATTAGAGGATCAGTGCTGGGAAATGCTGTCTTTCCTCATCTTTCCTTTGTTGCTTATTTGGTTTAAGCTCCTTCCTCCTATGTAGACAGATATCTTACAGATGAATGAAGCTACAGTAAGCACAGAGCGGGCAGCATTCAATTTAACACCTGAAAGAAAATCCAAGTCCTCCTTCCACAGTACTATCTTGATAAGAATGGTTTTCTAAGGAACTGAAAAAACTGAAAAGTGAGGTTATAGATTATTCAAAAATTTATATTCAAAACCACACAAAGTATTTAAGCTGTCAGAAAAAAATGCCTCGGATGCAACGTCCACCCCGTTTTCACTGTCAAAATTTTTAAGTTGGCTGAAAGCAATGCTTCATTTTATTAATTCAAAACTTGTATGTGTAAAAATGACTGTCATAAAAAAAATGTTTTCTTAAGGTTAAAGCTTAAAAGTCCTCATCAAATAGGAATCAGTTTACTTTCAAAACAGCAAAGCCATTTTAAAATACACATTCTAAATACAGTATGTGTTGATATATATATGCGTATGCGTCATGATCTATAGGTAAATTTATACGTAGAGGCCATTTTCTTAAAACTAAGAGAAGCAGACAATTCCTAAATCTTAAACTGGTTCTGTTACAGTACCACTGCAATTATCCTTCATAAAATCAAATGTTATTCAATTTTAGGGGAATTAAAATATTCAAGTCATATTTCATGTTTCCATGAGATATCTGATGTGTGAGAGTCAGAGTCACTTAAACATCCGAATTAATCAATTTGATCAACATTTCTACCAGCACAAAAGGATATTTTTTTTTGAGAGGAATTCTTTCTAAAGCATTTTGGAGTTGAACAGGTAGGAAAGTCTGTATTGTAATCCACAATGTGAATATTTAATTTTTGCTCTAAGTGCACATTTCTATACATTCTTAACTACTTAAAAATCTCTAAGTACAGAATATTTGTCCTAAGCTAGTTTTAGTTAAGTTAAATAATTTATATAATTTATTTGATGAACACTGTTCTCCCAGTTAAGACAAAAATATTCCCCAAATATCCATGTACTACCTTATTCAATTAAGCCTATTTAATCTACCAATATAGTTTCAGTTTTAAAAATAACTTACCTTTCTCAGAATAGCCAAAAAACATACCTAAAAACAGTAAGCTACTATTTTTTAAATTATTGAAATTCTGCCTCTGACTTTTAAAAACAGCCCGATTTAAAAAGCTTGCATTTTTGTAAATAGAAAATAAATTAAAATGGAGTCTTTCAGGCCAGCAAATCAAATTGACAAGATTTTAAAAACCACCCTAGAATGTACCTGTAGTAGGTCTCACAGATACAAAGAATGTGTCCTCACTCACCAGATATTAATTTGGAGGTAATACATTTAGCCTCTGCACATCATTCCCTTCATTCTGTAGGAGACATTACTGTGACTTGTCAGTCTGCTCTTGTTTTATAAGTACCTATAATAATATGGTAACTGTATCTGCTTAATCAAGATTTTAATTCAAAGCAAAATAAAGAAAGTGAATTTCAAGTCACTGTGTCAATTAATATCAGCATGCTTTGTTCCATCCCAATTCTATGTTTCTACGAAAATTCAGACTTGTTACCAACAGAGAATACAGTGATGCCTATGCTTTATGTCTACCGATGCTTTTCATAAAAATAGGGCAATTATGAGTAAAACACAAATACAAATCTAAATGAAAATAGATTTCTCACAAACTACTAGCTAATGCAGGTCACTGGAATCCAATGAAATTGGTTTATTGAGAAATCAGTCTGTTTCAGAAAATAATTCTCTAATGTTCAAGATATTGAGTGACTTACTATATTTAACCTACATTAAAAGGAGCGAGGAGGTAGCCAAGACTCAGACATTCAGACCTACCGTGATTCCCAGTAGCCGGCTGCTACGGCTCCAAATCCAATTCCACATTTCCACCAGAAACTCACATCCTTCAAATGATGGTTTTAATTGCACCTCTTCTATGCTCCTGTCTAATGGAATAGTAATAAGACCACAGAACCACACACACACAACCACACACACAACCAAACACGATGTCCTGAGGACATGACTCTGAAGCTGACATAACTGACCAGGGGGGCCATCTCATCTGATTATTTTTCTTTAGCTGATGGGAAACATTAAGAGGGCCCTTGGGGTCAAAGGAATATGAATTTTTTAAATGTCATCTATCCCCAAAGCTGCTTTATAATAAGCAGATCAAGACACCAAAACATCATGAAGAGATTCTTCTTTCTGACCATCATTCTAGAATGGGGCAAAATGTCACCCCAGGTGACCTCCCTCAAATTATGCCTACTTTCATAATCTGATTGCCACTTGTATTTTTAAAATATCAGTTTTATCCACAAAATATAAAATACACCGAGTATACCGACTCCTTTAATTATGAGTGTGGTCAGCAAAAACCTAATACAAAGCTGCTCTATCCAGCAGATCTTCTAGTCATCATTAGTTCAATTAATCCTCCAATGATTTCTTGGGCACCTACTAGGCACCAGGCACTAGAGCAAATGATGGGGCCCCTGGTTACTTGTCCACACTTATTTTGGCCTGAATCCTACCCTCCAGCCATTCTGAGCTACTTCTCTGAAAGCAGCATGCCTCTCTTGCCTCTAAGCATTTGCACACATGGTTCTCTTACCTTGGAATGCTTTCCCTTCCTGTTACAGTCTGGGAAAATTCAGCTTAAATATCCACCACCTCCCCAACAAGCCTTCCCTTCCCTCTCTAGCTGAGCCAGGTGCCACTGCTCTGCTCTGCTCTCCTAGGTCCCCCTCTGTAAGAATCACAGTCCGTTTACTTGTGTCTCCCCCATTGGACAGGGAGCCCCTTGAGGGCAGAAACCTACACACAAAGCCAGCATTTGGTGGACTGAGATGTTCCATGGACCTTTGACCATCTGCATCTCCCCCAACCAGAATGAAGACCCGAAAAACAGGGATCTGGTCTGTCTTTTTTTACTCAATCCTCAACCCAGGCAATGACTGGCACTCAGGAAGTGAACGTTGGCAGGATGAATGAGAACTAATTGAAATCAGGCCATTTCCAAAGAATTAAAATTATATGGTCACTAGTACTTGTAGGCAATTCAGAAATCATTAGTATCATAAGATTTATGTATTAATAGCACGCTTTTATTTACCTCCTCTCAGAATGTTAAGTTAAAGCAATGAGTTACTGTGTAAGTAAACTTAGTTGTTAAACTACTACTTCTACAAAATAATTTCAATCCATGCCTTGTAATGTCCCACTGATGACCAAACGAATCGCTCTGGATGTGGGACCCCAGGTAAATATCTTCAAACAGCTCCCTGGCATTTTCTGATGTCAACCACTGAGAATTCCTTCCCCTAACTAAAAATGGCCCTAACAATATACCCCCAAACAGTCATTCTCTGCTGTTAGGATTACAAAATAGCACATTTCCTGAGGCATCACCGAAAAAAGCTACCTCCTGACCCAGGAATCCCTCTTCTAAGTACTTGCTCTGGAAACATACTTCCATAAATACAAAAATAACATTCACAAGTGAAGGGAACTAAAACCAAGCAGGGACTTTTCCCACGGTCATGCTGCTTCAGCTAGCATGAGGCATAGTAACATATGGGAGCTCCTCCTTGTCATGCCGCCTCAGCATCCTGGACTCCATCGTCAGGTCCAGGCACCACCCCTGACATCTGCTTAGACAAGATTAACAGCTTCCCCTCTCTCCTCCCAGCATCCCAGCTGGTTTGCGCCCCACCCCAACACGGAATCCCCACTCTTACTTGAGCACCTCAGCTCTACCCCAGTAACACTGCAAAGGCAGAATCCCGGGGCCGCTGAGACCTTTGCTCCCCACCTCCCTGTTGGGGCCCACGCACCTGATGTGCTCCTCGTATGACCCTACAAGGCCTGCTGTTCCTCTCTGCTCCAGGGCCTGTGAGGACCCAAACTTTTCTTTCACGCACCTCTGGTGTCACTCATCCTTGCCACGCCTATCTATATAAAGAGCCTTACAAATACAACAAGGTAATTCATTCCACACTATCTGCAACAGCAATGTGTTGGGGGGAGAGGACCTCAGTGCCCACCCACAGGAAACTCACTGAGTAAACTGCCCATCCACAGTGTAGTAGGAGGTAGCGGTAAAAACGTGGAAGAGGTCTATGAAAGGCTACGGAGTGACTGCCAGGTTATACTGTTAAGTGAAAAAAGCAAAGCGAAAGAAAGAGGGGAATAAAAATATATAGTTCCTTATTTTTGCAAATAAACATAGAAAGGAGAAACCAGCTAATGCAAGTGGTTGCCAACAGTGGGGTGGGTAGGACTGGAGGGGAAGGGACAGGCCCGAGAGCGAAGCCTGAGTATACCTCTGCACGTATCCTTCACACGGTGTTGACATTTGAACCAGGCAAGCATACATATCCAAAAAAAAAAAAAAAATTTAACTCAAAAAGGACAAACAAAATCAAATCCTAAAAGTAAATACAAAGAGAAACAATTGAACCAAATAGATAGGGAGAGAGTATAGCTGCATATTGAAGGATAGGACAGATGGGTAGTGATATTACTGGGTTTGGTGGTGCAGCGTTGACAGGTGGGTAGATTAGGAAGGGCAGGTTCAAATACCCAGGGCATGTAACTATGAATCCTAACGTTCCATGAGTCAAGGCAGGGTAGTGTCATATGCCCCAGGGGGGTGGGGAGGAAGGAACAGTTAAGATCTAATGGGGTGTTTGGTGGTCATGGGAAAGGTTTTTCATTACCTTACAGTAATGGACACAGGACATGGTAAATATCATCAAAACTTATTAAACTGTATCGTCTAAATTGTAAACTATACTGTAAATCATGGACAATGTTTAGTCGTTATATTTTGCTATCTGTATAACAGTTATAACAATGCTAACATCAAAAAAAAAAGGGGGGTTTAATATGGGGTAGGGAAAGGGGGGGTGGTTTGGTATCTGGGAATCTCTGGTATTCTGTGTGTGACTTTGCTGTGACCTAAAACTTCTTTGAAAATTAAATGAAAATTTGGGAGACACTGGGGAATGAGAGGGGGAAGGTGTCACGGCACACCGGACATCTGATAACACAGTGATAAAAGGAAAAAAAGAAAAAAAAAATTTTTTTTTAAGGCATTTCTTTTGCTTTTTTTCCCTTTTTTTTTTTTTTCTGAATGTCCCAATCACTAATTACATTTTGTTTTGTTTTGTTTTTTCCTGAGTTTCCTTATGTTTGTCTCTTGCATGTAAGCTTATCATTGTTGTTTCTTTTTCCTATTAAGTGTATTTGATTATTATATGGGTTACATGTTCATGGAAGATTTAGATCACAGAAGGGTTAGATCACTGCAGGGGATTATTGGTGGGGAGTGTCTGGGAGGGGGGATTCATGGGAGTAAGTTCATCTGAATATACATGAAAGATATACAAAATTGTTCAAAAGATCAAAGGATGGGGCATGGTCACAGTAGGTGGACAATCACTCAATAAATGAGGGAATCTGAATTCCCAGTCTGGAGAGCTCTGCCACATTCTCCAAGGGAGCAGCAACAGCCCTCTGAGTGCAGGGACAGTGTCTGTCAAAAGAGGATGGCCCACTGATGAGTTCTTGTTATTGATGACTAACCTTATGAGTCTTTGCTCTTGTAACTGAAACTGAGCTTACTGTTATGGGGTGCCTAAGGGTTGCCACCTGACAGCCTCTCTCTAAGCCAAACTCAGCATATGAATGCATTACTTTCCCCCCAACGTGGGACATGCTCCCAAGGATGAGCTTCCCTGGCAACGAGGGATTAATACCAAGTGCCAACTGGCAATACAACTGGAAAAAGAGCTTGAATAAAAGGGGGAAAAGGTAAAGACAAATGAGTTCAAGTGGCTAAGAGACTTCAAAGAGAGTCGGGAGGTCATCCCAGAGGTAACACTTATGCACACCTCGGTAGGAGCTCACAGAACATCAAAGTGCATGTCATCCTACACAGAGGGGCTCCTGAGAGCTCTGGAAACGTCCAGGTCCTATATAAGGGGGGATAGCCCCAGAGACTGACGCCTTATCAGTGGGCTCTATTTTGGAATCTGGGCTGCTGAGAGTGACAGAATTGGACTCAAATAAGTCCTCCCTGCACATGGTTCATCAGTCCCTTCTATTCAAACCTATATGTGATGCTGGAGTTTTTAGATATACTTCCAGAGACGAGCCTCTGGCCTACCTATGTGCCAGGTGTGCATGTAATATCGGTGGAGCTGCAACTCCTACCTTACAGCTCAATGGACTCATCCAAGTCACCTGGCGAGGGGACAATGATGGGCAACGGCCATCCCAGGGAATGGAAAGGGCCTGCATCTGCAGGCAGGATCATCCCACCCACCATATCCATGGGATATAAGCCCTCTCTCACTTGGAGGTGGAGTGGACATCTCCATCCCAGTCCCCTCAGGATTGGGGGAAGAACTATGGACTAGAGTGGACTTAATGGTATTCTGTTGTACACATATGGTGATTCTAGCAATGGAAGAAATTATAACAGTGAGGTGGAGCCAGTGGCCACTGGACACTTTCGGGGCAGGGAGGGGATGTGCAGTTGAAATACAGGGCTTTTTCGGGACTTGGAGGTTGTCCTGAGTGCCGATGTGGCAACAGATGTAGGCCATTTTAAATCAGCACACACCACTCAGAACTGTGTGGGAGAGAGTGTGGTCTACGATGTGAACTGTGGTCTACGGTTGGTGGCAAGGCCCCAGGATGTGTAAGTCCATTGAGGGTGATGGGCCACACTTGTGGGAGATGTTTGTGTGGGATATGGTGGGAGGTGTGGGAGGTGGGGAACACGGGGATCCCTGTAGTTTCCATGTAATAGTTAGGTAATCTAAGTACCTCTTAAAATATATATATAAATAACATTTTCATAAGCAAATGCACATATATGCATATATATTTATATATCATTTTACAAATATTGGTTTGTATTATGAAAAATTTGATTTTTACCCACAATAAAAAATAAATAAAAATAAATAAATATAAATAAGTAAATAAAAGTAAATACAAAGAGAAACAAATGAACCAAATTCAACTTGACGACATAAGCACATTCGAGTACCTTCTGAACACAAGCACTCTGCATCCCCTCTGTGGGATGTGTTCTTTGAATCATACTAATTAAACCTCAACGTAATCTCGAACTTTGGTTGGTTTGTTGTTAGCAATGGTGCTGGTGTAGCAATTCTGAAATTATTCTGTATATACAATATGCTAAAACAAATAAGCAATTATATCGATGTTAGGAAACAACAGGTTTTCTCACTATGGGAGAAAGAAGATATAAACATGAGAATAAGGATGATGAGAAAGAACCCAGTTGTGCTGAATTTAAATTGGAGCTGTCAGAATACACTCATGGTTTAAAATCATATATTTATAACCTAAGCTTTGCTCACTAAAAAGGCCTGGACATGACGGCAGCCCAGTAACAATGAGGACACAAATCCCAGATATTGGTTTCTCACTACTACTTAATCCTTGGGGAAATGGCTGATCCCAGGTCTGGGATAGGGAAGACAAGGTGAGCCTGGAACAAGTAAGGAAGTGCTCAAAGAATGCTGGGGACACATCCAATGGGAGCTGGCCTGCAGGAGGCCTCACAGGCCAAACTTGGCAACATTTGAACATTAAAAAGAAAGATGGGGGGAAACGGCTGTGGCTCAATTGGTTGCCATATGGGAGGCCCCGGGTTCGATTTCTGGGGACTCCTGGTGAAGGCAAGTCAGCCTGCGCGGTGCAGGAAGATGACGCAACAAAGGGAGACAAGCAGACACAGAAAAATGCAAAGCAAATGGACACAGAGATCACAAGCAGCGGGAGGGGAGGGGGGGGCGGATGGATAAATAATCTTTTTTTTTTTTATTCTAAAAGAAAGATGGTAATGTTTTATAAGACACTGAATAAGAAGAAGAATCCATGAGTTCATGGTGATACTCAAAGGGGGAAAAAAAAAAAAAAAAAAATTTGGAGGAGGAAAAGAGAAGAGGGGATTTTTTTTTTTTTAACTGAAGAATGACATTTATAAATGAAAAACAATTTAATTATTTAAAAATCACCATTTTACATTCTCCAATGTAGGCAAAGTTCATTAACAGATGCTCATCACAGGGAGACAGGCTGTTGGCAGCTGCCTCAAAATATCACCCCATGGATGGCTCTCAGTAAGTGATAAAAGGAAAAGTTATCTTTACAATGGACAGTCCTGGCAGACACACCTTAGCCAAGATCAAACTCGGTACCCCCATCACGGAGCAAGCTGACACCATGTGCTTCTTCGTGTGACCCAATGGGAAGATCATAATACGGTTTATGGGAGATTTCTAACAAAATGTTCACCTGGAATCTAACTGTGAGCAAATGGGACATGTAGGACTGAACTCCTCAAAAATCTCAGTGGCACAGAAAAGACACAAAAAGCAACTATTTTAGACTGTAAGAGACTAAGGAGACTTCGTAACCAAATACAACACACGGACCACAGTGGGTTCCAGGATTGAAGGGAAACAGCGATAAAAGATATTTCTGAGTATGGATGACACCATTAGATAAGGGTGAATTCCTTGGGTATGACAGTGGCACTGTGATTCTGTAGGAGAATGCCTTTGTTCTCAGGAGGCATGTGCTGGAAGTACTCAGGGGCAAAGTGGGAAGACGCCGTCCCAGGCAGGCAAATGCCAAGCTTGGTGACTTTCTACCTTTCTCCTCATGCTTCTGCAGATTTGAAGTTCTTCAAAATAAAAAGTTAGAAAACCAAATTGATTACAGATACATATGAATCCCCACAGAGCAAAATACTTCTCGTGGGTGTCCTTTCCTCCTGCTTATTTTTTTTTATTTTTATTTTTTAAAGATTTATTTATTTACTTTATCCATTTTAAACACCCCCTCCCCCATTTGCTGTTTTGTGTCCATTCGCTGGGCAATTCTCTGTGTCTGTTTCCTGCCATCTCTTCTCATCCTCCTCCTCCAGTCTTCACCAGGATTCGATCCTGGAGACCTCCAATGTAGGGGAGAGGTGTCCTGCCACCTGCGCCACCTTGGCTCCTGGTTTTCGGAGCATCTCGTCTTGTCTCTCCCCTGCGTCTCTCTCCTGTTACATCATCATCTTGCTGCATAGCTCCCGGGGCCTGGCGGCTCACCCGCACACAGAGCCTGGCAGCCCATGCGCCTTCTATAAATATATATTTTATTTTACCGGGAGGTCCCGGGGATCGAACCCAGGTCCCTCCATATGGCAGACGGACGCCCAACCATTTGAGCCACATCTGCCCCCAGTTATTCTTTTGACTTCTAAGAGTTAATGCAGGAAAAAGCCTCAATACAGCATTAAGGAGGCCCCTCACACTGCTCTAAGACTGATAACCCTTTAGACAACACACATAAGAAGCTATCAAAATAAAGCCACCTGACCCTTTCTTTATGCTTGCCACGATTCAATTTGTTTTGTGCAGGCAGTGTCCAGCAGAGTTCTCAGCTCACAGCACCCAAACGCAGTCTGTCCTCTGGGCACCGCAGGATGGCACTCGGGGTCCATTGGGCTGACCATCAGCCAGGCCCCCTCTTCCACCCCGGCCCCTCCCCTAGGCTCCAGGACACCACCCAAGTCCTGGCTGCCCCCTCTGTTCCTGCTGCCTTGCAGGCTTCCCTCCCCACCCCTTTCGAGGCGCCTCTAATTCCTCAGGCTGAGATCAGCCCCCATTAAACAGCTTCTCACGCTGCAATGTAATTATTTGTCCACTCACAATTCTCACCAGAATTCGGTTCCTCTACAGCAGGAAATGCATGTTCTCTCTCTTTTAAACCCCAGCATCAAAGCACATACCTTCAGTGGATTAAATTCATAGGAAACACAAATGATTTTGTCTATTCAACGTCAGACTCTTCTGGCTTCTCATGGGCTTTGGCATGTTCAAAGGGCCAGAGCGGCCATCCCAGAACTCTGAGGCTCACACTAATACTTAAATCCTCACTTTGGGCCTGTACTCTGAGCCAATCAGCTTTTCATTAGCATTAGCAGAAACCAATCTCAGAACCAAGATTAAATGAAATATGCCTCAGGGTGAGCTTAGGCCAACCTTGTAATCCTGACATCCCTGGAGACCCCACCTTGGCCTAGACATGCCCGAGTGCATCTAGAGATGGCCTCAGAGCGTCCCCTGCTAGCACTAACGCTCATGGCCGGGGTGAGAAAGAAGAGCGGTCAGTTATCAGGGTGGCCCTGGGGTGCCAATAAAGGACAGCGCGGAGGTCTCTGCACGTCTGCCCCCCAAACCCTCCCTCGAGGCCCCTGCATTCACCTCCACACTCACACCCAGTCGTCTTAACCCATCCTGTCTCAAGACTCCCTCCTGGGGAACCTCTGCCCTGACTTTTTTAGGCTGACACTCCTTCATACTAAACCTTCTTCCTATCTGCTCCCTCGCCCTCCAACTGGAGCTTGCTTCTCTGCTAAAGTCAACATAAGCGGCCAATTCGGCCTTGCCTTCCTCACTTTTGCAATCCCGGCTGGCCTTTACCATCATCCTCTACAACCTCAACAACCACACCACAGGCTCCCACTTTGTTGCAAAAACAAAGAACAAGTAACTTTTCCCCCTGAACCATCTGATAGTAAGTTGCAGATGAAGTGTCCCATTATTCCAGTATACTTCTGTGTCTTTCCTACAAGATGCTTCCTACATAATTGCAAAACCATCAAAATCAGATTAACGTGCGTACACTACTAGGCTCCTTCAAATTTCGCTAAATGTCTTAATAATGCAAAGGGAGGGAATCTGGGGTTACATGTTGATTTACTTGTATTTCTTTAGTCTTCCTCAGTCTGGAACAGTTCCCAGTTAACTTGGATCACGCGTGTCTCCAGAATTTCTCCACTGTCGGTGACTTAACACCACTCTCCTCCTCCCTGCCCCCATCTGTATCTAATATTTTGTGGAGAGATACCCTGAGGTTATGGAAATATCCTGTCCTCATCAAATCTTTACCCACTAATTTTAGCATGCTTTAAAAATGTCTTACCTGAATGAATTAAGACCAGGATGATTGCCAAATGATGATTTTTAATTCCATCCTTTCTTCTACATTTATCAATTGGCATTCTACTGAAGATAGAATGTTCCCTTTTCCTTATTTATATTGACTCTAGATTTTATATTACTCAGTTATAGTCTGTTAATACAACATTTATTCCCAGGTTTGGCCAGTAGTAGCAACTTCGAGCTAGCTGCTATGTCCTTTTGCCATGTCCCCATCCTTCTCTGCTTGTACTGCCCCCCCCCCCCCCCGCCCCAGGCCAGGATTCAGCCCTGGTTCCTTTCCATGAAGAATAGCATTTAGAAACCAATATCTGGCTAACAGCAAGCTCACTGCCCCTGGGTATCCCTGCTCCCAGGGTCTATCAGTGGACAGAGCCAGGAAATGTAACCTACGAGCTACGGTGGAGAAGTGCGAAGCCTTGCTCCCATGAAGCAAGCAAGCCTCAACATCAGTAAAATCTAAGATCCTGCAATTTGGCTGGTCTCTCTTTTCTTCATAACTCCACGGCCCCAAAGAGCTATGGCCACAAAGGGGTGAGTGTGTCCTTTCTCTAAGCCCTCCTCCTCCTCTTCCAAAGCCACATGCTGGGGTCTGGGGGCTCCTGGTAACATCTGGTTGTCTCCCCCCTTGCTGTACTACTTTGGTGTCTGAACTGTGTGTTTGCTTCTAAATTCTGGCTTTGGGCGTGGGCTTCCAGATTCAGTGGTTCCAGTCCTGCCCCTTGCATGGTTCCATCCCAGTTCCCAGAACCCAGAGTAGGGCAGGCGTAGCACCTGGGTCCCCGTGTGCCCCGGGGGAGAACTGTCCCATTGAGAAAAGCACCAAAAAGTATTTACACATTTTTAAGAATGATAGTCAATTTTATCCTACAATAAGCTCTAACGGATTACTGAAGTTTTAGGGAGTATAACAAAGTGATGTGTACCTTTTTGGGTTTATGGGGAGTAATATTTTGATTCCAAGGTCACTTCTCCTCAGCTAGTCATGAATTTCTGAGCTTGCTTCCTTTCTCTACCTCTGAAACCATAGTTTTCTAAAGGCACCACTGCTATGCTTCCCTTTAATATTCTGCCCAGCTTCTACCCCCAGAGTCATCTGTCCACCTACATAACACAGAAACCATACACCAATCTCAAGCTTCTGATCTCTCCCATCTACTCCAGGGGATGGGGATGGAGTGAGAAATGCCAACAGGGTACATGAAAGCCATGCACATGGAATGTCATTCATGGGGCGAGTGATCAGAAGGCGGCTCAGCCCATTTCAGCTTCCATCTTCTGCTTTTTAGACATTCCTACGGGACTACCTAGATGATGGATGTTTAATAACGTTGTCAGGCTAACTAGCAGTGATTTCTAGTGCAAGCCCATAAAAAAAAAGTCAATACAAGGGGCTGTAATTTTGGACCTTAGCGCTTTCATTTTTCCATGGTGGGAGAGGCATGTAATAAATATCACCAGACTGCAATGTGATGTGACACACACATCAAGGAGCCAATAGCCATGAAATAGTCCTTTATCCATTAATAATAGTTACAAAATGTCATATTACAACAGCTGTGTTGGGCTGCAAATCCTATATTCTTTAAAAATAAATAAGTGAGCAGCAGCTTGGTCTGACTTTTTTAGGTACAGCATCATGAGATCTCAGTGACCTTCATTTCCAACATGTTCCATTTTCAATCAAGCTTCCCTTTTCAGGTCTAGTGAGTCTTAACTTTTGGGGGTTACAAAAAATTCTGAGAAAGTGACAAGGGGCACCAACCCTCTACCCAGAAAAATGTACATAGGTACACAAACAGAATTTTGCAAATAATTTCATGAAGTTTGATCTCTGGAGCCTCCCCATGAAACCCCAGTTAAGAACCCATCCTAGGTCAGTGCTTCTCATGTGCCCTTCAATCATCTGGGGATCTTCTGAAAATGCAGATTCTAACTCAGTATGGCTGGGGCAGAGCTTAATATTCTGCATTTCTCACTAGTGCCTTAGTAAAAGCAATGCTGCTTTGAGTGGCAGGGTTCTAGAAGAGGGGTCAATTTACTTTTTTCTGTAAAGAAACAGACAATAAATATTTTAGGCTTTGTTGGACATATAGTACCTGTTATAACAGCTCAACTCTGCCATTGTAGCAGAAAGCAGCCAAGGACAATATATAAACAAATGGGCACGACTATGTTCCAATAAAACTTTATTTACAAAAACAGGATGCTGGGCTGGCTTTGGTCCAGGGGCTGTACAGAAGGCATCATTTTAAAGCTCACACAGGGAATTTAAGAGCAAATCACAAAACTAAACCCAGTCCTGATTTTGAAGGATTCAAATTTATTTTTACCACTGGTTTATCATATTCACTTTGTCATTTACTTACCCAGCAATTCCTCTTATTACATTTTTTCCCACTGAACAACTTGTTATGAACAAGCCATTGTTCCATTTTGCAGTCAACACAATGAGGGTCAAAATAATTCCACATTATAAACATTTCCTGAAAGACCCTTTGTGGCCTAGTTTTCTAACTCACAGCACAGTTCTATTAATTGACAGCTGACCACGTACCAGACATAAAAACAGAACACATTCTTTCGACTTCCAAGCAGTCCGTTTCTCCTGTGGAGGCCAGCTATCATTTCTTTCACAATTCCCTCAGGCCAAGTGTCACCATGATTCCGTTTCCCTGGGACTTGTTTCCACAAAAATTAAGACGGCACGAAGCTTATCTGTGGCCTGTCCCTTCCTACGTGGCACTTGACTATCAAGTGCTTTCCTGGGTGGACTTCAAGTCACTTCCTATTTCACGACTAGTCTGGGCAACCCCGTCCAACCACGGCCACCTGGCTCCACAGGAGGGAAGTAGTTTGAAGGATTCTTCCTCCCAAGTGTCCTGCATTTTAACCTTCAGAACTGACCAAGTGCCTGTCTACTTGCTCTGTGGGAAGGAGCACCTTGGCAACTTTTCTGAGTGATTAAGAAATCTGTTTTCTTTTAAATGCCACACACAGAGTAATGGAAAAGCCACCTCTTGCTAGAAATGATTTAGCTTGATGGTACTTTTCTGGTCATGCCCAGTTTCTCAAGTCAGGCATCACCAAATTCATTTTCTTCAGTTGATTAAAAACCTGCACAACCTAGGTATCGAGAAAAGCGAAGTTTAAGACTCTACAGAGCACAAGTGATGCGTATCATTTTGTCTGACAGCCACAAGTCAGATCCATGACAAGCTTCTAGAGCAGGTTGAATCCTGGACCCCAGCACACACGCCAATCTTATTCCACAGTCCCATGAGTGTGCGCCCACTGTGAGGAGGGCCTCGTGAACATGTTTTCAGTTGAAAGGTGGCCCAACTGAATGACGCTGGGTCTTAATCCATCCTGCTGGAGGCCTTATGAAGAGGAGAAACCAGAAGGAGGGCTGCAGAAAGCCACACAGGATAAAGCTGAAAGTCAGCAGAAATCGGTGAACAGACAAAAGGAGAGGATTCTGTCATGTGTCAGGAGGCAGAGGTACAAGCCAAGGAACCCGAAGGATTGTCAGCAGCCAGCACCCCCAGATGCCACAGACTCTGGGGGAAAACAAGCCTTGCCAGTATCTTCCTTTTGGACTTCTTCTAGCCTCAAAATCGTGAGCCAGTATATTTCCATTAAGCCAAAACCAGTTTGTGATACTCGTGATAGCAGCTCAGCTAACCAAGACATCATGTTCACAAAACCTCACACAACTAGCCTGAGAAGAGTCATGAATAGCAGAATACTGAGAAATCATAAGCCACGTACCCAACCTCCATCCCATACCTGGGCAAAGGGAAACCATTCATCACCCCCATCCCACGGAATAACCACCCTAGCTAGTGATTTTTGTGTGCTTGTTCTTGTTGTGTGAGAGAAACATGTTCAGGACTGTAGCAGATTCACAGAACCATTTTTGATCTAGAAGGTACACTTCCTTTTCTTAAATCATTAGCACAAACAGGTCAAATTACTCACCATATGTCTATCCAATAATTCTGGGAGTTACAAAAGAATAAAAGCAACAGTTACTTGGGGCTGCAGGTAGTATGTGCTTAAAACTTGTATCTCCAACGAGGATAATAAGATGCAACGAAACTTGATTTCTCAAGGGAATGTGCAAAATGCATTTTAACTTAGCTTTAAAGACTCTGATGACCTTTAAATAGTCACTATGGCCTTACAAAAAGGCATTTATTCACCTACTCACCCTGCCATTAGCAATTTACGTAGGGCAAGCAACAAAGAGCCGGTTTCATTCGCTTTATTCCCTCTATCCCTCCCGAGGGCCAGAGTGGACATGAGGGCTGAAAAATGTTGGTGACACTGTAGCAGTTTTATAGTTTAGGGAGGCTGGGGTATGACAGTTTTCTTACTCACAGAGAGGAGACTATTTGGGCTCTGGTGTTCAAGAAGGGAAAGGCTAGAGGTCTCAGATAAAACCTTGTTAAACGATGACGACAGTACAGAGTGCCAGACAGCCAGCTGGGCACACAGTACTCACCAGTCAGGGGCCCACTCGAACCAACGTGGCCATCTGAAGATTCTGCGCTAGAAAATATCGCCCTTTCTTTTAGGTAGTTGCTGAAGTTTGAGGTTTAGAGTCAAAAAGCAGGATTTAAGAGTTTTTATATCATTTCATTTTAAATGGGTAAATACATTCATTCCCACCTTAGGTTTAATTGTACCTTAAGACACAAGGCTGTGTCAGAGTTTAACATGAAGTCCATCTTCCACCAAAGGAAGGGGTAAGGCTTCTTCCCCTGGAATGCTCACATCCCCCTCCTCAGGCACATTTCCCATAGCAGAGGCAGCTGAAGGCGCCACTCTTGGTAATCACTTCAATTTGATGAACCTGACCATAAGCAAGCTCGAAAACTTGGCCAATGCACACACAATTTCTAATCCAACCACGCTGTTCCTTGCTCTTGGCTCCCTCTCTCCCCCCGTCACACAATCCGAACAAGCTATCTTGGAGAGCCGCTATGGTATTGTGAAATAAGTCAGACAAGGTACAACAGTCATTTATGAACTGGGGACCCCTCGTATCTGAGGCCCATGTCTCTTCTTCTACCCACTACCTGTGCAGTCTTAAATAATTCAGTCTCATCTCTACCCCAGGTGTTTCTTTCTGCAAAGAAGAGCTCCCTTCCCTACCCTCTAGGCCTGGCAAATCATTGGCTCAGAAGTGAGGTGGCCCTAAACTTGTCCATAGTTGCTGGCGGGGTGCCCAGCCTTTCCTTTTCCTCCCCCCCCCCTAATGTGTGCTGGAAATGTTTGCGGGAAAGTACCCTTGCTGCAGCCTCACCACACAGCAAACACCACAAAGGGTGGTCCTTACGTTCCCGTAAACTTGTAGAAACACGTAGGAAAGTAGTGCCAGGCCGGGAACCATTAATACTTCTCTTTCAGCCAGAAGAAAGAAAACCAGAGAAAGCGATGCCCGGACTTCAGGAAGCACTCAACTGCCTGTAGAGAAAACTCTGCTGGACCTGGAAACTCATTAGCCTGGAACTGAATCACGACTCTAGTCACTAATCAGCTATATGCCCTTAGGCAAGATTTTTAAAGCAGGACAAGCAAACTTAAACATTGTTTTGAAGATTACGTGGGCTAACTAGTAAGATCTCCAGCCTGGCATATCCAGCTGCTCAATATCACTGTTTGTGCCCCTGCCCATCATTTATGGTTTAACTTCACTACTGGGAGCACCTGTGACCTGGCCAGCAAGAAAACAGAACTTCAGGGAGGGGGGGGGAGGAGAAAAAAGTGGAGCAACAAGCACAAGAGAAAGGTACCAGAACAAAATTTAAGGGCAAAAACATCTAAAAGGGCAGCAAAATTTAAATACACAAGCAAATCAGGGCTTTGCTAAATGATATTTCCATTTGCATGGGGCCCAAGTTTGTAGTTGATTTGAAACCTTCTCCCCATCATGCCATACCAAGCACCTACCTTCTAAAAAATAGTTTGGGATAATTATTCAGAGCTGGTAAAACAGTGGCGAAAGTCTCTTGGCTCAGGAAAAATTTCCAAGAAGTGTCCCTGAACCTGTTAACTATGCAAAGGAAGTTTTGATTCATCGGAAAGCATAGGCACTGCATGTTCTGTCTTGAGGCTCACAAAAATCACTGCAACAACCAAGGCATTTCTTAAAACATTTCTTAAAACACACCTCAGAGAAGCCACCAAGAGTGACACCATGTGAAACCTAAAGCCACCACTGAACATTGACAATGGACATGTCCAAAGCAGGGTTCTTGGTCTCCCCGAACCCACCCCCAAACCTGCTCCTCCCCTTAGGAGAGGGCAACTTCATCCTGCCTGTCACTCAGGCCGAAACCCTGGAATCATCCGTGCCTCCTCTTTCTGGCCCACCTATCACCCCATCTCTCTGGCCCCACCTCCAAACCGCCTGGAATCAGACCAGTTCTCACCACTCCCCTGCACCCGCCCAATCTGATCTGACCCTTCTCACAGGGACAGGACAACTACCAGATCCCCCCCAGGACCTGCGCCCTGCTTGCCGCCTCGGTTCCCCACCATCTAGGACAAAAGTCAGAGCACACTGGCCCTCTCAAGCCCAGGGGCAGCTGCTCCTTTCCCAAGAAGTTCCCAGGGCCATAGAGACCTGGCCCACCCAGCCCCGGCCCATCCCAGCCTGGGCCTCTGTGGCCTCCTGCTTTCCCCCTCCCTTTGTACTCACTGATTCTGCCCAGAAGGTTTTGTTCGCTCAGGTGCTTATGAGTCTTTCTTGACCTCCAAGTCTGTGCTTGAATGTCACTTTCTAGAGAAGGCCTCCCTTGACAGCCTTTAAAGCCCTGCAGGCGTCCCCACCACACCCTCTCCTGCTTCACTGATCACACCAACGCCCTGCTGATTTACCCATTTTATTTTGCTTACAGTCGCTTCCCCCTTCCCCAGAACATAAGCTCCACGTGTGCTTTGCTTTATTGCGTGCTCATCCCCAGCAATGAGGATTGGCACATAGCAGACACCTGATTTAAAAATCAGGGCTAGGGAAGCGGCTGTGGCTTAATTGGTTGGACTCCCGTTTACCATATGGGAGGCCCAGGGTTCGATTCCCCAGGCCTCCTGGTGAAGGCAAGCCCGCCTGCACGGCACGGTGAGCTGGTGCAGCGAGATGACTCAGCAAAGCAAGACAAGCAGACATTGAAGAATGCACAGCAAATGGACACAGCCAGCACGAGCAGCAAGGGGGGATAAATAAATAAATAAAATAAATCTTAAAAAAAAAAAAAAATCAGGGGTAAGGGTCTCTTAGTAACCCATTCTCCAGGGCTCGCTCTCTGCTCTCCAGCACCAGCTGAAGTTTTGTACACTTCTCAATATTTTTTGCAAGAGATAACAGTGCTTCCACAATTTTTCTGACCATTAATAACCATACCGCATTAAAAATTCCATATCCAAAGAGAAGCTATAACATTGATCGCAATTCAGCCAGAATAAAAAACTTCAATATCCCTCCTCTAAATCACCATCCCCCAAATAAAAGCTGGGAAGTCAGTAACAATAGCAAGCGGAAGCCACACGCTTCCCATTTTGATACACGGCGACCCGGTCCATACAGGGCCTCGCTGGAAGCAGGTGCACACATACGGGGTATCTGAGGAACGGCTACGGTAGGGGCTGAAGGCAGCTCTGTGCAGAGTTAAGGGAAGACCCTTCCCCAGCGCAGGGCTGAGTGGGAGGAGCTGTCACCCGAACCAGTAAAAGCTTGTGCCTTGGAAGAGGGCCTGTCCCACAGTGCACAGGAAGGGAAATACACCTGGCAGGGAAAGGGCAGGGGCAGGGACCAAGGAGGGGAATACTCTGACCTCTCTGTCTCTTGTCCATCAATGGCCTCCTGCCAGTGGCCAAACCCAACTTGGAGCCAGACGGCACAGGAGACAGCTGAGGCTGGAGAAGGCTGGGGGATGGATGTGGAGGTGAATAGAGATGACCCTGCACCCTCTGTTGGTCAGTGGAGACCTGGAAGCTTAACCAACTCAGGGAGAGCACGAAGGGAAGCTTGGAGGGGGCAGTAAGCTTTCCTTACTTCCCCTCACTGTGAGCCCAGTGGGACGTGGGAGTCAAGTCTGGGTCAACCAGTGCTGTGGTTACCTCCCCCCACTGAAAGGAGATGGATGCACTGTCAGGTGAGTCCTGTCCCAGGAGGGTTAAGGGCTCATTACCCTAGTACTGAGACCCTTGTCCAAATGGTTGCCCAGTACCTAACACTTGCAAAAGCCTGAGGTACAGTTGCTATGTTATATCCTTTTTAGAAAATCTCCACTTTTGCTACCTTGCAGTTCTCCCTGAGGATGCTCCCCGAGACCGACAATTACAGTTTTTAGGACTTGGCTCCCTTTTCTAAAGTTATTGCAAATGCATATGTGACCAGTCACTGAACTGATATCTAGAAAGTTCTAGGTGCCACCAGCACCATTCCTCCCAACAGAGTGGAAGTAACTTGCCCAAGGTTACCACAGAGCTAACGCCAATGCCTGTGCAGCTTCCCACAACATGTAAAAGGAAGTTTTAGAATTTAATCCAAATAAAAAAGTTTTAAAGCTATGCTTTCAGATTACCCAAAACAAAATGGATCTCTCCTTCATCAATTACTATGGAAGTATGTATTACGTGCATTGAGTCCTCACTGAATGAGCTTGAGGAGCACGTGGCTTCTAGACCAAGTTTTATCAACAATTTACTTTGTGACCTGAGGCAAATCTCAATTTCCCCGCAGCTCTGTGTTCCTCTCTCTAAAACAAATATGGCGCCTCCTCATCCAAACCTGTCAGAGCCTTAGTTTCCTGGGCTGCCATAACAAGCACCACAAACTGGATGGCTTAAAACAGCAGACGTTTGTCTCACAGCTCTGGAGACCAGGAGTCTGAAATCTGCCAGGGAGAGACCTTCCTTGCCTCTTCCCAGCTTTTGCTGTTTTGCCGGCAATTCTTTGGGACTGCCTCAGTTGTCTTCTTGCCTGGGACTGGCTGTGTCCAATTCTCCCCTTTTTATAAGGACACCAGTCCTATTGGATTAGGGCCTGTCCTCATCCAGGGGCCTCAACTTAAGTAATCACATCTTCAAAGATCCTATTTCTAAATAAAGGCATTCATGGGACCAGGGGTTTGGGCTTGATAGAACCCTTGTCAGGGACATGGTGGGGTGACATCGTTAATACATTCCTCCTCTGTCTCTTTTGGAGGCTCTTCTCTCCCACCCTTCTGTGGATTTTGCCTGAGGCGACACACAGTATTTCTGAAAACGCTTATGATTCAGAGCCATCTGGAATCAAACAGTCAACCATCTACTGACGAGTTACGTGAACTTGGGCAAGTTATTTAACCTTTCTGTGCCTTAGAGGCCCTCTTGTCTGTAAAATGTGAAAGCTCAAAAAGCACTGCCACATACAGTTACTGGTGATAAAGTGAGAATATGCATGCAAAGCCCTTAGCATGTTTTCTGGCATAAAATAACCACCCAAAAGCAGACTGCTATTATTATCATCATCATGATCGTCATTATCATTTTTCATATGAAGTTTTTAGTGAAATTGGGGAAAGAACAAAATGTCTTTCAGTCTTGAAAAATAGTTTAAAATAATGCAAGTAGCTATTATGATCACTAAAAGCAAAACAAAACAAAAAAAAAAACGGATTCACAGTTCTAATTGCTATAAAACCCCAAGTAACGGGAAGGCAGACCTAAGCTACGTATGCTTGACTAGAATACATGAAATTTGTGCCCAGGGAATCTTGGAAAAGGGGGATTTCAGTTTAGATAGTTTTCTATGAAAAAGGTATAAATTCATGACAGTAAGGTCAATCTGTTCCTGGATATGACCCTAAAACAGGAAGATTAAAAAATAGACAATTCCATGGTTTACCCCTAAGTGCTTCGTTGAACTCAGGAACCTGGTGAAAACTTCCTGAGGCTCCCCCGCCCAGCACTGGCCCTGCATGTTTGTGGTAGCCTGAATTATGTCCCCAATTTAGACATGTTCTTAATCTCAATCCACGTTCCTGTAGTGCGAACCCGTTGTAAACAGGACCTCTTGAACGGGTTATTTTTAGTTAAGGTGTGGTCTGACTGCATATGGGTGGCTCTAACTTATTACTGGAGAGACAGAGAGAGGAGAGGACATGGCCAATGGATGGGAGGCGGCAATGCAGCCAAGGAGCCCCAAGGAACCCCAAGGACTGCCGGCAGCCAGCAGCACAACGCCACGGGCTCCTAGAGAAAGCAAGCCTTGCCCATGTCTTTTCTTTTAGCTTCAAAACCATGAGCCAATAAATTCCTACTGTTAAGCCCAAAGCGGTTTGTGGTATTTGTCACAGCAGCTCTGGCAAGCTAAGACCACACGCCTCACTCTTAGGCTGTCAGGTCTCCGGAGACTCTGCAAGGCCCATCTGGGCAGGGCCATGCATGCCCAACAGATATGGAGGACTCCATGAACGTGTGCTCTGATGCTGGGTTGACTGTAGTGCCAATCAGATCCGTGGACCTCGTCCACTCTCCTGGGAAGCCCTGGGCACCATCAGCAGCATGCCAAGGACTTTTCCCTATTTTGTCACTGTCACCATCTATGGAGAGCCACAATGATAAGAAACAGCTTATGATCTTAATCTAGTTACTCCAAATAAACCACTTAAGAAAACTTGGTCTTACATTTCTGACCCATCAGAAACAGAGATGCTTTCCTCGCCCAATCCCTCCCCAACCACTTTGCACCAGTTATTTTATATCAAACTTTTAAACCATTAAAATTCTTGACAAGCGAATGTACTCTGCATAAGCACAGTACTCACAGCTTAGCTCCTATGAGTAGTAGGTGCTCAACAAATATTTGTTGAATGAACGGAGGGAGTAAAGGTGAAAACACTTCCCAGCCAAGCTGCTGAGCTGTCCCAGCTTCAGACAGGAAGAAGTGGGAGACTGAGGCTAGGACAGAACGACCAAGACTACACCAAGCTTTCTACATGCCTTACCTAATCCTTGCAAGAACCCTGTGGAAAGGCATTTTATCTGCCCATTTTACAGATGAGGAAACTGAGGCACAGATGAGTTAAATAACTTGCCACATGTCCCCCAGATGGTAAGTTTTAGAGCCAAGATTTGAGCCCAGACAGTACAATCTAAAGCTGTACCCTAGTAGCCTTCCACTGTCTGAACACCCAAATTCACCCAGGGTGACCTTGGAAAAGCCAAGTATCGGTGTTTCCATTTTATAGATAAGAAAACCAAACCCAATTGGTCAAATGCCAAGCAAGAAGTCACATGGTGCTAGAACCAGTACCTCTACTTGGTCATTACCTTAGCAACCTAGAAAATAAAGACCCTCGTCTATACTTATACATGAATGAGCTTATTCTATTGACTTTTCAACCTCAATCCAGAATTCCCACTGAAAATGCAGTAACAACATCTGTATGGCACCTTGTGATTTATAGAAATAATTTTACCTGTGATACTTCCCTGTAACATACATAAGACAGATAATATCACCTGCCATCAAAGCTCCAGGGCCTTCTCAGTGACAGGCAGCCCCGAGCTGGCCCTGGGCGGTACACCATCGCAGCTCAAAGCTCCTGGGGCTGGCCACAGATGCACAAGGAAGGCATCGACGGCGGTTTTCAAAGATCACAGCTTCTGGCAACAGTGGTTCCCGAGGAAGAAATTCCAAAATGATTATTTTCTCCTCCAAATTGGGAGACTTAAGGACATATTATATAAGCAAAAACAATAATTATCAATTCTCAAGGGGCTCCCCTATTTGAGGAGAAAGCCTTGACATCTTCCTTTTCTCCCCCTCCACTAATGCATTTTGAAACCTGTGGGCAATAAAAGGAGAAAAGGGTTTGCTCATTTAGGTTGTATTTGTCAAGACATACCAGTTGGCAGTAGTGCTGGCCAACTAATTCTTTCGTATTTCTTGCCAGAAATAAACCGTAGCTCATAAACTGCTCTGTGTATGTCACTGAAAGACACAAACAGGGTGCTACATAGGAACTCTGTATTTTTCACATGATTTTTCTGTCAGCCTAAAACTTCTCTAATTAAAAAAAAAAAAATTGAAAAAAAAGACAGAGTCCTTATTAGAGCTATTCCCCAAGAATGCAAAAGAAAACCTAGATCATCAGTGTCTTCAAAGAGAATTGGTTTATAAGCTTGCTCAACAGCCACAAGACCCTACAGTGATTCTCAACCTGGGCTGTGCACTGCAATCACCTGGAGAGCTTTAAAAAAAACCCACCAACCTTGGGTTTCACCTCCGGAAGTTCTGATTTAATTATCCTGGGGCGTAGCCTGGACAGGGGACTTTTAAAAGCTCTCCAGGTGACTCCAATGCATGACCAGGGTTGAAAAACACTGGTAGAGAATGTCAGGTACACACCTGCCTGCTCACTTAGAGAGTGACTCACAGGTGCTAGCTATCAGGAATAATTTTGCAATGAGTTGTTGTTCAATGACATGGGTTTACATTTTAAGACACTATCTTCTGAGAAGTCCTTGTGATTGTTCTCCTGGTCTTCCTGACATAGGTTGACCGCTTTACCTGGGAAATCTATAAGAATATAAAAATCCATTTAAAAAGCAATATTATCTATATGGCATGCTGAGATTTATGAAATACATAAGATACAATGTCACATTTAACCATTACAAAAACTCTGTGCTAAGTGTATTAGTTTCCTGTTGCTCTTCTAACAAATTACCACCAACTTAGTAGCTGAAAGCAACAGGAATTTATTAGTGTACAGCTCTGCAGGCGGGGTGGGGGTGGGGGGATCTGTTTCCTCATCTTTTCCAGTTTCTAGAGGTTTCCTGCATTCCCTGGCTTGTGACCCCTTTCCTCACATAGCTCCAGCCTCTTGCTTCCACTGTCACAATTGCCTTTGACTCTCCTGCCTCCCTCTCCCTTGTAAGGACCCTTATGAGGACACTAGTGGCCCACCTGGATAATTCAAGACCAGCCCCCATTTCAAGACCCTTAACTTAATCACACCTGAAAGTTACTAGTTTAAGGGAACATATTCACAGGTTCTGGAGATTAGGGTGTGGACTCTCTGGAGGGCCATTATTCAGCCCAGGAGAGTTAGGCAAACACCACTATTGTCACTCTGCCCATTCTACCAGCCCAGCACCCCAGGTTCCCACTGAAGAAATGGAGGCTCAGGGCTGCATGACTTGCCCAGGACCCACATCTGGGGCAAGGCAGAACTTAAACCTTATATGTAAGTCCAAGCCCCACTTTCTGTTTGTCACTCCTCACTGCCTTCTCCTGATAAAGTGATGTCTGCAGTATTTTTTCTCTTTCCTAGGCTTTCACTATCCTGTTAACGAGGGGTGTTTTCTCTCTTCCCAAATTATTATCTCTATTCCTCAGCCAAGAGATACCAAGTGGAGGCTTCCAGTTCCATCTGCCATCACAGGTAAGCCTACCTGAAGCCAGACCCTTTCCCTATGGGCCAACAGAACCAACGAGCCCACTGAGGTGTCCATCCATTATACAGACTACAATGTCACAGCTACCTGAGACATAAGTCACACAAGTATGTATACGGGGGAAAAAAGAAAACTCCCAGTTTTAGGAAGGCAAAACAATCTGGAGACATATGCATACACCACAATGGTAGGTGACATCCACATCCTCCATGTTTCAAGCAGCCTGTTCAGAATTCCATAGGGAACCATCCCCTCAGAGGTGTTCTATGATTCATTTCTCTCTTCTTCTCAACTGAGGGAACCAAAGAGAGTTGACTCTGTCAGTCATCTTCTGGAATGTGGAATCATTTTAACTGAAGTTATCGGAAGATAGCAGGAAAGGTTTTCTACACATGCAGGATATTCTAAACTGATGGCCATACTTGTAATGGTGGTCTTGGGATTTCACATCTCTGCCCTCTCACTAGGACGTCAGGGAGAAAAGAAACCAGTGCTGAATCGCAGCCACTTCAACAAGGGGAGAAAGTAAACAAGCCAAGCAAAATCTTACTGCCAAGCTTGTACCTTGCCTGTGTCTGTATGCAGCCTAATGTGAAAACGGTGGGGATTACGGGGGATCAATGCCACATTAGAATGCACCTGGTATATAATACCAGCAAGTTACATGATTTTTCTGGACTTCAAATAACTCATCAGCTCTGTCTCCAAAAGTATTAAACAGGAAACAAAACTTTTAAAGGCCATGGAGAAGAATCGATCAACCAGAATATTTTATTTCAAATAAGCTAACGGTGGCAAGAGGAAGTTGCTGGGATATTTTGTGTTAATGTCAAGTCCATGCTCTAAAACTATAATCTTACACAATTCTAACCAGTGTTTGGAATTCTAAGGTACGGCAAGATTCCTTGATATCTAAGAAAAAGTCAGTTTTTTTTTTTTTGGTAACTAACTCAGAAAAGCAAAACAATGGATTTTGTAGAGCTTTTCCACAAGGGTGGACTCATAAGGGAATTCTGGTTTAACAAGAGTCAACTATAAAAGTGAATTCATTGCCTTGGCAATATCACAGCCTTAAAATTAAACGGATAAACAAAGAGTGCACCTGCTAAGCATTAAATACCCTATATACTTTAATATGGCCATTAGCTGTTTCCCTTTATCTAGGTATTTAAAGAGCCCTGGGTTCCAGTCCTGGCTCGGCCACTAAAACTAGCTGTGAAACCCTGGACGGGTCCCTCAACTTCTCCAGGTGTCAGGGTTCTCATCTATGAGGAGAGAAGGCGGGGCGAGATGGCCTCCAAGGTCTCTTCCAGTTCTGACTCTGAAAGCTTCCAAAAGATTTATCATCAAAATTTATTGGCTGACTTCTATCTGAAATTAGATTCTAATCGAGCTGGTGAGTGAAACTGAAGACAATGAAGCCAACAATCAAGACTCTAAAAAAAACTAAAACCTGGAGAACACAGAAGCTGGAGAAGAACATGGTGAAATTCCCAGCAAGTCCTCCTGGCCCCATCCACATTACCTGAGGCTGCAGGCAAGAGTTTATTTCAAAGACCCCGGGGGGCTACCCTTATCTACAGGAGAGTCGTCTTCCGTCACCACTGGCACTCAGAGCCTCCCACGCACAGGCAAAAGGACAGGGAAGGAAGGAGAGTGGGGGGTGTGGGTCCCACAAGGAGCACCGTTGCCAGGGCCCTCCCAGCCCCTGAGGGGCCAGACTAGCTTTTATGGTCACTCTGATCCCAGGTGGCTCTTCACTGCAGCTGGAAACCGCAGTATGGAGGAGACTTGCTACCCCTTTTCCCGAGGTCAGAAGTTTCATGTCCTTACTAGGGGTGGGGAAGCAGCGGAAGGTGGGCGGGAGTACAATCTTTGTCATCTCCAGGGTCTGCCAAATTAGCCATGCAAGACGCAAAGTGGATTCACAGGAGCTGCTGACCTCTCTCGGGATTTAGTTTCCTGAACAGCTCCATGTAACAAATGTGCTTGCTTAAGTGGGAGAGCCTAGGAAAAAAATGACAGGAAAATTGAGAGCTTGCTCTAAAACTCATCTTCAAAAAGCCATAATTATCACAACAGTGTCACCTCAGCATTATTTACAAACATCCTTACGCACCTCCCCTCCCAACCCTCATCTAGATAGAGTGCTATTACTCAGGATGGCGTTTCAAATTAATGAAGTAGTAAAACAAGGGAAACCCAGCATTTTTCCATCAAAACTCTAGAGTGAATGTAATTAAAATAGACGCAGGGGACAGGCATGAAAGAGAATCTGACTTTTTACCTTTGTGTTGTCATGTACCTTACTCAATTGATTACCCCCAGCCCTGTAAGAAGGGAAAGGTATAGAAATTATTCTACAAAGAATGAGACTTAAGGAACTCAAGTTGAGATAAAACTTCATCTTACCAAATCCCTCGTTACAATGCGTTCTCCAGGACACCACCCCGGGTCCACATGATTTTATTTTCATGGTGTAACTAAAATATTTTGAGATGTCAAGCGCTATCATATATTTGCTTTTGAAAATGTAGAGCCTCAGAATACTTGGGTTCGAATCCTGCCAAAATGAAGCACATTTTCAGTAGCCACGACAATGGTTATCTCCTCAACAAGCAGCGCTGGGCAAGGGAATGTTTGTTCCCCACCGTCTGTTGTTAGCACGGGAGTTCTCCAAACCTACTGTTACTTCTTTCAAAAGGATCAAGCCAATCTGACTGCACAGGGCACAAAAGTAGCAAGTGATGCCACACTACGGCTATGCCACTCCAGAGGCCTGGCCAGCAATCCCAAAAGCGGACAGCTGGCCTTTGTGCATTCTATTTTTGGACAAGGCCATATCACAAAACACCCTTCTGCCTCAGCCCCATTAATCAATAGTCATGTAGAGTAAATTTGTCACGGAAGCATATAAACATCTACATTCAATGGTGTTTTCCAACATAACACCCTTGCCTTGTGATGAGAAATATTCAGGTAGCTACAAAACCACCACCACCACCAAAGCAACTCCAGTTTCTGCTGAGAGAGTGGGGATGAGCTTAGCATTATTTCTGCTAGATGAAGTAGCAGGCATAAATACTGGAATAAACGAAGCAGGACTCAGACCCAGAAAGGGACTGGGGAGGGCAATTTCCCTGTCCCAGATATGGGCTGCCCCAGCTCTCTTCTCAGCAGCTGAAATCACCCAGTGCAGCCACTTGCAGGCTCCCTCCAGCTCAGCCTCTAGGACCAGCACTAACCTTAGGGGGAGACATGTAGTAGGTCTGGGGCAGCCCCCTGGGACTCCACGCCAAGTTCCACCAATTGCTGCCGTGGCAGTGACCTCCTGCCCAGGTCTCCTCTATACTCTAACCCTCTCGGACTCCTGCCTGCCCCTCCCTCCCCTGCGACCTCTGCCCTAGGACCGGGGGGGAGGGGTGTGTGTGTGGGTGGTTATCCTGGAGCTCTAGCCTCCTCTGGAAACATTCCCCTGGTACTGTCTCCTGAGACTCCCCACAGCAGCCCAGGAGCATGCCACCCCCCAAGGGCCTTTCCGATGCTTTTCTCGGTGGCCCCAGGCTGCTGCAGCCCTCCTCTGTGCCTGGCAGGTTGACCCACACCTCGGGCCCCTCCCGGGCAAGGCCCCGTGCTCCTCCCTGGGCTTGGTGGGCCCTGAGGAAACCAGCAGCTCCTCCACCGACCCTCTGCATTTTAGATCTTGTCCCTACCTGACTACCCCTGTGGAAGCCTAAAATCTAGAACTAAAGCTAGTGAGGGGCTGCCCTCAGTGTCACCCCTTTATTAACTTGAGGGCTGCCAGCAGCTTGCACACAGCAGCCTATTAATTGCCCTGCAGGCATCATGATGCAGCAAATTTCACTATTTTCACACAGAGTTAAGAAAACTGCGATTCCATTGAGTAAGAAATGTACTAAAGTTCAGTCGACAAGTCTGGGGCAAAACAGGGACTAAACTCGGGGTCTCCTGAACCCCAGCTTCATCCTTACTAAAGGATCATAGTTAGAAGGAGCTCCCCGGTTCTTCTGCATGGCTCCTGCCAACCACAGACACTCTGGAACCCACAATCTGCTCCCCCCACCCCCCGGCCCCCCAACCACCGCCACAGCTTGGCCAAGGCCCCTCCCCAAATCGGGGCAGCAGGGGCAGCTCTTGGGGTCCCAGGTGCCAACTCTGCACATTATCATTCAGGAGCTCCCACGTACTCATTCCACCTCGCCAAATGCACCAGAGCATTGAGCACTTAATCAAATTCCCACCTCTGTACTTCTGATAAAACCAACTGTTTCAAATAAAACTGGAAGGACTTTCATACTTCCCATGGGTACCATCCAAGCTTCTTGGTTTCAGGCTTAGTTGACTTAAGTGAAAGAGGTTTTGCTCTCAAAACTGAAACTTAGCCTATTGTTATGGGGTGCCTAAGAGTTGCCTCCTGGGAGCCTCCTTATTGCTCAAATGTGGCCTCTCTCTAAGCCAAACTCAGTATATGAATGCATTACCTTCCTCCCAATGTGGGACATGACTCCCGGGGCTGAGCCTCCCTGGCAACGAGGGATTACTACCTAGTGCCAACTGGCAATACGACTGGAAAAAGACCTTGAATAAAAGGGGGAAAAGGAAAAACAAATGAGTTCATATGGCTAAGAGACTTCAAAGTGAGTTGGGAGGTCATCCCAGAGGTAACGCTTATGCACATCTCAGTAGGGCCTCATAGGCTTCCAAAGTAGATATCATCCCAAATAGAGAGTCTCCTGAGGGCTCTGGAGACACCCAGTTCCTATATCAGGGCAGATAGCTCTAGAGTTTTGAGCCTTATCAGTGGGCCCTACTTTGGAATCTGTGCTCCTGAGAGTGATAGAGTTGGATTCAAATCAGTCCCTCCTACTCAAATCTACCTGTGGTGCTGGATTTTGTAGGTGTACTTCCAGAGACTGGAATCTTGGGCCTGCCCATGTACCAGCTGGGCCCAGAATCTCAGGGCAGCTGCAACTCCTTCCTACAGCTCAATGAACTCACCCAGGACACCTGGCGGGGAGATGATGCTGGACAACGGCCATCCCAGGGAATGGAGAGAGTCTGCAGCTGCAGGCAGGATAATCCCATCCATCTTATCCATGGGATATAAGCCCCCTTTCACTTGGAGGTGGAGTGGACATCACCATCCCAGACTCCTCAGGATTGGGGGAAGAGCTATGGACTACAGTGGACTTACTGGTATTCTGTTATAGACAGATTGTGATTCAAGTAATGGAAGAAATTTCAACATTAATGTGGAGCCAGTGGCCACTGGACGCTTTGGGAGCAGGGAGAGGGAAACGCAGTTGTACTACAGGGGCTTTTTCGGGACTTGGGAATTATCCTGAGTGACATTACGATGACAGATATAGGCCATTTTACATCAGCATATACCATGCAGAACTGTGTGGGAGAGAGTGTGGTCTACAGTGTGAACTATGGTCCATGCTTAGTGGCAAAGCCCCAGGATGTGTATCTCCATTGCAGGTGATGAGCCACACTAATGAAGGATGTTTATGTGGGAGGCTGTGGGAGGGGGCGATGTGGGGAGTATGGGAATCCCTATAATTTTTGTGTAACATTTATGTAACCTAAGTATCTTAAAAAAAAAAAAAAAAAAAATTCTTCAGTCACAATATGGTATCATTACACAGTCAGTAATATAACCAGAAGACATGTACAAGAATGTTCATGACAACACTTTTCAACCTAGCTCAATACTGGGAAGGAAAAAAAAAAAAAAAAAAAGAGGCAATGGAGCATGAGAGAGCTGTTTTGGTGCAAATTCAAACTCTAAGTTGCTTCAGAAGAGCTGTGTAACCTGAACAAGCACTGCTTCCGGGGGCGCCACGCCATGCTCATTAGAGGCACAATACACAGCCAAGGGTTCTGGGAAGAGTCAGGGGAGCGGCGTTCCCAGCCAGGGAAGCGTAGCCTGAAAATGGTGTATTCCAAAAATGAGACTGAACCTGTGGTGTGAGTGAGATGGGGGGTGGGGGGATGGGGAGAGGGAAACGGAGAGAGAAGCAACTGAGGAATCACAAAGACCTATTTTGAAGAATCACCAAACAGGAAAGAGAAAACGTATGTTAGGCACAGGGGCCCTTTCATAGCCCTTGGCCGCCTTCCCCGGTTGAAGTGGAGGACAGGGCCCTGAGCCCCTCCCCCTAGGAAGCTGGGCATCCTATGTAATTCGTGTCTTAAGTAGTGTAAGGAGTAGGGATAGAGCGTAGGAACTGAGGCTTTCTTCTCCCTTTTTATATAGAAATGCCTGCTTCCACCATCCTGATTCCCCTATTTCATTTTGGCCTCTTATGTTTACAGAAAAGCACTATATACAGTGTTTTCAGGTCCATGAGCTCACTCATCTTTACAACAAACTGTGTGGCAGGGAAGGAGGGCAGGTATTCTCACTCCCATTTTACACACGTGGAGTGAGGCTCAGACAGAAGAGGCTGCCCACAGCCAACACGACTGTCCTGAAAAGAACTTCAGTTGACGAGGCTTTTAAAAAGAGGTGGGAATAATATGGTGGTATATGAGCATCCTGTAGTTTATACATGCTTTTTCTGTCAACCCACAACTTCTCTAATTAAAACAAACAAAAAACAGGTGGGGAGGTGGAGTATAAAAAACAGCCCTAAATGTTGTCTTTAAAAAAAAAAAAGACAGCTTAAACAACAGTTCTACTCATCATCCATGTCCAAAACAAATCAAATTTGTTAGCATTAACAAAAATCTGCTCTTGAGACGTGTCCCATTTACCATCTTCAGTCACGCAGGCAACTAAATGCTACGGAGTCGCAGCCCACAAGGAGGCCAATTCTCCTGTCTGCTTTTTACATTAATGTATCTTTGGGGGAAATAATTGAACACATTTCCCAGGCTTGAAATTAAGGGCTTTTGTCTTTGCAGTCTCTCTCATGTTATGCTTCCAGATCTTCAAGCCGTCTTTACATACCCACCTGGCTCTGTACTGATCTGCAGTGTGTATCTGAGAGGCAGGAGCACTGACGGACTCGGGTCCCACAATCGCCTGATGACTGGATGAATCCTGGCTTTAAGGAGACATTTGATAAGGGGCAAGAAGGCAGAGCCAGAGTGGAGTGGTAGGTGTAGGAGGCAAAGATGGCACTGAAGGGGTTAAGCAGGAAAATACTGAAGGGGTTAAGCAGGAAAATACTGAAGGTGGCAACTTGGGCAGAGAGTTCCAGCTCTAATCAGCTGCCTTTCCCATATATTTTAGTCTCTCCCCTTTTGGAAAACACCCAGTCACTTGTCACCATGAAAATGTGCCCCTAAAACCTGAGGCCAAGATGTCCGGCTCACATCCCCCCCCAACCTACCACCAACCGTTTTGGGAAATTACATCTATGAAATGACATTCCATGTTTTATCAGGTTGGAAATATTAAACAACACTGAAAAAAATGTAGGGTTTCTTTTTCACATTTAAATGTCTACTTATTTCAAAATGAATTAGTGGTTCTCTGGGCTTAGTAATGTTTAATTCATTAATGATAACTATAGCTCTAGAATTTGAAAGGAAATTGCTTCCAGGATAAAATTAAATGCAAAACTCTAAGCAGTGATTCATGGCTGTTCCTATCTAAATTACTAAGCCATGTGAACAACCTGGTTGGCAGCACAAAAAAGCAATGCTATTTTCCCCATGTGCCTTTATATATTTTGCCGAATTGTTTTGTAAACTGCCTAAACCAAAGTCCTAGATAATCCCCTGCTAGCAGCCTCCATTCCGTTGTGGAATTTAGTGCTTAGAGTGTCTATTGTTGAAAAGAGGTTGGTAATGGACTAATACTTTGTACCAGAGAAAACAGTTTTCTCGACATTAGAGCTTAGTCTTATAGCCCAACGGACATTCAAGGAAACATTTTAAATTGAAAGCAAATATCCCCATATCTGTCCCCAACCTCTCCAATCACTCACCCAAAGAATCTTGCGGAAAACCCTAGAAATGGCCATTTTCTCTCCATCTGCAGGGACTGAGGTTCAATTACATACCTCCCTTTGAGAACAACTGGGCACTCGTATAACCATGCAGTCCAGAAGACAGGACAACATAATGCTTCCAAAAATGCCATCAAGCCCAGGTTATTCTGCCTCCTAAAATTTCTCTCGTGTCTGTTCCTACATTCCCGAAGCTAGAGTATCTGGAAAACAGGCAGGGATATTCCTGACCAGGTCTCCCCCAGCCCCAAAGGAGCCCAGGGGACTGATGCTCCATATGCTGAGAAACGCCCCCCCGATCACAGAAGCCCTACAAACAGGTTCTCCCTGTCTCCAACCCCCCCCACCTAAGCCCCAAGTCCCTGGCCAGCCCTCCCCCTGCGCTGCTCTCTGCTAGTTTCTGGGCCAGGTGCTTTACAGTGGGGACTGTTTACTCACACAGCTAGGAGGGAGGCACCTTTACCAACCCCCCGAACACAGCCCAGGACACAGGGCAACAGGGGTCCAGACCACGTGCCTGGACAGAGTCAGGACTCCAATCCCAACTCTCTGCCCAGTCTTCTGTGCTCTGAACCATCTCCTCATGCCACCCCCAGCCTAAAATGCTTTATCCACTCTCACCAGGGGAGCGAGGCCCGCATACCCCAGCAGTTTCCCTCAGAAGTGGGTGGCATCACCAGCCTCATCTGACCCACAGGCTCTTCCCATCTACCATCCTCATCTCCCAGGGCTGCCGGAACAAAGGGCCACGAGCTGGGTGGCTCAAAACCACAGGAATTTACTTTCTCAGAGTTCTGGAGGCCAGAAGTCTGAAATGAAGGTGTGGCCAAGCTGTGCTCCTTCAGCGTCCGTGGGGAGCAGTGTGTTCCACGCCTCTTCGAGCTTCCAGTGGTTGCCGGCCCCCCGGGTGTCATCTGCTCAGTTGTCACACGGTTGTCACCTATTCTCTCTTCTGTCTGTGTCCACATTTCCTTTCCTTGTAAGGACAAGTCCTACTGGTTAGGGCCCACCCTCATCCAGTTTGGCTCATCTTAACTAATGACATCTTCAAAGACTATTTCCAGGTAAGATCACTGTCATGGGACCAGAGACTAGGACGTGAGCATGTTTTGGGGGAACACAATTCAACCCACAAAAACCCCCTACTCTAGTTTTTCCAAACTCATTTGTAGTCTCCCCGTGTAGCCGCTGCTCCTCGGCCTCTCCTCCCCGGGATGGCTCTCAAGCTTCCTCAGATGTCTTCTCCCTCCTGCATGTTCAGCCCTTCGGTCAATTGCTGATTCCTTTCCACGGAAAGTGTGGCGCATGTCTCCTCCCCGAGTCTGGGACCTCAGGTGACGGCTCTGGCCACAGCCGAGCAGGTGCCTGGCTAGATGGTCCATAACCTTTAGAACCAATGACCTTGCGATGGCAGAGCATCAGTGAAACTTTAAAAAACAACACAGACTTAGGGGTTTGCCCCAGACTGACCGAACTAGGGAAGCCAGGGTGAGGTGGGGAGGTGGGAAAGGATTAGGTGGACTTTTATAAACTCTGCTGGTCAGGGATTTTTTGTCAGTCAAGTGTTCAAGAGTTGCAACCAAGTGAGGGAAAGAACATCTAGATGCTCCCTGGCTAATAGGCTTATGGAGCAAGGCTGTTTCGGGAAGAAAGTCAGCAAGAGAGAATCCTCAGCCTGGGAAGGCAAAGAAATGACAAACAGAGTCTTGAACTCGGACTGGTTTTTATTGTTGCTTCTTGGCGTTTGAGAGAAGTCAGGGTCTTTCCATCTTAAGGAGGGTGCGAACCGCTATCCTGCAGCTGTTCCGGCAGCCCAGCCACGGGACAGACATCCCTAAACCAGACGGTGCTTTCCCAAAACTCCGGTCCCACACCTGGGGATACTTTCCTGACCATGAAACTGGCAGCAGATAAACCCAGACACCATCAGCAATGCGCGAGGAAAGCAAAGGTAACAGCCACTGCTCCAGCCATCAATTAACGCGTAAAATACACTCCTAAATCCCATATCACGGCCACAGGCGCCAGAGCACATTTGCTGAGGAACCCTACTGTAGTGTCAAAACACACAAAACATGCACAAAAACTCAGCCCCACTACTGGGTAAACTTAGCCTTAAAACTAATATGCTAGCTAAAATAAACAATAAACTAAGTTTAATTCTGCTCACCTTCTTAGAACTCAGCAAGTTTCCTGGGGGCCCTCTGGACACCCCAGCTCCTCCTTTACAGAGCTGTCCAAGGTGGAGCCGGACTTCTCCTCCCTCTCCCAAGGATGTGGCCAGCAGAGGCATCCAGAACGAGTGCTGCCGGGAGAGACTGGCCTTCGAGTGCCACTGCAGGCATGCAGCGCAGAGCTGTGCTATGCTCAGGGGTGTTTCTCCAGGGAAAGGCACTTTGAAAAGGCAAGGCTGACCCTACATTTCTCTTTTCCTCCCGGTTTATTCCAAATCCCCAGAGCAGCAAGACCTGCTCAGTTTGAGTTCAGAGACCCCCAGAGCAGAGGAAGTCCAGTCGAGTCACCCCTAGACGGACCCCACGGAGCACTCGCCCCACCCTCGGCACCAAGAAAGCCCACGACGAGCCACCAGAGTAAGTACGGACTTTCAGAGGAACTCCCAAGTCGTTCACTAAATGAGTGAAAAGCACAAACCAGTATCTTGCCTTTTAGTAGCATGGAGGAAAGAGGCAGAGCAGAAGAGTGTGTGAGGAACTCAGGAAGGGGCGTGAAAAAGCAATTTCATGAAAAAGGCAATGGCACACACAATTATGCACACATTACTTAAAATCAGGTTGATGGGGAATTGCCTGCACTTGAAGTTCTTAGGGTTTCCACTTTAATCATTAAGTAGAACAACTAAAAAGTATTCATCATCTTAACACAGGTCTTTCAAAAGCATTCGAGGTTCCCAGAAAATATTTTTTAAACATTCTTTAAAAAATCTCATGCAGGCAATCTTGTCTGTTCTATGAATTTCCTATGCTCACCATTTCTTTGTAAGCAGGACTAACTAAAGCAAACCCCACTGGCAGTGAATACCCACTGAGCCACTTTACAAAGTCACTCACTTAAGCCAATTATTCCAGCCATACTAGAGTGTGCATATTAGTCCATTTCTTTTCCATTTTCTTTTACTTTCACACTTTCAATAAACGATACAATCCTGGGTCTATCAAGTGACCCAAATTCATGCCATTTTCACCATGCTACCCTGCTTTCCAAAAGGAATGAATTTCTAATAGTAAAACTGTGGCTACTCGACACGCCTGTGGGGTGAGATGGGGGTGAAAGTTCTGGGGTGTGCTGATAGCACACTATCAGAAGGGAAGGCTGGCTGGCTGCGGCGGGCATGGGGTGAATCCTTGGAACACAGCCAAAGCTGAACAGGATGGCATGTTCTATCAGGGCTAATTCAAGGCCCATCCCTGAACTGCAAAGTGACCTTGAGGTCAAATCACCTCTTTTCATCTCAGCTTTTATCAGCTAAAAATGGGAACAAACGTGAGCAGGTATAGCTCAGTGGTTTAGCACCTGCTCTGCATATACAAGGTCACAGGTTCGATCCCCGGCACCTCCTTTAAAAAAAAAAAGGGAACAATCTATTTGGGAGTTGGCACACGCCTGACACCTAGAAGAAGTGTTCATGGAGAAAGCTGCCGTCTCCCGTGATGGAGCCCAGCAGGAAGGAGGGCGGCACGCCTTGACGCATAGGGCCCTTCCCATGCTACACGTGGAGACTAACGTGCCAGAGACTAATGGTGTTCAGAAAGGAAACCTTCCATTGGAGCCAAGAATTTTGCTAATGACCTTGATAATGTCTGGTTAAAAACTCTGAATTAACTCTGGCAGTCCAATTTTTAATCTTCAAAATATTCCTGAAAACCCACCCCTTTCCATTATGTATTACAAATCTACAATTATCCGTGCTTCCTTTCTGGTTTGTCCTACATTTTAAAAGCATTTACTATTCTATTAAAGGGGGGGGGGTCTTCTCTCAACATCATCTTATTATTATAAACTTCCACAACGATGTCATCACCATCATTACCAGCAGGATTTCAGCAGCTACTTGTTACACTATAATTTCTAGAAGAAAATCTCTGGTGTAGAAACAAAATAGCCAAAATAAGATAAAGAATTACAACTCTATTATAACTAGAGCTAGAACAGTAGAAGTTAAAAGTCTGAAAGTTCCAGTATTTCATTTTTAAGACCATGTTCACCAGTGCCATTAGTATACAGTTACTTATAAAGGCAGCTATCGTGAGCATATTTTGCTTCTGACCCCAGCTTGCTCTTTCTCTTGGTACTTTCCAATAACTAGTACTGTAAAGCTTTGAACGACCACCGTACTGTAACGACCCACCTACCAGTACTCCTGCTGGTCAGGTCCTGGGTTTTAATTCTGACTTCCCCCATTTAATAGCAGCGTAATCTTGAGCATGTTGCCAAGTTCTCTGTGCCTCAGTCTGGTCATCCAAAACAAATGGGGACAAAAACAGAGCCAACCCCTCAGTTACTGCGAGAATTAAATTGGGTAACTGATGTAAAGAGCCCCACAAAATGCTTGGTGTTCAATTACTGCCAAATGCATGATAGCATTGATAGATTTTGTACCTTACAAAAGTGAAAGCCAAAAATCAATGAGGATAGCTAATATTTAAATTTTACTGAAATTCTGCAATCCCCAGGTTTAAAAACCAGCAGCTCCTGCATCCTGTGGCAGCTGGGCCACATTTGCTTCTCTTTCTGCTGACATGCTCAAGTCTCATTATCCAGAAGTCACTTAGAAATGGCAGTCCACCTGACACATTCTCGGAGGGAATAAAAGTTTTCTCCATGACCCAAAGACTTGTTTTATGAGAATGTGGAACCAGGACAACAGATCCTAACTAATCAGTACTAATCACTGGGAGGTTTCTGAGGCTGGCGCAGCTGAGATTTTATTAGTAAACAAGCCTCATGAAAGGAAAAGTAAAGCCAATGCATTACCCAAATTACTTTCTTAATCCATCTTAATAAATGTTGTTTAATTCTGTTGATTCATGATCATTCCTCATACCATACTAAGTGAATTTCATCCAATTAATCTAATTTCAGAAATTAAAAAACCTAATTTCAGGCTCTACTACGTTTTACCCATTTAGTTCATTTTGGCTCATGGAAATCTACCTCAAGATCCTACATGAAGCCAAAAGCAAACCACATGGAAATTTACAATACCATTTTTTTGCTGCAACAGTTTAACACAGCAGTGACTGACCTCAGAGAAGAATCAAATCAAGATTCCCAATATGTCTTTTGAATAGTAGCTCAATATAAACTCAGCCAATGGTGACAACGACATACTATACTTAACGACTGCAGAGACAGGGTTCAGCTACGAAGAGGCAGTGCACACAAAAAGAAAAGGTCCCAATGATACAACCCTAAAACCCCAACCAGAACCACTGAAGACGGACCACATCCAAAAGCCCATGGGGGACACAAAAAGGCATGCGATCACTGCAGCACTTAGGGAGATGAAGGACTCAGTAGGGACTTATGGTAACTGTTCACACCAATATTTACTGGTCAAAGGAATAAGCTAAGTATCTGGGGTGTGGCTAGGGGTTAAACTGTGTACCCCAAAAGATCTGTTGAGCTCTTCACCCCCAGGGCCTCAGAATGTGCTCTTATTTGGAAATAGCATTACAGATGGACTTAAGCAAGTTAAAATGAGCTCATGCTGGAGTTGGGTTTGCCCCTAATCCAAAAAGGCTGGCAGCCCTGTAAGAGGGGGAGAGGAGGCACGGCCAGAGGAGGGGAGAAGGCACATGACGAGTGAGGCAGAGAGTGGCAAGGATTGCCAGCCAGAAGCCAGGACAGAGCAGGGAACAGATCCTTCCCCAGAGACTTCAGAGGGAGTGTGGTCCTGCCAACACCTTGATTTTGGACTTGTAGCCTCCACAACTGTGAGACAATAAATTCCTGCTGTTTTAAGCCAGCAGTTTGTGGTACTTTTTTACAAGAGCTCTAGGAAACTAAGATGCAAAGATGAGGAAAGCAGGCTCCAGCCCTCAAAGAGCCTACGCCTACCACTGATCATCTGGCCATCCACAGGGCACACACCAAGGTCTGTGATATGCTGGAGACAGGAGAGATCACTTTTGGCTGGAATTATGAGGGATTAGAGATGGGATTTGAGCAGAGTATTGAGGAAGGCCAACCCTGAACGTGTCTGGAGGTTGGTAAGTTAACCAGTTTGGAAGAGAGGATTCCCAAAAGCCCTCTGAAACACTCTTTATGTACATTAAGGTTTGTAAAATATTTTAAATCTAGGAGAAATCATAACCAACTTGGGGATAATAAATATGGATTAAGCTACGTCATAATATTAAGTAATACATCACTCTTAATTTTTATCACATGCAAGGGTCCCATGCTCTAGAAAACAAAACTTTTGTCTTCATTCCTACCGCCCTTTCAACCTATATCCTTCCACAGCCCTGTCTCTACAGGCTTCCTCTCTCCTTCTTGGCAACATGGTACAATCTCACGTCCATAATGGCCACTTGGACATAGTTTACTCTCAAAGCTATGGCTCTGACCTTTCTACCAAATGCCAGCTCCAAAATGAACTTTTCATTTCTCCCAAATCTGGTCTTTTCCTGGCATTTTTCTATTTGTTACCATTATTCATCCAGTACCTTAGATGTGAAAACCCGTTTACCTCCCCTCAGTCAACTGGTCACCAAAATTCGAATTCTGTCTTTGAAATTTCTCTAGCATTCATTCATCCTCTCTACTCCAGCTTCATTCCCCTGGGGTCCAGGCCTCCTCTGCATCCTCTCTGGATCTCAACTGCTCTGCTCCGATCCATAATGACACTGCCAGATTAAGCTTTGAAATGCACAGCTTCATGCCCAGGTCATCCCCAGCCCCCAAACCATCAAAGGCTTCCTGCCAAATAAATCCCAATGCCTCCTTCCTGGATTCCATGATCTGGACCCAACCACCTTTCAAGTCCTTGTTCTTGCCCCTCTCACTCACACACTCCACGCTCTAGTCATAAAACATCCTCTGCTGTCCACAAGGCCAGCTCCACCCTCCCCTACCACCATGCTGTTAGTAATCTGGGTCCCACACCGAGAGGGCATTTCCACCACCCCCGTGTCCAGATGATTACCATCTAGCCTTCAAGGATCCTTCCACGACTTCAGTGAGGCCACTCTAAATCCTCTAACAGGAAGAAATCTTTCCCCCTCTGAAGTCCAATACAACTTCATCCAACACTACCTGGCATTTGAGTTCTTGTGCATATGTGTTTTCTCTCCTACAAGAGACAATCTGCTAAAGCAGCATCTCTGTACAAAAACCAACATGTTAATCTAGTACCTCCTTACAGAGAAGCATTATGCCAAGAGTTACAGAAGACACAAAAGAGCCTCAGCTGACAAGCTTACTTGGGAAAACGTTATGTTCAACCCATACAAAAATAAGGCAATAATACCAATAACTGTTTTTAATCATCACATACAAATATTAGCCGAAGTCAAGAAAACAAAGGGGATCTCAGAGAAAGCGGGTATTGGTGACAGAATAACATACTGCAGTGGTTTATAGCACAAACTCTGGAGCCATCTGTGGCTGGGTTCAAATCCCAGCTCTGGCACTTACTCGCTCTGTGGCCTCATGTAAGTCATTTAACCTCCCTGTGTCTCAATTTCCTCATTTGTAAAAGAGAGATATTAATAGTACCTTCCCCACAGGATTTTGTGAAGCTTAAATAAAGTTATCGTATGCAAAACACATGGCACATAATCAGAGCCATTTATGTATTAGCCATTCTTGTTCCTGTGATTGTGAAAATGTTTAAAATGGGGATGGAAACCACTAGAATCAGATATTTGGTAGTTAAAATGCCTGGCAGGATTTTTACTGGAAAGAGAGACTACCGCTTTATAATCATCAATCCAGATTTGCTACATCTCCTGACAGATTCTTTGATTGACTGACAGGTGGGGTAAAATGTACTAGGGGTGGCTCCTTGTACAATGGATTGATGCCTGTGCAAACAAGCAGGGACACAGACCACCACAAACAATAAGCTTTCAGCCACCGAAGGGCTCATCCACAAGCAGCCACTGTCTCCCCAATACCTCCACCATTGTCACCCAGGCGGGTGCCAAATGGTCAGTGGCTCTGTGAAGACACAGTCACAAATACAATTAATTGCTGCAAAAGAAGTCTAGAACTATGGGCTGAATTTAGTCTAAAAAGCAAGCTTGTGGGTTCAGCTTTTTAAAGGGCACTCATCCGCAGCACGCAACTGGACTCAGCATATATGAGTCCGAGTCAAAGGCCATCATATCATACGGTGATTTATTAACGGTGTGGGGAACAGCTGGGACTGCAGGGTATCAACATCTGCTACTTCTTCCCCCAAATGTTCAATGCATTAAACATAAATTGCCACAAACATCTCAGTCTGAGCTTGGGTTACAGAGCACATCGACGTACACAGTGAAATGAGAACTGCTGGTACACCTGACATTTTATTACTTTTTACTAAAATTATTTATAGCTCAAAGCTGCTCATTATTCACCTATCAACATTATTAGAATGGTAGGAAAAACAAATTCACATTTTATCCTCATCTTATTTTCTGATCAAATACAGAAATTATAAGAATTATAGCAAGAAGACTGAGGCTACATAAGAATACACATAAAAAGCTCTCTCCTTTTCATTGGTTGGAATCCCTATTTTTACACACTACCTTGAATATGGGCACTGGGCTGCACCAAGGTCTCTTTATCCCAAGGGTTAGGGAAGGTTAGGCAGGGTAAGCTGACTACCAAAATAAACATCCCCAAATCCCCGTGGCCTAAGGCACTACTGCAAAAAATGCTCTAGTAGAATAGTTGTCACCTGGGGGCGATTTGGCTCCCCAGGGAACAGGGGGCAATGTCTGGAGTCATAACCACGGCTACTGGCATCTAGGCAATGGATGCTACTAAAATCCTAGAGAGCACAAGCCAGGCCCCCAATAACAAAGAATTATCTGGCCCCCAATGTCAGCAATGCGGAGGTTTTGGTGAACATCTATCAGTCTCTGCCACAATCACATAAGGTGTCAAAGCTCCGGTCTACCACCATTTTCCCACTAATCTACACTTGGATCAGCCCCCCCCCCCAAACCATATTGCCATAGTTTGTTCATTCATTTGCTTGCTCATTCATCCATTAATTCATCCAAATGCCTGAACAAGAGATTTCCCTACAGTCAGAGAATTCACAATAGAGCAGGGGAGACAACCATATACAGAATTTTAACACACATGGGTGAGTGGGCTTATAAAGACCAAATAGGAAGAAGCTTAATTTTGCCTGAGGGAGTTGGGGAAGGCTCCACAGAGAAGGTAAAATGGAAAGGAGGTCTTGAAGGAAGCACTTGTCATCAAGATGTTGTGGGTCTGTTCTTTTTTTTCTCCTGGGGTGGTAGGAGGCAAGGGGAGGGAGTAAAGGTGTTCCTCGAAAAGAGAACTGCACACACGAAGGAATGGAAATATGAAAGCATGGTCTATTCCACTTTCAGGTGTGGGGAAGAGTAACTGAGGGAGAAGGGATTAAACATGATTTTTGTTCAAGCATAGTTTATTTTAGTAGGGCATTCATGGAAAGCCATAAACTCCCAGCATCTGATGGATTCTCACTTGCAAGTGCCTACACTGGCTTTCAGTCAAGAAACTCTTCAAGAAATAATTCATATCACCAGACTTCACTGAAACCTGCATTAGCACAGGGCAAAGCTTCCACCCTGGACTCGGGTAGTACCCTGAAATCTCACGGCAAAATTCCCAAATAGAACTTGTCACCAACTCTTTCAAACAATGCTGCCTCAAAGTCAACATCAAATGGATTCCGGCAAATAGTTGACCCATATCGTCCATCTTTGTTCTCTGAGACAAGGCAGTTAGAAGTCACATGTCTTCCGTAAATTATGTTATATTCAACTAGTTAAAAAAAAAAGAAGAAAGTTTCACTTCTTCCAATCCGTAATCCCACGTGTGAGTGTGGCTCGCACCCTACAGCCGAGCACAGACTCAGAGCTGGACTGTCCGGGTTTCTATCCGACTGTGGCAGAAACTCTGTGTGCCCTCACCTTCCCAGGTGCCACCGCCTCCCCAGGTGACAAGCCATAACCTTCCCAGGCGCCACCTCCTCCCCAGGTGACAAGCCATAAACTTCCCAGGCGCCACCACCTTCCCAGGTGATGAGCCCTCACCTTCCCAGGTGCCACCGCCTCTCCAGGTGACAAGCCATAACCTTCCCAGGCGCCACCACCTCCCCAGGTAACGAGCCCTCACCTTCCCAGGTGCCATCGCCTCCCCAGGTGATAAGCCATAACCTTCCCAGGTACACCACCTGCCCAAGTGACAAGCCATAACCTTCCCAGGCGCCACTGCCTCCCCAGGTGACGAGCCCTCACCTTCCCAGGTGCCACCGCCTCCCCAGATGACAACGCCTGGGACACATCTATTATCTTTGTACTGTAGTTATCTCCCCCTCCCCCAAATTGTCTTTCAGCTGTGATGAAACACTATGGTTTGGGAAGAAAAATATCTGCTAAATGCCTATGCCATTTTGTAGCACATTATTAATAACCACTCCAGCTTGCTTTGGGCAAGATGCTTTTCATTAAGGAGCCAAAATCACCACATAAACAACAGTTGTTCTTGATTTTGAGGCTAAAAGTGAACGTAAAAAATACCACAGGCTAACACAATTAGTTACCCCTTTTCTTCCCTTTACTCACTCTTCCTCCCTCAAACCGTCGTCTCTCTCCACTTTTCTTGTTTTCACTGTGATTGGCTTTGGGACAACAGAGCGTATTTAGCTATTAAATATTCTGGATTATATCGAACGATACCAGTCACGAGGCACGAAACAGCCTCATAAAAGGAAGAAACTTGTGTCTTTACAAGTCAGAAGGTCAAGGCAGAAGTGAAAACGAGGGGCGCAGAGCCCAGAGCTCAGGGGAGGGTCAGCCTGTCAGAACGGCTTCCTCCAGACGGCAGGCAAACCACCCATCTCCAGGGTTTTCGTCTAAGTGAAGCCACATCCCCTCACCTTTACCGAGAGTCCCACCACCAGAATCTAAAGGTGCTGCCTGACGCGATAGTAAAAGGCACGGAGTAAGGTGAAAACTGAGGCAACGGGAAGAACTAGGCTGAATCCATTTCAACTTGAAAGTTGATTCTCACTGCTACTCCTACTCTTAAGCCATTCTGAATTGTCTAGATACCACCCCTTTTTCAATTTCCATGGCAGGAAATGACACCAAGGGGACATTATTTCTCAGGAACACAAAAGACAGGGGTTTGGTGTCTCCCTGGACAGGCTTCACAAATAAGGTGAAACAAGTTTGGGGTAAAGTGTGACACATTCTTTTTTCCATCTTAGTAAAGATATTTTTCTTGTAGGGAAGTAAGACTGTCTTGATACGCATTCTCAAATATCTTATTTATTATTTTGTTATAAACCCCCAAGGATGTATAAATTATTAATTTTTAAAAGATCCAACTCCACTGTTGGGGAAAAGAAAAAAAAAAAGACATGAACTACTGACTGCAGAGAAAACAAACTCTTTGAACAAAAATGTACCACTTTGTGTGTAGAAAAAAGGCAATTTATTAAATGAATTGTTTACCTAAAAGATTACCCTTCTATAGACATATAGGAAATAGGAAAGCTATTTATCTTTTCCTTAGGTGAACTGATAGTGAAGAAGTCTGGCTTAATCAGGAACGTAAGTGAATATGATATCCTGACACATGTAACAATTACCTGGGAATCTGACTGAAAGGGAGACACAGACACCTGGCGATTGCCTTCAGGTGCTATATGCATGGGCTTTACAGAACCGGCAATTTGCTGCAGACCCACCCTGCACCAACCTAACATTCCTAGATAACAGTTACACCTCCCAAGGAGAAGCAGTGCACAAAGGGTTATCATTTGGAACATTAGCCAAAGGCTAGAAGAATCTATGGCTTATCTAAGGGCCTTAGAGCTTCCATCAATTCCATGTTTTAGATATTGAGGTTCCAAGAGAGGGAAAGCAGGTGAAACAGGAGCCCAGGACCCAGAAATCTCCACACTGTAGAGGGTGGCACCAGGCCTGGTTCTCTTCCCAACCCCCATTTTGTATTATCAGACTTATCACTAATCCTCTGGAATCTTCGGGAGGAAAGCATGGGTGCTGTATGCACACAGGCATCCCTCCACACAGCCTACACTACGGTAAGGCTTTACAACATGGGCATATTCCAAAAGCATCAGAGCTGTGAACAAAAAACAAAGCAACTAATCGCTAGTGGCGGGTGGTTCCACCAAGAAGGAAAAAAAAAAACAGTCAAGAAGGGTTCATACATAAATACACTCCAGCAATCAGTGCAACAAGGAGCCCAGAGGGTAAGTCCACGCATTTTCAAATTAGCTGTCAAAGGGCCTGAGAGACCAAGGCACAGATTCGTTCAAGTTCTAGAATGATCACTAACCCAGCCTGAACTGGAACCAGGTCCCACCACTGTTTACGGGGAATTAGAAAAAGATCCTGTTCCCAGAAGCAGCTTGGTCAATAAAAGGATTGCTACAGCCAAGCTGCCTTCTCCTGTTCTCTCCTGCCTCCTCTCTCAGGATGGCTGTGTCTCTAACCTTGTTAAACGCCAACAAAGCCTGCTTCAGGGTACCCAACAAAGCTCAGGCAGGGACAGGACCCCTAAGTGGGGTGATGGACTTGGCTTGGTTTGTCTGGGATTGTTCTGGTTTTAAAACCCAAAGTCTCACAGTTCCAGTGTCCTCTCAATCCTGGGCAAACTGGGCCAGTTGTTCCCCCTACCTCCCCCCACCCCCACCCCCCAGGAACCAGACTCTAGGAAAGGGAGCTCCACTGCAGGATGTCCTCTTGCTTTGCTTGGGAAGAGTGAGGCCAAAGAAGCAAGGAGTCTGGTACCGGCTAAGGAGGGCTCAGGTTGCCTGTGGGCTATCTCAGAACCTCTCAGGCTCCTTTCCCCTAGCTTCCTCTGAGAAGGACTGTATCTTTAAACTCCACACCATGTAAGCAAAGCTTCACAAGGACTTTCCAATGACAAGTGCCCAATTACAAGAACATACCAAGAAATCCTCGTGTAAATGCCAGAGGCTACAGTTATTAAGAAGTGGTTATCTCTTTGCTAGCTTAAGAGGTTCTTCGGGTAGACCATGCCTACTCATCCTTATATTTTCAGAACCCAGCACAAAGACTGGTAGATGGCCATGCTGAATAAGATGGACGCTGATAATAGCTGACACTTATTTAGTGTTTACAAGGTGTAGGGCAACATGCTAAGCACTTCATATACACTTATCTCACATTATTCTTACAATAATTCAATGAGGTTGATTCTCCCCCATTTTACCAATGAAGAAACCAAGGCCCCATCATACCTTATTTACTCAAGGTAATATGACAAGGCTGAGATGTGAATACAAGTCCATCTCACCTGTGTTTTTAACCACTCAACTTAGGGCCAAGGAATGTGGCAAACATGGTGTCAGGTCAGAAATTGAGAGAAGAGTATCAAACACATTTCTTTGATTCTCTCCCCTTTTACCATTGCCATCGCACAAAAAAGCAGACCACCAAATTAAGTATGAATTAAATGCATACACCCTTCATTAGAATATAAACTATGGCAAGGTGGGGGTTTTTATAAGAATGGTCTGGCATACAGTAGGCACTCAACATTTGTTGAATGAATTTAATAAGCCCAATTTTTATCAAATATGTGGTTGAATTCATTGATGCCCAGTGTTTCAAATGCTACTTTACCCACCACCACAGGTAAATAGAAGGATTCCTTATTCTTTCCTCCCATTTCTGAGGTATCAGTGGGATGGAGCAGGAGTGAACAGAGAGGTACTCACCCCAGTTGAGGGGGGCTCTCTGCCTGCATGGTGGGATTAGCCATCACTCACGTAAAAGGCCAGTAATCCCTATGCCTCGTGCAACAAAGGGGCAAGTTCTCCAAACAGGGTACAGAGATTTACCTACGTGCTCTCCAACCACTTTTAATATATTAATAACCTGTGAAGAAGCAATGCGGAAACCCACCCCAGAGCAGTACAACCGCAAAAGAATATCACACCAAATACTTGCTTGTTTTTGAGCCAATTATCTCAGCTTCATTCACTACCGTTCAAAATGAGAACGTTATTTTAATGTTAATGTGCTCCTGGCCATTCTCTCCAAGCAGCTGAACACATTTCCTTCTTTCATAATAGCACTATCCATAATGATCAAGCGTTCCGAGTGTGCAAGAGGAGTCTCTATCATGTGAATGAGAATTCCGAAATCAAAAGAAGTGAGGTAAAACAGATGTCTGCCACCAAGGCATTTTTGGGCATGAGTTAATTATAAAGGGAGATGCCGTAGCCAATTATGGACTATTGTTACACGGTCCTGTCAGGTACAGGCAACACAGCCCTGCTCCTCCAGGTTGTGGGGTGCCGGAGGGGTAGGTGTCAAGTCCTAATGCTGCTTGCTCCATGCCACCAATGGGAGCTTTTGGGTTTACTTTTTTATTTTAGAAGCATGTGGCAAGCAGAAATTGAAAAACTGAAAGACTGTCAATGGCAACTCATTTTGTTAGAATGATGACCCTTGATGAGAAGGGTGGTTCACCTCTTGACCGCTGGTACATACACACTGCAGCCTGGGCAACTCTAATTTTATTCAACATTTTTATTATTGCAACAATAATAACCATTATTAACGTAAGCAGGAGAAGGTCCTAAGAATGAGCTTCTCTCTTCTAAATTTCCTTTAAGAATACAGGCCCAAAGCATCTATAATTCCTTTATCATGGTAGGTCAGAATCATTTCTGTGTTGTCAAGGATTCATCAATGATTGTTAACTGGACCCTTACTTTTTACCAACATGGTGGGGAATAGAGAATCATGTCAATCCTCATCCAGTCCTCATCTTTACAGAGCTTGCAAGAGAAAGAAATACTGCAGGTCTCATTCACTGCATCTGCCAGACCACAGGCCCCTTGGAGAGAACTGCATCCCCCAAATCCTCTCCCCCAGGTGAGCAGGTCCACATTAAGCACCTGACTGGAGGATCCCATCCACTGGGACTCCAGTGGTATGTGGCTTGATGACAAAAGACATCTCGGGATGCCATTATACCTCCTTTTATGTTAACTTGACTGACTGGGTTTCTGTTCGCAATCAAACAGAAAAAGGCCCTTCTGGCTCGGGCGACAATACAAGACAATCCACGATAAGTGCCCTTTCTCAAATGAATGAATGAATGAATGTTGAATGCAATGAGAAATGGAGGCAATTTTTCCAGACAACTGTGGAGGACTGAGAGACTGCTAAAGGCTAAAGTTTTAGAAGAGGTGTTTGTGCACGGGGGAGGGGGGGTGACAGTCTAGGCCAGAGAATGTGCTAGAACTAACAAAGAGACTATGAGAAACATTTGGGAGAACGATGGGTGAACTATCTCAGCTAATAGGACAGTTTGAAGTTCTTTTATGAATCCCAACAAGAGAAAGATGATGTCTTTGAAGTAATCTATTCCTGTGAGACCCTTCTGACTGGCCTACGTCAGTGAGGCGTGACTCAGGCTGAGTCTCCACCCTCTTACTGGAGCTGATATAAATGGAGGCACACACAGAAAGGGAGCTGCCATATTACACTGATCCTGCCACGTGAGAGAGCACTGCAGGAAAAGAGAGAAGCCCCGAGAGGCAGAGAGAGGTCCCGGAGTCTGGAACCAGCAGAGCAAAGAGGCACAGGAAGAGGCCCCGGAGGGGCTACACTCACAGAGCAGCTAAAGAGGAGATGAGCTGTATACCTGATAGCCCACAGCTGAACTCAAAGAAAGCAGGGCAGCCGAGACTGAGAGAGGAGGTCCAGAAAGAGACAAGCCCTATGCCTGGTTGCCCATAGCTGAGCTCCAGGAGATGGTAGAATCTGGAGGGAAGGCAAAGACCTTGGCAGGATTGGCAGCCATCTTGCTTCCCGTGTGGCAGGACCCCGAGAAGGCATCTCCGCTGCTGCCTTGATTTGGACATTTCACAGCCTCAGAACTGTAAGCTTTTATCCTAAATAAAATACCCATTATTAAAGCCAACCCATTTCTGGTACTTTGCGTTGGCAGCCCTTTGGCAAACTCAGACAGCTAACATGCTGTTTTAAGGTCAGGCAGAGCAAAAGTCAAGGTTGGAAAGAAAGGAACAAGCTGGGGAAAACTTTAAAGACTGAAGAATATGAAGTTCATCCCACAAAAAACAGGAGCCACTGAAGGTTATCAAGCAAGGGAATGAACGATTAAAACAGCCTACTGTCCTGAGTGACAGGATTTTGTAATATGGCCTGGGGCTGGGCAAGCCAGGAGGTGAGGGTGGCCACTCAGCCCAGTGGGAATAAGGTTCTGAGCTAGGACAGGGTAGTAGGGAGGGCAATGAAGGGAAACGTGGGAACTATCACCATCACTGGGGAGGGACTGTTAACCTGCTAAGAAGCCGAATATATTGATAATGATTCTCCCTAGTTCCAACGTATCTATCAAAACTCAAGTCTTGCAGAAGCTCAGTGAGGAGTGCAGTAAGTATAATTTTATGGATTTTTAATGGGAATTGGGACAGAAAAGTTGCATTTGGTTGGCAGGTGGGAATGAGTGGGAGGAAAATGAAAATTCAAGCCCAGACAGAACACAGCATTTGGAGATTCCACGTCACCCTAACCTTGACCCTCTCAATGGCAAGTCTACATTGGATCAGTCCCTTCTCTGCATGAAGGTCTGATACCCTGGGAAGCCTAAGTTTTACCATGCAAGCTGTTTGTGGTAAGTGTTAGCTATGCAGGAATTAATAAATGAAGCAGTAAATAAGGCATCTTTTTCTACTCATCGCTTCCACTCCCAAGATTGTAGGCAACAGATCACAAGCAGTCCCTCAGCCCCCAAATTCCAGGCCTGGAGAACCGCCCTCCCCCCCCCACCGCCAGGCAATGCAGGTCACTGATACATAACAACCCTCTCCAGATCTTAAATGACAGTAGGTCAGCGGAAAAGAGAAAGTCCTCAAACATAAAACAAGTACTTATTTTATCCACATTCTGATTTCCATCATTGAGGCAGACTGCTAGAGCAACAGTGTAACTCACAAAGCTATAGGGCACAGAGCGGGAAAATCGCCTTCCTATTTTTTCAGTTTCCCTGACACTGCAAGGGGCAGTGCCAGAAACCACAGCCACTCCACAAGTGTCCTCCACCTGGAGAGCCAGCTTTGTCATGACAGTAAAGTAGGAGGGACTCAGAGGCCAAACAAAATACTGAAATGTATTTTGGAGCCTCCCAAATATATTTCAAGACTAAGCCCCTCAGGGCTTAATTTTCCCTCCCTCCAGCTCAGTCTGGTGCCTTGCCCTCAGTGTCAGCCAACCCCAGGCATCTAGAATTCATTCTTCTCAACTGAGCTATATCTGGTTCGCCCCACTGGTTTCCCAGCTGCTTACCTCCCAATTCAGAACCCCTTTGCGGGCAATATCTTGTCACTCAAGTGCAGCTGGACCAGAGGTGGCTTTCACCTTCTTAGGCCCATACTGATGGATCCTCAGCTGCTGTGACTTGGGGGCTACCACAGTCTATTAGCCAAATTACTTTTCTCTAAATATAGATAGCTGTCTTCATAAAAATTGACTTCCTCAAGGTGACTATTGAGCCAGAAGCAAAACTGTTGTTAAATTTCATGCTTATGCTCAAAGTACTCAGCAAATCCTAAAACTTCCAATCTGGGCATGTATGTCTTACAAAGTGAACCAAGCTACTTGAGCGACCAGCACTTCCCAAAGCAAAATCCCTCTAGTAGCTACCAGCTGCTTAATCCACAGTCCCTGCAAAGCCTATTACCATGGCGCCCGTAGGCAGAGGGTGGCAAGAAAGGCTTTAAAACTCTGGTGGCTCATGGAGGCACGGATGCCCCAACTCTGGGTATTCTATCAGTCCCGTGGCCAGGAAAACTCCTCTATCAGTTGCCTTATCTAAACAGTGAAGTAACCAGAGAATGACCCAACACTGTCCTGTCCCCTCTGAATCTTGACTGTTTTCTTGTAGTCACTGCTGCTGAGAGCATCTCCTGGGTGACACCAGCTCCAGTCCATTCTAGTTCTCTCCTGGCCTGTTGCAAACTAACTCAGGAAGACTAAGACGAAGAGGCAGACGGTAAGAAAGAGTCTGTAAGTAACACCTATTACATGGTACGAAGCACAAAACCTTCTACAATCAGCCCTGGAAACATCTACTGGCTTATCACTTTAGAGTAAATGCGTACTCAAAACACATAAAAAGACAGAGAATTAGTTTTTTATTTGGTGACCGGCGTACAATTATATTAATAAATAGAAAACCAACATACTAGTAAATAAAAGGTTGGCGTAAGATGATTCTTTAAGATATTTATCCTTCATTCAAAAAATAACCTCTGCAGCACCTACTCCCTATGAAGCCCTGAGCTAGGCCCTGTGGGAATACATTTCATCAGCTCACCTGGGCCACATCACTTGGGGAACTCACCGGTGCTGCTCAGCCATACCTAGTTCTCCCCTTTTCAGCACAAGAAATATTGAATTTGCGGCTGAATGGGGTCATATGACAAGTTCAGGCCAAAGCCAAGTATGTCACTTCTGGGCCGGATCATGTAATTGCTAGATTCCTTTCCAGTGCTGCAGGGATCTCGTAAACACATGTTGGGATCAAGCCTCCATCAGTTTGGGTCCTTGAGTAACTACACTGAGAAGGGCCCACCTGCCCACCATGAGGGACACGCAGCAGGGGAAAGAAACAAATTACATTCAGTCACTGAGATTTGGAGGTTATTTATTACTGCAGCAGCATAACCTAACCTGTGTTGCTGATACATCGCTACTTAAAAAAAAGAGAGAGAGAAACCTGCAAAAGAAACCCGCCCACTCTGTTTTCTAAGTCAGATAAAAAAGTAAAGCAGAAATTGTTGCACAGTTCAAGTGCAGCAAGGACTGAACAATACCTTGAAATAGGACAGACACATTCAAACAACTCCGAGGGACAGGGAATGAAAACCGAATGGCCTCTCCACGGTGGTGGAGCCTAAGCATTCACGTGGAATTCAGCTTAAGCCTCAGCTACAGAGCTTAAGCACTAAGAAAACGTCATCTTCTGACAACAGGCCCGCAGAGGAGTGAGCTCCCCGATGAAAGAGGCATTCGAGTCGAGGCTGGATGCCCCTAGACGGCAGGGACACCTCTTCCTCCGCAGAGGTCCAATACCACTCTTTGTTCCTCTCTCTCTAGCTTCCACGAACTTACTTAGAGTCAGGTCCTTCACTGTCAGCTCCCTGAAGGCAGTTCATATCTGTGTCTCCACCCCCTACCCCTTGGCACCTATCACAGAGCCCGTTATCTATCAGGGACCCGGTAAGCACCTGCTGAATGCTTCCATGAACAGTGTAGAGAGGACTGAGGCTAAGGTCGTGCCACATAACCTCTAGGGCTCCTCCAACCTGACGCTAACACACAGGAGCCGCCCTCTGGGGTGGGCAGTGTCTTCTTTAAAAATAAAAATTAAACACAACACAAGGCTTTATTAGGATTTCTTACAGGACCCAATTTAAACCACGAGGAGCACTGTGGCTGGCTGCGCTTGCTGTGCACTTACATGTGCAGGCGGCTGTTTTCCCATGTAGACTTTTGTATGTGAGGTATTTATTTTTTCTATTAAAAAACTACACCCTTTGTTTCTATTGCATTGTTACACTCCCTATTATCTGTCACGTGGCTTTTCTGCTCACAGCAAAGGAGCTCACACCCAGCATTACTGCCGACACGAAAAATTACTTATCCGAATACCTCTACCCTAGCACCGTATGACTAATCGGATCTTTCCAAAGCATCGGGCTTTGTTTCAGCTGGGACTAGGCAACTTACCTGCTTCTCCCAGTGATTGCTGAGTGCTGACTAGAAGGATAAATGCTAGTGTCACTTATGTTTTCTAAAGTCACCTTTCAAAACAAAGGCACCCTAGAAGTGAATGACAAACCTTTCAAGTTTTTTTTTTTTTAACTTTATTTTTCAAGGATTTGGAGCAGCAGAAAAAAAAAAAGAGGAGAGAATCTGCACAGATACGGTGATGCCTCTGCTGCAGAGGGAGAGAAAACACCAGCTGCTCGTGGTCCTCGCCACGCCGTCCCTGTCTTCATACAAGAGAACCCGAGGCCATTCTCAGGACCATCCTCGTTCCCTACTACCTGTGCAGGATGCACGGGACTCTGCCCTCTAGGAGGATTCTGCCCGTGCCACACGTCCTGGTAAGTCTGAAGGTTACACTGACAGTGAGCTCTATCAAGATAACCCCAGGTCTGGATAAACGGACATCAAAACAGAACTATCCTTGGAAAGGAAAGAACAGGCCAGAACTTCTGGAAGAGAACCAACTACCTAATGATAAAATACAGAATGAGAGCCTAATAGTTCATGGCTCTATAAATGGAAACTTAACTACAGCGCTTTCCTTGGTTCTTTCTGCTCCCTGACAGCCCTGCCTTCCACCTCCCAGTAACTTAACTGCCAATCTCTCTCCATATGGCAAACACTATCGCACTAAAGCGAGACGCGAGAGGCATGATTGCCTAAGAAGGTCACTACATTTGACCAAATGAGCCCTAAACGAGCACTGACCAAATGTATAATCAACCTTAAAATGCTACCTTCTCAACAGTCAATATTCCGCTTAGAGGCTGAAGCCAAAATATATTACTACAGATAAGGAAGCAGGCATGGATCCAAAACCCACATTCAGATTCAACTGCCTGTGTGCTGATTATTTCAAATTTCCCAACAAAGGAAACCAGCCAGAATGTCTGCAACCCCAAAAGCATTCTGCTCCCGGTGACTTCTTCACAAGAAAGGTTTCAGGTCATTTGCGATTTCTTTCTCCCAACCTGGAGTCTCAGCAGCCCCCACTGCACGCCGAGAGGAATGGTGTGCTGCAGGCGCCACGGAACAGCCCTGTGCAAACACTTTTTGCCCAAATGACCCAAAGACACCCAAGGCAGCTACCCAGATTTTTGGGGGTTACCTGAATCTGTCATTGAGTCCCTTTCACCCCCTTCTGCTGTGGTGCCATCAAGTGGAAATGGGACGCGTTTGGGAGGCAAGACTTTGACAAGCAGGAAGCACCGCACAATTGAGACTGAGCTTTGTTCAGCCTGCAGTGAAATACACGCAGTCAGGGTTAGACAGGCGCAGCGGAGAAGGAAACCAAAGCATCCTCGAGGGCCGGCAGTGGCTGGGTGGGCGTACTGGGGGAGGTGGAGGCGCAGGGCAGCCGAGGTGTGGGGGGCTGCCGGGCCGCGAGGGGGGCGTAACGGCTCCTACTCGTCCCTACGGTTTAACAACCATCTCCTCCCCTCCTCTGCAGTCTCCCCCGCCCCCCAGTTCTTCTCTGGTGGCAGAGCCTCTACTAGCAATGGCAATCCCTCAAAAAGAACGACAGCGAGAAGGTGGGGAATCACATCTGGGGGCAAATTTACACTAGCACGCCAGACGAGGAGACCCAGGCCAGCGGGGAGCGCCGGGCGCCCGGCCCCGGCCCACACAGCGGCGCTGCCCTCGCGGGCACGCTCCCCTCTGCCTGTGCCCCCAGCCCTGCACCTCGGCGAGTCACCATCACTGTCTGGCCGATTTCTCTACTCTTCCCCAAAACCGCACGAGCTTCTCCCAGCCCACGCCCACCCCAGGCCGGACGCGGGGCCCGCCGCTTCGCCAGCTTCCCCACGAGTGCAGCCGGCTTTGTCCTGCCGCCGCCCTCCCGGCAGCGAGCGCCCCGGGCGCGGGTGTCCGCAAAAAAGGACGCCCACCTCTGGCCCCCGACCCGCTCTCCCCCGGGAGGGGCCCCGGCGCTGCAGAGGGCCGCGCCAGGACAACTTCAGGGGTGCGGGAGGCGCGCCCCCCGGGGATCGGGGGCCGGCGAGAAGGAGCGGGCTGCGGGGTGGGGGCGCATCCGGGGCGCGCGCGGCGCGGGCACGCGGCGAGCTCCCTCGGACCGGAGCTCCAGGGGGCATCCGAGGACTCGCCGAGGCCGCCGACAGCGCCGCTCCGCCGGCGCCCGGAGGAACGCGACTCCAGGGACCCCCGCCCCGGCGCCCCGCGCCCCCCTGCCCGCCTCCCCCGCCGCCGCGCATCCCCACCCACCGCCAAAGGGGCCCCCATAAGCAGGCGGCAGCTCCCTTTCCCACCGCCCGGCCCCCGGGGGAGCCGCCTCGGGGCGCAGGCACCCCCTCGCGCCCCTCTCAGTGACCCCCACCCGGGAGGGAGCGGAGCAGCGAAACAAACCGAAACTCACTCGGCGTCCTCCGCAGCGGGCTCGGGCGCGCCCTACACCGGCGGCGGCGGCGGCGGCAGCATCGCGGGGCGCCCCCGGCGCCCGCCCCGTCCTCCGGCCTCGGGCTGCAGCGCGGCGCGGACAGCGCCCCCCACGCGCCCGCCGGCCCACGCGCTCGGGGTGGGACCCCGCCAGGCGCTCGGCTCCGAGCCGGAGCTTCTTGTGTCACCGCCGAGACCCGGGCGCCGTAGGGGGCGGGCGCGGGAGGCCGGGCTCAGCGCCCCGCGGCCCCGCCCCCCCCGGCGGCCCCGCCTCCCGCCCCCCCCTCCCCGCCGGCCGTCGGTCGGTCTGGAGGAGCAAACCTGGCCCGCGACGAGGAGTTGCCCCCGGCCTTGGCCCCAAGAGCCCCCCTCGGCCAGGACGTCGACGGGGGCCGCGCGGGCTGCGGCCAGGTGTGGAGCGAGGCCGCGCTCGGCGGAGGCGGGATGCGGCCGCGGCGGGAGGGCCCAGTCCTAGCTGCGGGCCGGGGGCCGGGCGAGGGAGGAGTTTGGACCGTCGGGTTTCCAGAAGCTGCCCTGGAGCCGCATCACGGCAAGCACTTTTTGGCTGCCCTTAAAGTTCACCGGGTCCAGCCAGGGCGGGGTCCTGCGTGGGTGGAGGTGAGGATGCGCCACCAGGGCGGGAATGGACTCGCCCACCTCGGGAGGAGGGGTGCGGGGAGGAGGGGAGCAGGCAAGTGCACGTCCTTCGCGGTTGCGTGGAAGTGCGGGCCACCGCGGCCTCAGAGCCCGCCCCATTCCCCATCTCAAAACCTAACCCCTATCTCGGGGACATGCCTATACTGTCGTGTGCCCTCAGAAAAGTCTGAAGAAATGATCTCGCCTCTTGAGTCAACTGCAAAAAAAAGAGAATGGAGGAGGAAAGTTGCTGGTAGAGGATGGTTTCCATGGCCTCTGGTGCCTTTTTAAGGATTTTTATGCAGAACGAAAACATAGCTCTGTTCTGTGGCTCTGGTAGGGTTAAGCCTGGCACAGTCCCGGGTTTCCAGGAAGAAGGATGGTCCCTAAGTCACCCAGTCTAGCCTGCGACCCCTCCCCCAGCTGCTGGAGTGGCGCTAGCTTCAGGTCCCATAGTCCCGGATCCGCAGGAAAGAACTCCAAGTCCCCCACCCCCAGAAGCTCATTGAAGCGCTTCTGCCAAGATAATCAGAAAAAAAGGAAACCCTGTGGATCTACAGGGTCTCTCTATGACCTACTGATATCCAAACTGTCCTCAGCTGCCCCACAAATAAAACCTATTGATGGTGTTTCCAAAAGTGCTGTCACTAAACATTTTCAGAAAATCGGTCCCTGGGAGGCAAAGATCCATGGCTGTCAGTGGTCCCAATAAGACATTGCCTCCTCTAGTCACCTGGCTCATCTTTGTCCCTTTGTTCTCCGAAGTTACATCCTTCTCTCCTGTACACCTCAGAGAACTGAAAGCCATATCAGAATTCTGTGCTTTTCAAAAGCCTAAGGTGATCTTGCAATAGAATATGTCACCAGGTTTTTAGTTTTTTTGAGAAGTTCATGAGAGCATGGAAAACTCTGGTATTGGCCAGGAGCTTTCAATGAAGGAGGTGAGTTACAGTGCCCCAAGATTTTACTAGGAAAGTTCATCCTGGAAATATGATCATGGAAAAGATGACCTCAAAGACTGCTTTGAAGAAGCTAATTTCAAGGATTAGGAATTATTCCATATATCTGAACTCTTTTCTCAGTTGCTTTCAAAACAGTTCTTTGGGGGATCCAAGCATGGTGTGAGGTCAACTCTTCCAAATGTGACCATCCATTTCCAGTGGCTGGTATTTTAATTCTCACGGCATCATGGGTGTTCTCCCTGCTGCCCTGCCTCACAAAGCTGTCACACACAGAAGGTTAGTAACTGGGGCAGACTGGGAGAGGCCAGTTCTAAAAACCAGGTGGGGGCCAGCACTGGGGCAAGCAGGAACAGTTTGAGTCAGGGAGGGACAGGCAACAGCAAGCAGAAACGGACTCTCCAGGGAGGCAGTTGCAGGAGCAGGGGGGGGACAGACCAAGCAGTGTTTCTGAGGGGAAGCAGCAGGCAGCAAGCTGTTCACGTGTGGGAGTGAGTGAGGATGGAGGCAGCAGCCCAGATCTTGAAGAACTAGGGTTATGGGATGGGGCCACAGCCCTGGGGAACAAGATAAAGATCCAGAGTCCTGAATTCATTCATGAAAACTCTTCATTGAGTCTGGACTAGTGCTGGGAACCTGGCCCTAGGCAAATGATAGAGAAGAAAACACCCAAATTACTGCCCTCACAGAACTGACATTCTAAGGGACGAAGCAGACAATAAACAAAATGATAAGTAAAATAAAGCATATGTTGGAGAGTGGCAAATGCTAAGGAGAAAAAATAAAACAGGGAAGGGGGTCATGAAATCTGTGTGTTGGGAAATTTCAGGTGAGCAGCCAAGGAGGGTCACCTTGAGTAGGTAAGGGCCTTTTGAGTATGAATAGAGAGAGCAAGCAACACCAATAAATAAGAAAGCATTCCGTTATCCCAAGTGGTTGCAAGAGGGGCACCTGTACTTAACCGCAGGCCAAGATCGAGATACTCATCCTGGGTCACAAGGTCAGTCAGACCACCAGTCCTCACTGATGCTGAGTCACCTGAAGCAGAATTGAAGCTGCTTAGATCAGGGCAGGGATGAGCTCTTATTCATCTTTGTGCCCACAGCATGGAGCAGAGGTACCCAGTAAATGTGTCTTGAGCTGAGCCCTTAAATCTCCAAGACCCTGCTTGAGGCTGAGGTAAATGTGATCCCTTAATCCCCCAGGCAGCCTCTGTCAGACATGACCGTTCCATAAGTGAATGTGACTCTCTCTTCCTGATTGTCCTCAGCTCCGTGCCCTCAGCACCTAACACTAAGAGGGAGGGAAGGGCTTGGGATAAGGAGACACGCAAACCCTGTTCAGCGCTGAAGACCCTGAACGATCTTAACCCAACCCAACAATGAAGATGTATTTTCTGTTTAACATGTTTGACATGCTAAAAGTGCACCTTGAAACCGAATTATGGCAAAGTTGCACAACTCAGTAAATCTACTAAAAAGCATTGAATTCTGCACTTAAAAGAAGTGGATTTTGTAGTGTGTAAATTACTCCTCAATAATATTGTTTTTGAAAATTGCCCTGGGATCCCACGTTTAGACAGCTCTCACATGCTGTCAGTGATAAGCCAAAGAGGAATATTTAACCAACACATTACCATCCTTCCTAAGAGATGTTTAAACCAAATTGATTTGCAAATTTTCTTTCCCTCATGTGATATTAACCATCTCAAAGTATCTATTGCTTCATAGTCTAAGATAGTTTACTAATAGTGATTGCTAAAGATAGTGCCACATTTCAAAACTGGCTTTTATTTTAGGGCACCACATAAATCAGTCCCAACAGACCTATTATTCTGGTAAATTGTTCTCAGTGGGAAGGGTACTATATTTGACCATGTCTAATGTTTGTTTCATCTATTTAGAACAAAGTACATATCCAAGGACAAAGAAGCCTCGTCTGGAACAAAATTCTTAAGTATTCTGAAAACCCTGTAGGATTTTAATTAGGACTGATAACCGGATTGCTTTTCTAACAGTGTGATGGGTTGAACGGAGCCGTCTCTATTTTTCTTTAAATCTCATCTTTGATGTGCCCAACAGACATCCCAAAACAGCTGGCTAGGGTTGCATGACCATAGGCAACATATTCAACACCCTAGAGGCTGGGCAGCCACCAATCAGTTTAGATGATAGTCATATACAAGCAGCATACCCGTTCTGGTGTGCCCTGGCTGGATGTCAGCTCTGACCATACTGCCAGATTCCTCTGGACACACTCCTCGGTTGCAGGAATCTGCTGTTTGCTTATCAAGTTTGTACGGTTTAAGGTTGAAGAGGAGCCTCACATCCATGAATAAATTGCTGGTTTCTTTGCTTTCAGTACAGCAGAGGGGAATCATTATAAACGGAACCCCATTCCTTGTACAATTGCCATGAGACCCTGTTCTCACCAGTCAGGGAAGGACTGGACAGTGTAGCTCCCCTCCCATCCCGCTGAACCTCCCTCCGTTGTGTGTCCTGCTCCCTCTCTCTCTAGGAGCACCCTTCCTTCTTATTCATCCAGACAGTTCCTCCTCTCCTCCCTGGGATATTCTTGGCTCCTCCCCTCATTTGACCAGAGCCTGTTGTTCCAATTGTCAAACAGGCAGTGGAATGGTACAATTTCAAGACAGGAGAAAAGGAACAAAAGAACGAGAAGGTTCCACCACCATTTTTGAAGGCTCAAATCTGGAATCCAGTGCCTTGCCCGGCAGGTCTACAGAAGCTGGCCAAAATCCCTTCACGATCCATTCTTCTGTACCCCATCCCTAGCCAGCACCTTACCCAAGACAATCTAGCAGCTTTGTCTCTGCCCCAGGTCCAGACCTGGCTTCACCCAACCCTTCTCCCGGCTGTCTCTACTCTCAGTCACTCCAGCCCTAATCATTCAAACTCAAAGGAACCAAACATGGATTTCTATTGCTTCCGAATCTAGAGGATCAAGTCAGGGCTCCCCCTGGTGGTGTGGAGAAAAGTGACAGCTTCTAACATCCCCCAGAGATCAGGCCCTAACTCCCAACAGCATCAGGCGTAATAAAGGGACCGGACCCTGCACACAGGTGGTGCTTAATAAATGCCCATTTGAAATGACCAACCAGAGGTTTCTTTCCTACCTTCCAGGGTCGTGCTCCCTACCTCCCCTCTCAGAGACCTGTCTCTAAGTTGCTTCTTCACAAATCTGTACAATCCCTTGACTAAAGCTCAACCGAAGTGGGATTTAGGATTATTTCCAAATCCATTTAGGGGTCGGATGTGGCTCAACTGGTTGGGCGTCCGTCTCCCATATGGAGGGACCCGGGTTCGATCCCTGGGACCTCCCGGTAAAAAACAAACAAACAAACAAAAAACAAATCCATTTAAAATAAAGAGGTGGGGAAGGGTGGGTGTGGTCAGGGTAAAGGGTTTACAGGAAGGTGGGCTTCCACTATGGATCCTGCCCCCGGGGGTCCTTACCCTAGAACCCCTTCTGACACAGAATTGGATTTTACAACCCACAATGGAATATTTAGATGTTGTTTATTTCCTGAGTGCGTATCTGCATGGGTAAGCTAAAGAAGGTACTGAAGCAACTCTGCATTCACATATCTGGAGAAGAAAACGCATAATGACAGCTACTATGTCTGAAGCGTTTTGTGTGTTGTAAGCGGTGAGAGCATGTTAAATGAATTCTGTGCATGAAGCACCTTGCTAGGTGCTTTCCAAACACTATCTCACCAGTCCTCACAGCTCATGATTGTGAAAATTGAGGGTCTGAGATATTTACGTAAATTGCCCATGACATACTTCAAAGAGGACACAAGGCTTTGCTGTGACCTGTTGGTTGCCTATAAAAACAGCCATTTTGTTCTTCCATGTGGACATCCACATGTTCCAACATCCACCCCACCCTGCCCGGCTTAGACAAATCCTGACTCGTCGTGCGGTCACTCGTGGTGGCAGTGATTGGCTCAGGGGTAAGTATGTGACCCGGTTCTCGACCATAAGACATGAGAGGAGGCTAAGCTGCAGGGTTTCCAAAAGAAAGTCCATCATTGTCAGTGAGATGCACAAAGCAGCAGCCGTTCCTCCTGCTGCTTCTGGAGGATGTCACTTAATCCACAGGTGACATCAGAGCGGTAGCAACCATCGTGTGACAGCCAGGGGAGTTTCCACGAGGGGAGCCTGCTAAGGGGGGCAAGGGGATTAGAGGAACCAGGGCTGATATCATTTTACTTGTGAGACCACCCACCCTGAAAATGCTCTCTCTTGATTATCCTCGTTTTGTGGGATAATAAACACCCTTGCTGTTTAAGCCGGTTTGCATTGTTTTCTGCTGTTTGCAGCTGAAATCATCCTGATGCACTATGGTTACAAACATGCTTTGATTTTCCACTAAGAGCAGTCTTTAGATATCATATTATTGGAAACCGAGTTCAGATTCACTGCCATGTAGTTTCAAAGACCCAAGAGAGAGGAACAGTATTTCTTTTGGAGGATTCTCTGAAGAATACGCAGTCCATCCAGTTCCCCAAATACTCTAAAGTCTCTTCCTGAATCTAGTTGGACCACCAGAGCAAGTCATCTACTCTGGTTCATGTGACCCCCTGTACTTATTCTTTCTTTCAGCCCTTCATTCACTGACGCATACCTGTTGCCCGCCTCCCATGTGCAAGGCACTGTGCTAAGCACTGTTACTGAATCGTGTGTTGCCATTGGTGTAAGGGACATTAAAAGAGCCTGCCCTGTGGCCCTTGTTGCTGGGCTCACTGTAAGGATGTTGCATGGGGGAGTCTCTGACATCTTAGGGGACCAGTTATGAAGACCCATGAGGGGAGATTCCTGCTAGTTTCTTGTCAGGGATATTTGTGCTCCTTCCTTAGCCACTGATCGTGGATACTGAAAATCTTATAACTGGTCATTTCTTCCTCTTCACAATGGCTGCTAGAAAGCCAAAAGCCACATTTGGACGTCGGGATGTGCCCTCGAGGGTGATAAACTCAGTCTCCGCTCCCTCTTACCCTCCTAACCTTATTTCCCCTTTGCCTCATGAAGTAACTACTTTTAAATTTTATTTTATATTTATCCAATTTAGTCGTCTCTTAAAAATGCCTTAAATCCTTTTAAAACAAGAAAGTAAAAATAGAATAAATGAATAATCAAACATTATTGCCCAGTTTCAGGACCAGCTATAAAATCCATGGGCTCGGTACAAAATGAAAATGTGGGGGCTCCTGCCCCCAAATTATCAAGAATTTCGAAAGGAGCATTAAAGCAAGCATGGGGTCCTTCTTAGCACGGAGCCCTGAGTGACGCGCAGATTGGATGCCCACAAAACCAGCTCTGCCAATAAATGTAATCCCTACTCATCAGTAATTCCACTGTTTAATAATAACATTACGTCTGTTCATCTTTTAAAGTTCTTTCAAGCACTCTTTGAGGACCAATGTACATTGTGCACATCTTTGCATTAGAGAATACAAATGGAAAAACTCAAGGTGTCTTTGGAGATTATATTTAACTAAAACGAATCATCTTTCCAGGCTACTAGATGGTCAGCTTCTTGGTTCATGTACGTCTGACTCGTCTTTGCATATTCCCACGGCTCCAGCACAATGCCTTCATCTGATAGGAACACACCCATTTATTGACTGGTTGGTTGGGTGGCGGTTGGAAACATACAGGCTGTGTTTAGGAAATCGAAGACAAGATTACAAAAACCATTTGGGTTCCAGTTGAAGAGGTCTAAAGTGGACTTTGGTAGGAATTGAAAAGCAACATAGTTTATGAGCAAAAGAGTGATTTAGAAAAGCTGAAATGGCCACAGTGTGTAGGGTGAATTGGCGGCAAGGAGCACGGCCAGCCAGCTGCCAGCCTGCTCACAGAAGGTGGTGAGGAGTGGAGTAGGCTGGTAGCAAAAGGAGTGCATGGTCCCAATGAGGTCACCCAGGGCTTTCTCGTTAGCACACCTGTTCACACCACCGCTTCATTTCCTCCTTCAAGAATCCTGCTGGGAATGTATTATCACATGTTCTAGAATTGAAAACTGATTCTCAGAAAGGAATTACCCCAGGTCACAGTGATTAAAGAGCCCAGTGAGGCCAGGCCTTCATGAGATCCCATAGGCAATGCTTTTTCTCCTCCCCCATGGAGGGTTCACCGCCTACATGACACAAGCACCCGATGAACTTTTAAACAAAACCGAGGTCTAGACCTTACCCCAGATATTCTGATTTAATTGGTCTTGGTCAAGGCTCAGACAAGGGAGTTTTTTTTTTTTTTGGAGGTGAAAGTGAGATATAATTCAGATTAGGATGACGAAATTCCCTCATACAACAATTTTGTGTATTTAAAATTAAGAAAAAAAAAATTTCAGTCTTTGGTAAAATACAGATTTTTAAAGAATGGTTGATTTTCTATCTTTTTTTTTCCCTAGTTACAAGTTTTTTTTTTAGAATACTTTTTTTTTTTTTTTTTTTTTAATTTTAAAAGCTCCCCAGGGATTCTAATTTGCAGCCAGGTTGGGAAGCTCTGGGCAGCTGCGTTGTCCTGAGCAGAAGGGAGAGGCTCAAAACCAGATACCAGACAGAACTGATAAGACATAACTGATTGCATCCCGGTGCCCAGTGTACTAGGAACGTTGTCAGCCTGAGGACTAACCTGCTCACTAACCTCGTCCCACCAGTGGAGAAGAGATATGAGTACTCCTGGAAACAGTGCATTCAGGCTTAGAATAGAAGGAAAATTACCGCTCTAAAACAGTCATCTCACTTGGTAACAAATGTGTGGATGTGGGTGTATGTTTAAAGGTAGTGATATAAGCAATGCTTCCTCTAGATTATACACTGGCTTCCATTCAGTTGTACTACATTGTGTCCTTGGCAACATTCCATGAGGGAGATTTCCTCTTGGATTCCCACAACTATCCCCAGATTATCGGCCTGTGGGAAAGCAAACTGGTTGATGCCGATGGCAGTGGTGCCAACCTTGAGATTTAAGGCAGTGAAGGTAGGATGACTGGAGTGGAAGATGCATGTAGCAGCTGAAATATTTGAGCGGCTGGTAGCATATCCAAGTGGAGAAGATCCGAAAGCCATTGAAGATGTAAGACCAAATCACTGAGTTAAGTCTGGACTAGATTTTAAAGTGACCAGGTAGAAATTAGTTAAAATTTTAGATGAGCTCTTCAAGGAGCACAGTAAAGAAAGCGAAGGGTTCCAAGAGCAAAACCTTGGAGAAAGGCTGTACTTAGGGGGTTGGGTGAGAAAGAACCATAAAAGGTGCTTCACTCTCTAGTGCAGCCCACCTTTCCGTCCCCAGCTCCCACCAGTTTCTTACTGATACCATAGATGCAAATTACTAAGACTATCCTTATTTCCTGAACATGACCTTCATTCTTCCATCTCCTTATTCTTTTTCCTAAAATGTTTCTTATCTTCTCCCTAGGCACATCGGCACTTATTTGCCCAGTTCTCTGAAAGACCCATCTCACATGCCATACCTCTCCTTGAAGAGGCCCCCCCATGTGGATGTGGCCCCTCTTTTCTTTAATCCTCGTTACATGTCTTTGTAAAGCTCTTCTGCACTGTAATAGTATCTATTGCTGTGTAACAAATTACCCCAAAACTTGGCAGCTTAAACATATACATATTTATTATCTCACGCAGTTTCTGAGGATCAGGAATCCAGGAGTAGCTCAGCTAGTGGTTCTGGCTCATGGTCTCTCATGAGGTTGCTGGGTGCCAGCTGAGGCTGCCTGCATCCTTGGCTGGGACAGGACAATCTGTTCTCGCAATGACTCATTCACATGGCTCTTGGCAGGATGCCTCTGTTCCTCACTAGCTGTGAGGAGGAGGCTTCAGGTCCTGGCCATATGGGCCCCTCCATGGGGCTGTCTGAGTGTCCTCACTTCATGGCACCTGGCTTCCCCCCGAGCAAGTGATCCTAGAGGGAGTGAGCAAGTGGAGGCCACATGCCGTTTACGACCTAGTCTGCTAGTGCACCGCCATTCCTTTTTCCTGTTGGTTGGAAGTTTGTCCCTAAATCCAGGTCCCACTCAAGGGGAGGGGAATTAGGCCCCACTCTCTGAATGGAAGAGTGTTGAAGAATTTGTGGGCATATTTTGAAACACTACATGCACTTACAATAACCTTTTCTACATTCAAAATGATGACTGATAATTCATATATATTTTTTTTTTTGGTAAGCCTTTATGGAACATCTCTTAGGTGTGTTATGCTGTGCTAGCTATAAATAAGACAGGGAGCCTGTGCTGAATTCCACAAACAGCAAAGAAAGACAGGTAGATAGATGTTACTTTCCACCAACACAGTAAGTGCCATAATAGAGGAATGAAGAAAGCACAGTGGGAGGACAGAGATGGAAGCAACTAAATTTAAGGGAGTCAGTGAAGGTTTCCTGCAGCAGATTTCACCTTTGATATACCCAGGACCTTTCTGTGCTGCTTGAGTGGCAATGAGTCCTTCCCATGTCCATGGGATTGGGCTGACATAATTGGCTCAGGGATGGGCACATGACACAAGCTAGGCCCATGTGAGCCATCCCCAGCAGGGTGGTAGTGGAATTAATGAAAAGAGTTCCTCCCTCCCTCTGAGCTCATGGACACATAGGCCTGGAGCTGCCAAGGCATCTTTGCCTTGACATGATGTTGTGGCTTGACTTGTGTCCTCCTAAAAGATATGCTCAAGTCCTGCACCCCCAGCACCTGTGACTGTGGCTGGGTTTCGAATGAGGGTCTTTGCAGAGTAATCAAGTTAAGATGGGGTCAGACTGGATTAGGGTGGGCCCTAAATCCAATGACTGGTGTCCTTATAAGGACAGAGAGATATGGAGACGCAGACAGACATACATGGCCATGTGGAGACAGAGGTAGAAATTGGAGTGATGCAGCTATGAGCCAAGGAATGCCAAGGATTACTGGGAGCCACCAGAAACTAGAGAAGGTAAGGAAGCATTCTTCCCTGGAGCATTTGGGGGGAGCACGGCCCTGCCAACACCTTGATTTCAGTCCTAACCTCCAGAACTTCAAGACAATCAATTCCTGTTATTGTACACCTTCCAGTTTGTGGTACTTTGTTATGGTAATCCTAAACCATACTCACGAGAGGCTGCAGTCAACCTGGAAGGAAGTCGAAATGATGAGCAAACCAGTCCTGGTGGCTTCACCTGAGCGTCACGATTCGCTGTGCCTGAAGCCATAGTACCTCTGGAATTTTTAGTTACTTTTATTTGCTAAAACCTGCTTGAGATCAACAGAAGAAATAAAAGCTTTCGGCAGCTACGTGGACTGCCTCTACCTCCCAGCTTTTGGGGATTGGTCCTGCTCTCCACTTGGGCCCTCAAGACCAGATACTCAACCCTGTCAGCTGTGCACAGGTCCTTTCCCCTCTCGCTCTTATTCATCTGGCCAAAGGGGAGAAGAAGAGGAAGGTGTAATAAAGTCTTCCCCAGGAGCAGCCTTTGAGCCCTCCCTTTGTTTTCCATTCTTCCTAACCAGCCTTGGGGTAAAGGTGTCATCTACCAAGCAAAGCCAAAGAACCTTGATTCCAACTTTGGAATTCAAACCCAATGCCAGCCCTTTGAGATCCTGGGTCTCATCTGATCCTACCTCTACCATCTACTTCAGACTAGGCCCTCAATGACTATTTAAGGATTTGACTTTTAAGAAAGTAAAGAAGGAGTAGTGGGGTACTAGAATTTGGAAGTATAACTAGCACTTCTAAACAGGTACCAGTGCAGGTAAGGTGGGAGTCAGGACTACCTCCAAGGAGTAACAGCATTGAGAGAAGAAATTTTAAGGCCAGTGGAGACCAATATACAAACACAGCAGATGTGTTTGTATGTTGAGAAGGAGGGAGATAGTGTAGAATTATACATTTGACCAATATGTTTATTAAGGTTCACTTAATAACCTTATTCTTTTAAGAATATAACAAGTTTACAAACATCTGTGGGACTTATACAGATGGTTAAATATGTGGCAAGCAAAATAGATCATTGCAATACATTCCAGACTTCAGGAACTGTATACATCACATTCTCTCATAACAACAATTAGCACACCTTTTTAAAAGTAATACAAATTTAAACAAAAAACACCCCATCACTTGACAGCTAATATACATCCTACCGTGTTAACATAAAAATACAAACTCTTTAGAAGAAACAGACACTAGAACCATACATATTAAAGCTAAAGGAATCTGGCCAAAATTGTGCCTAGAAACAAATTCATAGTTTTAAAAGTTTTCACTGTTGGGAAGTGGATGTGGCTCAAGTGATTGAGCTCCCACCTACCACATGGGAGGTCCCTGGTTCTGTTCCTGGTGCCTCCTAAAGAAGACAGCAAGCTGGTGCAACAAGATAATGCAATAAGAGACACAAGAAGAAAAAACATAATGAGAGACACAACAAAGCAGGGAGTGGAGGTTCCCAGTGCCTCCAAAAGAAGACAGCAAGCTGAAGCAATGGGCAGGCGCAGCAAGGTGACACAACATGATGATGCAACAAGAGGCACGAGAAGAAAAACAGAATGAGAGACACAAAAAATCAGGGAATGGAGGTGGCTCAAAAACAAGGAAGCAGATACAGCAAGTGCAAACAACTAGGGGGTAGGGAGAGATAAATAAATAAAGTAAATCTTAAAAAGTTTTCACTGTTATTCAACAAAAGTAGAAGAAACAAAAAACTAATCATTTGCATCTTGAGCCTAGACAAAGATCATAAGATACTGCAAATAAAGAAAAAGAAGAAACCCCAAAATAATAAAACTAGGGATTGGTGAACAAAGTCAAGAGCTTTATATTTGAGGGAAAATCAACAAAACAAGCCATGTCTGAACAACTAAATAAAGGAAGAATAGAAATAGTACAAAGAAACTTTGAAATGGTAAAATATACAACAACTAGTGTGGAGGGGAATTTAAATATATTAACACAGATCTTGTGTATGCACTTCACAATTTCGTGTTAAACTCTATGGAAATAAATTTCAAAATCTGGCAATTTTCTGAAAAATAAAAATTTCCAAAATTGAAACCAGAAATACTAAAATGACCTGGAGCAATAACTTAAAATATACTGGAAAAAAAAAATAACTACTTCCCCAAAAAGGTTCCAGAGTCAGATCATTTTACTAATAAATTCTTTCAAATTCTCAAGGAATGGAAATTTACATCCTCTATAATTTATTCCAGAGCATGTAAAAATGGAAATTACTCCATTCATTTTGTAGCCCTTACTTTCTTTTACCCAATTTTTCATCATGTATTTTATTGGTCTTTTATACCCAATTAACCCCATATTCTATCCAATTTGCTGCCTCACCAAAATAGTTCAAAAAGTGTTTTTGCTTCTGAGGAGCTTTTAATAGGCGGTGAAACATGCTTATAGACAAGAAGTAAACAGGAAGATGTTTTTCTCATCCTCCTCAGAATCCAAAAATTTCCGTAATAATATATCTATAATTTGGCTCACCTCATCTAGCTTTTCTTAACAATGGTAAATGATATGTGATCACCATCCTACCTTTAAGTATTCTAATTTCAATTTATTCATTTTTGGCTTAGTTTATTGAATTTAATGTCATTCCCCTTTAAAATCTCTGTTAATATTCCTAAAGGTCTAAGCCAAAATCTTCATATTCTAGTTTTACATTTGTAATGACTCTATAATAATAAATGCTGTTTCTTACCAATTTTTTGTTTTTGTTTACCAACTGTTTAGTATTCAGTATTAGCTCCTCAGTAAACAAGCCAGAGTTATAAGCAAGTGAAGAAAACTGCTAGACGACTGCAAGAAGATTGTCATCACACTTGGCACACTTTCTGGAAAAACTTGAACAACATGGAAACCTAAGAATATTTCCAACTTGCAGAACTGTGTCCACCAAGTTCAAGGGCAAAACTAGTGAAGGGAAATTTTGCTACCATAGTTCTCTGTAGTCCTCTTCCATGGGGATGGTGGGAGGGGCACTTTCTCCACCCACCCACAGAGATTACAGTCCTTCCCAGAAGGAGAGACACAGTCTTGCTGAAAGCTTTCATAGTTAAGTCAATGCCATCAAAATCATTAATCTATGAAGTCTTCAGCACCTGGAAACAATAGGTCTTCTGGCCCCTCTGCCCCCTTGAATTTTGTTCTTACCACTGAATTAATTGCATTAAAGTTATCACACACACACACTCTAGATGCTTGATGGAAAGTACAGTTCTGGGCTTAGCACAGTAACTAGCACATAGTTTGCACTTAAATGTTATTTGAAACTAAATCAAATCAAATCTAATTGAATCTAACTAAATTAGAGGTAAAAAGAAAAAGCTATGAGGGAAACAGATGAAGGCAGTTTCTAATTCTGGGGGTCGGGTGGGGAGAGGGAGCAGGGAACACCGAACAAAAATAACACTCACAAAATGTGTTTTGAAGAGTTATACAAACCATTTTGACAATACAATTTAATTGCATGAAGCAAACATTTACTTCATTTTAATAAATACACATTTTTACATGGTACTTTAATCCTTGAAACCCTTCCAGGCACTAAATAATTGAATTTTCTAGATTACACATTCTTCAGAAATCAACACATTGATTAAGTGTTCCCAACAGAATAGATGAAAATATAAACAAATTAAAATAGAGGCAGGCAAAGCCCAGAACTCCTCTCCATGTTCCTCAGACCACCTGACACTCAAGAGGAGCTCCGGTCCTGTGCCTGCCCAGTGGGGCCACCTGAGTCAGCGTGGCCACTTATGTCATCTTAATCACGTTCGCGAAGGAGATAACCTAGGAAGACACATCCTCCAGCCCTAAGGGGCAAAGCAACTGTATCCAAAGCTCAATATTGGCTATTTTTTTTCTACACTCACTTTCTATAGTCTCATCTTTCCCTGTAAACAAAAGAACTTCTAGGAATTATGTTTGTCTCCGAAGAGCTCTGATGTTATGAAGTGAAGTTTCCACAGTGGAATATACCTGTGCTGTGATAAATCTATCTGTGAAAAGACATTTAATGGGACTTTCTTGTTGTCACACAATTTTGAGAAGAGCCCAATGCTGAGAACAGAAGGAGATAAATGAGAGGTGCGAGACACATTTGTGCTTGGCTTACTGAGAGATGACAAAAGTCAAGCTACTCTCCATTCCTGTCTTCCACCTCCAGTGTATTTAAGAAAAGACTAGAAACAGGAAAGAGAAAATTGGAGAAAGTTATCAAGTGGGATAGGGAATATTCCCTCCCCCCTCAAGCCAGAAAGAATCCACTTAAAGACCCTCTCACAGAAGCTGGGGGGGGGGGGCGGTCTTCAAGGAGATGGTGGAGGGACAGGGAAAGGTAGAAGAACAGCGAAGACTCTGGCCTCTCCCCACTGCATCTCTAAGCCAAGGGTGAGGCAGGGGTAGGGGGGAGGGGAGGTAGAGCTCTGGATTGAATGGGAAGTTGAAGTTTTGATTTGGACTAAAGAGGACCTTTAACTCCTGAAAATGAGTCACAGCTACCTGAGAGACTGTTCTTATAACTGAGAGCCACTCAAACCATGCCCAAGAGGTCTTCATGGATCAGGGAACAGATAGCTGACAAAGCCACGCATGAAGGGAAAATAAATAACGTCATGTTCTATTTGTATCCATTGTTCATCGCATTTAATAAACTGGTTAGACAGCCTTAAACTATCACCCCATTGGTCTTTACCATACGGCAATCCAAATACTTGCACAAAAATCAACCCTAACTATTGTTGAACGATCTAAACAGCCACGCAGAGATTGGCTCAATGGTCACATACAGCTGCAGCTTTAAACCTATCTCCCTTTTTTCTCATAACTCCCAGTAAAAATACTTCATGAAATAGAACCTCTGATTAGATCAAACTGTCCTTAACATGGCATTACAACTTGTCTGGATAATCAAAACCTGGGACAATTCACTGTAATTGTTGTTTTAAGCAAACAATTTCGGTTTGCCCCTTTGAAACAGGCCAAGGTACTAAACGCAGATTATTAGGGATGAAGTTTATCTGAGGAAACAAATTTCAGCCAAGCCTTCAAATGTCCCAAAGCTAAGCTGCTTTTTGAGAGGACTAGATGCTTAAGTGATGTATGCCCCCAGGTTATTTTAGAAATGGCCTCTTGATTTTGAAACACTGAGACAACCAAGATCTCCTTCATCGCCTGCGAGGGAGCAGGAAGCAAGTTTCTTTCATTATGAACTGCTTTTGTGTTCACTTGTTAGAAAAGGGTCAATAATCCTAACCAAAAGAAAAAAAGCCAAATAGATGGCTAAATAGACTATTTAAAATTTGGAATGCTTTGTAATTTCATGATAATGACAGTATCTACAATAATAAAATGGCTTCCAACTTGAATTTACAATCCCTACTTCCTCCACAAAGCCCTAGTATTTTAGAGGCAAGATTATCTATTCATAAGGCTACTTCCCAACTCATGTAAGAGGATTCTATTATGGGTAAATTGGAGGTAAAATGGGAGTTTTAATATGATTATAGGTCAGTGGTTTTTGAATTGTTAATGTATAAAAGACCCCAGAGGCATATGCTGAATATGTAGTCCATGAAAGACAAAATTAAATAAACAAAAAGCAATTTACAAGCTGGAAAACATTTTTAGTTCTCATGGAGTAGTATAATGTGTGTCCTCTAGCATCAGCTTTACAGGGCTGAGCTGACACCATAGAAAGGAGGCAAGTCAATTAATTTCACTTCATAGGCCCAGAACCTGAAAGCAAATGGTAGGTAGGGAAGCATTTCGTAAATGAAAATATGAACCACAGGAATAGACACATGATTGAGGGCATGGAAACTCCTTAGAATGAGATTTGTAGTAGTGATATTATGAGATAAAGAAGATGAGATATATTTATGTGTTTATTTGTGTGTTTGTTGTACCCTGTCCACTTCTAAAGTGGATTTGCAGTGAACAAGAAAATCCTGGGGAATAGGGAAGTATTTTAGTCTGGATTGGGCATCTGCAAGCCCAATGTACTAAGTATGCTACCTGTGGTCAGTGAGTGTTGCAGGCCAAGAAGTGCTGACCTTGGCAGTGGCAACCACCCTTCCCTTTTTTTTTTTTTTTTTTTTTTTTCACTCTTGGACCTGTAGTTGTTCATTTAGGTCACCAATTTTTCACCCTAAATTCCCGTCTGATGACAGCAGTCAAGAGGAGAGAGGTGGCCCACTGCACACACAGTGGAGACACTGAAGGAAACACACACACCTCTCCCTGGCACCAACCTTCATGTGTGGGAGACTTTGTCCCAGCTACCTCCTCGAGTTAAGAGACACAGATGGGTGGGTGGCACACCTCTCCAGCATGGTCATTATGGGTTGTGGTGCATTGAATTGTGGACCCCAGTTTGGACAGGTTCTTGGTCTTGGTCCACATTCTGGTGGGTGTGGCCCCATTGTTAGTAAGAGCTCTTCAAGATGTTGCTACAGTTAAGGTGTGGCCCCGATGAACCCCGATGAACCCAGATTACTGGACTCTTTTATAGGCAGAATGAAAGTCAGGCTGAGGAAAAGCCAGGAAAGGCCACCAGGTGCTTTGCCATGTGACAGAAGAGCTAAGGACCAAGAAAGGATTGCGGGCAGCCAGCCCCAGAATGCCAGTCTTTGAGAAGAAAGCCTCCCCTTGCTGACACCTAGATTTTGGGCTTCTCCTAGCCTCAAAATCATAAGCCAATGAATTCCCATTGTTTAAGTAAACCCATTGTAAGGTATTTGCTACAGCAGCTAGGGAACTGAAACTCGGGCTCATTGAGCATTAAACCTAACAGGACGCTGAGACATCATCTAATCCAAACCGATTATTCCACAGTAAGATAAAATGAGGCCCATTTCCATTTTACCTCTGAACACCCAACAAATATAGGAGTTATTTAAATTGTGTTCCAAAATGTTTCCTATAAGCCAGTTGTAAGTACTAGACACTGCTGTAGGACCTGGAGCTAGCTAATGCCACCGGCTAACATTTATACAGTACATTAAAAAGTGCTGTTTCTGCATTATCTCTTTCATCTTTCTAACTATCCTACGAAGTAGGACCCATTTTACAGATGAGGAACCTGTGGCATAGAGAAGGTAAGGAATTTGGCCAAGGCCATGTGCTAGTGAGCAGTGGAAATGGCACTTGAACTCAGGTCTGCCTGCCTCCAGGGTGCCAGCTCCTTCCCCCTGAACCCTCCACTTCCGAGCATCGTGATGGAGTGGACACATGAATAGTGGGCTGTGGAACAATCCCCCTGACTCAAGAATAAAATAACCTATAACAATCACAAGCAATTGAAGAATCAGGCAGGTATTCAACAATTACGCCACTGGTATTAGGATCCTCAAGCTACCTTAATATTACCACGAGTGGGAACTTTCAGTTATCAGAGACATCATGGATGCAACCATAAAAAATTAAATATAATGGAAAAGAACTTTTTTTAAAAAGTAGTTTCCCTTAAAATAAAGCCTCATTAATTCAGATGCCACGAATTCATAATCGGTGTTAAATTATTAGTTTTACCTTTGCAAACCCTTTCCTAATAAAGGAAGAAATTAATTGCATAGTCACGATATTTATTCAGTATTGGGTTCCAGAGCACTTTGTTGTTCTTAATTAAAATTTCGACACTGCTATTTTGGCTATTGTCATTATTAGTAGGTCATTCATGAAAAACTTAATAGAAAGGCAAAATAAAGTTCTCAGTATATTTAACATAGATTATAGATATTAGAAATATTTATGCAGCAACTTCCTTTGATTGGTTTATTTTTCAAACTTTGCCTAATCAATATGGCAACTTTACGTTGTTTAATGTACACAAACAGAAAAATCTACACTTTTGTGGCATAATCAGTATAATTTTTAGAAAGAATGTGAATCTGGTGGTTATTTCCTAGGTAGTGACATCATTCATAATAAAAACTGTAACTTCTGACTCCAATGGCATCGCGATTTTAAAGTTATTCAACAATAAAACTCTAGGGATACCCTAGGGTTTCTTCCAGGCTATAAAATATGTTCAGTTGCCTCATAAGTATGAAACAAACATCCTCCTTTATGGAGTGTTTGCTAGATTAAGGATTTTTCCCCTTATTTCAGGTTCACATGAGATGTGTATTTCTAGGGCCATTTTAACTGCTGAACCACATGGAAATCAGTGGTCCCACCGTAAGGTTTGGGCCTCTAAAGATTTGGGATGAATAGAAATACATTGAAGTCCACTGTTGTGGGTTTTCTCTTCACAATAAAAAACAAAATGTGTGTTTTATCCTGGCTCTAGCAGTGTTTAAAAGTTGACAACAATAGCGATTGAAATGAAATTGGGCCCTGTAGCAATCTATTAAACTTGAGGCCAGTGCTAGAAAAATATAAATCAATTTTAATGCCAGTCATTTAGAAGCGAAAGAAAGGAATAAAGAACAACTTTTGGGGGAAATTGCCCCCACAATTTGAAGGCTGCCATCAGGGAGCTGTCCCTGGGACACAGAGGAAGTGAGCCAGGCAGGTGAATTCCATCCTGGCCAGTACCATGCGAACCTGCCTGGAACACAGCCAGGCCTGCTGGACAACTGGGGACTGGACTTCCTCCAGTGAGCTCCAGCTCCAATTACAGAGAAACCTCATGAATTCAGGTTCAGCTAATTTGGAATTTGAGACACTTCATGCAATCATAAAATGTTAAGGCTGAGAAATCTAAGTCTCCTCATTCCACAGATGATACAGATGAGGAAATTGAGGACAAAAGATGGCAAATGCCTTGTCCAAGGTCAGAGAGCAGATTGCTGGAAAGAATCTCTTCCCTCCACAACACCATAATGTGCTCTCAGTTGCATTCACGAAGAACAGCATCAAGATCTACTCTACTGTGATATAGTTGAGAGTGATACAGATTCTCAGGGAAGAGTCACAGCTGGCTGCAGGCATGCAGGACAAAAGCATGATTGTTAAACACTTGACTTTTTTTTAAGTATCATACTTTATCTCACCCTAACAAAGTGATGCCTAATTTTCCCATTTTTAAGATGAGGAAAAAGAGTTTTAGAGAACTTCAAGTACCTTGCTGAAGGTCAATAAAACATTGCATGCTGAAGCTGGAAATCAAGTCCAGGAGCATCCATCTCAAAACTCATGTTCTCAGCCCTACTTCGGGTCGATTGTATACAGTGGTCAGACTGTACGCTGAACTGTCCCTGAGCTGTCAACATGGCAGCCCTGCACTGCGTCCTAGTAACACGACTGCTGCAAACAAGTTGTCTGAGAGAAATCTCCAGGCATGTCAGCAAATCAGAGTTGTTTAATATGATACCCACTAAAATGTCAGGCAGCAATATGACTGAAATAGTTCATACCCCTACCAAGCATTCCTCCCTATCAGTCTTTGTTCACTCCTTCTTTCCTGTGATAAACCTATATTAGTGCATTCACGGGTCAGTCACTCCCTTGGGTGCTTCAAGGCCCACCCAAAGAATAAAACACTAGCTTTGACCTGACAGGGCCAATAGAGAAGCTGTTGTTGAAAAAGTTAGAAAGACGTTAGTTCTTGTCTTAAAAGGAGTCAGAAAACTTCTCTGTAGTTTGCCCGTTAGTGAATTTGGGATTTTCTTCTACATACTGAAATGTATTTCAAGAGGCCCAGGTGGCAGCGGCCTTTTCATTGGGCCATTTGAATTTCTTCTCACTAACCCACAGGCGTAGAGGACGAACACTCAGAAACTGGAGGATGAGGCAGAGGAGCACGTTTCCCCAGCACGTTCCGGGGAAGAGGAATGAAGTTGGTTTAACGTCCCTTACAGCCAGATGTTTTTGGCAGACAAGTGAAGTTTCACGGGGCACTTGGAGAACAGCTTCGCTTCCTAGGCTGCTCTAACAAAGCATCACAAACCAGGTGGCTTCAGACAACGGGCATTTCCTCACAGTTCTGGGGCCAGAAGAAGTCAAGGTGTGGGCAGGGCCCTGCCCCTGTGATATCTGCAGGGCAGACACGGCCCTGCGCCGCTCTCCTGGCCTCTGGGGGCAGCTTGCTGGCAATCCACATGTTCTCTGCCTCGGTGGTCCCATGATGCTCTTCCCTCTGTCTATGGATATGTCCAAATGTCCTCTTCTTATGAGGACACCTGTCTGCTACAGCCTGACCTCTTTTTAGCTTGCCGAATTTCTGCTGCAGTGACTTTATTTCCAAATGAGGTCACATTCTGAGGTACTAGAGGTTAGGACTTCAATAGATCATTTGTGGGACACAATTTAACCCATAACAATATCCCAGGTACCTCTTATTCCTTTGACCAATAAACAGCAGTGTGAACAGTTCCCTTAAATCTCTGCTGAGTCCTTAATCTCCTTGAGAACTGCAGTGACCTCACGGCTTTGTATATCTCCCATGGCCTTCTGGATATGGTTCACCCTCAGTGGGACTGGCTGGGGGAAGCACTTCATCCATAACAAAGAGCTGTGAGGTTAATGCAGCCAAAGCCCAGTGTGTGTGTGCGTGTGTGTGTGTGTGCACATGTGTGTGTGACTGTGCCTGTATGTTTATGCATGCCTACCGGCACAAGGGCCCAGGCATGCACAGATGTGGAGTGGGGAGGGGGTTGCTGGCTGATGACATTGATTGGCAAGGCAGATGGAAACAGCTGAGCCCAGGTGCCTACCAAGAAGGCACACGGAATCTGTGGCTTGGAAAGGAGTGGTTTGCAAAGGGTGTCCTTGGAGGAAGCCAGTCACATGTACACGGATGCCTGCATTTTAAGTAGGCTCAGCCCTGCACAGGGGAAGTAACACTTTCCTATTTTAACTGCAGTTTTAAATAAAGAGGCTTTCCCTGATAAGCTAAAATCTGATGCCAATTAGCAGTAAAGCCTATTTTTAAAACTGGGTTATTTTCCCCTTCTGCTGTCACCACTAATAGCCTGGCCTGAACATAGAACAGCTTCACAACTTTCACTGCTAAAAGAAATTCTTTTAATAAAAAAAAAAAAAAGTCTTCTAACTAGAGGAATAGCAGTCTCATTGAGTTCCAGTGTCATGTGAAATTAAGATCCTCTTTCCTGTGAAATGTTCTTTATAGAAAAAGGATTTTCCCCGTTACACACCCATGTTTTACAAAGTTCCACTGAGACAAATCTTGTCCAAAGATCACCTCTAGACTAGGGATTGGCAAACTTTTTCTATAAACAGCCATATGAGAAATAGTTCAGGCTTGGCAGGCCATACAATCTCTGTTGTACCAGTTTCACGGGTGGAGCGTGAAAGTAGGCTATATAGACAATATGTAAATAAATGATCGTAGCTGTGTTTCAATAAAACTTTATTTACAGAACCAGGCAGGAATTTGGCCCATGGGCTGTAGTTTGCTGACTCCTGCTCTAGACTAACATAACCTTATCCTTTTGCAATCAGGGCAATATTTAACCCATTTTTTTGTAAATGGTCAATTTTAGTGTTGTTTTACTGTTCAGTTTTTTCCTCACATTGATCATTCAGATTAATATTATGGTATGTATTGATATCATCATCAAACACCTTGTATCCTGGGGGCAGAATTATAGAGATTAGAAGGCATTTAAAAGAGTAGTTTTGCCATTGTATTATCATTGTTATTAATAACACACATATTGAGCCCCTTTAGTTTATATAAGATTCTTTGTTGAAAATGTGGCATCCTAGATGATCTTCACCTAAGGGGACAAGAGACGGAGCAGAGAGAGATAGCAGAGGACCTCGTTGGCCTTGGCTTTATATTTTAAGGTTTTATTAATAGCATGACTAGGGCTTTTCCTGCACTTTTGAGCTCAGGGGCCACATTATTGCACTCTACAAAATGTTCCTAACCAGGCAAGGAAAGATACGGTTACCATGCCACTCAAAGGAGGAGGGGGTTCATGACTCAAGAACCCTAGAATCAAAAAGTACCTCAGACAGAGATGGGCCCCAGTTCTGTGTGCGTCTTCTTATATAAAAGAAAGAGAGATGGGCACATTACGAATGCAAATTTAGGTATAAAAGTGGTTATTTATTTAGAATGATAAAAGAAAGCTCAACACATAAATGTTTAAAAGGTGAGAAATACTACAATCATTTTCGTTCAGGTTATATTTTGGGTTTCCACTAAGACACTTCCTTCCTGTCATATTTGAAATCTTGTTTGGTTAATAATTATAAAAAATATATTAAAAATTATTTTGAAATTAAAGAACGCACAGAAGCAATTCAAATACTTTTATAATTGCTGTTACACTGTATAGAGTAACATAATTGTTTTATTAAATTACTCTTACTCATAATTCCAGTTATGTCACTGGAACCTCCTTTTTGCCATTGTCAGTTGTCTTTTCAGACCACTCTGCTATGTCGGTGGCAATTTTGCATGCTGTTCCATCTGGAACCACCATATTTAGTCAGGACAAACTATGCCAGATACGTTAAAATTCAATGCAAAATGTTGGGATGAATAAAAACACGCAACTTCCTGCAGCTTTGTTCTCGTTTCCAGCCCTGCTATATATCTGTTACCTACAAACACTTGAATTCTGAGTAGTTCTGTTTCAAGAAATCCCCAGGAAAAAGTAAGTTGGAGTGGAAACAGTGGTCTTAATCAATTGTGGTTCAAAGATCTACAAATTTACAGAAATGCGTGACCTTCTAAAAACGTTGATGAGGCTTTGAAAGGGACCTATGCAAGAGCAGGATGCTAAAGTTGAAGTTTCATTAGCCTCATAGTAAATCCACCTCTCCTTGGGCATCACTTAGTTTAGGCCTGATATCAAACAGCCATCCCTATGGTCGACCAGCCTCTGTTAAACCTCAGTGAATTTATTACCTCCCAAGGCAGCCCTCTCCATTTTAAGCATCTTGAGTTATTGTAGAATTCTTCCTCTTGCTGAACTAGAATCCATCTCCTAATAACTGTTATCTGGTGGTCCTAAGTCTCCCCCTTTGAATGATTAAATCTAATCACACCTCCACATGATGGTCATCCAAACATTTGAGGCTGGTGGTCATGTCATCCACTATCTTTGTTTGAATTCCCTAAGAAGCAGATCCTATCACAAGGGTTTGTTCAAATGCAAGTAGTCTATTTGGGAGATGATTCTAGAAAACACCAGTAGTGGTATAGGGAACTGCAAGAGAAGGGAAGTCAGCCAGTAAAGTGTGCATCAAGCCAATTACCACTGTGGGCAACCTGAGCTCAATCATCCGGGCAGCAATGTGTGCCTCAGAGCTACCCCACCTGAGGGCTCAAGGAGCTGGACATTTGTACAGCAACTCCCCTCAGTTATTAGTTGAGCGCTCCTCTTGAGGAGCATGCATGGGCTGGCAATCAGCTGGCCCATTCTAGGATAAGACCCAAGGGGGTGTACCAGACTGCTTAGGTCTATCTACCATCCTGATCCATCTGGTGCTCTTGCCTTTTCCTTCTCCCAGGACCTGACACTCCCTGCATGATCCTGCCTTCTTATTCCCCAAATATCTGGTCCCAGGTAATAACGGAGACCCAGAATAGCACCATCACTAATCAAGGGGTAGAAGTACACATAATTTGGGTAATGAAGGTGGCAAAGAGTATTTAAAGAACACTAGTGAAAACGAAACGGATTTGGGGTGGTTCTGAGGCAGCATGCCTACTGAGGCTGCTGAAGGGCTTTTGCTAGAACCATCCCCAGGGAAATCAACTGGAAAATTCTGATTTCTTTAAAAATTCCACATAGATTTACTCTTTCATAGTCACCTGTTGCCTAAAAGGAAGTCCTTCGTGCTGTGTTCTATAAGAAGAGGAGGTAGGCCTAAAGTTAAATTATGAGGAGTGCATGGACAATTGTCCTAGACAGACAATATAAAAGTCAGCTTTTTGCTGCAAAGTGGCAGAATTCTTTCCTATGATTCATTACTGTAGTAGTTTAAAAATACGCCTACAAATCCTGTGCTACTCCTCCCTTCAAAAGATGGAGCCTAGTTTCCCTCCCGTTAAGTGTGGGCTGTGCTTCAGATCTAACGCTGAGAATCCGATAGAAGCGGCCGTGTGAGTTTTCTGGGAGAAGGAATGAAAGGCGTTGTGGCTTCGTCTTTGCTTTCTCAGCTCAGTCTCTTAGCTGCAATGTTGTGAAGACACTCAAGCAGCCTGTGGAGGGTCCACGTAGTAAGAAACTGAGACCTAGGTCAACGTCAAGGTGAGCGAGTCATCTTGAAAGCAGGTCACCCCGACTAGTCAAGCCTTCAGCTCCCTGCAGCTCTGGCTGACATCTTGGCTGCAACCTCATGAGAGACCCTCAGTCAGAGCCATCAGCTAAGTCACTCCTGGGGTCCTGATCTTCAGAAACTACATGAGACAATAAATGTTTGGTGTTTTCCAAGCTGCTAAGTTTTGGGATAAGTTATTATACAGCAATAGATAACTAATACGTGGAGAACACATGGCCAATTGGTTTTGCTAGATAAACCAAATTTGTCAGCTTATTCCTTCAAAGTGGCAAAAGGCTTTCTTGAGATACATTGCCCTGAAATATGTTTTCCTGTAGGTCTTAATGAAATCCTAATAATAAATTTTGATACCGTTTCTTGAATTGCACATTTTTTAAAATCTGTTTTGCCCCACTCCAAATCTAGGCAATGTAAGTGCTATGTAAGTCTGCTTATAGGTACACCACCAGGAGTCACACACACATCCCCCCCACACACACACAAATGGCCCTGCAACCTTGCCGGAGGAGCTATAGAACAAATTTCCTACTTGGAACTGGGGGACAGGGAGAGTAGGTGTCAGGGTTTGCTTTTTTTTTTTTTTTTTCTTTCTTTCTTTTTTTTCAGCCCCTTTCCCAAATGGTCTTTTAATAACAATATATGAAGTCTACCTAATTTGACTCTAGCACACAAAAGTACCTTCGTGTCTGTTTTAGTTTGCTAAGTTGCTCAAAGCAGGTACCATAAAATGGGTTGGCTTTTAACAATGGGAATTTATTAGCTTACAAGCTTACAGTTTTGAAGCTGAGAAAAACGTCCAAATCAAGGCATCATCAAGACAATGCTTTCTTCCAGAAGACTGGCTGCCAGTAATCCTCTGCCACATAGCAAGGCCCATGGCAGCATCTGCTGGTCTCTCCCTTCTCTTCCGGGTTTCATTGCTTTCAGCCTCTCACTTCTGTGGCTCTCTCTCTCCCCTCATCCCCCCACCCTCGCATGCTCACCTTCGCTCTATATTTATCCTATTTATAAAGGACTCCAGGAAGATTAAAACTGACCCTGGGCCATGCCTATTCAAAAGATCCTACTCACAATAGGTTTACACCTGCAGGAACGGACTAGCTTTAAGAACATGGTTTTCTGGGGCACATGCAGCTTCAAACCTCCCCATGGCTTTGGTGCCTTATGAGCAACACATTCCGAATCAGCCCCAGCCAACCCCACTGACTCTGGCCAGTGCGTGTTTCAGCAGGGAAGTATTTCTGACATAATCCTTCCTGGAGCCTTCCAGGTTTCTGTAGGAAAGTAATAAAACAGTAAATTAGGGCTGGGCAAAGAGTTAGCCTTTGGTCCTAGATCCTCTTCACTGACAACAGCCAACAGATTTCTTCTTGTGGTGGGAACATGGTGGACTGAGCATACATTTGCTTTCTTCTTTTTCCAAGCAAGGGAAACAGCTGCAATTGCAAGTTATTGCTTGTGAGAGCCAATTTTTCACACACCAGTTCAAACATCTATGAGATGAGGAAAAGCTGATGGAAAGGAAAGGATATTTTGCTGTCATCAAATTTTAAGTGACTAAAGAATTGAATTCATACCAACATCAGGAGAGAAGCAAGGATATTTTTTTTCTACAGTCACAATTAGAGAGTGAAATAGAGTGGGTGGTGGTGGGTGTAATTATATATGTTCCATGTTCTTAGGAAAAAAATTGTCTGCATTATTTGAAACTTCCAAGTCAGTTAGAGTGTGGCTCATCATTGTCATGTAATCATCCTTCAAAAGAAATGCATGTTTTACTTGGGAACAAAAATTCTCAGGGTGGGTCAGTGACTTCATGAGCATCGCAGCTGGAGAATTGCTCCTCTGATCCTGGCCACTGGGCCACCTAAAAGTTGACAAGCCACCCAAAGGTTCCCCAAAATCCAAATGCCCCCACACCAGTGCCCAGTTTGATGGTCTTCCATTTGGATGTTTACCTATGTCTTTCTTGCCTTCTCAATTATCACTTTAAATTGAGATTTTATAAGCCAAGCCAAATTGATGTATTTCAGGAGTTCATTCCAAACTCTTCCATCATTCTGAGGTTAGGAATTGGGTCCAGGATGATCCAGGAATCTTGTGCCGGTCCTGCAGCTATTCCAAACATGCTCATCTTAGAGATAAGTATTCAAAAGTCTGGCGTACAATAGGCACTCAGTAAATGTTTATGGAAACCTGGTGTACATATGTGATATTTCTTGACTGAAGCAATTTCTATTTTAAGTAGACGGTAGAAGCAGGATGTTCCTGACATGTGACATATTGATGTAAAGTGGTCTGATAATGGGACACTAAACAGAATTCCTGCCAGGGTCAGAGTTCTTCCAGCTTCCTTATTACCATACTTTTAATAGATTTTCCCAAAGATCAACAGAGATTAGAATAAACACTCTGGAGCTTTATGGTTACTTAGTCCTTGAGAAAATAGAATTCACTAGAGTCCATCCAATGTCTTGTTACTACTTGAACTACAAGGTTTTTTATTATACACCCTCCTATATGGCCTTGGGGGTGAGCATGATAACTTGGGTTTTTTTTTTTTAATAAAATGAAAGAAAAAGAGGGGGAGGAAAAGAAAAGAAAGACCTGCAAACTTCAAACTTGGCATATTCATATCACCGTAGAACAAAAAGATGCAATGCCATCTTTTGAAAATTCCATTCTGAGAGTGCTTTTTTTTTTTTTCATGTAATGAAAGCTTCTCATCTCCTTATGCTGGAGAAAGAAATGAGAAAGACTGATGAAAGCATGTTTCTTTCAAAAGTCTTCCCTGTCGGTTTAGAGAAAGGAAAATTAAAATACCAAGCAAATTCATCCATCATAATATACCTCTTGTCTCCTTTTCATCTTTCTTCCACTTCCTAGATTACTAATCTCTCAGTCACCCTTGTTTTCACTCCCTGTCTGATGGTAAGTGTATTTATAATATATAATACTTGCTATATCTAAAGATACTGGAGCTTTGATACTTATTTGCTGTATGCATAGCATCTCCAAGAATTCATGAATACTAATTAGGTGTCTCAAGCAATTTCAAAAATTGTAAAAGATAAGGAGAGTGAGCTTTAGAAATTAAAGAGTACCTGCTGTCTCCTAGGTAAATTAAAGCCTTAGAAATTAAAGAGTAGCTGCTGTCTCCTAGGCATTTCATCTGGACAGTGGGGCTCCCTACCACGTCTAACTACTCGCTACTCGACACGAGGCAAGCGTACTGGTCAGGGCAATTTAAGGTATGCTGTATAATAACCTCCAAACCTCAGGGATTTATAACGGCAAAGGCTTATTTCCCACTCGTACTGCACGTCCAGGGTAGTTGTGGCTTCGTGTCACATCCTCCTCACTCTCAGGCTCAGGCTGATAGGGCAGCTTCTATATCGGACCTTGCTGGACTTGTGGTAGAGGGTCAAGAGCACATGGAAAATAGCATGCTGGCTCGCAGGCCTCTTCCCAGAGGCGGCCCATGTCATTTCCACGCGTGGTCTGTTGGTCGGTGTAAGCCCAAAGGCTCTGTCAGTGGGAGGCGGATGCACAATCCTCTCACAAGGAGGGGCAGCAAATAGCGTGATTATGCAACCTACCACAGAAAGGCTCCATTTTCCTCACTTGTGAAAAAGCGTGGCCTCGGTCACCTCCCAGATAAAGTTTATGATGTGATGGCAAGAAAGTAGCATTATAATTAGAGTTCACACCTGCCGGCTATAAGCACTGTAAATGCATCGGTTCCTCATAAAAACAACAGGCAAAGGTAGGAAAGGCTTCTTGTTCAAGTCATGGTCTGCCCAGAGTTTCTGGAAGATGCTTCCCGCAGTGACAAATATCCTTTCCACCTCAAATGCTGTAACAAAGAAAGGGTCCATAAGGTCTGGGAATTCTGTGGAGATACCGTAGCCAGGATTGTCTTTAAAATGTATCCGCTTCATCATTATACTTAGAGTTTCACAATAGCAGCGTAAGTCTTCTAAGCCTCTAGCCGGAAATCTTTACCCCTGAAGTTGCTTTGCCTGGGAGGAAGTCTTAGAAACCCACCCAACACTGGCTTGTGCGAGAACCCACAGGTTTCTGGTTCCCATTGAATTCCTATTAAGGAATCATATTATTTACCTCGTTATACTAAAATGTGAGGCTGAGCATTATAGTCTTGATAACACAGGTTTTGGGAGAATGAAGGTGACTAAAAATTACTGCTAATATGTGCTTATATATTACAGTTTCAGATGTCTTATCTGAAACCCTTGGAGCCAGATGTCTTTCAAAATTTGTAGTTTTTCAAATGTCAGAAAGGTAACACAGTGCATACACCTCACGCTATTTATCAGTTCCATCAAGTTCTGAGGCTGGACCCACAGTCAAGTATATTAACTATTCTTGCATCAAAAAAGAATCTATATGAACATAAACGTGAAAGCTAAAGACAATAAATAGCTTTATGTACATTCAAAGCTGATATTTTTTTTCCAGATGTGTTTGCTGCAAGCACGTAAGAAATTTTGGGGTTTTCAGAGCTTTGAGGATTTCAGAATTCTGAATAAGGAACTGTGGACTTGTATTTTATTTATTTCAAATACTCCTATGAAGTAATCCTCAGCACATATTAAGTGAAAAAAGCAAGGTAGAAAAAAGCATAGATAGTGTGTGCCTTAGATTGCTAGTTTTGCTATGACAAATACCACACACTGGTTGGCTTAACACCAGGAATTTATTGGCTGACCATTTGGACATCACAAGTCCAAAATGAAGGTGTCAGCAGGCCATGCCTTCTCCAAAGTCTGTAGCATCCTGGTTGGTGACTTCACAGCGTTTGGTCTCTGTCTCTGTCTCTTCCTGTGGCTTATACTTCACGTCCAAATCTCCTTTGCGTCTAGCGGCTGCAGTCATAACTGGATTAGGGCCCACCTTGATTCAGTGTGGCCTCATCTAAACAAGACCTTACAAGATCTATTTATAGATGTGTCTGTACCCACAGGACCAGGTTTGGATTTGGACTTGAACATGTCTTTGTGGGGTCTATGATTCAGTCTACCACAACATGCTACCTTTATCTTAGAAGCATAGAGGGAAACAAATGTTTGCTTATATATTTTTAAAGTTGTTTATACTAAAAAAACAAACACGCATACACAAAACAGGAAAGAGAAACCAAAACTAAAGAGTAGACTGGGATAAAAACTAGCCTTCTCTGCTATACCTTGACTATAAAGCATCTTAAATGAAAAAAACAAACACACAATTCTTTAAAATCTAAGGCAAAATATAACAAATGAGCCTAATGGAAAATTGAGCTGGCCATGCAGAGAGGGGTTATTTTGGGTGACCCTAAATGCAGAATTTAAATGAACATCTTTTAGTGAAATATAACCTAAGGACAAAAAGAACCATAAAAAATAAACAGTTTTTCAGTTATCAAGTTGTTGGTGGTATTGCAATTGTTATTCTGAGACTGTTATCTGTATATTTTGAGGTAAGGCAAACGAGTAAAAATGCTGCTTTGAGTTGGTAACCAGGATTTTCAATATGGGAAAGGGTGGTACAGATGAATTATTGGAAAATTTAAGGAAAAAAATCCTGCAAGTCAAATGTTTTTGTCTTCTGGAAAATCCTTTCTCAGAAAGTGTCTCTCTTGGCAATGCCCTATATAGGCATCCATTTTATTTTACTTAACACTCTTTAAACACCATGTAGTGTTCTGAAGAAAATACAGCAGAATGTGTACACCCAAATGAGCCTGTCACCTGCAGCTTGTCATCTGCAGGGTGCAGAGACTTACTGCCAAAACATTTGTGAAAACTGCTCTTTCGCAATAGCTTTTAGTGAAATATAACCTTTCACTTTCAGTTTATGAACCACATGAAGCAACCTCAGCATTTCTGACTGCATTTTTTTACTGCAAATGCCACATCTTCGCTTGACTGCTTATATTATTCATCAGACTTCTCTCTAAATTACTTTTGGCTGTTTGCAAAACTCAAATCTAATATTAATAATTGTCAAAATAAAATAACCACAATGTCCTCCACTTATTTAGTCTAGAACGCACTAAGTGCTTTAGAAATATTATTTCCTTTAATGCTCAGAATATCCCTTCAAAGTTTGAAGATTTGCCAACATTGAAGCTATTCAAAGAGAGAACCCTGGGAAAGAGATTATGGCAGTCTAAAGATTTGAATTACCCTTAGCCATGGCATTTAGCAGCCTGGACACTTATATGAGAGTTAGAATGATTTACAAACCGATTCTTTACATATCACTGTGTTCTGTCACTTTTGACCTTTGCAATCATGCTCCAAGAAAGAGAGAGACCCTCCCAAATATCAGTAACCTGTTCTCTCCAATCCCTGCACAGTGGCATCTATCAAGAAGCAGCTAATATTCTTCTTTTTCTCTGAATCCAATATTCTTTACCAAGAATGGCTTAGAATTTGTCTTAGCATCTCACAATATGTTAAACTATTTGAGAAAACCAATCTATTCAGAGATTACAATCCCTTCCTGAATTTGTTCTTTGGATTTCTGCATGGAATAGAATTGTAATGAGGTAAAGATTCAAATATGAACACTTCTTTTTCTTCTTCCCTCCTAATTCTTCTCCCCTCCACCCCACCCCACCCCCAGGCCAGGTCCACCTCATGGTATTTCCCACTATTTTTCTTCACTCAAAGATCTAAGTTCCATCAAAAGTTACACAATGACTGTAAACGTTTCAAAGTACCACAGGGTAGAGCGAGCTCTGCTCTCTCCTACAAGAATTTCGCCGGATACAGACTAAATTTAGAAAGTTTTCAACGTCTAGAGAGGGGTAGGCGGCTCTCAGATTCAATTTCCTCGTTACAACCTTTAAGCCATTCCCTAGTTCTGGTGCATTAAATCCTGGGCCTAGAGAAAAGGATTTTCTTCCCGTGTGTTTTTTAGAAAGAAATGTAGATTTGGGCTGTGCATCCCTCTTCAGGAGTCCAACGCTGTTTCCCCCTCTTAGCCAATAGGACAGGAACTAAGATCTTAAATTGTGATGGTCTTTTCGATTGGCGCTGTTCATTCCCCACGAGACAGCGAATAGAGGGCACCAGGACTCAATCCATAGAACCCTAACCCCCTGTGGCTTGCATTCCCACTTCAAAATTCAAGGCTTGGGCAAATCTTTGAAAAATAACATTGTTCTTTTAATGGACAGGTGTTATTCCAAATAATTCACTTAATAGATCTATTATTTCTTTATGAGTTGGGCCCCTATTCCTCTTGGAGGTTTGTTTCTCTTACCTGTACATGCTGTAGTTACTCAATTCATCCTTTAAAACTCACCTTCTCCATCTTTCCTGGTTACTCTCACCCTCTCCTGACCCTTCTTATTTCTCCACAGGCCTTAAGCACAAATGAGTCATTTAGGTTCAGTATTTAGTGTTGAGTTGCTTTTGGGTATTTACATTGCTTCAGCTCATATTTAATCTTGTTAACCAGATTGGAAACTCTCCAAGGGCAGGACTGCTTTGTCTATTATTTTATCCTCTCGTGCAGGACTTGCCTCTCAGGAGGCACTCGATATATGTAGAGTAACTAGTGAACTTACAGTAATGAATTATGTGGTTCAGTGTTGAAAGCATCAGGATGATGGCTTAACAATAATCACCTGCAGTCAAGATAATACTCATAGCACCATCTCTTTAAGTCCTTGTCCCCACTGGCTCGCTTCTTCCAGGCAACACTTATGAATTTTGCATAAGATTGCTGTCATCTTGACATCACTGTTTCATGACATTTATAATCTTGCAAACCATTTGTCACTGAAACAATGTGGAAGATAAAAAGTCACTTTAGGAATGCACTTTTAAAATGTTATGCTGTTGAAGTGTGAGTATAAACATCCTATAAAATGAGGAGAGACATGTTTTAGAAATACTCTGAGCTGGCAACAAGATTTGATACAGTTAGAAGTACCATCAGACCCTGTAGAAGGATGCACCTATCTTGCAATGAGCCAGTTTGCTCAAGCCCCTATTCAAGATTAACTGGGGCCCAGAGGATGAAGCCCTGTGTAGCCTCCCTCTCTGGGAGACTGGGTTCATGACTAATCACCAGCAATTACTCTCCTCTTCAACCAGGTCCTCTCTGTGCAGTAGCCTGGTAGAACAAGTGAGCTACGTTCATCTTCAGGACACAAATTCAGGACAGTGGAGAGGGGACCTAAGGCAAGAGCCCCACTACAGCAGACACGCTTCATATATTCATTCATTCAGCAAGCACTGATTGCGTGTCTTTTGCTGACCCCATGAGGGCACTCATCACACCCTCCAGTATCTCACAGTCCAGTGGCAGAGGCCTGGACCACAGTGGAGGAGTGGACAAAGGGCCAGGGAGGGACCTCCCCGCCTCAACCAAGGCTATGCCCCCCCCCCAGCCTCTGAGGGCTGTGGAAACAAAGTGCACACTGAGTGGCGTAAAACAACAGAAACGTATCCTCGCATGATGCTGGGGGCTGGAAGTCTGAAAATGAAATCAGGATGTTGGCAGGACCACACTCCTTCCAATGGCTCTGGGAGGGACCTTCCATGCCTCTTTCCAGCTTCCGGTGGTTTGCCGGAAATCCTTGGCAGTCCTGGGCCAGCAGCTGCAGCACTCCAGGCTCTGCCTCTGTGTCTTCTCTCCCCTTCTTGTAGGGGCACCAGTGAGATTGGAGTAAGGCCCAATATAACCTTTTATTAACTCATTCCATCTGCAATGGCCCCATTTCCAAAGAGGACACTTTCTGAGGTACTGAGATTAGGACTTCAGTGTGTCTTTTGGGGAGACAAACTTCAACCTAAAACATCACCCTAAATCAAGCTTGGAAGATTGGGAATGCTTTAGCATGAATCATTTATTTCCCAAGTAAATGGAGGACATACCCCCAATCCCCTCCACACACACTTGAAGGAAAGTAAGAGAGGCAAATTCCTGGTCACTTAAGTCTGGAAACTACTGATTTAATTAATGTAGTATTTCTTAGATCCTTTTAAACGCTCATGTGGATTATGAGTCACTAGGAGAGGATACAGTGTGCAGCATCTCCCAGAGTTAGCTAAATGCAAATTTCTTTTTTCAATGGACAAAATGTTGCTATAGAGCTTTCCAAAAGTCCACTTTCTCTCTTTACCCAATGCCAGGAGGAAAAGGTCAGATTTCATATAAGCATTGTACAGAGTAGACTATCAAAATATACCTACTGATCTGAATTATAAAATGTTAAGATCCCATAGAAAAGTATAAATACATTTCAAAGCTTGAGAAATGATAGTTGATGTAAAAATGATTTCTTCCTAGTTCAAGTACGTGTAGCCACATCCTTTTTTCTAGCTCCTAGAACTCTACTCTGTCTGCTGCCCTTTGGGTGCCCCACTTCAGGTTTACAAATTGGAACACAAGCTTTGTTTCCTATTTCTCCAGCAGGATCTGGAAAATGTTGATGCAGCCTAAAAAGCATACACTATAACTCAGAAGCTTAGGTAAACTAAAGCACTATCTGCAAAACTTTGGACTGTCGATGCTGGAAAAGGCCCTACACAGTGGTTCTCAACCCTGGATGCATATTAGAACCGACTGGGGAGCTTAAAAAGAAAACAAAAAAAGCCAATATCCAGCCCTCCCACAGTGAACTAAATAAGGCCCTGGAAGTGAGACCCATGAATTGCTACTCTGTGGAAGCTCCCAGTAATTTCTATCACCAGCCAGGACTGAGCAGCACTAAGAGGCCCAGCTATAAGTTACAACAGTTGGCTACCACCCAGCCTCGTTTTCAGGACTTGCTGGTTCTTTGGGGAAATTTACAGCATGTGATCAGAGACTTCAATGTTTCCCTGAAACACAGCATGTTGTCATATCCACAAAACCGGCACTTCCTTGTTTCCATTGTAAATATGGCATGATGTGATCAGAGAAAACTACCACCACCCTTGTACCTTGAGATAAACCAAAAATATGAAAGTCACTGTACTGAGTCATGCCCCCAAGATGGTAAAAACCTGAGCATGTCTAAAATCCTTGACTTTCTTAAAGAAAGTGTTTTCCTTGACCTTTCCTATAGTGGGGATGGTCTGAAGGCAAGACAGAAACTTTGTGACTATGACGAGCATGAGAACAAAATTATTTACTCTTGTGAACAGACTAATATAAACTTGATCATTTTGTAAAGCCTGTGTGGTTTTTTCCCTCACTAAACACCTGTTGTGTTTTTCATTTGGCACATCAATCCTTTTGAAGTCTGACTCTCTTGCACCTCTTTGCAAAGTGAAGAAAAAAAAGTTTTTTTTCTAAACACTTTTATGCCTGAGTTTTCTTTTTATAGTTTTGAAGTTTCCACTGAGTTTTATCTGGGAAGGGCAGCCTCACATACCTAAGCTAATTAAACTGCTTTACCTAAGAAGTGCACATACTTCATGTGTGGTTTAAGCCAAGACATGCCTTTATTTCAGTTTCCAGAATCAATCTTATTCAGCAATACAGCTTTACCATCACTGCCTTTTCTCTGGGCCACTTCCCTCACCCCCGACTCTGTGCTTTTCTGGCTTTGTTTCTATTTATGTTTCGGGATCAAGTCTTGTTACATTTCTGGACTAGCATGGCCATTAGTTTAGTCTCTATTAATGGCTGAAAGATAGGAAATCTAGGTTTCTGATGAGCTGTCAGGTGGCAAATAGAGAATCTGTTTTATTGGTCTTTTTTGTTTGTCTGCTGATTTGTTTGGCTTCCGGATTCTGACATCTGCTGTTTAAATGTTAGTACAAACATCCTATAAAATGAGGAAAGACATGTTTTAGAAATATTCAAAGCTGCAAAAAGATTTGATAGAGGAAGAATCACCATCAGGCCATATACAAGATGCACCTAACTTGCAAAGAACCAAATTTCTTGAAGATTAACTGAGGCACAAAGAAGATGAAGCCTGGCTGAGCCTCTCCCTCTCAGATTCCTGGGGGGTGGGGGTAGGAGGGTTATGGCTAGTTACCAACAAAGAATAGCTTCCTTTCTGTGATTGGCTGAATTATGTACCCCAGAAAAAAAAAAAAAAAAAAACATGTTAATCTAAATCCCATTCCTGTGGGTCTGAGCCATTGCAAATAGGACTTTTTGAAGATGGCTATTTTCAGTTAAGGTGTGGCCAACTGCATCAAAATGGGTTTTAATCCTATTACTGGAGACCCTATGAAGAGAAGCCACTGGGAAGACTGGAATCTGGAAGTCAGTGGGAACCCAGCAGAGAAAGGAGAGAGCATTGCCATGTGATGGGAAAGCCAAGGAACCCAAGGATTGCCAGCCAACCAGAAGGCTACTGACCCTATGAGGAAACAAGTCTTCTAGCCTCTGAAATGAATTCCCATCATTAAGTCAACCCCTGTGTGGTATTTTTTCACAGCAGCCTGAAGATTAAGCACCTTCTGTGAGCTCATATCACACAGGAAAATTTCTTCTGCTTTTTGAGATCTTCATTGGCCAGACCAGTGAGTTTTTGTGCTCTTTGTTTACTTTTGACCTCCAGCTGAGGTTGTAAAACTGAAGTTGCTAGTTCTTTTTGCATGTGACAAAAAATTGTTCTTCCCTACTATTCTTGTTTGCTAGGTTCCTGTAAGCAACATACCAAAAATGGGTCGGCTTTTAAATTGGGCATTTATAAACTTACAAGCTTACAGTTCTGAGGCTGAGAAAAGTGTCCAAATCAAGGCATCATTAAGGCAATGCTTTCCTTCCAAAGACCAGTTACCAGAGATGCCGGACTTTTCTGTCACATGGCAGCATCTCCTGGTCTCTCCCTTCTCTTCGGGGTTTTGTTCCTTTCAGCTTCTTGCTTCCGTGGCTTTTTCTTTGTCTGAATTTAATTTTCTTATAAAGGACTCCAGTAAGAGGATTAAGACCAACCTTGAATGACGTGGGTCACACCTTAACTTTAGTTAAAATCCCGCTCTCCAAAAGATCCTACTTACAATGGGTCCACTCCCACAGGCATAGAGGAACTTTAAGAACATACTTTTGGGGGTACATATGGCTTCAAACTACCACACCTACTTTGAGAGAAGAAGGTAATTAGCCTCTATGGTTTGTTTATCATTGTAACTCTTTCTGTATTTGCAGCTACCTCTCTTTGCCACCTGTCCTTATCTTTTCCTCTCTCCCCCCTTGTCTCAGAAAATGTTGTCTATTAATTGGTTATAAAGATATTTCCTTTTGTGGGGCACTTTATGGATAACTAGTTCTGGCAGATAGACCTCATATCAAAGAGGGAAAAATTAATACATTTGATTATAAAGTTACTATTTTTTATGGAGCACTTGTTTTGATTAGCATAAGAAACAAATAAAGTTAAAGTAATAAATTCAAAGGTTTAAATCAATTTCAAAGTAATTCCAGAAAGAAAGAGGAGTATTAAACTTTTAATGATTTCAATGTGATCATTCTCTAAGAAAAATCTTTAAAACTTTGCTGAATCTTTAACTCAGAGGAACAAAAATATTTTAACTGTGAGAATAAATCAATGTCCTTGGTTACATTTTACAAGATAAAAAGCAAAGGAATGCTAAGGGACTTGAAACACAATTTAAAGACTTTTAAATATTTGATTGTAAATATAGAGGTTTATAAAGTATAAATCTATTTAGAAGCTTGAGAAATAGTCTTATTAAAGGTGAAAATTTTAATTTAAAACTATTATATTTTTGTCTCTCCAATTTTATTACAGTAGAAAAAATGATATGCTAGTATATATAAAACTTGAATCTATTTTCTCATGCAAAGCTTTAAAGTTTTATAAGTCAAGAAAGATATCATTACTATAAAAATGTAAAATTATTTGTCCAACTAAATAAATTATAAGAACTGATGCCTTTTTTTTTTTTTTACATTTCTCAATTAAATATACTGGATACACAAAAAAAAATTTTTTTTAAATCATACAATATGTTACACAATATATTTGGTTCATAGTAATGTAAACATACAATATTTGTCCTTTTGTGCCTGGCTTGCTTTGCTCAACATAATGTTCTCCAGGTTCATCCACATTGTTATATGCTTTATGACTTCATTTCTTCTTACAGCTGCATAATATTCCATCGTGTGAATTCACCACAGTTTGTTTATCCAGTCATTGGTTGATAGATAGCTGGGTTATTTCCAACTTTTGGTAATCATGAAAAATGCTGCTATGAACATCAGTGTGCAGATGTCTGTTCATGTCACTGCTCTCAGTTCTTCTGGGTGTACGTCACATGGCAAGTCTATATTCAACTTCTTTAGGAACTGCCAAACAGTCCTCCACAGTGACTGTATCATTCTACATTCCCACCAACAGTGAATAAGTGTTCCTATCTCATCACATCTTCTCCAACATTTTTGTAGCTCTCTGTCTTTTTAATAGTGGCCATTTTGATAGGTATGAAGTGATATCTCATTGTAGTTTTGATTTGCATTTCCCTAATAGTGATGTTGAGCATTTTGTCATGTGGTTGTTTGTTTTTTTGGTTTTTTTTTTTTTTTTTTTTTTTGGCATTTGCGTTTCTTCTTCAGACAAATGTCTATTCAAATCTTTTCCCCATTTTTATTTTATTGTTGAGTTGTAACATCTCTTTATATATCCTGGGTATTAAACCCTTATCAGATATATGATCTCCAAATATTTTCTCCCATTGAGTTGGCTGCCTTTTCACCCTTTTGACAAAGTCCTGTGAGGTGCAAAAGCGTTGAATTTTGAGGAGGTCCCATTTATCTATTTTTCCTTTTGTTGTACGTGCTTTGGGTGTAAGGTCCAAGAAACCAGCATCTACTACACGGTCTTGAAGATGTTTCCCTACATTTTCTTCTAGTAGTTTTATGGTCCTGGCTTTTATATTTAGGTCTTTGATCCATTTTGAGTTGATTCTTGTATAGAGAATGAGATAGGGGTCCTCCTTAATTCTTTTGATTATAGATATCCAGTTCTCCCAGCACATTTGTTGAAGAGACTGTTTTATTCCGTTAACATTAACTTAGTAGGTTTCTCAAAAACCAGTTGACTGTATAGATGAGGGTTTATTTCTGGATTCTCAATTCTGTTCCACTGATCAATGTGTCTATCTTAATGCCAGTACCATGCTGATTTGACCCCTGTAGCTTTGTAATATGTTTCAAGGTCAGGCAATGAAATTCCTCCCACATTGCTCTTCTTCTTTAGAATACTTTTGGCTATTCATATGCACTTACCCTTCCAGATGAATTTGGTAATTGCCTTCTCTAATTCTATAAAGTAAGCTGTTGGGATTTCGATTGTTATTGCATTGAATCTATAAATCAGTTTAGGTAGGATTGACATCTTCACGATATTTATTCTTCCAATCCATGAACACTGAATGTTTTTCTATTTGTTAGGTCTTTTTAAATTTCTTTTAGCATTGTTTTATAGTTTTCTGCATATAGGTTCTATACTCCTTTGGTTAAATTAACTCCTAGGTATTTGATTCTTTTTGTTGCTATTGAAAATGGAATTTTCCCCCTGATTTCCTCCTCAGATTGTTCAATACTAGTGTACAAAAATATTACTGATTTTTGCATGTTGATCTTGTATCCTGCCACTTTGCTGAACTCATTTATTAGCTCAAGCAACTTTGTTGTGGATACTTCAGGATTTTCTAAGTACAGGATCATGTCATTTGCAAACAGTGAGAGTTTTACTTTCTTTTCCTATTTGGATGCCTTTATTTTATTATTTTATTTTATTTTATTTTATTTTATTTTATTTTATTTTATTTTATTTTATTTTATTTTATTTTTTTATTTGTCTTGTCTAATTACCCCAGCTAGAACTTCTAGTACAATATTGAATAACAATCGTGACAGTGGGCATCCTTGTCTTGTTCCCGATCTTAGAGGGAAAGCTTTCAACCTTTCCCCATTGAGTATGATGTCGGCTGTGGGCTTTTCATATATGCCTTTTAACATATTGAGAAATTTTCATTCTGTTCCTATCTTTTGAAGCATTTTTATCATAAAGGGATGCTGGATTTTTTTTAAATGTCTTTTCTGCATTGATAGAGATGATCTTGTGGTTTTTTTTTCCTTCAATTTGTTAATGTGGTATATTACATTGATTGAATTTCTTACGTAGAACCAGTCTTGCATACCAGGAATAAATCCCACTTGGTTGTGATGTATAAGTCTTTTGATATGCTGTTTGATTTGATTTGCAAGTATTTTGTTGAGAATTTTTTCATCTATGTTCATTAGAGAGATTGGTCTGTAATTTTCTTTTCTTGTGGAATCTTTATCTGGCTTTGTTATTAGGGTGATGTTGGCTCCATAAAATGTGTTGGGTAATTTTCCCTTCTAGTCATTCAATTCTCTGAGCCCCTGCTCAATTTTTTCCATTATTTTCTCTCTCTGTTCTTCTCTCTCTTCAATTTTAGTTGTTCTGTGTTCGGTATCACTTATTCTTTGTTCTGTCATTTCGAGTCTGCTGTTGTATGCCTTAACTGTGTTTTTTATCCCATCTATTTTGTCTTTCATTCCCATGAGCTCTCTTACTTTTCTGTTCAGGATTTCAAACGTTCTTTGCACTCGCTCAATGTCTTCTTGATGTCATTTATCTCGTTAACCATATTGTCTTTCAGCTCATTAATTTGATTTTGGAAATTTGTGCACATCTCGCTGATTAGTTCTCTCAAATTCAGTTTCTCTTCTGGGGCTTTGATATATTCCTTTTCTAGGGCCATGTCTTCTATTTTCTTAGTATGGCTCATAATTTTTTTGCTGATGTCTATGCATCTGATTAGGATGTATTTTCCTCAAATACTCAATTTCTTTCTCTTTTGTAGGGATTTAGTGGCAGGAGGCTATGTGTTACTACTGCTCTTTCATTCTTGGCTTGACCTAGATTGTTAGGATTGTCCCTGCTGGTTGTTCAAACTGGGCACTAGATCCAGTAATTGGTTGTAGAGTCGCTTCTTAGGGCCTTAGGGAGGGAGGTTATAAAGGCCATAAAAAGACTCTCCTAATTACTTTTAATTTTGTTGCATGCACTTCCTTGGTCTGTCAGCAGATGGCGCTCTTTGACAGCTCTCAGTTCAATATCTGGTTGCAGTGTATTTGTTGCAACACAGACCAGATCTATGTGATAGAGCTTCCTGCTTGGAGGCTAGGAGTCTTGTAATTCAAACTTTCTCTGAGAGAGTTCTCCAGCCTTCTCTGGCAGCCCCCTCCCTTTTCCTGGCTAAGAAATATTTCCACTCCCCTCTGAGTATTCAACAATCAGTCTTGGTTAGCAGAGAAGGAGATTGGAAGGGTCGTATATCTTTGGCCCCTTGCAGGCTCCAAGGCAAACAATGGTGCAACCCCCTGGCCTGGAAGGGCTCTTGGGACACAGCAGACCAAATTTGTGAGTCAAAAGCTGAGTCAGCCTTAGGCTGTGTCCCTCTCTTTCCCCTTTCCTGGGGTGGTAGATCCCTGGAGCCCCTTTGTCTGTAGCTGCAGGCCCAGAGGCTTGAGAATTCTAAAGTGGTTTAGTGTGCGGGATGGTGCCGGCTGCTGCAGCCGCTGGTTTCAACTCACAAATCTGTCATTGCAATTTCCTTCCTTTGTCCTTCTCTCCTCTAGGCAGTGTCCAACCTTTACCTGGTGTCCTAAACCCTAGAAGATCTTTTTCTAGGCTGTTTTAGCCTGTCATCTAGTTATTTTTCCAGAGGAGAAGAGAATCTTGTGTCTTTCTAGTCTGTCATCTTCCCAGAAGTCCTTGATGACTTTTTTTTCCCCCAATGTTTTGTTAAACGTTTACTCATGAGATTTTTATAATTATTTATATCATCATATACATATATATCATTATTATATTCCATTTTTATTTTCTGTATAAAAATTATAGTGTTATCTCTCTGGAAAAAAAATTTTTTTTAATTTAGAAATACTATTTTTTACGGTGAGGTGAAATTCACATAACATAAAATTAACCATTTCAAAGTGTACAGTTCAGTGGCATTTAGTGCATTCACAATGTTGTATAAACACCACGTCTTCTAGATCCAAAACATTTTCATCACACCAAAATCAAACCCCCTACCAGTGAGCAGTCACTCCCTACTCTTCCCTACCCCCAGCCATCAGCAACCACTAATTTCGTCTGTCTCTATGGGTTTACCTATTCTGGATATTTATAAAAGTAGGATCATACAATAGGTGACTTTTTATGTTGGCCTTCTTTCACTTAGCATAATGTTTTTGAGGTTCATCTATGTATTACTACGCATGTGTACTTCATTCCTTTTTATGGAGGATAAATAGATAGACCACATTTTGTTTATCCAGTCATCCCTTGATGGTTATTTGTGTTGTTTCCATCTTTTGGCTATTGTGAAATCATACTGCTTTGAACATTTGTATACAAGTATTTGTTTGAGGACCTGTTTTCAATTCTTTGGGGTACAGCCTAGGGATGGAGTTGCTGGGTCTTATAGTAATTCTATGTTTAACTTTTTGAGGAACTGCCAAAAAATATATTTTTTCTACAGTGGCTGTGTCATTTTATATTCCTATCAGCAATGTATGAGCATTCTAATTTCTCCATATTTTTGCCAACACTTGTTATTTTCTGTTGTTGTTTTTTTTTTTTGTTTTTTTTTTAAATAGCCATCCTAGTGAGTGTGAAGTGGTATCTTTTATATATCTTCTTTGGAGAAATATCTATTCAAGTCCTTTGGACTTTTTAAAATTGGGTTGTTTATCTTTTTGTTGTTGAATTGTAAGAGTTATTTATATATTCTAGATTCTAGATTTATCTATGATTTGGAAATAGTTTATTCCATTCTGTAGGCTGTCTTTTCATTTTCTCGATCATATCCTTTGATGCACCAAAGTTTTTCAATTTGATTAATCCAATTTATCGTTTTTACTGGTGGAAATGGATGTATAAATTTACTACTTCAAGAACTTTTTAAAAGATGTATCTGACTGTAGGGAGATATGTATGCAAGATAATGGATTTATTTTGTTTGTTATCAAGGGGAAAGAAAGAGAAAGAAAATTTTGTTAAATAAATTTGTCTGATTTCCCAGAACATGAAAGAAAGAAATTGAAGACAATTTGAGAGAATACTTCAAATGCAGAAAGACAGAAAAAGTAAACATATTAGCCAGGGTTTACAATGCCTATGACTAGTGAGTTCAAAAGGTGAAAAGATATATTTTTAAATTATTGCAATGATGGTTCAGTGATAATTGTTTATTCATAAAGTGAATAAAGGTTTATACAGCCTTTACTGGACATTGTTACATGGGTAGTAATCAAAAAGGGCAAAATAAGAATTTGGGTCCCTTTATGTTAAAATGGCAAATTGATCCTTGAGTATATACAATGCTTTTAACAAATACAAAAAAAAATGAGAACAGTTCAAAGGTGTTGTGTGTCCATGTCAGTTGTTCTCTTTAACTAAAATACTCTTTAGCTCATTGTTTTGACCATGACTGAATCAATGTTAACAAAAATGTTTCAGTTTTTAAAAGAGTACTTAAGCACTTTTACTCATTGCTGATTCCATTAAATATTGCTTGGAACCGTTTCTTGCCTTTAGGCATCTGTGACTAATGTCCAATCTTGTCTCCTCTGACACTCTTTTTTGATAATTGCCTTTCTCAAATTCAAGACCCAAAATCAGAATAACAAAACTGCAAGGATTTCTATTATGTCTAAGGCATCTTTGGAGTTTTCTAGATGTCCATTGGGTATGGCAAAGATTTGATCTCTTACCTTACAAGAAAAGAGATAATGAAAATAATTTGGCATTCTCTTGTTTTAATATGCTCGATACTATCATGTCCACAATATGAAATACCAGAAAATCAAAAAAGAGCAGCTCAACCTTTTTGGATTAATTTTATATAAGTAAATGTTATTAATATAAATATGTTTTAGTAATTATTAAATTTTTATTTCAGATAGAAAATTATGTTCATGTACAAAGATAGGCACAACTGTCAATAAATAGATTTCTTTTTCTTTTTTTTTTTTAACAGAGAAGCCACCAGCTGAATAGATTTATTTTTTAAAGTGCCATCTTGTTTTCTGAATAAATACCCTTGTCAATTAGAATATACTTTATGGATAAATTAAAGACTCTGGGGATTTGACAATAACCTCACTGTTTTATATGTGCCTACCCTCAGGGTAAGCATTAATTAAATCCTTACAAATTGCTTGTTATTGCATCTCAAGAGAGGATTTTACTTTTCAACATTCTGATATTTGTAGATTATTATCATAAGTTAAGGAGAACCTTTGAGTCTTATTATTCACAAGTATTTTCTGTTTTCCCCTTACACTCACTGAAAGGTCCCTGCTACAAGAACGAGCAGAAATTGAATTTTTGAAAAGAAATATCAGAAGAACCTCAGTGCAGGACAGAACCTGATCTTCCTGCCTGCTGAAGTCAGGGCAGTGTTTCTTTCACAACTTGGTGTCTTCATCACGGACTTACTGTGATAATCAGGATTCCAGAACTGTCCCACTCCAGAAGCAGACAATTTCATGGAAATAGGCCATGTAGTGCAAGGTAAACAAAGCACAAATCTATTCCCTATGACTAAGTGAATGAAAGGAGCTGATTTAATTGTGACCGATGTTCTGTTTTAAATGGACATGTAAGGAAAACCCTTTTCTTTCTTTGTAATCTATCACTGGCCCTCAATTTAACAGGTTACACTGGTTCAGACTGGTAAGAAATCCTATTTAAATGGTATCTTGTTCCAATTGAACTCTCAGAAATCAGGGTGGAAAATCCTATGGATTATATAGATTTTAATATAGATTATAAATTAAATCATGAGGGAAAACAAATTATTTTTAAGAAAAATGAGCTAGAAAAATGGTAATAATGGTTAACTATTATGCAAATTGCCTTTACTAAATTTCTTCACTCTTTGTAACCATGAAGTTATTTGCATGGGTTCAATAAGAATATGTATTTTTTCCCAAAGAGTTTATTGGGTAAATCGACTCTATAACCATGATATGACAGAAACCTCATCTAAATAGGACATGCCCAAGGGTTATGCCTTCACTTGTGGAGCTAATGCCTCCGAGGTCCTCCCACAACACTGGTCTCTGGCTGATGGAACCCCTGCCTCCCAGGCGGGCAGGAGAAGTGACAAATTAGGAGATGTCAGGAAAAGGTGAGACCCTGACGCAGACAGAAGTTAGAGCTGCTGCAGGCAAAACCTGGTAGAAGTGAACGGCCTGGCTCTTGGTTCCTCGTCTCAGTGGACAAACTAACAGGGAAAAGAAAATGCTTCTAAGACATAAAAGTAAGTTACACCCCAGAGAGGTAAACTCTTAAGCCTTAACATCATGTTGCATGTACAAGAAGGGGGGTTGGAGTCTTAAACACTAGTTATTCCCATGAAAATAAAACGCATCAAATGAAACAAAACATCGAATTAATGATACTGAATCAGAAAATGTGGCCAAATTTGCACCTCCGGTGCAGGAACTTTGACAAAGAAAGGACTCCAGAAGCAAAACTGACACTTTGCTCTGCTTCTGCTCGGATTAAGGACATAACATATCACAGTTGGGAAAAAGAAAGGAAAAAAAAAAAAATTGTACTCTGAGATAAACCAAAAATAAAAGGGTCACCCTGTCTATGGCTGGTCCCCAAAATAACAAAAACATGAGCAATTCCTATAAACCTGAATTCCCTAAACAAAAAAAAAAAAGACTATCCCAGCTCTCAGGGTGCCGATGTATGTGAACATGGCGATCATGTGAAAGTCACTGCTTTCCATCACGAACAAATAGAAATTTGACCAATTTGCAATCCAGAGATTTTCTCCCTTTACTTCATTCTTTATCTGCGGGGCTCAGTCCTTTTGAAGTCTGATTCCCTTCAGCTCTTTGCAAGCTAACTGTTCCCCTTTTCTTTCTTTCTTTTTTTCTAAATACTTTGTCTCTTAGTTGATCAAAACTTGGAGAAAAACGCCACGTTTATAAAACCAGGCACTCCCATAGCCGAGGGTCCCTTCCCAATCGTGGGTGTTTCTTCACAAGGCCATGTGGCAATGTCCCATGAGAAGGAGCCGCTTGCTGCTGTCTGTTTTTTCTCCCTGCAGGGACCTCAGAGCTGCAGATGTTGTGTTCACTGCAGAGAGAGCGCGCTAACGCTGTGAGCTTGTTCAGGGCTAACTGGAGATTTGGGGCTGCCGGTCTGCAGAAGGGCGGTGCCAAAGGAGATGCTCATTTCACTTTCCAAATGGCAGAGGACCTTTGAACACCTTGCGGAGGGACGCAGCATTTCCCGTTGGGCAGCATCTGTAAACCTCGCTCTGTGCATCCTCCGTCTCATTACGTTTCCATAATCTATTGTCCCAGTTATATTCAGGAAGCACAGCCCCTGCTCCCCTGGAATGTGCCAAAGCAGAAAAGAAAAGAAAAAAAAAAAAAAAGTACTGCTATTCTTGGTCAGCTTAATGGCGAGGAGCTTCAAATTACCTATAAAATGAAAGAGAGAATTGTGTGAGGTCACCTGGCCACAATCCCCCTGAGACCATCCTTCCCAGAAGGGTCCTTAAGTTTAATAACGTCAGTCAACAGCAGCAAGACCCTGAGAGCTCTCGGTGCAAGACTGAGTCTTTGCGTTGCTGTTTGGAGGAACTGCAGGCTACCTTGTGTGTAATTTTAGATCATCAAAGGTGACCGTGAACGCTGCCTCCTAAATTTCAATCACAACCTTAACTGCCCTGTGATTTAGCCAATACCAGCTCCTCTGCTGTTTGGGAACAAAAGGCCACCTTCTACCTTCATAAGGCGGGAGTAGGAGGCAGGGAAGCACACACAATGAAAACTTTACCCAGCAGAAAGTGTGTTTGTTATATACCTAGAGAAAGGCTGTCAGATACATTTTTAGGAAGAACTTCTTTTTTTAGTTTAAAGAATTTACATGACGTCAGTCCTTTTTTTAATTTTTATTTTAAAAACAAGTTATTGAAGTATATCATTCATACACGAACATACATAAGCAATAAGTGTTTAGTAAACATTGTGAACTTACAAAACAAACATGCAGAACATCATACAGGGCTCCCACACATCACCCCACCACAAATACTTTGCATTGTTGTGAAACATTTGTTAACAAATTATGAAAGAGCATCATCAAAGTATTGCTACTAACTATAGTCCATATCTTACTCCCCTATACTTTTGTTTTTTTTTTTAAGGATTTGGTTATTTACTTTTATCCATTTTCACACGCTCCCCCCGCCTGTTTTTGCTGTTTTTGTGTCCATTCGCTGGGCAACTCTCTGTGTCCATTTCCTGCTCTCTTCTCATTCTTCTCCTTCTGTCTTCACTGGGATTCGATCCTCGGAACCTCCGATGTGGGAGAGAGGCGTCCTACTGCCTGTACCACCTTAGTTCCTGGTTTTTCGGTACATCTCGTCTTGGCTTTCCCTTGTGTCACTCTCCTGTTACGTCATCATCTTGCTGTGTGGCTCACGGGCCCTGGCGGCCTGTGCAACTTCTATAGTTTTCTTTTTTTATTTTAACCAGGAGTTCCTGGGGATCCACCCCAGATCCCTCCATATGGGAGACGGACGCCCAACCATTCGAGCCACATCCACCCGCCTGCTATATCTCTTAAGTTTGACCAAAGATACCCAGAATTACAGTCTTTTCCCATACAGGATGGTCATATAATAAATCAGGCTTAGTTTATCACCGGCATTCTAAAAACCAGGCCTAGGGAGAAAAACTATGTCTGGGGACACATGCATGGTTTCTAACATAGAGAATGTTTAGCCTACCCTGATTCTCACAAAATCAGGACAGCGAGAATATTTGCAGGACATCTGTCCTCTTGACACAACATCAACCCCAAAGTGAAATGGAAGGGGAAAAATAATGGCCTGCAAATAACTATCTGCTAATAAATGTAACAGCATGGTCGGATCTCAAATACAGAATGTTGCATGGAAGGGGCCGTCACAAATGAGTACATACTGTTAAAGTTCCATTTACATGAAGTCAAGGACAAGCAAAATTAATCTATGATGATAGAAATTAGGAATTTCTAGGGTTTTTAGGATGCTCTGGGTGGTAGTATCCACTGGGAAGGGGCATGAAGAAGTCCTAGAGGTGAAAGTAATGATGATTGGGTATCCAGGTAAATATATAATGTAAATATTCATCAAGATATATAAATATAGGAAATAATATTTTTCTCTCTAAATAATTTTCTTTGTCCACACTCAGTCAGGTGTTTTCCTTCACAAAGCCCCTGGTTGAAATAAAAATCCAAATAGAAATTCTACTCATTTTTAACCATTTAAATATAATATATATGGCTTTATTGTTCATAATAATAACCTTAATTTTTTTTTAAAAAGCCACTATCTACAATATCAGCTCTAAAGTTGGCCCTAATTTTCAGGACATTGGAATTGTCCCGCATGACATTGCAATGACGGATCCAGGCCATTATACATTTTGTCATAACCTATAAAATTGTGCGGGATGGAGAGTGAACTATAATGTAAACTGTAGTCCATGGTTAGTGACAATGCTTCAATATGTGTTCATCGATTGTAACAAATATACCGCATTAATGAAGGATGCTGTTAATGTGGGAAAGTGTGTGTGTGTGGAGGCGGGGGGTAAAAGGGCATCCCCTATATTTTTAATGTAACATTTATGGACTCTAAAGCTTCTTGAGAAACAAAACAAAATGTTAAGAAGAAGAAGAAATCAAAGCTGGGCCTGCAGGACCACTGTCCAGCACTAAGCTCGAGCGGGGGACAGCGTCCCTGCTCCAGTCCTCACTGAACTGCCCAGTCCTGCGGGTGGTGCTTGTTCTCCTACTGTGGCGTGGCCTCCCTACTGCTCATTCAGCCCTTACTTCACCTCCGTGGAAATGCCGGGGTGCAGCCAGCACGCACCCTTCTGTCTATGCTCGCCCAGTTGGTCTGCATGTTTCCCTCCTTGTGGCCCAAACGCTGCACTGCAGCTGGCATCAGGATAATGGTCAAGTCTGGACTGCCGCCGTTCCTCTCCTCATTCCCATTTTGAAATAAAGGCCCCAGCCCGGGGCCCTCTGACCTTCAGACCATCCACCGTTGCTGACTCTGCAGCATCCGCCTGGAACTTGCCCCACCTGTTTTATTCGATTTATTTTCCTTTGTTAATCACCAGCCCTCTGTGCTAAGGTTGCCCCATTCGTGGGTTATTGCACGAGCGGGACCTGAGGAGCAACAGGATTGCAAACCTGAGAGCCCAGTCCCTCCTGGACTCACACCTCAGCTCTCCAAGCTCATTCCTGCACGCTGAAGGCTGGCGTGTGCTTCTCCCACTCCTCCCGCACTGAGAGGGAAAGAACTGATTTGATCTGGGTTTTCAGTTATTGACTGTCTGTGTACACATAGCAGGACAGGGATGCTACCAGTCCATTAGGCATTGAAGTTGGAACGATCTAGCGGAAAGAGGGAAATTTGACGATGTCCTTTGCCGAGGTCACATGCCAAGCGGCATTAAAGGCTAAGCCCCATTGTAGATTTTCACGTCAGTGGGCAACCTCTGTGAATGGGAGCACAGGGAATTTCCCCATTGGTTTCCTAGTATTGGCAAGACCCCTTACAGCAGCCCTGAGATCTGAGACAAGCAAGTCGGCCGTGTTTTGGTTTTGCCTCGTACTATACTATACAGCAGAGGAAATCCTTGCATTTGCAGTCTCTGGAGACCCAGCAATGTTCCCTAGAAACTGATAAGTGCCTTGAGAGGTGCTGGTGCTGGAAGTGATTTTCAAAGTCATATTTTTCTCTCCAAATAATTGTCCTTGTCCATGATCAGGCAAGTATTTTCTCTTCTAAAGCCCCAAATTGAAATAAAAATCCAAACAGAAAGGAAAGATTACTCATTTTTAACCATTAAATGTAATGGCTTTCTGCCTCCTTATTAATTCCGTTCATTGGCTATGTGGGGACAAGCACATTATTCTTTATCTATGTCAGAGTTTTATATTTGCAAAAACGGATCTACTACTTTATTTCTTTAACCCTTATAGCAACTTTGAAAGTCAGAGTAGGATTATATTCCCATTTCATGGGTGAAAAAACAAAAGTCAAGTCATTTTGCAAATTCATAGCTGAAAACACATTATAGAACCCAGGGCTTGAATTTCCAGTTCTTTTCATTATTTCTAAGCTTTACCAAATACTTTGGCCTCCTACCCAGTGCCTCCCCATCAGCCACCGCAGGTTGTTGGGAATGTTACCACTGGGACTCCACGGATGCCAAGAGGGGCAGTGACCCTCGGCGGGCCGGGCCGGGCTACCGCGTGTGGTCCCCATGGGTCCTGAGTCCAGCGCCCTGGACTGGCTCTGCTGGGCCTGCTCTCCCGTGACCAGCCTGTGCCACAGGCAGGGGTTCCCTGCAGCCAGCAGAGTACTCGACAGGTAGTGCTCTGCTTCCTTTAAGTTCTCCTTCAGCACCACGAGGCAGTTCTTTTGGCCATTTACCCGTTTTCTGGGTCTGCTGTCTATGGTTAAATAGTTTAGGCATGTGGCATTTGCTTGGAGATCATGGCCATTTATTTCAGTTAGAGGACGGCTGCTGAGTTCCTCCCAAATACGTTTCCTCATGGTTGATTGATGTCCCACCAAAGCTTCCAGGTTTGTTTACTATAATATACCCAATAAAAATAAAAAATAAAAAAAATAAAAAATAAAAAAAAAATTAAAAAAAATAAAATAAAATAAAAAATATAATATACCCAATGGCTTTAAACACGATATAGCTCCTCTGACAAAGGAGGAACTTAGTGAATGCTATTCAGATTTGGCACTGCCTTGAACAGCCAGTCATCTTATTTCTTGACCAGGCCAGAGGCCACAACATTGTTCTGTAAATAGAAAGACTAAAATTGCACCAGCTAAAAAGTAGGCTAGAGAGCTAGTCTGCTTCTCAAATCCTTTTTTGAATGTGTCACTTGGTTCCAAGACATTACCTACTGCTATTCCCATCACTAATCATTGTGTTTTCTACTATACAACAAATGAACTAAAACTCATGAGTTGGTTTCATTTCCTTTGAAGTCTGCTCATTACTAAGAAGTAACAGCCCTCAAGCTTATTAAAATCAGAGTGTGGGCTGCTTAGAACCCAGGGCTAAGTCAGGTCACTGCAGGAGAACTCAGCCTGCACCTTCACCCAACCTCCTAGGATTTTCCCTCACCTCTTCCAAGAACTTTGAGCAAGACTCCCCACTCCTTAACTAGATGCCTTGTTAGGGCAAGTCCACCTGAGGAGGGCAGATTTTCGGTAATGGACCCATGACTCATCAGCACTGCACTTTCTCAGCAGCAAAACCAGCCCCTTCCACTGCCCCACCACAGTGTCCTAAGTACAAATAGTCCTCAGCCTGTGAAGGGTTCATCTTCAGGCAAACTTCTGGAGGTGGCTGCATCTCCCCAGGCCCCTCCAAACCATACCGGCCCTGGATCCAGAAGATGCTTATTCTTACAATAGACAGTTCTGGCCCAGGGCTACTGTTGTGAGAACCACCATGGGGAACGAAATAAGTGCTCAAGCTTTTAGAGACTCCAGGTGTTTACAGTGGAGGAATGAAAAGCAGACGGAGTTGTGGGCAGTTGATACTAGGGGAGAAGTCTCCATTAGAAATAACCTGCCTGCATGCCAAATGCCTTGACTGGCCAGAATTATCCTCTCTCACACTGCCTAGAAATACTCACTCTCCATTGTAAACAAATTGCAAGCCAGGCTGGAACACAGCACAGAGCAGAACGCAGGGGCTGAGAGGCCTCTGTGGGCTGCTCCGAGGCCATTTCCCACTCTCCTCCCCATCTCCCTTGGAGGCCTGTCAGGTCCTGCAGAGGTGTACAGCTTCCTGCCTTGCTGCCCTCAGAAGAGAGCTGCAGAAGGCAAAACCACGCAGCTGTCCTCTGGGCTTGGCTCCTCAGCAAGGGGTCTCCTCACAACCCATGAGGGAGTCCTCGGCCCTTTTGTTTCAGTGTCATCTTTTTAGTTCGTGGGACAAGGGCCACGGAAGCTTTAGCTGTTCTTCCTTTCACTATCTATGGAAGTAATATATTCTGAATGTAAAAGGAGCTCATTGCAGCTTTGCTGGCCAGCCCTGATTGTGTGTGACTGGGGGTGGGGGTGCTGGGAGGCAGTGGCATGGTTATATTTATGCCTCAGACAGTGACTGCAGAGTGGATAATGGTCTAGAACGGTGCTGGAGGAGACATGGGAAGACCACCTAGGAGATTATGGCAGTCAATCAGATGAGAGATCAGGGAATTGTGGTGGAGTGGAGAGAGGGACAGATCTGAGAGATGGTTAGGAAAATAAACAACAAAATTGGCAAGACTTCACTGAGACATGCTGGGAAGGTCAAACATTTTAGGGAGAGAAGGCAAGTTAGTAAGTGGGGCATGGCACACTCTGAGCTTTGGGTCCCAGGACAGATGGTCAACAGAGAATAAGAAGAGTGTCAGAGTAAATGGATTTCTTTCTTATTGACTATGGTAAGGTTGGTATTGAAAACATTCTGTAATGGCTGAAATTTGCCTTTGCTGCCGTTCCTGCATCCTTCCATGGCCCAATCTCATTTCATTCAGATGTACCTACTCTCATCTTTCATGGGTTATAGATGCCAGAATTGGAAAGAAACAGATGGCACAATTTTACACCTTCATTTTCAGCTGAGGTTCAGAGGTGAAAATACTGCCCAAGATTTTTGAAGTTGTTTTGAATAAATCAGATTACACTCCCCAAAGGTGTGTTCTGTTGAACACTGTCCCATGAGACACTCTTCAAATATTTGGTAAAATAAATGTGCTAAGAACTGCATATAATAGGCCCTTTTTGAATGATCATGGAGCTCATCTGCTTTTTAAAGGCTCAGAGAAGTCCTGCAGCAAAAAAATGTCTACATCTGTTTTACCTGAAGTGGATGTTTTGGTGTAACATCTACTCCTATTCCAAGGCACACACTTTAGGAAATCCTTCCTCAACTTGTACTATTATCTGTAGTACAAATACATTATGGCCTGGAGAAGTTCCTCAGAACCTCCTCCTTTTTGGAGTCTTTCCTGATTCTTAGTCTCCAGGATTTTCAAGTTACTCATTGGCCTCAGGACTCCACTCAGGCTTGTCTCATCCCCTCAAAATTCTCCATTCTCCATAGTTACCCATTTGCTCCTCAGTTGCTTTCAAATCAAAAGTCCATTGCCTCAATACAGGCAATATCAACTGTAACAGAAGAAAAACATTTTGCTTAAACTAAATCATGCTAAACTATGAATGACTAATAGCTTTTAACACACCCCACTCCTCTATACTTGAATTTTTAAAAGAAGACACATCTCATTCCAAGTATTCCCTGATTGTTGTGGTATTAGTAAACTAACACATTTAGGGAACACCAGGGGAGGAGATTTTGGGGCAAAAGTTGCCATATGAAGCAGACCAGCTCTGGTAGTCTCCTCTAAATAACCTCTTTTTCAAGTTTTTTCACTTTGTCTACTCTTGAAATTACAGAATCTATAAAAACGTCTAAAGTTTTTCATTGTTTAATCATTTGCTGCCCCAACAGCACCAGTTCACATGTGTAGCACAGAGATAAGTGGTCACATTTTTCAAGTCTCATTGTCTGTGGTGAGGAAAGTGAGAGGGAATAGATAGGGCCTGTGGTACAAGGTTGGTTATGAATCAGGCATTAATGAGTTCCCATCTTTTGGTAACATTTTACTTCTATGAAGTGTGTAAAAACCTATGGAATGGGAGTAGATGTGGCTCAAGCAGTTGAGCACTTGCCTCCCACATGGGAGGTCCCAGGTTTGGTTCCCGGTGCCTCCTAAAAAAGACAAACCAACAATAAGAAGACAACGACCAAAACAACAAGCAGACATCGAGCAAAAACAACGAGCAGACAAGCAAGACAACAAGTAAACAACAAACAGACATCGAGCAAAAACAACGAGCAGACAAACAAGACAACAAGTAAACAACAAACAGACAATGAGCAAAACCAACGAGCGTTGAGCCGATGTGGCACAAGCAGTTGAACACCCACTTCCTACATGGGAGGCCCTGGGTTCCCTTTCTGGTGCCTCCTAAAGCAAAAAAAATAAATAAATAAAGACAAGCAGACAAGGAGCAGACAATGAGCAAAAGACAACGAGCAGACAAGCAAACATCTGGAGGGAGGGCCCTAGGGAAAGATTAAAATAGTATTCATGAAGTCAATGCAAAAACTTTTACATAGCAATGCAAGAGTTAATGTCATCTTGCCCAGGATCCTTTTTATCTGGGATGAAGCAAGTATTTCCATCTTCACCTTTGACTAGGACTTTGGCAGAGTACGTCTGTTCACTGATTCCTCCCTCTCTTGCTTCTGGATCTTTTCACTTTCTTTAGTTTTTGGTTTTCATTCCTCAATCGGTCATGAATATGACCCAGCTTCATCTACTTTCCCAGGTTTCTCAGTGCATCCTTTATTTCTGGCTGGCTTAGGGAAACTCTACCAGGGGTTTCCTTGCTACAAAGACCACTTGGCCACCCTCCTTGAATTGGCTGAGGTAAGAGTGGGGGTGGGATAGGCACTGCCCAGGGCCCCACCCCCAGAAGCATCTTCAGGACCACCCTCCAGGGGAAGCCAATGGCCTCTGTCCTGGGAAGCAAACATTCTCCAGTTTCTTTCCGTCAGGAACTCTAGACCACAAAGCAGACGTCTGGGGTCCCTACTGTTTTCAGTAAAAATATTTCCTTCCCTTTATCCTACGGCAATATCCCTTAACCTCTCACTGTTCATGGCTGCTTTTTAAAAATTATTTATTTTAAAATAATCTCAAACTTACAGGACAGTTGCAAAAATAATGATACCCAGATCTGCCAACTTTTAACACTTTGCCACATTTTCCATATCATTCTATGTCCAAAGCCTGTTGTGTCTGTCTATATCTAGCTCTCTATCTATCATGCAAACTTTTGAGAGTAGGTTTAGCCATTTGACTGTTTGATGTAATTATGAATTCCAAAAATCGATATTGAATCATGCTTGTAAACTGGTCTGTTAATCTGAGCATGATTAAGTTATGATTAGGGCGTTGACTGGGCCACGTCAGTAAGGCATTGAGCCTCGCCCCTTGATGGGTGGGGGAATCGAATATAAAAGGCAAGGCAAAGGACAGAGGGGGCAGTTTTTGAGTAGCAGTTTTGATGTTGGAAGTTTGATGTTGGAGAGAAGGTCCCGGGATAGAGATGAGCCATTTGCCTGAGAGTTCACAGCTGGCCTTGTGGAGAGAAGCAAAGCCTAGAGAGCCTAATAGTCTACAGCTGACCTTGTGGAGGAACCAGAGGAGCTGAGCCCGGAGAGAAACGGAGCCCCGGGAAGAGAGGAACCCAAGAAGCCTGAACCCTGGCACACATTGGCAGCTGTCTTGCTCCAACACGTGGCAATGGACTTTGGTGAGGGAGGAAACTTATGCTTTATGTAACTGTGGACTTCTACCCCAAATAAATACCCTTTATAAAGACCAACCAATCTCTGGTATTTTGCATTAGCACCCCTTTGGCTGACTAATACTGTAGGTTGTATGCATCATGCTTCTTGAACACCTAATATATTTATATATTAATATATATTGATATATTTCTTAAGGACAACTATATTCTTTTATGTAGCCACCTTAAGTGCAATTATCAAGTTCAAGAAATTTTGGGGAATTGGATGTGGCTCAAGCAATTGAGCTCCTGCCTACCACATGGGTGGTCCCGGGTTTAGTTCCTGGTGCCTCCTAGAGAAGACACGCAAGACAGCGAACTGACACAATGGGCTGGCACATCAAGCTGACACAACAAGAGACACAAGGAGGAAAACATAATGAGAGACACGACAAAGCAGGGAATGGAGTTGGCTCAAAGGATTAGGCATCTCCTTCCCACATGAGAGGTCCTGAGTTCGATTTCTGGGAGACAACAAGCACACAACGAACAGACACAGCAAGTGCAAACAGTGAGGGGGTGGGGAGAAATAAATAAATCTTTTTTTTTTTTTTTAAAGAAATTTTAGATTGGTATAAAGCTTACAGACCATATTCCAGTTTTTAAAATATGTCCCAATAATGTCCTTTCAGTCATTTTGTCCTCCATCATTAAATCCAGTCCAGGATCATGTATTGTATTTAATTGTATTGTCTCTTTAGTGTTACACTCTCTTTTTCAAAATGTGGACATACATATGCAACATAAACATTCCAATCTCAACCACTCCCAAGCATCCAATTCCATGGGATTAATCACATTCCCAATGTGTTACCCTCACCACCTACCATCCATTACCAAAACCTTCCCATCACCCCAAACAGAAACTCTATACCCATTTTGCATTAACTCCCCATTCCTCCTCTCCACACCGCCACCCACCGGCCCTGGTAACCTGTACTCTACTTTCTGTATCTATTCATTTGCATATTCTAGGTATTTTATATAAGCGAAATAATATAATATCTGTCCCTTTGAGTCTGACCTATTTCACTCTTTGAGGTTCATCCTTGTTGTCTCATGTATCAGAACTCCATTCTTTTTCATAACTGAATAATATTCCATTGTAAGTCTATACCATATTTTGTTTATCCATTCATCTGTTGATGGACATTGAGTTGCATCTACATTTTGCCTATTGTGAATAATCTTGCTATGAACATTGGTGTACAATCACAGCTGCTTTTGTCCCTACAACTTTTTCTGACATTTCAACCAACCACTGCCTTACTTTGCCACTCCAGACCTTAGTGCCCTGACAATGGTGTCAGTTATCTATATGATTTCCCTCAAGAGCTAGAATAAACCCACCTCTCTCTCTCTTTCTCTCTCAACACACACACACACACAAAGACACTCACACAACCAAGAGTTTTGAACCTTCTTCAGGAAACTCTTAGAAATATTGCTAGTATCTGATATAATTTAAGTAGACCTGAAGACCTAAATCTTGACAGCGTTCCTGGAAACAGAATATCCTATTATTGCCAACAGTTTTAAATCTTCAAGTGCTCACATTTTTTAAGCCACTTTGCCAAAGAGCTAAAAAAAATGATGAAAGTCTGCAATACTTCAAATCAGATTTTCAAAGTTCTTTATGGGAGGGGCTACTGCTGGCCTGTGTCCAGATGGATGGGAAAATGCCAGCAAAACCCAGTGAAATATACCTATATAGCTTAGATTATAGAATAGGAAAACAATTTAATGAATTCCAGGTATGAATTTTTATTGCTATTCCCCTGGAACAACAGTCTTGAAACATCTCTGGGATTGATCCCAGTAGAACTTGCCCAGTATCATTAGTCAGTAGATTATTGCCCATGATAAGAGAAGCTGTGGTTTTCCTATGCAGTGAGCCAGTGTCAGCATTTGGTGCACGATCAACATTTATAATTTTAAAACTGCAGATTGAAATGAAAGGGTCAATCTGAAAATAAGTCAACTACTGTTTGAAGAAAGCCTCAATGGACTTCTATGTTAATTCAGATTCTTTTCTATAGTCCCACCTCCTCAAGAAATACAGCTCTTTACCTTTCTGTCTTCTGCTTGCTGTTGGCATAAGTGACTTCTGTTTCTATCTGGTTGACCTCACTGGAAACTGTTGATTTGGGGGCAGCCGAGGGAGTGAGGAGCAGGGAATTCCACGGCCCCCTTTTTTAGAGTAGAAATTTGAGATGAGAGCTCTAAGCAAAAGTGGCTTTGAGTATGAGAGGTTTGATCTACTTATTCCTCCAATCCCTGGGATGACCTATTCACATCCCCCACCAAATGGGCTGTGCTTAGAATGGTGCCCCCAGCTTCCCACTAGTCCTTCACTGTCCTCCACCCTGACATCAAAGGCCATGAGCAATTTCCCCCTCTCCTTACTCCAAACTGATTCTAGGCATACTGATGAATGTGCAATACTGCAGATACCAAAACATTAAAACAAGCAGGGAAGCAGTATAAAGATAACTCTTAAGCTCTCAACCTATGGATCTTAGTAACCCAAGTCACTATAACTCTATAGGCCATGAGTTATCACAAATAACTTGTCTAATAACTGCCTTGGATTGGCCTTGTAAATTATGGTGGCTCCTTCTTATAAAAGGAGGGCATTGAGTCAATTAATTGTTGACCTTTCCAACTCTATCATGTTCTAATTTCAGAGAGTTTTAAGGTTGGAGTTCAGCCACAGTAGAATTTTTCAGAGGCTGGGAAGAAACCAAGTCGGTAGCCAGTAAGGGAGACAGACATCACTATGGTTAGGCCCCAGGAAACAGTGAAGTTTAAAGTCTGTAAAGTGATTGGTGTGTGTCACCAAGAGGATGTTGCACAATTTATGGTCTGTGACTTCCAATGCTGGGTGAGAAAGACATTGAGTCTTCTGCTCTCTCTCTGGGAGAACCCAGTTGCCACGTTGGAGGGACTTTCAAGCACCCCTATAGAGAAGTCTATGTAGTGAGCAACTGAGGCTTTCCACCAACAACCAGCGCCAATTTGCCAGTGCTGTGAGTAAGCGGTCTTGGAAACAGATCCTCCAGCCCCGACTCAGACCTTCAGATAACTTCAGCCCTGGCTGACATCTTGACCTTTTGAGAGACTCTGAACCAGAACCACCCCTCTAGGCTGCTCCTGAATTACTGAGCTGCAGAAACTGTGTGCTATTGTTCTAAGCTGCTAAGTTTCAGGAAAATTTACTAACACAGCGATAGTTAACTAATATACCATGCATAGTACTCAGTCAACATGGAGAAACATTTATACAGAGAGACTTGCTCTGAAAACCTGGAAGTGACAGTACTGAGTCTGCCATTGCCTTCTACTGAGTGTGGGGTTATTTTATCCTCTCAGGGTTGAACTGTCTGTGCTAAAGATTTGGGGGGATGAGGGCAGAGTAGCGGTGCCAATCTACATTACAAGATCTAGATGAGTTGAAACAATTAGAAGGCAATTAGCAAATAGAGTACCACTTCTACCACCATCCCCCCTTGGCAATATCAGGTAATTAGTCTTATTAAAAAATTCTTAAAAAGTTATCTGCCGCAAATTTTTTTCACTCAGTTTGACCCCTAAGATCACCTGAAATGACACTAAGAGGTTTAAAATAATTACTTACTTCACCTCTATAGCTCATGCCATTTTGGAAATTTAAAAGTGCATCTACAAATGATAAAACCAAGTTGATTTTATCAGTGCAGCATTGAGTTAATTTACTCATTGGGCTCAATCTAATTTCTGAACACAACTGACACTTGCACAAATAGCAGCACGAGGGCCACAACCATGCTTAGTTTGGTGCTGTCTGGACTTCAAAGTCACCCAGACTTTTGGCATCAGCCCCAAAAGTAATTTTCCCAAACACAGACCAAGGAACTTGCCCAAAAGACCGAACTCCAAATGGAGGACTAAATATTGAAAAGAAGGAAAGAAAGTATAGCCTCCCCCCCAAGAACATTTATAAAAATCAGTGCTAAGTATTCCATGAAAACCCAGCAAAACAAAATGTTCAGAAAAGGTACAGAAGAGACTTATAAGGATCCTTGAAATTGAGACACCTGAAGTGGCCTCTGGCAGATGTGTTTGTACAACTATTTTGCCAAGATTTCTTGCAGATTTTACTAGTTTACATTTAAAATGTATGAAAATTAGAAGTGAGGTATAGGCCTAAATAGATTGGCTCAATTTCATCCTTCTTTGGTGCATGTTTGCCACTTGACAGGTGGGAATGAGCAGTCCACAGAGCAAGCTGAAGTCCCCTGGAGGAACTGTTGACAGGGCTCTAAGCAAATCTTCTCTGACCAGCAGTCTACAACCAGATGCTGACTCCACCTGACACCAATCACACCGTGGGACCCTGGAAAGGGGGACTCCCTTAGGTACATGGTAATGACAAGCAGCTTGGTAACGGGGTAGGCTTCCTTGAAACTGGATAATAATTGGTGCTTCTGAAGTTGCAGAAAGAGGTTGGGTCAATAAAGTGAAGCACTAAAACAGAATTATCTGCAAGCATGGTGTTTAGAAATGCTCAGCCTTATTTTACTGGTGATAGTTTCAGCTCCTCATCATCTTTGTGACCTAGATAAGTTAGGAAAATGTGGGTGCATGTTGTTATAGGTGGATACCGTACTGTACGGGGGGTAGAATATAGAAATCACGCATAACCCCCTGAGGGGAAACTGTTTTTGAGTTAAAATGGATCTAATCCAAAGCGCATCATTGAGTCAACTGTTCTCTTTCACCCCTTAGGGTGTAGAAACACAGCACTTGGCCTCTGGGCAAAGCTAAAGCTAGAATCATAATCACTTTTTTATATTTACAGTTTTCTAAAATTCTCTTTAGGGTCAGTTTACTTGCTTGACTACCCTGGCTGTATTGCATGACTTCTCTTTGGCACCTAGACTTCACACAAACGTTGCAGCGAGCTCAGTAGGGGAATTACTCCAGTGCCCTCTTTCTGAAGCACGCCCTTCAGCTCCCCAAGCAGAGTCTGCATCCTGAGAACACCCAGGAACCCTGATCAGACGTCCATGGCTGGAATCAAAGCAGAGAGCCTGCTTCTCTGGGAAGGAGGAAAGCTGACAATATCAGTTGGAGATACTTATGCAAAATTCACACTCAGAGAAGAAATAATGTTACCTTCTTTACTAAAGGCTGGTATAGATGGAAGAATAAGGGGGAAAGGGAGAATTCTCTCTAGGTACCTAAGTACAGAGGGAAGGGACCCAGAAGGATATAGAAAGGGTAGGCTAAGAGCACCCCAGACAAATTCAATGTTGCTTCACAATCTTGCCAAGGTCAAAACTAAAACTGAATACAGCAGCCTCCAGAGGATGAGGCGATCTGTGACTTATGTTCAAGGCTCCTGTGCTCTTTTTCCTGGTTGGGTGGGATGACATCATTGACAAATCATCTTCAATTATGTCAGGACCTTCAGGGACATGGAGAGATATCAACAGAATTTAGAAGAGACTAAAAGGTAATGCTCCCTGGGACCCATTCCCAGTTTTATCACTGACTCATAGGGTGACTTTATCATTTCCATTGTTATTAGGGCTATTTATTGAATATTGATACAATACTTAATAAGATTTGGAGGTCAACACAGGACCTTTCCTTGGGGCCTAGTATCTAAATTAAATGTAAAACTTTCTCTGGGATATAGTTAAAAAGAAAGGCAGATGTGAAGGTTATAAAATTGTAGAGCAGTAAAGTTGGAAAATTTTATGAACCTTCCCCCCCGCTCCTGTTTTTTTCTTGTTTTAAAAAAATTTACTCCTTTTTTTTCCTCCTAGTTTTAAAAACAATTTTTTAAGTGAAACTCTTATAACATTAAATTAACCCTTTTAAAGTGAACAATTGAGTGGCATTTAGTACATCACAATTGTGTGCAACCACGACCTCTATCTAGCTCCAAAACATACAAAATGTTCCACCACACAAAATCAAACCCTATACCCAACAGCCATCACTCCCACTCTCCCCTCCCCCTCCCCCTGGTAACCACAAATCTGGCTTCTGCCTCTTTGGATTTACCTGTTCTGAATACTTAATAGAAATGGGGTCACGCAATATGTAACTTTTTGTGTCTGACTTCTTTCTCTTAGCATAATGCTTTCAAAGTTCATCCATGTTGCAGCTGAATTCTATTCCATCATATGGATATACCTCATTTTGTTTATCCATTCATTCCATTAATGGACATTTGGGCTGCTTCCGCCTTTTGGCTTTTGTGTGCCTCCTCTTTTTTGTTTGTTTCTGTTTTTTTATTTTGTTTTGTGTTTTAGGTGGTACTGGGAATCGAACCCAGGACCTCATACAAGGGATGCAGGTGCTCAACCACTGAGCTACATCCACTTCCCTGTGTGCCTCATCTTTTAAAGTTCTTTCCCACACCCACATACACTCCAAACCTTTCGTTGCCTTTCTTATCATATCTCCTTTACTTCGGAACACATGGTTATTGTCATATTATTTCCAAGGAGTTTCTAGAGGGGTAAGAACAGAAGACAGGGTTGTGGGTCAAAAGATAAGGAGGGAGAAGACGTTGAGAAAGAAGAACAGGGCAGATGGGATGATAGAAAGAGCAATTAGCAGGCATGCCTGGTGGGAGCAGGAAGCACGGGAAACCGATTACAAAAAGGGCTTTTTTGTAAGTAACTCTTGGTTCAGAGGGCCCCAGCAGAAGTTTCCCAAAAGAGACTCAGAATGCTGGTTGAAAGCTCACTTATGCTTTGTCTTCTGCTGCCTTCAGGAGAAAATTATCTAAAAGGTTTGTGTTTAAAACAGACACTGGGGATTTCCCTCCCCCACCCCCAGGTTTCTGTAAATATTATTAGCCAAGATATTTTCATAAAAGAAATACCAGTTTAAATCCATCTGAATCTTAAGACAATCTCTTAGAAGGAGAACTGAACACCAGAAAAGGATTTCAGTAATAACTGATGGAAGAAAATATTGGTATCTATTTTCTTGTGGTAATTATTTCCCTGTTAAAGGAACTGTTCAGTTATAGTTAGACTAATGACCAGCTATTCCTGCCAATAAAATGATGGCTCTAATTCATCTTTTTAAAAAAGGAACTGGAGAAAAAATGACTTTAAAAGAGCTAATCTAAAGAATCAGCTCAAAAAGAAATGTGAGATGCATCTATGCATGTCACGCACAGGTTTTCTTTAGTTACCAGTGAAAGAAATGTTAAAAAAAAAAAAAAAAGTGTGTGTGCATGTTTTTCTTTCTTTCTACTAGCATATGTACTACTGAGCCCAGTCCTGCCTTTCCAAATTGTTTAAACTTAAATACATGATAACAATGAAATATTACATTGGTGGTGTAAGATTAGGAAATCCAGCATGGTTAAGCAACTCAATTTGTCAGCCTATTTGGAAAAGAAAGTATACGTATGTATGACACTTTCTGAAACCTGCAGTTACTTGTCTCATCAAATTTATTCCTTTTTCCAACTAACATCATGAGTGCTTGAAAAGCCAGGAGTGGCCTAAGCTGGTCACCAAGTGGAGGAAGTTACCAGAGATGGCAATTTAAATAGGTGGACCCATTTGGTGGAGGAAAGTCCAAAATACAAGTCAGAACTAAAACCAGACAAAATAATCAGGCGGTGGACAACCAGCAAGATGGCAGCAGAGTAAGGAGCTCCAAGAGTCAGCTCGTCCTTCAGGGCAGTTAGTAATCACCTAGAACTATCTAAAGCACCTGTTTGGGGGCTCCAGGAGACTAGAAGAGCATCATGCAACATCCTTAAAAGAGTGGAAGGAGAGACTGCCCATCTGCAGAGAAGATTCATGAGTAGAGCCCTCCACACCCCAGAGGCCAGAGCCCATCTTCCAATGGAGGCAAAAACCACCTCAGGAGCTGTTCTGTGGCTGGAATTGAAAGCTCCACTTTCAAAAGCGGGGGAGGAAGAGGTGGTTGGGCACCAACTTCAGCTACTGATTGGTAAATTCAGAGGGCTAAAGTATAATCCTAAGAACAGCTAAAGTTTGAATCTGTCCAAGTCAGAAAGAGGCCAGTAGGGACTTCTGGGAAGATGGCAGACTAGTAAGACATGGGAATCTCTTCTCCAGAAAAATAGCTAGAGGACAGGCTGAAACAGCCCTGAAAAATATCTTCTAGGGTTTAGGATAGCAGGGGAAGGCTGCACACCACCCAGAGAAGAGAGGGACAAAAGAGGGAAATCCCAAAGACAGAACCGTGAGTTGGAACCAGAAGCAGCTGCTGTTGCTGGCACCCTCCCCCACACTAAAGACTCTTTAGAATTCTTGGCCCTCTAGGCTTGTGACTACAGACAAAGGGGGCTCCAGGGATCTACCACCCCAGGAAAGGGGAGGGAGAGGGACATAGCCTAAGACTGACTCAGGTTCAGACTCACAAATTTGGGCTGTGGTGCCCCATGGACCCTTCCAGGACAGATGGGACCGCATGGTGGTTTGCCCTGGGAGCTGGCAAAGCACTGGAGAAATCTGACACTTGCAATCTCCCTCTCTTCTAGCCTGGACTAATTGTTGAGGACTCCACAGGAGAGGGGAGAGAGAGCCTGGGGCTGACTCGGCTTTTGACTGGCATGTTTGGTCTGCTGTGTCCCAAGAGCCCTTCCAGGCAGGGCAGGGCTGCGCCATTGTTTGCCTTGGAGCCTGCAAGGGGCTGACGATATACAAACCTCCCAACCTACTCCTCTACTAACAGGGACTGATTGTTGAGGACTCAGAAGGGAGTGGAAATATTTCCTAGCTGGGAAAAGGGAGGGGGCTGCCAGAGAAGACTAGAGAACTGTCTCAGAAAGTTTGAATTAAAAGGCCCTTAGCCTTCAGACAGGAAGCTCTATCACATTAATCTGGTCTGTATTGCAACAAATACACTTGACCAGGCATTGAATTGAGAGCTACCAAAGAGTGCCCTCTCCTGGCAGACCAATGAAGTGTATATAAGAAAATTAAAAATAAGTAAGAGGGAAGCGGCTGTGGCTCAATCAGTAGGGCTCCCGTTTACCATATGGGAGGACCCGGGTTCGGTTCCCAGGGCCTCCTGGTGAAGGCAAGCCCACCCGCACGGCGTGGTTAGCTGACCCAGCGAGCACAAGCAGCAGGGGGGGGATAAATGAATAAATAAATAAAATCTTTTAAAAAAATAAATAAATAAGTAAGAGAGGCTTTTCCTGGACTCTATAGCCTCCCTGCCCAAGGCCCTAGGAAGTGACTCTACAACCAATTACTGGGTCCAGTGCCCAGTTTTGAGCAACCAGCAGGACAATCCTAACATCGAGGTCAAGCCAAAAATCAAAGAGGTGTGGTAACTCACAGCCTTCTTTCCACTAAATCCCTATAAAAGAGAAAGAGATTGAGCATCTGAGTAAACTACATCCTAACCGGATGCCCAAACACCAGCAAAAAATTATGAGTCATACTAAGAAAATAGAAGACATGGCCCAAGAAAAGGAATACATCAAAGTCCCAGAAGAGATGCAGAATTTGAGAGAACTAATCAGTGAGATGAGCACAAATTTCCAAAATCAAATTAATGAGTTGAAAGACAATATAGTTAAAGAGATAAATGACATCAAGAAAACATTGAGCAAACGCAAAGAAAAATTTGAAATCCTAAACAGAAAAGTAACAGAGCTCATGAGAATGAAAGACCCAATAGGTGAGGTCAAAAACACATTCGATGGGGGTCGGATGTGGCTCAACTGGTTGGGCATCCGTCTCCCATATGGAGGGACCCGGGTTCGATCCCCAGGACCTCCCGGTAAAAAAAATAAATAAATAAATAAACATTCGAGGCATACAACAGCAGACTCAAAATGATAGAAGAAAGAATAAGTTATACCAAAGACAGAGAAGCTAAAATTGAAGACAGAAAAGAACAGAGAGAGAAAAGAATGGAAAAAATTGAGCAGGGGCTCAGAGAGTTGAATGACAACACAAAACACAACAACATACATGTCATGGGAGTTCCAGAAAGAGAAGAGATGGGAAAGGGGGCAGAAAGAGTATTTGAGGAAATAATGGCTGAAAATTTCCCAACTCTCACGAAAGAAATGAACTTACGTGTCCAAGAAGCACACCGTACCCCAATCAGAATAAATCCAAATAGACATACACCAAGACACATACTACTCAGAATGTCAAATGTCAAAGATAAAGAGAAAATTCTCAGAAAAGCAAACGATCACATACAAGGGATGTCCAGTAAGACTTAGTGCAGATTTCTCTGCAGAAACCATGGAAGCAAGAAGACAGTGGTATGATACAATTAGGAAACTGAAAGAGAAAAACTGCCAGCCGAGAATTCTTTATCCAGCAAAACTGTCCTTCAAATATGAAGGTGAGTATAAAATATTCACAAACAAAAAGAAACTAAGAGATTTTGCAAAAAAGAACCCACTTTTGCAGGAAATATTAAGGGAAGCCTTAGAACTTGGGAAAAAAAAGACAGAAGAGAGAAACTTGGAGGAGAGTATAAGAAAGAATAGCAGAAAGGATAACCAAAAGAGTAAAAAGAGAGACAAAAACAAGATGACATATGAAAACCAAAGAATAAAATGGAGGAAGTAAATAGTGCATTTACAGTAATATCAGTGAATGTGAATGAATTAAACTCCCCAAACGATACAGGCTGATAGAATGGATAAAAAACAAGAGCCATCCATATGCTGCTTACAAGAAACTAACCTTAGACCCAGGGATACAAACAAGTTGAAAGTGAAAAGTTGGAAAAAGATACTCCATGTAAATAGTAACCAGAAAAGAGCAGGGGTAGCTATACTAATATCAGACAAAACAGACTTTAAATGCAAAGAAGTTATAAGAGATACAGAAGGCCATTATATATTAATAAAAGGGATGATCCATCAGGAATATATAGCAGTCATAAATATCTATGCACCTAATCAGGGTGCCCCAAAATAGATGAGACAAACTCTGGCAAAACTGAAGGGAGAAATAGATATTTCTACAATAATTGTTGGAGACTTCAATACCCCACTCACATCATTAGAAAGAACAACTAGACAGAAGATCAACAAGGAAACAGAGAACTTGAACAATATGATAAACAAGTTAGAACTAATAGACATATACCGAACACTGCATCCAAACTCAGAGAGTTATATAGTCTTCTCAAGTGCCCATGGATCTTTCTCCAGGATAGACCACATGTTAGGTCACAATTCAGCTCTCAATAAATATAAAAAGTCTGAAATTATACAAAGCATCTTCTCAGATCATAAAGGAATGAAAGTAGAAATCAATAATAGATAGGAAAAAGGGAAATTTGTAAATGTGTGGAGACTGAACAACACATTCCTAAATAATCAGTGGATCAAAGAAGAAATTGCAAGTGAAATCAGTAAATATATTGAGACAAATGAAAATGAGAACACAACGTATCAAAACTTATGGGACATAGTGAAGGTAGTCTTGAGAGGGAAATTTATAGTCCTAAATGCCTATTTTATTTTATTTTATTTTATTTTTACTTTTTTTTTTCTCATCTTCAGTCAACTGATTTTTTTTTACTTTTATTTATTTTTTTATTTTTATTTTTATTTTTTTTTACCGGGAGGTCCCGGGGATCGAACCCGGGTCCCTCCATATGGGAGACGGATGCCCAACCAGTTGAGCCACATCCGACCCCTCTAAATGCCTATTTTAAAAAACAAGAAAGAGCTAAACTCAAAGATTTAATGAACAACTAGAGAAACTAGACAAAGAAGACCAAACCAATCCCAAAGCAAGCAGAAGGAAAGAAATAATAAAGATTAGAGCGGAAATAAATGAAAATGAGAACAGAAAAGCAATAGAGAAAATAACAAAACCAAAAGCTGGTTCTTTGAGAAGATCAATAAAATTGACAAACCCCTAGCTAGACTAACAAAGAAAAAAAGAGAGAACATGCAAATAAATACTATCAGAAATGAAAGGGGGGGGGAGTTACAAATCACCCCACAGAAATAAAAAGAATCATATGAGGATATTATGAGAGACTATATGCCAACAAACTAGACAACCTAGATGAAATGGACAAATTTCTAGGAACGCACAACCAACCTATACTGATGCTACAAAAAAACAAGAACTTAACAAACCAATCACATTTAACAAGATTGAATCCATCATCAAAAATCTCCCAGCAAAGAAAAGTCCAGGACCAGAAGGCTTCACAGGTGAATTTTACCAAGCATTTCGAAAAGAATTAACACCAAACCTGTTTAAATTCTTCCAAAAAATTGAAGAGGAGGGAAAATTACCCAACATATTTTATGAAGCCAACATCACCCTAATACCAAAGCCAGATAAAGAATCTACAAGAAAAGAAAATTACAGACCAATCTCTATAATGAAAAGAGGTGAAAAAATTCTCGACAAAATACTTGCAAATCAAATCCAACAGCATATCAAAAGACTTATACATCATGACCAACTGGGATTTATTCCTGGTATGCAAGGCCGGTTCAACATAAGAAAATCAATCAATGTAATACATCACATTAACAGATTGAAGGAAAAAAACCACATGATCATCTCAATAGTTGTAGAAAAGGCATTTGACAAAATCCAGCATTCTTTTTTTTTGATAAAAACACTTCAAAAGATAGGAATAAAAGGAAAATTCCTCAATATGATAAAAGGCAATATGATGAAAAGGCAACATCATACTCAATGGGGAAAGGTTGAAAGCTTTCCCTCTAAGATTGGGAACAAGACAAGGATGCCCACTGTCACCATTGTTATTCAACATTGTGCTAGAAGTTCTAGCTAGGGCAATTAGACAAGGGAAAAAAAAAATTAAAGGCATCCAAATAAGAACAGAGAAAGTAAAACTCTCACTGTTTGCAGATGACATGATCCTGTACTTAGAAAATCCTGAACTATCCACGACAAAGCTACTTGAGCTAATAAATGAGTTCAGCAAAGTGGCAGGATAAAAGATCAACACGCAAAAATCAGTAATGTTTTTGTACACTAGTACTGAACAATCTGAGGAGGAAATCAGGGGAAAAATTCCATTTTCAATAGCAACAAAAAGAATCAAATACCTAGGAGTTAATTTAACCAAAGAAGTACAGGACCTACATGCAGAAAACTACAAAACAATGCTAAAAGAAATTTTAAAAGACCTAAACAAATGGAAAGACATTCCGTGTTCATGGATTGGAAGAATAAGTATCGTAAAGATGTCAATCTTGCCCAAACTGATTTATAGATTCAATGCAATACCAATCAAAATCCCAAAAGCTTACTTTACAGAATTAGAGAAGGCAATTACCAAATTCATCTGGAAGGGTAAGTGCACCTGAATAGCCAAAAGCATTCTTAAAAAGAGCGACGTGGGAGGAATTTCACTGCCTGACCTTGAAACATATTACAAAGCTACATTGGTCAAAACAGCGTGGTACTGGCATAAAGATAGACACATCGATCAGTGGAATAGAATTGAGAACCCAGAAATAAACCCTCACCTATACACCTTAACTTGGTTTTTGACAAACCTACCAAGCCTACACTAGCAGGAAAAAACAGTCTCTTCAACAAATGGTGTTGAGAAAACTGGGTATCTATAACCAAAAGAATGGAAGTGGACCCCTATCTCTCCCCTTATACAAAAATTAACTCAAAATGGATCAAATATCAAAATATAAAAACCAGGACCATAAAACTACTAGAAGAAAATATAGGGAAACATCTTCAAGACCTTGTAGTAGGTGGTGGTTTCTTGGACCTTACACACAAAGCACACACAACAAAAGAAAAAAATAGATAAATGGGACTTCCTCAAAATTAAACACTTTTGCATCCACAGAACTTTTTCAAAAGGGTAATAAGGCAGCCAACTCAATGGGAAAATATTTGGAAATCACATATCTGATAAGGGGTTAATATCCAGGATTTATAATCCTGTGGTTTTTTTTTTATTTTTTTGGTTTTTTTTTAAAGGGAGGTACCAGGGATCAAACCCAGGACCTCGTACATGCAAAGCAAACACTCAACCCCTGAGCTACATCTGCTCTAATATCCAGGATATATAAAGAGATGTTACAACTCAACTATAAAAAGACAAATGACCCAATTAAAAAATGGGCAAAAGACTTGAATAGACATGTCTCCGAAGAAGAAATACAAATGGCAAAAAAACACATGAAGAAATGCTCAACATCACTCATCATTAGGGAAATGCAAATCAAAACTGCAATGAGATATCATTTCACACCTATCCCAATGGCCACTATTAAAAAGACAGAGAAATACAAGTGTTGCAGAGGATGTGGAAAGATAGGAACACTTATTCACTGTTGGTGGGTATGTAGAATGGTACAGACACCATGGAGGATGGTTTGGCAGTTCCTAAAGAAGTTGAATATAGACTTGCCACATGACCCTGCAATACCACTACTGGGTATATACCCAGAAGAACTGAGAGCAGTGACACGAACAGACATCTGCACACCGATGTTCATAGCAACATTATTCACCATTGCCAAAAGCTGGAAACAACCCAGGTGTCCATCAGCAAATGAACGGATAAACAAACTGTGGTCTATTCATATGATGGAATATTATGCAGTTGTAAGAAGAAATGAAGTCGTAAAGCATATGACAACATGGATGAACCTGGAGGATATTATGTTGAGCGAAGCAAGCCAGACACAAAAGGACAAATACTGTATGAATGTGTTACTATGAACCAAATACATTTTGTAACAAACTGTTTGATTCAAAAAAAATTTTTATATGTATCCAGTACATTTAATTGAGAAATTTATATAATTATTAATTTGTGTTTACTTTTAGTTTTAATTGTTTATATTTTCAATTATTAAATGTACAAAATAAAGTGAAAAAAAAAAAAAAGAAAGAGGCCAGTAGCCACCATTTTAACTCTGACCCTGGCACTAGGGGAAGCGGGGTAGACTGAAAATCACAGTGCTGGTAGGGACCAGCTTCTTTCTGTCCAGATCAGATTGCAGCTCTAGCCTAAGCCCCAGCCCCACCTCTGGGGGGACCTGTGCCAGCCTCTATGGGAAAATACAGGCCATGCCACAGAGGCTGCTGATCATCCTACTCTGGCAGCAGGAGCTGGAAACTCTATTTCCCAAAAACGGGAGGAAGAGGTGGTTGGCCACCGACTTCAGCTACTAATTAGTGAACTCAGCTGGCTAAAATATAATCCTAAAAAGAGCTAAAGTTTGAACCTGTCCAAGTAGGAAAGAGGCTGGTAGCTGCCATTTTGACTATGCCCCCAGTATGAGGGGAAGCCCAGCTGAATGGAAATCACAGTGACGGTAGGGACTGCACAGGCTTCTTTCACCCAGATCGGACTGCAGCCCTAGCCTAGTCTCCAGCCCCACCTCTAGCAGGGAAGAAGCTGGCGGGCCCTGCACCAGCCTCTCCAGGTAACTGCAGGTACATTCGGCTGGCACTGACTGAATAATGGGAAGTCTACTGGGGCAACTGCAGTCATTTTAGACCTGCACGGCATAGATTGCTGCCCACAGCTGCAGCCCCATTCCTGCCCCAGGTAGGGGAGAAAGGGGCGTGAAGCATCATCAGTTTCTCTGGGCAACTAGAGTCTAGGCCTGCATGACTTGGAATACTACACATGTCTGTGGTTCTGTCCCTACCCCTGGCAAAAGAGAAAGTTGGGAGAAGATTCATCGGTTCCTGGGGCAGGAGGGCAGTTTGAGCCTCCACAGCTTATAGCACCAACTATATCCTTGGCTCCTGCTACACAACCAGCAAGGGAGAAAGGGCAGGAAGCCCTAAACTGAAGGCTAAACTGCACCCAGAATAAATACTCTAGTAAGCCAGATGCCAAGACACCAACAAAAAATTACAATCCACTCAAGAAACAGGAAGATATGGTCTAGTTAAAGGAACAAGATAAGCCTCCAGATGACATAAAGGAGTTGAGATAACTAATGATAGATGTTCAAACAAATCTCCTTAATAAATTCAATGAGATGGCTAAAGAAATTAAGGATATTAAGAAGACATTGAATGAGCACAAAGAAGAATTTGAAAGCATACATATAAAAATAGCAGATCTTATGGGAATGAAAGGTGCAATAAATGAAATTAAAAATACACTGGAAATAATAATAATAATAAAGAAAATTAAAAAAAAAATACACTGGAATCATATAACAGCAGATTTGAGGAGGCAGAAGAAAGGATTTGTGAGCTTGAAGAAATGGCCTCTGAAAGCAAACATACAAAAGAACAGATGAAGAAAAGGAGGAAAAAATTGTACAAGTTTTCAGGGAACTAAACAATAGTAAGAGATGTGCAAATATACATGTCATGGGTGTCCCAAAAGGAGAAGAGAAGGGAAAAGGGGCAGAAGGGCTATTTGAAGAAATAATGGTAGAAAATTTCCCAACCCTATTGAAGGGCATAGATACCCATGTCCAAGAAGAAAAATGTACTCCCATTCGAATAAATCCTAATAGACTAACTCTGCGAAACATACTAATCAGAATGTCAAATGCCAAAGGCAAAGAGAATTCTGAGAGCAGCAAGAGAAAAGCAATGCATAACATATAAGGGATACCCAATAAGATTATGTGCCAAATTTCTCATCAGAAATCATAGAGGCAAGAAGACAATGGTATGATATATTTAAGATACTGCAAGAGAAAAACTTCCAGCCAAGAATCTTATATCTGGCAAGACTGTCTTTCAAAAATAAGGGCAAGTTTAGAATATTCACAGATATACAGAAACTGAGAGAGTTTGTAACCAAGAGACCAGCTTTGCAGGAAATACGGAAGGGTGTGCAACAGTCTGAAAATAAATGACAGGAGAGAGAGGCTTGGAAGAGAGTCTAGAAATGAAGGTTATATAAAAAAAGCTGACAACTAAAGGTGTCAAAAGAGTGGGGAAAATAAAATATGACAGATAAAAGCCAAATATTTTGGAATAAACTTGACCAACTATGTAAAGCACTTGTATTCAGAAAACTACAACTCATTGTTAAAAATAAAAAAATAAAAATAAAAAAAAGACCTAAATAATTGGAAGAACATTCCATGCTCACAGATTGGAAGACTAAATATCATTAAGATGTTAATTCTATTCAAACGGATATACATATTCAATGCAATCCTGATAAAAATTCCACCAGCATTTAAAAAATAAATGGAAAGCATGATTATCAAATTTATTTGGAAGGATAAGGGGTCCTGAATAGCCACAAACATCTTAAAAAGGAAAAGCAAAGTTGGAGGACTCTCACTTCCGGACTTTAAATCATGTTACCTTGCTACAGTGGTAAAAACAGCATGGTACTGGCATAGAGACAGACACATAGACCAATGGAACTGAATTGGTGGCTCAGAAACTGACCTTCACATCTAGGGACAAGTGATTTTTGAAAAGTCTGTCAAACCCACCCAGCTCAGGCAGAACAGTCCATTCAATAAGTGGTGCTGAGAGAACTGGATAGCCATAGCCAAAAAAGGAAAGAGGACCCCTATCTCACACCGCATACAAAAATTAACTCAAAATGGATCAAAATTCTAAATATAAAAGCAAGAACCATAAAGCTTCTAGAAGAAAATGTAGGAAAATGTCTTCAAGACCTGGTGGTAGGTGGTGGATTCTTAAAGGAGATAAGAGGAGGACTGAGATGGGTTACTGATGTTTAATATATGTAGAAGTTTTAATTAACTTGACTGTAAAAGTGTGGAAATACATAGAGTTGATGGCAACACATTATAGTGAGTAACAGCTGGCTTATAAATAGGAATGTGACTGAAAAGGATAGCCTAGAGATGTAAATGCCAATTGAAAGAAAGCTAGAGAATAATTTAGGGAATAATTAGCACAGTAAACCCAGAAGTGGATGAAAAATTGTGGTTGATGGTACAGATGCTAGAGTGCCTTTTGTGAGCTAGAGCAGATGTACATCACTATTGCAGGGTGGTGGGAATGTGGAGAGGCATGGGAAAAATATAATTGGAATGACCTATGGACTGTGGTTAACAATAACAATGTAATATTCTTGCATCTATGCCAAAGGTGTACTCTGTTGATAATGGGGGAGTATGGAAGAAGTGCGCCAAATGTATGCTATGGACCTGGTAATAGTCTGATGATATTATCTCATAATCTGCAACAAATGTTCCACCACGGTGTGGTGTGTTGATAGAGGGGTGTTGTATGGGAATTCTGCACATGTGCATGATTGTTTTGTAAGTTTACAACTTCTGTCATAAAAATATACTTTAAAAAATAATAATAGGGTGGGTTGGGGGGAAAATACACCAAATGTAAGGTAAGGACTATAGTTAGTGGTGAGATTTTGACAATATTCTTTCATAATTTATAACAAATGTCTCACAACAATGCAAAGTGTTGGTGGAGGGTTGATGTATGGGACCCCTGTATGATGTTATGAATGTTTGCTTTGTAAGTTCACAACTTTTACTACACACTTATTGTTTATGTGTGTTTATGTATAAATGATATAATAATAATAATAGGGTGGATTGGGGGAAAATACACCAAATGAAAGATACTTTGGTTAGTAGTAATATTTTGAGGATGCTTTTTAATCATTAGTTAAAAATGTTTCACAATAGTACAAGGTGGTAGTGGTAGGGTGAGGTATAAGAGCTCTTTATGATATTATGTATGTTTGTTTTGTAAGGTCACAACTATTACTGTACACTTATTGTTTATGTATGTTTATGTATAAGTGATATAGTTCAATTTTTTAAAAAAGAAAAAAAAAATCAGGCGGTAACAACAGTGTAATGCTTGGAAGCCTCTTCTAGCTTTGAGCAGTGGTTTTCTTTTCTAATGCCAGAGTGTGCACATGCAGGCGTGTGTATAATTTCTGTATAATTTAAAAATTATTTCTGGCACATGTCCAAATGAGAAGCCCCAATTCTCTACTGCAGATCAGAAAAGAAGATACAGTAGCAGTCTTTGAGACTTTCATTGGTAACTAGATCTCAATCATCTGACCCAAAAATCCTATGGACATTTCTCCCAGCATCCAGAAAGAAAGTGGCAAGTGATCAAAGGAGCCCACGTGGACACTGTTACAGCTTTTCAAGGGACAGAGCTTAGGTAGAAACAGCCAGATCTGTTGGTTCTTCAGCCTAAAATCAGCATTTAAATCCCAAAGGGAAGAAATAAAAGAGGTCATTTTAAAAAGGCATGTAAATCACAGCTAAATTCTATCAAGTGGCTAACAGCCAACAAGATTTGAAAGTGGGGGGGGGTGCCTGTGGTCTCCAGACCAGCCCCATCAACAGATTCCTCATCTGGGAATCTGATTAAAATGAGAATTCTTGGGCCCAGCCCCAGACCTATTGACTCAGAAACTCTGGGAATGGGACCCAGTTAAAACTGGATTTTAAAAAACCCTCCAGGTGATTCTGATGCACACTAAAGTTCAAGAACCATGAATCTAAAAATTAGAATTCTCTTGATTTGATACCTGGGTTCTTTTTTTTAATTTTATTTTTTATTTTAAGATTTATTTTTATTTATTAATTCCCCCACCCCCCCCCCCCCATTGTTTGCAGTCTCTTTCTGCTCTCTGTGTCCATTTGCTGTGTGTTCTCTGTGTTTGCTCATCTCCTCTTTAGGAGGCCCCGGGAACCTGGGCCTGCCCATGTGGTAGGCAGAAGCTTGAGCCACATCTGCTTCCCAATACCTGGATTCTTAAAATCGTGATTTGTGTATTTGTTCAACTGAGGGATGCTCTTTTCATCAGGAGTATTTGAATTTTAAATGTGAGCCTATAGAACCTGGCAAAAGGATCAACTGTGTCGACTTTTTTGCTACCAAAACTAAGAGTGTTATTTTATAAGGACTTTTGGAAGCGCAAAAGTAACCCGCACATAGTGAGAAGGACAGGAGCCAAACAACTTCATGGGGCTAGAGAGGGCTTTTCTGCCGGGCCGGCTGCCATTGAGTGGTGGCCCCCAGCGGTTGCATATTAAATATGGCCACTTTGTCCTCAGACCAGCAATGCTGGAAGAGGAATGGCTGGAGAGAAAGCTCCTGGCCAGAAAGAGGAGCTTGTTGCCCCGAGCAGGGGAAGATTTTATAGCAGCACTTTGGCTAAAGCTATTGCTTTCTTCCTAACAAGAGAGACAGAAAAAATACTCCCTTTCAGACTGTGCTGAACATACCACCAAAATCTGAAACACAACAATAGAAAAAAGTCTGAAAATATTTGAGTAATACGTTCTCAAAGGTGGGCGGTAAATTCCGCAGAGGAGCTCTGATGATGCCTCTGATCTTGCAGCCAAGAGGCCAAGGTCAAGCTCGTTATGAAGTCATAAAGCCTGAGACTTATCCTTAAGGAACGGATAGATGATTTAAAGGGGCAGAATTTAAGAACAAGACAAGGCAAAACCTCAGTTTAACCCAGGCTAGTGGAAGGTGAAATTAAGGGGAGCTGAGATACAGTGCAACATGCAATTTAAAAAAAAATTTTTTTTTCTCCATCTGGACAATGCACAGGGCTAGGAAGACAAACAAATGAAATAGAGCAGCATCAGCATTAAACGGCATCAGTTAGGGTAATGTTCTCAATAGGGAGGGAAGGGAACAGATTTTGTGCCCCCTCCCCGAGGGGCATTTGCTAATGCCTGGAGACATTTTTGGTTTTCATGACAGCGGGAAGTAGGTGTAGGGTGGGGCAACTGACATCTGACAGGTAAAAGCCTGGGATACTGCCCAAAACCCCACAATGCACAGGATAGACCCCCACATCAAAGAATTATCTGGCTCCAAATGGTGTTAGTGCCAAGATTGAGAAACCTTAAGTTATTGGGAAAAAAAAATCTTTTCACATGCAAATATGGTAAAAATCTGGACACAACTTTTGCTCATTCTTCAAGTTTGTAAGGCAGACTCTACTGAAGCAGCAAAATCCTAACGAGCCTGTCCAGCTCAGTCTAGGGGTTTCCATTCTAATCACATCTAAATGGAATTCTTAACACTTTAACTCCAAGTTTTGGAATCAAAGGAATTGAAAAAGGCCAAAAGAACATTATGGGTGACTCACAAAATTGCCAACTTGCATATGCAAATAACATCTATAATTTCAACATGAATTCTTAATTACAAAATTTCTCAACCTTTCACAGTGGACAGAAATCTCTAGCCACCACAGCCGTCTTGAACCTGGTCATGTTCTGAGCGTGCTTACCTTGGGTTCAGTGTCTCCTGGGATTCGGTGTTGACAGAAACTCCACCACCACCTTTGCCAGGGTTTCCTTGCTCTCTTTGGGCCATCATTTCGCCAAAACCGTGCAGGGCTCCGCCACGCAGCATCTGCATCCGGGTATCTCCTGGCTCATCTCTTAACGAGGGAAGCCGCTGGGGACATTCTAGTCTTTCTGTCCTGTGCACAAGCCTGAGAGTTCTCTGGAAGTGAACTACGGGCTGCATTCATCTTTAACTTTACTGGATACTCTCAATTTGCTCCCAAAAGTAGTTGTAACAATTTATGCTCCTACTAGTAACCCGCGAGACTTCCCACTGCTTTACACTCTCATTAATGCTTGGCATTATCAGACTTTTAAAATCTGACATCTGATATGCGTGAAGTGATGTAACCACGTCGCTTTTATTTTCATTTTTCTTGGTAGCAGGTCAGGGAAACCATCTTCTCATGTTTATCAGCCATTCTGATTTCCTTTTTCTATATTGCCAGTCTTGGCCTGTTTCCCATTGAATTGTCTTTCTCATTGATTTTCAGGACTGATCTATAAATTTTAGTTACTAATACTTTACAAATACCTTCCTCTAATCTGGAGTTGCTCTTTAACTTTATGGAGACTTTTATTAAACAAAAGTTTTAACATTGTAAATCTCATTGCTCTTTTCCTTTAAAGTCTGTGTATTTTATAGCTTGATTAAGAAGTTCTCTTCTGTACTGAGGTAATAAAGATATGCTCCTGTATTTTCTTCTAGAAAGTTTTGCTTTTCACATTTACGGCATTCATCCTCCTAAAATTTATTTTTCTGAGTGGTATAGGTTGGGATCTAGTTTTTATTATACAAAGATTCTCTTGCTTTCTTTGTTTCTTTGGGTTTCTGTGGGTTCTCTGCTTTCCATCATTTTCCTTTGCTTCTTTTTCTCTTCTTTACCACTTTTTATTGGATTTTGTTTTCTCATGTGGAAGGCCATGCCTAGGTCTGTCCATGAAAGGCCCCTAAATTGACAAGCATGGAAATTACCTGGATCCTGCCTCACAGGAGCTGATGCTGCAGTGGTGGTTTGGAGGTGGTGCTGGGAGAAGGGATTGCCTAAGTACAGCTTGGCAAGAATTTCAGTGCCCAGAATTCTTACATCAAACCTGAACGGTGTGCTTGCTGAATAGCAGAAATATGTTGGTCCCAGATCACCTGCCAGAGAAAAATAAATAAATAGAAGCTGGGATTTACCTTGCTAAACACTTTCAGACTTGGTGACTTCCCCCCCTCACAAAGATGGCTGGTGATCATGACCACTCTCAAGACATCCCCGTTGGGAAGAAACGGGGACCCTGGGGACGCCACCTTCATTCAGATGGATCCTTTCTCCATGCTCTTCTCATATACATCTAATAAAACTCAGATTTCATTGTTGAACTCAGTCCCAGAATTCCTGGACCTAGGCCTAAAGCATCTTTATTTCTTTCCTTTGCCTCCAGATTTGGAAATTGGAATTCATATTTCAATTTTCAAAAAATTTTAAACATATATATTTAAACATACCATTTTCTAAAATAGCAAAAATTTAGTCAATGTTTCCTTCATTCCCTCAAATACAATAAGAACCCCAGTATACTTTAAGTATCATTGAATGCCCTTTCTCATTATGGAATTGTTTTCTAGCCTTATAGTTCTATCTGCTTTTAAAATTTTTTGAAGTTAATTTTTAAACAATAGTTAAATTTTCTGACATGTTTTAATTTCTGGAGCCCCCTATTATTTCTTTTATACACTGCTTTCCCTGGAGGATTGCTTTTCTTCTTGCTGCCTACTTATTTTAATTTTAATAGCTATTTTATGGAAGAATTATAGGTGGGAGATTATCATAAACTTTTTAAAAAAATTAATAGACTTTAAAAGAGAAATTTTAGGTTTCCAGAAAAAAACTGAACAGAGTTCTATTATACTCCCTTTGCCCCAGCAGTTTTACTACCCTTAATATCTTGCATTAGTGTGGTATGTTTGTTACAATTGATGAACCAATGTTGATACATTATTATTAACTAAAGTCTACAGTTTACATTAGGGTTCACCCTTTGCGTTGTACAGTTCTAGGGGTTTTGACAAATACATAATGTCCTGTATCCATCATTACAGTATCATATAGAATAGTTTCACTGCCCTGAAAATGCTTTGTGCTCCATCTATTCATCCCTCCACCCCACCTACCCCAGAATGCCAGGCAACTGCTGATCTTTGTACTGTCTATGGCTTTGCCTTTTCCAGAAGGTCATAAAGTTGGAATTATACAGTATGTAATCTTAACAGGTTGGCTTCTTTCACTTAGCAAATATATTTAAGATTCCTCCGTGTCATTTCATGGCTTGATAGCTCCTTTCTTTTTATCGCAGAATAAGATTCCATTATGTGGATGTACCACAGTTTGTTTATTCATTCATCTTTTGAAGTACATCTTTGTTGCTTCTGATTTTTTGGCAATTATAAATAAAGTTGCTATAAATGTTCTTGTGCAGATTTTGTATGGACATAAGTTTTCAATTCATTTGAGTAAATATTTAGCAGTGTGGTTTCTGGATCATAAGGTCTGTTAGTCAGGGTTCTCTCGGGAAACAGAATCAACAGGAGATATCTGTCAATAATATGAGATTTTATAAGAGTCTCTCACGTGATCATGGGGATGCACAAGTCCAGGTTCCACAGGCAGGCTGCAAACCAGGGGCTCCGATGAAAGTCCAATGAAGGTCCTTGATGAGTTTCTGGGAGAAGTTGGCTGTCCAAAGACTAGCTGGGAAATTCCCTCTGAATGTTGAAATCACTTCCCCTTTTAAGGCATTCAACTGATTGGATAAAGGCGTCACCCATTGCTGATGCAATCTCCCTATTGATGCAGATGTAATCAGTCATCCATGCAGTAAACTCACTGGTGATTGAAGTCCATAAATGCTCTTGTATTACAATTAGCCCAGTGCTTGCTGGACCAAACACCTGGACACAATTACCTGGCTGAGTTGACACAATAGCCTAAGCATCACATATGGTAAGACTATGTTTAGCTTTGTAAGAAACTGCCAAGCTGTTTTCCAAAATGGCTGTACTATTTTACATTCCCACCAAGTTCCTGTTGCTCCAAATCCTCACCAGCATTTAGTGTTGCCAGGTTTTGGATTTTAGCCATTCTAATAGGTATGTAATGGTATCTCATTGTTTTAATTTACAATTCTCTAATGACATATTATCTTGAGAACCTTTTCACATGCTTATTTTCCATTTGCATTTCTTCTTTGGTGAAGTGTCTGTTCAGATCTTTTGCCCATTTTTAATCGGGTTGTTTCTTTTCTTATTTTTGAGTTGTAAGGGTTCTTCGCATATTTTGGATATAAGTCCTTTTAAGGATATGTGTTTTGCAAAGATGTTCTCCAAGTCTGTTGCTTGCCTTTTTATGCATTTAACAATGTCTTTTACAGAGCAGAAGTTATTAATTTTAATGAAGCCCAACATATCAGTTGTTTGTTTGTTTTTTTTCTTTTATGGATTTTGCTTCTAGAATTGCCATTGCCAAACTCAAGGTCACTGAGTTTATCTTATCTCCTAGAAGTTGTATAGTTTTGCATTTTACATTTAGGTTTATGAAACATTTTGAGAAAATTTTTGGGAAAGGTTTAAGCCTTGTGTCTAAATTCTTTTTCTGGGAAGCGGCTGTGGCTCAATCAGTAGGGCTCCCGTTTACCATATGGGAGGCCCGGGTTCGGTTCCCCGGGGCCTCCTGGTGAAGGCAAGCCCGCCACGAACGGCGTGGTTAGCTAACCCAGCGAGCACAAGCAGCAAGGGGGGGATAAATGAATAAATAAATAAAATCTTTAAAAAAAAAAAAAAATTCTTTTTCTTTCTTTTTTTTTTTTTTTGCATATGGCCATTGTTATTCCAGCACCATTTTTTGTAAAGCCTATCCTTTCCCATTAAATTGCCTTTGCTCTTTTGTCAAAGATTAGTTGATTATACTTGTGTGGGTATACTTCTGGGCACTCTGTTCTGTTCATTAGTCTATCTGTCTAGTATTTCGGCAGTACCACACTGTCTTGATTACTGCAGCTTTAAATTAAGACTTGAAGTTGCATAGAGTCAGTCCTCCAAATGTGTTTTTCTTTGTCATTGTTTGTCAGTATATTGTTGTTCCATATATCCCTTAGGATCAGTTTATTAATATCCACAAAATAACTTGCTAGGATCTTGATTAAGATTTTACTGAAATACAGATCAATTTGGGAAGAACTACTTATCAATATTGAATCTTTCTATCCATGGACATAGAATATCTCTCCATTTATTTAGATCTTTGATGTTTTTCATCAGGGCTTTTGTAGTTTTCCTTATGCATATCTTGTACATACTTTGTCAGATTTATATCTAAGTGCTCATTTTAGGGGGTGCTAAATAAATGGTATTGTATTTTTTACTTCAAATTCCAGTTGTTCATTGCTGGTTTATAGGAAGGTAATTGACTTTTGTATGTTAACCTTGTGTACCCATCAACTTTATATAATCACTTATGAGTTTCAAGAGTTTTTTGTCAGTTATTTGGGATTTTCCATATAGACAATCACGTCATCTGTGAACAAAGACCATTTTATTTCTTCCTTCCCAATTTATATACCTTTAATTTCCTAGCATTAGCTAGGACTTCCAGTACTGAGCAGGAGTGGCAATAGGCAACATCCTTCCCCTGTGCCCAGTCTTAGGGGTAAAGCATCTAGTTTCTCATGAATAAGTATGATATCATAAATTTTGAATGTTAGAAAATGTCTTTATTTGACTCTTACTCCAGGAAGATAATTTAGCTGACATACAATTCCAAGTTGAAAACATTTTTTCCTCCACACTTTGCTTCTGGAGTCTATTTGATTAATGAGAAATCTGCTGTCAGTCTGAAAGTCATTTCTTCTTACTCAGTCTTTTCTCACTGATAACTTTTAAGATTTACCCTTATCCTTGATCCTTCAAAGTTTCACCTAAATTTCACTAGGTAACAAGTTATCTTTAGTCATCTGGCTTGGTGCTGGAGTGCACATTGAATTATCCTTATTTTTATTTAGAGTACTAGTAATTATTTGCTCCTTATTCCCTAAAAACAGTATTCTGCAAACTTATTTATAAAAAAAACTAGATAGTCAATATTTTAGGCTTTGCAGGCCATATTGTCTCTGCCATATTCTCTTCCTCTTTTTTCAATTTTTAAATATTTTTTTACAACCTTTTAAAAATGTACAAACCATTTTAGCTCACAGGTTGTACAAGGAGTTTGCTGACTCCCACCCTGGAATCCCAATCATAAAGATTCCCTGCCTTCCAGGACACATTGTTCCATAATCTCCTTTCAGTCCACCCAGCTTCTCACTTAGGAGCTGCAAACACACACCCACGCACACCTCCCTCACACTGCTGCACACCATATCCTACTTAACTGGAGGTCGTTCAAATAGCTTAAATCCCAGGGTATCTGCAGAAATATAGTCCGGATAGCCAGGGCTGTGGCTTTGAAAAACTCCTACCCAGGGACATTTAAGTTAGTAGTAACTATCTTGGCCTATGGCAATGTTTCCTCACATTAAGAAATGCATTTTGAATCATTACCCAGGTCATACATACACACATATACACATATCTGAAACAGAAGATCCACAAAACTGCACTTATCCTCACTTTACACAATGCAATCTGCTATTTTTCTCTTCTATTCTCTCATTATTTTAAAAAGTGCTGTCACTACTCACGAAATTAGCTTTTATGTCCCACTAATTAGTTGTGGCTTTCTGTTTGAAAAACAGTGATCTATAATGTTCTCTTTTAGAACACAGGGGGTTTAAGTTTTGTCTGCTGGCCAGGAACTCCAACTATCATTTATACATTGTTTCATTGGGAAAAAGTATTCCTTTGTCCAAACAACTGGATTAGAATCCAATTTGGGGAACTCAATCCATTTGTAAATTGGTAGCTGCCAAGGTCCAAATCAGGAACATTTTTTAATATTAAGTTCATTTAGACCAAAACAAGGAAAAGCTGGCAACCAGTCTTCCTAAAGTAATTCCAATACACATATCTGCTTGGGAATACGGCTTATCAGGAAGTTGCCAACCTTAGCGTTTTTGCAACTTCTTTCCCTTTGAAAACAGAAAGACTTAATTTGAATTTCCAAAGACAGCATAGAGGCAATTCATTTCCCCCATAAAACATGGATTGGGAGCTACTTTAATGTGTTTGCTACAAAATATAATTCTGCAGTTGCCTGATGGGTTTTCTAAAATCCATCAGTTTCGTTCCTTAGTGTCATAGGGAAGGCCTTTCCCACAGTAAATCTTGAGGGGAAAAAAGTCACGCAGTGGGGGAAGTAAGTCCTCATGCACCCAAGCTTTATCACAGTCCCATTCAGGAACTATCAGGATAACAGGAATGACAGATCCTGGCCATAGTTTTAGGAGTTTCCAAGTCTCGTTAGTCTATTCCATGAAAGTTTGAACAGCATTCTAATCCAATGAACTTTAAAAATGTGTGTATCAGTAGTTATCCTCAGGCTTTTCTTTAGAGGCCTATACATTTTCACTCTATGAAAATATTTCAGAAAATATTAGGGATTTGAAGTCCTTGGGTGTATCCTGCCAATTTCCATAATTTTAAAACTATATTATACCATCACCTACTTATCTCTACCCTGTTTAATTTTCTAGCTGCTAAAAACAATGCTGTGGCTGTTAGAGATTATTGATGAATCCCCAAAAGAGAAAGATTATGTTTGCAAACTAATCTATTCCTCTGGGTGTGATACCCTTTGACTGCATTAGATTCAGCTGAGATATCTTGATTGCATTACCTGTTAAGTTTAGGGCTTTGATTAGACCACATCAGAAGAGTGTGACTCAGGTTGAGTCCCCGCCCCCTTCGTGGCCTGCTAAATACACACTCACTCAAGAAGACACACATGAAGAGAGAGAGCTTTGTCATGGTTGATTCTGGGGCCCTGGAGTGATAAGCCATTCACCTGATAGTTTGCAGCTGACATAAAAAGCCCGGAAAGACACTAGCCCTATGCCGAGAGAGAGGAAGCCCTGAGAGACGAGCCCTGTGCCAGCCTAGAGCTGAGATTGGGAAGAAGCTGGGCCCATGGAGCTGTAAGAGGAAGAGGAAGCCCAGGAAGGAGAGACAGGCCGTGATCAGCAACCATCTTGCTTCAACATGTGGCAACTAGCTTTGGTGAGAAGGCAAACTTGAGTTGGACTTTTTAGGCCTACCCCAAATAAATACCCTTTATAAAAGCCAACAGATTTCTTGTACTTTGCATCAGCACCCCTTTGGCAGACTAAAACAAATACCATACAATGGGTTGGCTTAACAGTAGGAATTTATTGGCTTAGGGTTTCAGAGGTTACAAGGCTTGCTTCTTCTCTGGGTCAGTGTCTTCTGGCTGGCCAGCAATCTTTGGGGTTCCTTAGCACTTCCATCATATGGCAATGTACATGATGACATCGCCCTTCTCTGGGTGCTGGCTGCTCCCTATGGCTTCTTTCTGTCTGACTTTTACTCTGCTTATTAAGGACTCCAGTTATCTGAGATAAAGCCCGGCTGGGTCACACCTCAACTAAAGTAACATCTTGAAGAGCTCTTATTTACAATAGGTCCACACTCACCAGAATGTGGGCCAAGATCAAGAACTTGTGCAAACTTGGATACACAATTTAATCCACCACAACTCAAAAATAAAAGCTAAATATCCTTCCAAAATCATTGCCACAAGGACATATATTTTCTGCTAGGGGTTGCAACACTGAGCAATGCAAAGTTACTGCTTACCCATGAGCTGACAGACAGTCTAGGAGGCTCTATGCAGAAGTTGAGGCCTGCCTTCAAGGAGTCCAGATGTCTAAATGTGCACAAAGTATATTTACTCCATGTCTTCTTTCCAGAGTCACCCTGGTGAGAGAGCAGTAAAAGACCCCACACGTAAGATGGATGGTATAAGGAAAAGGTCTCAAGCACCTAAAACTCCTCTCTCATCCCATCATTAGATCTTTAGCCTTTTGGACTGTGACCTTGGCCAAGTTTCTTAACCTAAGTAAGCTTCAGTTTCCTCATATACAAAATGGAAATCAGTATCCCCATGTGATCAGGGGACTGATAGGATTCAATTAGCTGATATGTGAAAAGTACTTCTTAGAGGGTCTGGCACATAGTAAGCTGCTCAGTAAAGGTTAATTCCTTTCCTCTACCCCCACCTTTTTTTTCCGCTTTCATGGTTATTTGTGAACATGAACAGAGCAGCAAAAACTTTGAGTCTCCCGACATGTGCATTCTCATTTGAGATTGAACAAAGTGATGCTCTGCCTTCTTGTTTCGGCTTTCGTAGGGAAAACAAGTGTCCTTTTTGCAGTATATTTCCTGCCATGTTTTTTGCATGTTTGTGCTTTTCATTGGAGATTTTGCAATTTAAATGGCCCCTGTCTAGTGTTCCTACATGGAAGAAAGCTGTCATGTACCTTAAAGAGGAAATACGTATGTTAGATGAGCTTCATTCAGGCATGAGTTATGGTGATGTCGGCCGTGAGTGCAATGCTAATGAATCAACATATACTAAATAAGTTGTCTTTAATTGGAAACACATATAATGTAAGGATATGCATTGGTCAGTTGACAAAAATGTTGTGACCAGAGGGTTGTAGGAACCTAACTCTGTCTTTCCCACAGGTACAATAGTTCTGTATTTACTAATCCAGTGGTCATGGTGACTTTACAGTACGTAACTACGGCAAATAACAAGAATTGATTTGTGTGATGATGGGAATGATCCAATAAAGAGAGAAAATTGGCAATGCGAGAGAGAAAGGGGGAAACTGCTATGTCTTTAATAGCAGCGGGGAGAATGGACGTGAACACCTAGGGGAAGGGTTGGCTTTCCCTAGAACAGCTGGCTCATCCAGTTACAGAGAGAGGGGCATTGAGGTGCGACACGCAGGGTTTGGGCCTAGACAACCAGAAGGATGGACTTGCCATTTTCTAAGGCAGAGAGGACTGGGGGAGGGGCTGTCGTGGTGGCGAGAGCGTGAGGACATTCGGTGCCAAAGGCTTTCGTTCTCCCAGGGAGCTAGGAAGCAATGCTGCCAGCTGCAAATGAGGGCTGGGGAGAAGAGTTGAAATTTGAGGGGAAAGTCTCAGTCTGTCCAGGAGAGTGGGGTGCAGGTGTGTGTGTGTGTGTGTGTGAGAATGGACTGAGAAGTGCAGTAGGACTGATGGGCCGCACTGAGGGCCCCCTAGAGGTTAGAGTTCATGAATTCAGTGAGACCAGCAGCAGCACAATTGGGTGACCATGGACAACTCTCGTGATATCTCTGTGCTCAGCTTTCTCTCAGCTAAATGGGGATAGCAATAATCCCTACTTAGTTTAATATGAGAATGAAATCAGGTAAGACATGTAAAGTGCTAAGAACAGTGCCTCTTCAGGAAAGTTTAAGATCATCATATTAGTTCTTAATTGCTATATAACAACTTACCACAAACTTAGCAGCTTAAAGCAACATGCATTTATTACACCCAGTTCTGTAGGTCTGAAGTCTGGTGGACTCAAACGGTCCCATCTTCAGGGTCTCACAAGGGCAAAATCACCACGCTGGCTTGGCTGGGTTCTTATCTGGAGGCTCTGGAAAATAATTCACTTCTTTTTTTTTCCTTTTTTTTTTTTATTGTGGGTAAAAATCAAAATTTTCACAATACATACCAACATTTGCAAAATGATATATAAATATATATGCATATATGTGCATTTGCTTACAAAAATGTTATTTATATATATATATATATTTTAAGGGGTGCTTAGATTACCTAAAATATTACACGGAACCCACTGGGATTCCCATGTTGCCCACCTCCCACACCTCCCACCACATCCCACACAAACATCTCCCACAAGTGTGGCCCACCACCCTCAATGGACTTACACATCCTGGAGCCTTGCCACCAACCATAGACCACAGTTCACACCGTAGACCACACTCTCTCCCACACAGTTCTGAGTGGTGTGTGCTGATTTAAAATGGCTTACATCCATTGCCACTTCTGAGCTCATTCAGGGTGTCGGCAAAATTCAACCATGTGGTTGCAGGACAGAGGTTCCCATCGGCTTGCCAGCCATCAGTCGAGTCGCGTACTTGCATCTCTTAGAGGTACCTGAATTACTTCTCATGTGATCCTCATCATATTCAAAGCCAGCAACTGCTTATTCAGTCCTTTCCATGCTTTGCACCTCTCTGACTTCTGCTACAACCAGCAGAAAACACTCTGTTTTCAAAGGGCCATGTGATTAGAATAGTCTCACCTGATAATCTCCCTATCTTTAAGTCAACTGTACTCAATTACAGCATAATCACGGGAGTGATATTTCATCATATTCACAGTCCTGGGGATTAGGGTGGACATCTTTGAGGGGCCATTCTAGAAATTCTGCCTCTTATAATCACCGGCAAAGTATAAGTAAAGGAAGAATTCATGTAAGTGGTAAACAGTCAGGGAGGAGAGATGGATGGAGTGCAGGAGCACAAATATATTCATCTAGGATTGCAGGGAGCTGAGACACAATGCATAAAGTAGGGTTTGATAAGAAACAAAGGTGAAAGATATTTTTATAACCAAAAGTTATAAAAATAACTAAAGTTGTTTTTATAACCATTGGGAAAAGTAAAATAATATCAAAATTGGGTAGGGAATGAGTGAATAATGTTTTTGATAAATTAATAAGTAGCATATTATTTAAATATGTTTAAGTAGCCATCAGAAGAACTAAAGTAGGAACAGTTAAGAATGATTGACTCTAGAAAATTGGACCAGAAATGGGAAGGAGGCACTGCTGCACTTTATTATGAAATAGTCTGCAAAACAAAAAGAAACCATGTGCATACAATTTTACTTTGATAAAAGTGAAATGAAGGTAAAAACTCTCCAGGTGGAAAAAAATGCATTTCTGCAGTGAAAGCGATCATTACATACTTTGCATGATTTATAAACTCCTGAAGTAATTCAACAGCAAATAAGCCCCAGGTGGAATCTTCACCTTTGAGATTCTATAGATCCCTGAAAAAACCTTTCCATGCTTCTGGTATTCTCTTGGGGAACAGATTATGCAAATTGCTTCACACACCTTTGCTGGTACCACTCCACAACTGGCACATTTTCTGCCAGAAGCCACAAATTCGAGTCCCAGTACAGCTGATTCAGACATCCAAGCAGAAAACGGTAATGAGGGAAGCGGCTGTGGCTCAATCAGTAGGGCTCCCGTTTACCATATGGGAGGCCCCGGGTTCGGTTCCCGGGGCCTCCTGGTGAGGGCAAGCCCGCCCGCACGGCGTGGTTGGCTGACCCAGCGAGCACAAGCAGCAAGGGGGGGATAAATGAATAAATAAATAAAATCTTTAAGAACAAAAAGAAAACGGTAATGATGTACAAGTTGTGAGCAGGAGAAGAATGAGAAGATGGGTTCTGAAAGTCTCTGGGCTCATAATGCCTCTAGGAGACCATAAGATGGAAACCACTACCACTGGTTAACTATGAGGCATTATTCCACAAACCCAGCAGCATTTAAGAAACCACTATTGTTTCTAGTTGCTGCTCATCATACAAGTGTCACACTTTTATAGAATATACAAAAAGCAAGTATGTCCAATGCTAATAATTAACCAGAAAATTGCTTTAGAATTACCTAGAAGCTAAGCTAGATTTTCCCTTTTGATTCAAACCTGAAGACCTAGTTGCCTAATAAAACAAGGAATGATAATTAAAAATTCAGAATAGTAGTTTAAAAAAATAAGATGGAGATTTTCCTAGAGATAGAGAAGGGGAAGAAAGTTGATACAAAGATATTGTCATCATTCCATTTCATAAGTTAGGTAATAGGTTCACATGATATTATATTATTATGCTTCATAATTTACATATATTATGTAAATATATGTATGTTATCAGATATTACATTATAAAAACATTTTAAGGAAAAAATATCAAGCTGCCTGAGAAAAAGAAACCTACTGATTACCCTAAATTATCACTCCATTTCCTTCATAACATTAAGCCATATCTTCTTTTTTTAACCCATCTTTAAAATTCTTCTACAAATATTTCACTGTGTCAAAAAATTAACGTGTAGGCCAGCCTCTCCGGTTAACTACAGGCACTTTCAGCCCTCACCGACTGAATAGTCAGACACCTGGGGCTCCATATCCACACCCCAATAAGATAGAAGAGGAGCTGTGTTTCCTTGGCCTCTCCGGGCAACTGCAGGCATTTTCAGTTCACATGAACTGGTTTGTTGAATGCCTTTGATTCTATCTCACCTCTGCCCTCCTCCCCAGGATAGAAGGAGCCTGGTGTTTCCTCAGCCTCTCAGGGCAACAGCAGGCACTTTCAGCATACATGGACTGAATTGTTGGACATCCACCCCCTAAAGGGCAGAAGGGACAGTTCTCTCAGTCTCTCAAGGCTACTGCAGGTTTATTCAGCCCACATGGATTAGATTGTTGGGCACTCCAGAGGGTCCATCCGCACTCCTGACAGGGAGAGGTCAGCAGTGCTTCATCAGTCTACCTGGGCAACTGCAGTCATTTTGTACCCTCACGGCATAGTTTGCTTATCACACCTTCAGCTCCATCTCCACCCAAGGTAGGGGAGGAAGGGGTGTGAAGCTTCATCAGTCTCTCTGAGCAACTACAGACAGTCTTGAGCAGCACAACCTGGATTATTACACATGACTGTAACTCTGTCCCTACCCCTGACAGAGGAGAAAGGTGAGAGAAACTTCATCAATTCCCAGGGCAATGCGGGCAGCTTCAGCCTCCACTGCTTACAGCACCAACTACATCCTCGGCTCCTACTATACAACTAGCAAGGGAGAAAAGGCAAGAAAGCCCTAAACTAAAGAGAGAAACTGCACCCAGAATAAATATATCTAGTAAGCCAGATGCCAAGACACCAACAAAAAATTACAATCCATATCAAGAAACAGGAAGATATGGTCCAGTTAAAGGTACAAGATAAGCCTCCAAATGACAAAGGAGTTGAGGCAACAAATCATAGATGTTAAAACAAATTTCTTTAAGAAATTCAGTGAGATGGTTAAAGAGATTAAGGATATTAAGAAGACACTGGGTGAGCACAAAGAAGAATTTGAAAGCAGACATAGAAAAATAACAGATCTTATGGAAATGAAAGGCACAAAATGAAATTAAAAATACACCAGAGCATATAACAGCAGATTTGAGGAAACAGAAGAAAGGATCAGTGAACTTGAAGATATGGCCTTCAAAAGCAAACATATAAAAGAACAGATGAAGAAAAAAGAATGAAAAAAATTGAACAAGTTCTCAGGGAAATAAACGACAGCAAGAGATGTGCAAACATACATGTCATGGGTGTCCCAGGAGGAGAAGAAAAAGGAAAAGGGACAGAATGACTATTTGAAGAAATAATGGTAGAAAATTTCCCAATCCTATTGAAGAACATAGATATCTATATCCAAGAAGCACAATGAACTCCCATTTGAATAAATCTGAATAGACCAATTCCAAGACACATACTAATCAGAATGTCAAATGTCAAAGACAAAGAGAATTCTGAGAGCAGCAGGAGAAAAGTGATGCATAACATATAAGGGATACCCAAGGTTAAATGCCAATTTCTCATCAGAAATCATGGAGGCAAGAAGGCAGTAGTATGATATATTTAAGATACTGCAAGAGAAAACCTGCCAACCAAGAATCTTATATCCAGCAAGACTGTCTTTCAAATATGAGGGCAAGTTTAGAATATTCACAGATAAACAGAAACTAAGAGGGTTTATAACAAAGAGATTGACTTTGCAGGAAATATTTAAGGGTGTGTTACAGCTTGAAGAGAAAAGAGAGGAGAAAGAGGTTTGGAAAAGAGTCTAGAAATGAAGATTGTATCAGTAACAATAACTAAAAGTGTCAAAAGAGTGGTGAAAATAAAATATGATAGATAAAACCCAAAGGCCAAAATGGGTGAAATAAAAACTGCCTTTACAGTAATAACATTGAATGTTAATGGATTAAACTCCCTGTATTAGTCAGCCAAAGGGGTGCTAATGTGAAATACCAAAAATGGGTTGGTCTTTATAAAGGGTATTTATTTGGGGTAGAAGTCCACAGATACCAGGCCATAAAGCTTTAAGTTTCTTCTCTCACCACAGTCCATTGCCATGTGTTAGAGCAAGACAGCTGCCGGCATTTGCCAGGGTTCAGGCTTCTGGGGTTCCTCTCTTCCCAGGGCGGCGTTTCTCTCCGGCTCAGCTCCTGTTTCCTCCACAAGGTCAGCTGCAGACGATCAGGCGAACGGCTTGCTTCTCTTCTCCTGGGGCCTTCTTTCCAACATCAAAACTGCTTCGCAAAAGACTACCTCAACTGTCCTTTGCCTTGCCTTTAATATTCAATTCCCCACCCACCAAGGGGTGGGGCTCAAAGCCCTAATCCTAACCTAATCATGCCCAGATTAACAGATCAGTTTACAAGCATGATCCAATTATATTTTTGGAATTCATAATTACATCAAATTCCCCAACAGTTACATTCCACCCTCTGAATTCCAAAAATACATTACAATTCTCACAAAAAACTTAAATCAGTAACAATTCAAGTACAAAATCATATTAAAATCATTTTAAAGAAATACAGTTCATCTTGAGGCAAAGTCCCAACTGCTATAGACCTCTGAATCTTACAAAACCATTTAACTGCTTCCAATATATAAATGGAAAGACAAAAGATAAACATTTTAAAAATTATAAGGAGAGCCCAGTCACTGAGCCGCCGCCGAGGACTCAGCAGCCTCCCCCTCGAGCCCCCTCGCTTCCCGACGCTCCGTCCCCACTGCCCGCCTTCTCCCGCCGCCGCCTTCCACAGGCCGTTTCCACCGAGGAAAAGGAATCTTATCGTATGTCCGCTATCCAGAACCTCCACTCTTTCGACCCCTTTGCTGATGCAAGTAAGGGTGATGACCTGCTTCCTGCTGGGACTGAGGATTATATCCATATAAGAATTCAACAGAGAAACGGCAGGAAGACCCTTACCACTGTTCAAGGGATCGCTGATGATTACGATAAAAAGAAACTAGTGAAGGCGTTTAAGAAGAAATTTGCCTGCAATGGTACTGTAATAGAGCATCCAGAATATGGAGAAGTGATTCAGCTACAGGGTGACCAGCGTAAGAACATATGCCAGTTCCTTGTGGAGATTGGACTGGCTAAGGACAACCAGCTGAAGGTTCATGGGTTTTAAGTGCTTGTGGCTCACTGAAGCTTAAGTGAGGATTTCCTTGCAATGAGTAGAAAATTTCCCTTCTGTCCCTTGTCACAAGTTTAAAAACCTCACAGCTTGTTTAATGTAATCATTTGGGGTCCACTTTTAACTTGGACTAGTGTAACTCCTTCATGCAATAAACTGAAAAGAGCCATGCTGTCTAGTCTTGAAGCCCCTCATTTAAACAGAGGTCAAGCAGTAGGCGCCTGGCAGTGTCCAGCCTGAAACAAAGCAATAACGTGATGTTTCAGCCACGTCCAGAGCCCCAAGATCATGGATGGCTATGTTTGGCCAGAAGCTCTTTGGTCCTCCCTCTGGAGAGTTCCCTGCCCTGAGAGAATGTCACCAACTGACCAGCCTTCGGTGGAGCTGAGAAAAGATGGGGTGAGGCAGCCACAGCAGCGGTACCACAAGAGGGGAGCCTTTTGGTAAGAAAGAACCCCTGGTGTCTTCAGGTTGACCAGGTGAGCAGAGCTTAGAGAGGCCACCTTCCCTCTAGTAAGGACATGCCACTGAGGTCTTTGTTCCTTTTGATCAGGCATAATAGACTAGCTAAGATTGTCCAAACAAAGAGCCACCAGAATGTGAGGGCAACCTTCTATCAGAGTTAAACTTTTGACAAGGGAACAAATTTCAAACTGACTTATCGATCACATAGCTAGCTGTAGAGCTTGCATTTTATTAGCAACAGCTGCCCAATGCCATGTGAAGTATCAGAGCTGGTTTTTGGGTTTCCCCCCTTCAGTTTTAATGTTATGTAATGTATTTAAACTCTTATTTAAATAAAATTTGTTTTCAGAAAAAAAAAAAATTATAAGGAGAAATTGGGATGTTAAACATGAGTCATGGATCCTCTACAGTTCAGTAAACTTGCAGGGCATCCTCCATTCAATTTCAAAGTCTGAGAGTCATTCTTAAAATGATGGTTTCTTCTCCTTGGGGCCACATGGGAACCCACCCTTTCCACAGGCTTGCCCAATGGCCATTTTCCTGATTCCACCCCCATCAAGCATCTGGGTTTCGACCAAGCCTCAGATCTCACCCTCCAAGAGTGTTGGGGTGATTGCCACACCTTACCCAATCTTTGGGTTAGAGTCTTAGCCCCCTTAGCACACTGAGGTGAAGACAACATTCCCCCTAACCTTTGGCATACAGGCTCAACCCTCTCAGAGCAATGAGTTGACCACCTGGCTTTCCCTAACCTTTGGCATACAGGCTCAACTCTCTCAGAACAACGAGTTGACCACCTGGCCTTCCTTAACCTTTGGCATACAGGCTCAACCCTCTCAGAGCAATGGGTTGACCACCTGGCCTTCCCTAATCCATAGGGGACAGCTACACCCCTCTCAGACCAATGGGGTATTGACCTTAACCGCCCTAATCTTTGAGGAATGTGCTCCAACCTCCCTGCACCCTGGGGTGGCAAAACTCTTCCTGAACATTGGGTGGGGACATCCACCCTCTTCACCTGCTGGGGAAAACTCACCCTCTCTGTATATATGGGTGGGGCTCCTCTCTCGGCCCAAGGAGATGTCTTAATTCTAGACCTCTGCTTCCGCGGTTTTCTTCTTAAAGCTTTTTCTCCTTCAGTTTCTCCTTTCCATGTCCTCTTTTGTCCAAGCTGACAGTGGTTTTGTTCATACAGCATTCTCAAAAACGTTGTTGGTTTAGCATGCAAGAAGCAGGGGTCCAAGTCTTCAGACAGTAAGACTTTCCACAAGTCTTTCGAGATAACTGCATCTTCAATTCTGAGTTATGAGTTCCAAGTTTAGTAAAGTCTTCAAATAGGGCATTTGCATCTGGGAATTTGATTTCCAGAAACTTGGAAGTTCCTGAATTATTTTCTGTTTTCTTTTTGCCCAAAAGTTCAGTCCTTAGTGTATTTCTCTCGTCTAGTATTTTGCTATAAGCTGCAAGGAGAAGCCAAGCCACATTCTCCAAGTTTACCTTGGAAAGTTCTTTAGCTAAATGCTCTGGATCGCCGTTTTCAAATTCTGTCTTCCATATAACACCAGGAGTTAATCTTGTTAAATTCTCTGCAACTTTAAAACATGGATAGCCTTTCCTCCAGTTTCCAATAATAGTTTCATCATTTACTTCCAAGGCATCATAGAAAGTCTCTTTAGCGTCCATATTACTATCAATAGTCTCTTCAAAGTGATCTAGGCCTTTTCCATCAAGCATTTCACAATTCCTCCAAAAAATACCCCTTACCCATTTATAAAACCGTTCCAACATTTTGGTAATTACAAAAGCACTTCCCCACTCCTCGGTACCAAATTCTGTATTAGTCAGCCAAAGGGGTGCTAATGTGAAATACCAAAAATGGGTTGGTCTTTATAAAGGGTATTTATTTGGGGTAGAAGTCCACAGATACCAGGCCATAAAGCATTAAGTTTCTTCTCTCACCACAGTCCATTGCCCTGTGTTAGAGCAAGACAGCTGCCGGCATTTGCCAGGGTTCAGGCTTCTGGGGTTCCTCTCTTCCCAGGGCTGCGTTTCTCTCCGGGCTTAGCTCCTGTTTCCTCCACGAGGTCAGCTGCAGACGATCAGGCGAACGGCTTGCTTCTCTTCTCCTGGGGCCTTCTTTCCAACATCAAAACTGCTTCGCAAAAGACTACCTCAACTGTCCTTTGCCTTGCCTTTAATATTCAATTTCCCACCCACCAAGGGGTGGGGCTCAATGCCCTAATCCTAACCTAATCATGCCCAGATTAACAGATCAGTTTACAAGCATGATCCAATTATATTTTTGGAATTCATAATTACATCAAATTCCCCAACAGTTACACTCCCCAATCAAATGACACAGAATGGTGGAATGGATAAGACAATATGAGCCATCTATATGCTATCTGCAAGAGACTCACCTTAGACCCAAAGATACCAATAGATTGAAAGTGAAAGATTGGAAAAAGATATTCCATGCATGCAGTAACCAAAGAAAGAAAAACAAAACCTGTACTATACTTATATAGGATAAAATAGACTTTAAAAGCAAAACTGTTATTAGAGATGAGAAAGACATTATATATTAATAAAAGGGGCAATTCACCGGGAAGAAATAATAATTATAAATGTATATGCACTTCAGAACTTTCAGGAAGATGGCGGGCTAGTAAGACACGGGAATCTCTTCTCCAGAAAAATAGCTAGAGGACAGGCTGAAACAGCCCTGAAAAAGATCTTCTAGGGTTTAGGACAGCAGGTGAAGGCTGCACACCACCCAGAAAGAGAAAGGGACAAAAGAGGGAAATCGTGACAACAGAACCGTGAGTTGGAACCAGCAGTGCCTGCTGCCGCCGGCACCGTCCCCCACACTCTTTAGAATTCTCAGGCCTCTGGGCCTGCGACTACAGACAAAGGGGGCTCCAGGGATGTGCCACCCCAGGAAAGGGGAGAGAGAGGAACACAGCCTTAGGCTGACTCAGGTTCTGACCTGCAAATTTGGGCTGCAGAGCCCCATGGACCCTTCCACATGGCAGTTTGACCTGGGAGCCTAGGAAGGACTGGAGAAATCCAACCCTCGCAACCTCCCTTTCTTCTAGCCTGGACTAATTGCTGAGGACTCCACAGGAGAGGGGAGAGAGAGCCTGGGGCTGACACTACTTTTGACTCGCAGGTTTGGTCTGCCCTGTCCCAAGAGCACTTCCAGGGTGGGTGGGGCTGCGCCATTGTTTGCCTTGGAGCCTGCAAGGGGCTAAAGATATACAAACCTCCCAATCTCCTCTCCTACTAACAGGGACAGATTGCTGAGGATTCAGAAGGGAGTGGAAATATTTTCTAGCTGGGAAAAGGGGGGTGCTACCAGAGAAGTCTGGAGAACTGTCTCAGAAAGTTTGAATTACAAGGCTCTTAACCCCCAGACAGGAAGCTCTATCACATTGATCTGGTCTGTGTCACAACAAATACACTCCGACCAGGCATTGAGTTGACAGCTGCCAACAAGTGCCATCTCCTGGCAGACCAAGGAAGTGCACATAAGAAAAGTAATAAGTAAGAGAGGCTTTTCCTGGACTCTATAGCCTCCTTGCCCAAGGCCTTAGGAAACGACTCTACAACGAATTACTGGGTCCAGTGCCCACTTTTGAGCAACCAGCAGAACAATCCTAACAATCAAGGTTGAGTCAAAAATCAAAGAGCTGTGGTAACTCACAGCCACCTGCCACTAAAACTCTATAAAAGAGAAAGAGAGAGAGCATCTAAGTAAAATACAACCTAACCAGATGCCTAAGCATCAGCAAAAAATTACAAGCCATACTAAGAAAATAGAAGACATGGCCCAAGAAAAGGAATACAGCAAAGTCCCAGAAGAGATGCAGAATTTGAGAGAACTAATCAGTGAGATGAGCACAAATTTCCAAAATCAAATTAATGAGATGAAAGACAATATAGTTAAAGAGATAAATGACATCAAGAAGTCATTGAGCGAACGCAAAGAAGAAATTGACATCCTGAACAGAAAAAGTAACAGAGTTCATGGGAATGAAAGACACAATAGGTGAAGCTAAAATACATTTGAGGCATACAACAGCAGACTCAAAATGATAGAAGAAAGAATAAGTGATACCGAAGATAGAGCAGCTAAAATTGAAGAGAGAAAAGAACAGAGAGAGAAAAGAATGGAAAAAATTGAGCAGGGGCTCAGAGAGTTGAATGACAACACAAAACACAACAACATACGTGTCATGGGAGTTCCAGAAGGGGAAGAGAAAGGAAAAGGGGCAGAAAGAGTATTTGAGGAAATAATAGCTGAAAATTTCCCAACTCTCACGAAAGAAATGAACTTACATGTTCAAGAAGCACACCGTACCCCAATCAGAATAAATCCAAATAGACCTACACCAAGACACATACTATTCAGAATGTCAAATGTAAAAGATAAAGAGAAAATTCTCAGAGCAGCAAGAGAGAAGCCAATAATCACGTACAAAGGACATCCAGTAAGACTTTGTGCAGATTTCTCTTCAGAAACCATGGAGGCGAGAAGACAGTGGTATGATACAATTAGGAAACTGAAAGAGAAAAACTGCCAGCCGAGAATTCTTTATCCAGCAAAACTGTCCTTCAAATATGAAGGTGAATAGAAAGTATTCACAAACAAACAGAAACTAGGAGAGTTTGCAAAAAAGAATCCATATTTGCAGGAAATATTAAAGGAAGCCTTAGAACCTGAAAGAAAAAGACAGGAGAGAGAGGCTTGGAGAAGAGTATAGAAGAAAGAAAAGCAGAAAGGGTAACCAAAAGAGTAAAAAGAGAGACAAAAACAAGATGACATACGAAAACCAAAGAATAAAATGGAGGAAATAAATAGTGCATTTTCAGTAATATCATTGAATGTGAATGGATTAAATTCCCCAATCAAAAGACACAGGCTGACAGAATGGATAAAAAAACATGAACCATCCATATGCTGCTTAAAAGAAACTCACTTCAGACCCAGGGATACAAACTGGCTGAAAGTAAAAGGTTGGAAAAAGATACTCCACGCGAATAGTAAACAGAAAAGAGCAGGGGTAGCTATACTAATATCAGACAAAACAGGCTTTAAATGCAAAAAAGTGATAAGAGATGCAGAAGGTCATTGTATATTAATAAAAGGGACGATCCTCCAGGCAGATATAACAGTCATAAATATCTACGCACTTAACCAGGGTGCCCCAAATATATATGAGACAAACTCTGGCAAAACTGAAGGGAGAAATAGACATTTCTACAATAATTGTTGGAGACTTCAACTCCCCTCTCACATCATTAGATAGAACAACTAGGCAGAAGATCAACAAGGAAACAGAGAACTTGAACAATATGATAAACAAGTTAGACCTAACAGACATATACAGAACACTGCATCCAAACTCAGCAGGTTATACATTCTTCTCAAGTGCCCATGGATCTTTCTCCAGGATAGACCACATGTTAGGTCACAATACAGCTCTCAATAAATATAAAAAGTTTGAAATTATACAAAGCACCTTCTCACATCATAATGGAATGAAACTGGAAATCAATAACAGACCGGAAAAAAGTAAATTTGCAAATGTGTGGAGACTGAAAAACACACTCCTTAATATTCGGTGGGTCAAAGAAGAAATTGCAAGTGAAATCAGTAAATATATTGAGACAAATGAAAATGAGAACACAACGTATCAAAACTTATGGGATACAGCGAAGGCAGTGTTGAGAGAGAAATTTATAGCTTTAAATGCCTATTTTAAAAAACAAGAAAGAGCTAAACTCAATGATTTAACTGAACAACTTGAGAAACTAGGAAAAGAACAGCAAACCAATCCCAAAGCAAGCAGAAGGAAAGAAATAATAAAGATTAGAGCAGAAATAAATGAAAATGAGAACAGAAAAACAATAGAGAAAATCAACAAAACCAAAAGCTGGTTCTTTGAGAAGATCAATAAAATTGACAACCACCTATCTAGACTAACAAAGAAAAAAGGAGAGAAGATGCAAATAAATACAATCAGAAATGAAAGAGGGGAGGGAAGCGGCTGTGGCTCAATCAGTAGGGCTCCCGTTTACCATATGGGAGGCCCCGGGTTCGGTTCCCAGGGCTTCCTGGTGAAGGCAAGCCCGCCCGCACGGCGTGGTTAGCTGACCCAGCGAGCACAAGCAGCAAGGGGGGGGATAAATGAATAAATAAATAAAATCTTTAAAAAAAAAAAAAAAAAAAAAAGAAATGAAAGAGGGGAAATTACAAATGACCTCACAGAAATAAAAAGAATCATAAGATGATATTATGAGAAACTATATGCCAACAATCCAGACAACCTAGATGAAATGGACAAATTTCTAGAAATGCACAACCAACCTATACTGACACTACAAGAATACAAGAACTTAACAAACCAATCACAATTAAGGAGATTGAATCGTCATCAAAAATCTCCCAGCAAAGAAAAGTCCAGGACCAGATGGCTTCACAGGTGAATTCTACCAAGCATTTCTAAAAGAATTAATACCAATCCTGTTTAAACTCTTCCAAAAAATTGAAGAGGAGGGAAAATTACCCAACACATTTTATGAAGCCAACATCACCCTAATACGAAAGCCAGATAAAGATTCCACAAGAAAAGAAAATTACAGACCAATCTCTCTCATGAACATAGATGCAAAAATTCTCAACAAAATACTTGCAAATCGAACCCAACAGCATATCAAAAGACTTATATGGAGAGGGGCCAAGATGGCGTTAGTGTAGGAGGGCACACACTGCAAGCTCCCAGAGCAAGGCCAATTGTGGACGGGGTCCTGCCCAGGGGTATGTGCTGTGCACGCGTGGAGTGAGAAGCTTGGGACATCTATCTGTGAGGATCAATGGTGTGGATGGAACGGTAGAGATTCATGAGTTTTAAGGCTCCTGGTGGTGGTTGGCACAGACGGCTGAGCCCCGCGGTTAGGGAGGAAAAATAAAATAAAATGAAACGGCCATTTGGAACCGTGAGCAGGGCGAAAAAGTTTTATTTTCTGGGGATCTGGCTGCCTGGTGCCCCTTGGACCTTGTGTGAACAGAACAAACGAGCTAATCAGCACCCGGTGAACCGGAGGGGGGATTCTGGTCGGGGAACGGAGCTGATTTCCCTAGCCACCCAGGGATAAGACCCAGGCCACTGCAGAGCCAGGAAGAAGGGACACTTCCCAAAAGAGGGAGGGTTCTGTTGGAGGACAGGGAAGGGTATTTTTTATTTTTAGACATCGATCTGGCTGCCTACACAGCCCCATAGCTTTGGGGAGCAGATAAGCCGAACTGAAGCAGCATTAGGCTGAGAGCAGACACGAATCTGCACTCAAACTGATTTACTGAGCAGCCCGGTGACGCTCGAGCTCGGCTCCAGAAGGGGCGGAATCCGCCCTCTTTAGCACTCCTCACTGACTAACAACAGAGCTACAGCTAACCTGGGGGAGTCCGGAAGGTGGGACGTGCTTGATTAATTTCCACGGGCCCAGCTAGGGTCCCTTCTGTAAGGGGGTTGGTCTAGAGGAGGAATTATTTTGGGTCCTGCATTTGGCTAAAAAAATAAAAATTAAAAAAAAAAAAAGTGAGGTCACCTCAACAAATTAAAAATAAATTCTTTTTAATTTAGTTTAATAGCTAAAAGCTGCTTCAGGACCTGCATATAGAACCCTGTGGGGAAATTCATTGATAAACACAAGTAGGCAGGAAGGATCCACGTGGACCCTAGGGGAATCATTGACCCCCCCTTAGCTCTGTTTGACTGCTTGCCTGTGTGGATCTTTGGTTTCTCTCTGTTTCTTTCTGGTCTCTTGCTATTCTTTCCTCTTTCCTCCCCCCTTCCTTTTTCCTTCTATTTTTTTTTTTTTTTTAATTAGGTGCTGCCAGCTTGTTGCTTCTTTGGTGGGCTTCTTATTCAGTAACTTCCCACTCGCTGTATATATTGATTCTGTATTACAAACTATCGCTTATCCTTCCTGCATCTTTCTGCCTTCTGTTTTCTGTTGTGGCTCTTAGAGACAACATTTTTTCATAGGCCCACAACTTAAGGGTGTCAATTTCTATTCCATCTATTTTGTTTTCTTCTTCTCCTTTTTTTTAAAATTAGTATTAACTTTTTCCTTTCAGACCTTTCTTTACTATTTCTCTCCCTCCTCATAATTCTAGCCTTCTAAATCACTATATATTTATTCCTACATTTGTTTTCCCAGTCCATTGTAGGAACTCATTATTTTTTCCTAGTACTCTACACTGCCTACACAAGTTAAATATTCATCTCATTAAGTCTCATTTTGCCCCTCTTCTAACTTTTATCAATATTTCTATTATCCTTCTGCCTTCCTTACATCTTTTGATTCCTCTGGCCCTAACCTTTTGCCTTCAAGGGAACATAGAAAGAAGTAAGGAAATAAAATAAGAAGAAAAACTGCCAAAGAGAAAACTTAACTCACACGCAGAACCAACAGCTAAATAGAATTCTAGAGCATAGAGAAAGGCTAATCAACTGAACAAACCCATCAAGATAATATGATGAACAGAGGGCAACAAAAAAATACAAATGACTCTGAGAAACTGGAAAATATGGACCAGTCCAATGCACAAAATAAAAACCAGGAAGCAATGCAGAACATCAAACAACTAATCAAAGCTATCCAAACAAATATCATGGACCAACTTAAAGAACTGAAGGAAGAGATTAAGGATATAAAGAAGACACTGGGAGAGCATACTGAAGAAATAGCTAACACACCTAAAAAGGTAATGGATATGATGGTGAACAAAGGCACAAGCCAAGAAATGAAAAAGACACTGGACTCACATGGCAACAGATTTTAACAGGCAGAGGAAAGAATTAGTGATATGGAAGACAATACAGTTGAAATCAAAGAGATTGTAGAACAGATAGACAAAAAGATAGAAAAAATCCAGCCTGGTCTAAGGGAATTAACTGATAATACAAAACGCACAAGCATACGCATTATGGGCATCCCAGAAGGAGAAGAGAAGGGAAAGGGAACAGAAGGAGTGTTGAAGGAAGTTATGGCTGAAAATTTCCCAACTCTATTGAGAGAGATGGATGTGCGGATCCAAGAAGCACAGCGCACCCCAAATAGTATAAATCCCAACAGGCCAACTCCAAGACATATACTTGTCAAAATGTCCAATGCTCAAGACAAAGAGAAAATACTCAAGGCAGCAAGAGAAAAGAGAACCATCACATACAAGGGAAGCACAATAAGATTAAGTGCTGATTTCTCAGCTGAAACCATGGAGGCAAGAAGACAGTGGTATGACATAGTCAAAACACTAAAAGAAAAAAACTTCCAGCCACGAATTCTCTATCCAGCAAAATTGGCATTCAAAAATGATGAAGAGTTCAAAATATTCACAGGTAAACAGCAATTAAGAGAGTATGTCAAGAAGAAACCAGCACTTCAAGAAATACTAAAGGAATCTCTACAAGTTGAAAGGAAAAAACAAAGGAGAGAGAGTTGGAGGAGAGTTTAAAAACAACTGAAAACTCAAAAAGAGAAACAAAACAACATATGACATACATTAACCCAAAGAAAAAATGGCTGAAGTAAGAAATTCTATACGAGTAATAACACTGAATGTTAATGGATTAAATTCACCAATCAAAAGACACAGATTGGCAGAATGGATAAGAAAATATGATCCATCTATATGCTGTCTACAAGAAACCCACCTTCGACCCAGGGATTCAAGGAGGCTAAAAGTGAATGGCTGGAAAACCATTTTACAAGCTAACAGTAGCCAAAAAAGGGCAGGAGTAGCTACTCTAATATCAGACAAAATAGACTTTAAATGCAAAACTATTGTAAGAGACAAAGATGGAGACTACATATTAGTAAAAGAAGTAATCTCTCAAGAAGAGAGAACAATCATCAACATTTATGCACCTAATCGAGGTGCCTCAAAATACGTGCGGCAAACTCTGGAAAAACTAAGAGGAGAAATAAATGCCTCTACAATTATAGCAGGGGACTTCAACACACCACTATCATCATTAGACAGAACATCTGGGCAGAGAATCAATAAAGAATCTAAGGCACTCAACAATACATTAGAAGACTTGGATTTAATAGACATATACAGAACATTACACCCAAATTCAGCGGGATTTACATTCTTCTCGAGTGCACATGGAACATAATCCAAAATAGACCACATGCTAGGCCACAAAACAACATTCAATGAATTCAGAAAGATTGAGATTATACAAAGTAATTTCTCTGACCACAACGGAATGAAGTTGGAAATCAATAAGGGCCAGAGAAACAGGTTAGGCACAAGGATATGGAAGTTAAACAACACACTCTTAGACAAACAGTGGGTCAAAGAGGAAATTTCAAAAGAAATCAGTAACTACCTTGAAACTAATGAAAATGACAATACAACATATCAAAACCTATGGGATGCAGCGAAAGCAGTCCTGAGAGGGAAGTTCATAGCCATAAATTCATATATTAAAAAAGAAGAAAGAGCTAAAATTGAAGACCTAACTGCACACTTGGAGGAA
>JAKSZT010054215.1:17676052-17951592 GCA_026826555.1 Tolypeutes matacus | reverse complement strand
GGGTTCCGTGTAATATTTTGGGTAATCTAAGCACCTCTTAAAATATATGTATATACATATATATAAACAACATTTTTGTAAGCAAATACACATATATGCATATATATTTATATATCATTTTGCAAATGTTTGTATGTATTGTGAGAATTTTGATTTTTACCCATAATAATAATAATAATAAAAAACAAACAAAAAAAAAACTCCATGAAAGAGTATGCTCTCCTCCTCTCCAGCTTATCTCCTCCCATAATCTCTATATGAAGTCACTCTGATTAGGTGTTTGATCCTAATCACTCCCCCTCCCTTCTTTGCTTTTGTCAAGGTCTCCAATGATCTCCAATGGCTAAACCCAATGGTCTTTATCTTGGTTGTCCCATCAATATCATCTGGCAAAGCTCATCACTCTCCTTTTCAAATATCTTCTTTTCTTATATGGCAGGACACCATACTCTCCTTGTTTTCTTTCTTCCTCATGGCAGAAGTGGATTTACCTTGAAGCCAAAGAAGTGGCTCCTCCTTGATATAGGCTACTTCTAAGACTTTGGGAGAGACTATAGCATTGTTTTCATTGTCATATATATATAAAAGATAAAACTCACTTTTTATTTTTAATTCATAAACCTTAATGACTATATAGTGCCTGATTTTAAATAAATGGATCCTTTAAACAGATAAAGGTGATTATACTATAAATAAAGTTTCCAGATTCCTTGCATTCTTGTAAAAGCCAAGTTACCTAGTTTTCAACACCCATATTAGCATGTGGGTGTGGTTCTCTAGCCTTAGATACTAAATATTGTAATTTATTTTTACTCTCTCTCATGGTGGAATTCTTAAATGGGACATTCATACATTCGGCAATTTTTCCAGGGTCCCTTTACATGACCCTCTAATAGTTTTAGAATATAAACATTTTGTAATATTTTTTGCAAACACAATTTATATGCCCTAAATTGGTCAAGGGAAAAGGCAGATTTCACCACAGATGCCAAATGTCCTCCTTGCAGACTATTCTGCTGTTCAGTGTTCATAGCTTCATAGGCAAATTTTTGGGGAGAGTCTTCACTCTACAAAGGCATCACTTTTCTAATTCAGTACTGCCCCTGTGCACCAATAGAACCAGATGACCATGTCCATTTGTCCAGTGGAATAAGAGTGAGCATGATTTCCACGAGAAAGACATCAAAAGCAGACCCATCTCCTGTAACCAGGCAGCTATTAGGCTGACATGTCTAATGTCGCCTACTCCAGTCATCCTGTTCCCACTGCATTCTCTACTGTACAGTGGCTGATGCTATTGAGCTTTTGATTTTTGAGGAAAAAAAAGTTTTGAGAAAAAATCTTTGAGATGAAATGTGATTCTCCCCCCCGCCCCCCCACCCCCCCCCCCCCCCGCCTATCCCAGCTGAAGTTTATTTGCAGAGACCAGGATAATCATGGGCTGCTGGTTATAACTGAAAAAATAAAGCTATGTGTTTTTTCAGCAATTAGACATTTCTGGAGGCTTGCAAATGGTGCATGCAGTCTGGAACATGTTCTTTCCTTCCCAATATCAGTTGCAAAGTTCTAAATGAGACCACAAGTCCCCCAGATCCTGCTCCATGCTAGTTACTCTTTATAGATGATTATTTCATTGCCAGTTTCATAGTAAAACACTTTGTTCCAATTTCTGAATCATTCTTATAGTCATGGGTAGCAAGAACAGATAAAGATGCAGTCTGTCACTCCAGACAGAATATGAATTTGTTTAAAGTTGCTTCTTTTATGAAGCAAACATGAACCATTACCCGCCAATGTACAAAAGTAACAGTGTTGATACAAACTTTCTCTTTTTCTTGCAACATACTTATATCATTGTCCTCTTCATTAATCTGTATTTTTCAACTGCCCTTGTAAGATCTGGTTGTTTCCTCTTCCGGTATAAGGCTCCAAAAACAAACCCAATTACAAGAGAAGAGAATGCTGGCAATGCCATGGCTGCCCACTGTAGGCTGGAGTCTCCAGTGGAATTTGAGGCCTTCCTATTCTTGCTACTGCTGCCATTCCGAGGGCGCTGGCTGCAATGGGGGCAACAGGAATGGCTTGGTGACACTGACTGTGGGCTCATCCTTCGGACTTAATGTCAAAGAAACCACTCGTTCACTAGTTGCAGATGCTACCACAAAGTCCTTGAAAGCATCAATGGATCTATTAAAAATTCTGAAGAACTGTTCAGGAGGAAATTGCCTGCATTCTGTGTTTTTAAGAGTCTTTTTTCCATTCTTAGGCAAGCGTTCTCCCATGCACTTCACAAGGTCATCCAGGATTTTCACCAGTTTGTCTATGATAGACTAATTACTCAAGCCCTCAGAGATATTTGAAAACTGGCCCAGAAGCTCAGTCAAGCCGACTGCCAATTGTTGCCCCATCACACTTATCCAACAACGAGAGGCAAGACTTCCACCCCTGGGGGACATAGCTGAGGGTTATCATGTAGTCATTCGGAAGAGTTGCCACCGATTTTGTAACGTCTTTCACATCATCAGTCACACGGTTCCTGCAGATCCCTTTAGTTTTGATGAGAGGATTAAAGAGGTGCAGTTGAAGATAAACGCAAGTGATAAGCCAAGTTTGTGTCTTCTTGGGAAGGAAAGGCAGGGCTGCCATCCAGCCCGGGCAGCGGCGTGGCGCCTGCGGTTAGCTGTTCTGGAGCTCCAGCCTGTTGCACGGGCAGCGGCGGCGGACAGGCCACGCACTGGCCACGCACTGGGTGGCCCCAGCACCGCGCCCTCTCCGCGGCCTGTGCCTCCAGCCGCGCTCCACGTCTTTGCGAGAAGCAGCGCGTGAAGCTGGTCCTAGAACTTTAATATTTATGCGTTAAGCTATTTCAGCTGTACCTGGGCAAGAGCGCTGTCTCTTGCTCCCCATCAAACTTCCCTTCACACAGCAGACGACGCTGCTGCTCCATCCAGATTCGCTCAGATCTCCTGACTGTTTTTGTGTACCCTCTCCACACATAGCCAGAGCTGGTAGTTCTTGACCAATCACTGAAAGGTAAAGGTTCAGAACTCAGATCCCTGGCCTTGAATCGGTACAATTCTGAAGCGATCCCTACACTCCTGAATTTCCTTGTGGGATCAGGCAGAAACTACTCTCCGTGGGACTGTGCCTGAAATCACACCCTTGTTTAGCTCTGCCTCCTTTCTGTTCCGCTTCCTGCACGATCTTACCAGGCTTCCAAGCTACTAAACACTCACTCTCATAGTAATCCTTGTCTCGAGGTCTGTTCTGGTGACTCCAACCTAAGCCAACATGGATCATCAACAGCTGCTAACGTTACAAAAATTACCCCAACACTGCTGATGAAGTATTTGTGCCAAAAACGTTAAACCTGACTCTTTTCAAGCTTTTTAAGCCACTACTCATTCAGGAGAAATACAGAGAACAGGAGAACATGATTAACACACAACATCACAGGGATGTGATTAGAAAAATATGGATGTGGCAAATAACCTGATTCCTTAGACAAAATATAAAGAAAAAAAAAAAAAAAGAAAATCTATATATTTTAAAAAAACTTAAGATGTAGCAATTAATCACAATCTTATTTGAATTTTAATTCAAACTATAAAATAAACTTGACATGAGATCATTAAAACATTGAACACCAAATATCTGATAATATTAAGGAATTACTATGATTTTTTCTGAAACATGATAATGGATTTTTATTGTATTTTTAAGAAGCCTTCTATTTTAGAACTACATACTGAGATATTTGTAGATAAGTGGTATGATATCTAGGGTTTGCTCCAAAACAATACAGGAAGGGGGAAAGCAGGTGGAAATTAGGTAAAACAAGACTGGCCATGAATTGATCATTGTTGAAGCTGATTGATGGGTTCATGGGAATTTATTATCTATCCTGTCAACTTTTGTATATGTTTGAAAGTTTCCATACTAGAAAGTTAAAAAATTCCCCTTGTGTCAGATGGTGAGAATGTTGGGACGGCTATAAACATTTTAGAGATCTAGCCAAGAGTAATTTCGAGTTGGAGATACATCTAGTTTGGGTTTAGTGAGGTATATTTATATGGTTTGTAGTTTCTTCAGTGTATAGCTGCATTATTTCTATCTCTCTGGAGTAAGAATAGCTTCCAGGGATACTCCTACCACCCAATGTGCTGACTCAACTGGCATCAAGACACAAAGGTGCTGCACTACAAATTAAATCATGATATCAATTTGACCTATTGTATGCAGCACCTGAAGTTTGTGGGAGTGAAAAAGAAAAGCAGTTTGAAAAGTTCAGAGCCAGAAGCTAGTCTCTGGAAAATTCTTCCTATCATAAGATGTATAGCATTATGAGCTCTTTTTGTAAAATTCAATTCTCTTTGATATCTCATCAAAATGGAAGTTCACTCTTAATCAGGAGTACAAGGGAACACAATTATAGATGTACTTGTAGTTTTAAGCTTTTTAAAAATAAGAATTTTTTGAGATAAAGTTTAGCAGATTCCTGTGTTTATGGAGCCCAAACCTGTACTGGAGCTATAAGCAGAAAGGAAGTCTCTGTGTGAGACACAGATTTTATGCATACCAACTAGAAATAATTTTTAAATTGTCATCAGTCATGCTAGAGGGAAGACAGACTATTTTTCTATTTTCTCTATAGAAAATAGAGGTACAAAATAATTGTGTAATGTGAAGAGTTGAATAAATGCATGCAGCCAAAAATGGAGGGATAAAAGTATTATAGAGGTATATCAGACAGTTAAAAAAGTTATTTATGGTAATTTTGTCAGCTTTTAAAAGTTATAATTTGTGATTTCTTTTCCCATTCTAAATTTATATTCACTTTTGCATTTAATTTTTACTTGTGATTTTCTGTTCTTTTTCGTTAAGATGATCCCCCCCCCGCCCAATTGTATAAGCTTTGGGCTCTGTGTGAGTAGGATCCCCGCTTGCTCACTGGCCATTGCTGCTGATTCCTCCTTCTCGCTCTGACCTCCTGACTCCTGAGTGCCTCAGGGCTCAGTTCTTACACTCCCCATTATCTGGATTCCCTGCCTAGGTATGTCCGTCAGGGTCATTCAGGGAAGCGGAACCACTATGAATGCCACGGAATGGGATTCACGCGGAGGAAGCTGGAGAAGGAAGGGTCTGAAGGGGGGGAGTTGAAAAGATCGAGAAAAGTCACTCAGCAGCCTTTCTGAGGCACTGAGATGGGAAGACAAGTTGGAGCTTGCGAAGGACATCCAGCTGCTGAGGTATGACCTTCAGGAGAGATGGGAAGGAGTCTAAGGAAGGCTGTTGCCTTTGAGTCTGGAGGTGGCCTGGGGCTGCTGCCTGTCTGCAGGGCAGCATCCCGGAAGAAGAGCTGGATGCAGAGTAGGGAAGGGTGAGGACAAGCTGGAACCTACCAGCACCTCTGCATCTCTTTGGGCATCATCAGTTCAGACACCATTCTGAGAGTAAGGGCTGCTACTGCACCTCTGCCTTCCAATCTCATGCAAACTTCTTTTTTGACCAACTCTAATCTGGAACCATAGAAAGAGATTCTGGGATACATAATTGCACTTTAGACTAGTTAACATAGTTCAAAACCACCATGCTATGTAATTTCATTTTGTAGAAGTTACATAGCATATATTCTACCATATTCTGATGATTCAGAAATTTATAGCCCCTATCTGGCCTTCTTCTCTGAAATCCAGATTTATGTATGAATTCTGACACACATCTTCTTGCTCAATTTAATTGTCTCCCCTCCCCCATTAGAATGTAAACTTTTGTGTGCAGGGATATTTGTCTGTGTTTTTCACTTCTGTATTTCCAATGCCTAGAAAGAACTATGACACATAATACGTACTGAATAATATTTGTTGAATGAATAAATTATCTAAGAATACCAATTTAGTTTATATCACAAACATTTTACTCCATTTTAAAGGTCATGCACTAAGCTATAATAAACAGCAGAAAATATAACCCAACTCATTCCTTGGTTTTGTTAAGATTCACTGGAGACAGTGTGTCAACTTTTTATAATGCCACTCTGGCCAGCAAATGAGCCTTATATTGGGTTCAGATGTAATATAAAAAACGGTACTATCATGCATTCCAGAAACAGGAAGTCTTATCTCCATGTTTAAGCTTTCCCTGATCCCTGACTTTGAACTGGAACGAGTGGGTCAAATGGTAATTTGGCTTCCCTTTAAAGGCCTTTTCCTATCTAATAGTGTTTGTTCCTGCCTGTGGGATTAATAAGCAACCGACCATCTCACTTACCCCCTGTACTCTGTGGTCCTTCTTTTCCAATTCTTCCTCTCCCTGTCACTTCTTGTCAGAGCAGTGGATTCAAAATTAACTGGGTTCTAAAGCAAATGAAGCAAAGGCAGAAATGAATCTTGAGCTTATGGGAACAGTTTTGTTTGAAAGCATGATCAGCATTCTTTGCAAACAAGCTGTGACCATATGTGGCAAGGTGGGTATAGAAGGATTTTTTTTCAAACACAACTGATAAACTACAATAAATGCCTGAGTTATAAACAGAACACTCACTAATGACCGGTTTGATATTAAGAAGTGATACCTTGAATGTAGTCTTTTCCTAAGGGGACAAGGTATTTCTGTCTTTTTTTTTTTTTTTTAATCAAAAGATCCGTAAGGCTGTGGTGAGTTAAAATTCTTGCCATTTTTTAGTCAAAGAAACATGGTTGGAACTTGTTTCTTGGCTAAAACCTAAGTTATTTGAATTTAAATGTATTGGTTTATCAATGAACGTTATTTGTGGAACAATCTATTGCCTCTAAGTACTCATCCCTAAGGGAAGAGTGAAATAGATATGTGTCTGTATTTCATTGATTGTTTGATTCATTCAATTAACATGTATTGCATTCCAGCCAAATGCCAAACACAGTGCTAAGCCCTGGGCATTAGATGTTGAGAAAAATAGTGACGGTTCCTGTCTTCATGGAGCTTATAACCCAGTGGGGAAATAGTCATTAATCAAATGATCACACAAACAAATGGAAAATAACAAATGTGGTTTGGGCTACCAAGGAAAGCAGTAGGTGAGTACATGGGAGATTATGATGGGAAACCTGACCTGGTCTGGGGAGTCAGGAAAAGCTTCTCTGAGGTGCTGATTGGCTTGCAGCTGGTAGATGAGTAGGGAGAAGGAGGAGCACAGAGAGTGATCAGGCAGGACAGAGGGATGATGCAGGCAATGGTTGCCCTGGGGCAGGCAGGCTTACAGTGAAGGAAGGGCAATGCCTCTGAGTAGAGAGCATGAGGGCGAGTGTCAAGGGACAACAAAAGGAGGTAGAGAAGGGCATGACCATGCAAGGCTTGGTCTTCCCTTAATAGCAATGAGAAGACACAGTTAAGGGGGATGGGGCAGCTAATCAAGAACATGTCTCCCCCTGTACTCTCTCTACAGCCCTCCATTCTAGGACACAGAGAGCATGCTGTAGGGAGGTAGAAGACTAAATATTGGTTACTTTGAATCATTCTTTCATCTGACAAATGTTAGGAGTGTCTTCTATGTGGCAAGCACTGATCTACATGCTAAGATACAAAAATGAATCAGAAAATCATTAATCTCCCCCCATGCAGCTTACAGTCTAGGGTGTAACATTGCATTTATAGAGATAGTCACATGAATGAATAATAAATTGCAACTGACATCATGCTATAAAATAACAGTATAGGATGCTCCGAGATCATATAGCAGGGTTCCTAACCTTGGGTGGGAGTGGCTGGGGGGCCTCAGGGGAGGTTTCCACTGAGTCAATAGGTTGACTGGGAGTATTGGTATAAATTATTGGGAAGTTGCTGGGAACTTCAATTAGCCCTTCTATTTTCTACCCTCATTGCTTATTTCATTAGGTGACCTTGACTTTCATGCTTTCTCCCTCTGTATATGAATGGCAGTGATTGGCAGCAAGGTGCCAATGTTTCTGGCAGAAACCCAAAGCCCACGTGTTCTGAATACCATGTTCGTGAGAAATATGTGGTAGTAAACGATACAATAAACTATCAGATCACTGGAGAGCCCCTATTTTTTCTGTCTATATATTAATCCACCAGGAAAGTAGTAGTATTGATATTTCTAAATTAACAGGCCTTTTCTTACTAAGTCAATTATTTCCAACATGTTACAGTTTATCACTTAAAACTAGTTTGTTTTTTTTTTTTCAATCAGTTTAAGACAGAAAATACATAAACTGTTTATCAGTGTGTGGTGCTGTTTGCATTTCAATGCTGCCACCAATTTGAATTTTCATAATTTTTTGTTCTCTCGGTCCAGTCTCTTCAGAAATTAATGTGTTTCTCTGAAAACAGGCAACTCATGTTTATGTAGGTAGCCTAGAAACCAGCCAAAGCAGACTTCCCCGAAACACTGGGTATGGTTGCTTGTTCCCAAAGATAAAATCCAATATTAGGAGTAATTCTCCTGAATCACCCTAGCCCTTTTCTGAAACACACCAACCCTATGCCTATGGTGGACCTCTACGTGGTATTTTGCAAAGAACAATTACATTTTGGACTTGAATTCCTTCTCAATCACTTAATAGTATATATTCTTGGACAAGTTACTTAAGTTCTCCATGTTTTCCTTTTTTTTTCTTTAATAAAGTAGGAATATTATGTGTACTCTGCCCTTCTCATATAGTTGCATAAATTTTGTGTGAATATACTCTGTAAACTCTAAATTGATATTTATGAATAGGATGCTATTATTGCATCATGGACCCTAATTTTTCAGTCCTTTCTGTAACTTTGCCCTCTGTCGTATGACTTTGAAAGTCTTCTTTGAATGTGGGAGGGTGTTTCTCAACCTCTTGACTTTATTCTAGCTATGTTACTTGCTTTGGCCCATAGCATGTGGCAAAACTGAGAGTGTGCAGTTCTGAGCCTAGGCCATTAAGAGGTCTGATATGTTTTTGTTTGATTTGTATTTGCTCTGCCAAGTGCCATGAGAAGATGCCCAGGCTAGGCCTCTGGTCCCAGGAGAGCCTGAGAGGCATGTGAAGCCGAGCTACTCTGGTCTAGCTGCCCCAGCTGAACCCAGCCGAGACCAGCCGACCCTCAGTTCATCTACATATACATGGGTAAGTCCAGGCAAGATCAGCAGAGCACACAGCCAAACCACGTGACCTGAATGTATGTGTACTATTGTGTGACACTGAGATTTGTTGTTGTTTGCTATGCAACCTTACTGTAGAAATAGTTTACTGTTATATCATCCATCCTATCATCCACCTATGCAGCCAATCAACCATCTATAGTTCACTGTCCAAGGTGTCTTTCAGGGACAAAGACAAGAGACTTCAATTTTGGCATGAGTTTTCTTCCTCTCCTTTCATCCCCATTCTATACTCTTCCCTCCTTGACCCAATTTTCAAAAGTGAATTGTTCAAGAGTTGGAAATATGGAATTCTTTATATAGCACTCTGAGTTACTGAATAAAAGGCACAACAGAAATCTAACAAATAATGTGTGTTTTTTTTAAAAAAAAGGTTTATTTCTAACTGATATATAGAAAGAAAGTCTGTTAGGATCCATGTTTGTTTCCCTTATTGTCTAATTGACAGACTGAATTGTTCCATAAATTAAGCAAAAGACTGGAACAGACTATGAAAGAAGCTTTTATATCAGATGCGAAAAACAAGAAGTATTTCAACAAGAAAGGGTGAGTCTAGAATAAGACCACTCTAGGTCAACTGCTGCCTAAACTTTCTATCACCAAGGAGCACTTTCATTACTTATCCCCTCTCCCATCCCATGTTGTTGGTTTTTTAAAGAGTTTGTCATTATGAATAATTTTGCATTTAGTAGGAGGTACTTTACTTGATCTTTTGATCACAAAAGTCATGCGTTACTGTTAATCAGAGTTTCTAATCAGGTGAGATAATTAATATTCCATACTGAGTTAGAATTTTTCGCCCAAAGCCAAAAAACATAGCATTTTAGTTAGTCAATGAAGTTAATATAGTAGGGAGTTATTTAATTTTTACTGGGATTTTGTAATATTGATAAGAATTAACCCTAGGTGGGACCCATCATTTTTCATGGACAAGGCACCATAAGGAAATACATAAATATAGTAACAGGTTGTGATTCTTTTTTTTTTAATTAAAAAAAAAAAGATATTTAGATTACATAAATGTTACATAAAATATATAGGGGATTTCCATATGTCCTACTCCCCACACCACCTACATCCCCCCCCCCATTAACAACATCTTTCAGTAGTGTGGTACATTCATTGCAATGATGAACACATTTTGGAGCATTGCTACTAAGCATGGATTATAGTTTACATTGTAGATTACATTCTTTCCCACACAATTCTGTAGCTTATGGCAAGATATATAATGCCCTGTATCTGTTGTTGCAATGTCATTCAGGACAATTCCCAAGTCTGAAAATGCCCCCGTATTACACCTGTTTTCCCTCTTCCTGACCTCAGAACCTCCAGTGCCACTACCTCCACATCAATGATATAAGTTCTTCCATTGCTAGAATCACAATAAATTTATAGTAGAATACCAGTAAGTCCACTCTAGTCCATAGTTAATCCCCCAATCTGGAGGATTCTGGGATGGTGTACCCACTTCACCTCTAATAGAGAGGGGGCTTCAGTCCCATAAGGCGGATGGATGGGACTCTCTTGCTTGCAGTTGTAGGCTCTCTCTGTTCCTTGGTATGGTGGTTGTCCATCTAAACTTCCTTGTTAGTTGCCCTGGATGATTCCAATGAACTGGAAAGTGGATGTTGCAACTCCGTTGAGGCTCGGGGTCCAGCTGGCACATGGACAATTGAAAGATTGAAGTCTCTTGGATGTACACCTACCAACTCCAGCACCGACTATAGGTTCAAATAGAAGGGACTAAAGAGCCATGTGTAGGGAAACCACAGCTGAGTCCAATTCTGTCACACTGAGAAGCACAAACCCCAAAGTAGGGGCCACCAAACTCATGAGCTATCTGCCATGACCATAGTGTCTTGGTGTCTCCAGAGCCCTCAGGAGCCCCGCTATTTGGGGTTTTATCTAATTTGGCAGTCAATGAGATCCTGCTGAGATCTGCATAACTGTAAAATAACCTCTGGAATGACCTCCCAACTCACTTTGAAGTCTCTTAGTCATATAAACTCATTTGTCTTTACCTTTTTCCCCCTTTTGTCAAGGTCTTTTTCCAGTTACATTGCTAGTTGGTGCTTGGTAGCAATCCCTTGGTGCCAGAGAGGCTCATCCCTGGGAGTCATGTCCCACGCTGGGGGTGGGGGGGAGTTATTGCATTTATATTGAGTTTGGTTTAGAGAGAGACCACATTTGAGCAACAAGGAGGCTCTCAGGAGGTAATGCTTAGGCACCCTATAATACTATGCTAAGTTTCAATTTCAAGAGTAAAGTTTCATAAGCACAGTCATCAATATCAAGGGCCCATCAATGGGCCATCCTCCTTCACTAGCCATTGCCTCTGTACTTGGGAGGTTATTGCTGTTCCATCAGAAAATGTGGCAGAGCTCCCCAGGATGGGAATTCAATATTCTTTTGGTAATTGTGTGAATCTCCACCCTGAGTGCTTTGAACAAATGAGGACAACATAAAGGGAATTGAGACAGGAAAGTATGAGAGGGCCAGCTCATGGTGAGTCCTGAATGTCATACTTACAAATTTGGACTTTCTTTTATAACTGCCACTGAAGAGAAACCATTAGATTGAATATAGAAGGCTTAATAGTATGAATCTGGTAAACAAATGAACCCATATATATCACAGTCAAAAGTAAAAACTGGGTGAATTAAATTTCCACCAAAAGAATGCAAACATGCCAAAGTTTGTATGCTCACCTAAGTGGAGTAACTGCCAACAAGTCAAATATGGGAGCAACATATGAGCTTCACCATCAAGTCTTATATGAGGGTTCCAAGCAACGAAATAGATTGATTTCTGGAGTCAGACCATATGGCTTTACTGCATGTTCTGGCTTTATTACATTTTAGCTCTGTGGCCTTCAACATGTTACTTAAGAGCTTTAACCTTTAATTTCCTTATCTGTAAAACAGGAATAATAGTATTATATATATGAAGATATTTGTAAGGATGGGATAAAATTTCTTTTTGCAAGTTGTCTCTTATGTAGTTAGCAGGACTTAACAATTAATTTCTTTTAGAATTGCTTGGAAAACCAAATATCAAAAGACATTATGGTAGCATAGAGCAATAAATTCAGTCTTCTATCTTCCCATCATCTCATAAGAGGACAAACTGGCTAGTAATCAAGACCCTAAGGAGAAAACATATGCTCTAGACACCAGCTCCATCTTGGCAATGGTCTGCATTTGACTTGACAGCAAATAGGAGCTGACAGCTGAATCTGGTATGGAGATTCAAAGAGGCGGGTTTTCCTAGAGGACTTGAATTGGAAGTTCATCCAATGAAAATAATTATCATTGTAATAAATGCATGACAATCGGGGCTAGATCTTGCAGAAAAAGTCCTGGAATTCTGGGACAGTACTGAAAATGGGAGGTCGAAAGTACTACAGCTCAACACCCTGCTCTTGAAATTGTTGCTGCCATTACCACCACTATGAGGCCAACTTCTTTAGCAATTCCTTTGAATCAACCATTTGAAATCAGCACTGAAAAAAATATTTTTCTGATGAATGTGCTTAAGTATATGCTGAATAATCATAATTGAGCCATGTCTTTGTCATGGACTTTTGGAATGTTCAAAGTGCTTTCACACTGATAATTTCATTTGTTTTTCACAATGACCTTTGGAGTATCACAGATGGTTGGCTTAAACAATAGAGATTTAACAGTTTTGGAAGGTAGAAGTCTAAAACTAAGGTGTCAGCAGGCCATGCTTTCTCCAAAGTCTGTAGTGTTCTGGTGGTAGCATGCTGGCAATCTATAACTCAATCTCTGCCTCCATCATATGGTCACCTGTCTCCTTCTGGCTCCTACTACTCCTGTGTCCAAATTTCCTCTGCTTACAAGGAATCCATTCATATTGGATTAAGGGCCACCTTAATTCAGTTTGGCCTCAATGTTAACTAATAACATCTTCAAAGATCCTATTTACAAAAGCGTTCACATCTATAGGACTGAGGGTTAGGACTTGAAAATGTCTTTGTGGGGGATATGATTTAATCAATAACCAGTTGGTAAGAATTATTATCCCCCCATTTCCTAACGAGGAAGCCAAAACTCTAAATAGCACAGGGAATTTTCCTAATGTGCATGATTAGCAAGTGGAAAGGATCCCTATCTCTTGATTTACACTTGAGCCTCCTGTTCTTGTCCCTATATGAAGATTTGTAATTATTTTTCCATTAGATGGATAGTTATGATCCATTCCCTTTTTGGAGACTGTTTTTTCCCCATTTTATATTTTCTTACTCAAAAGTTTTGTATAAGACCATGCTGCTTCTTGGGTTATGGGAAACAAAAACTTACCATTTTGCATCCTACATACATTTTGGAGGTTGTTATGGAAGATTGCCAACACGTTGCTTTCTTCATCCAGTTTGATTCAAGGCTTTCAGAAGATGGAGATTGAGCTTCTTGTCTGCCTGAATGAGATGAGTGTTGAATTATTGAACACCTGGTCAGAGCCAGATCTCATTTTTTTCACTCTTAAGTCTGTTAACCTTCAAATCTTTACAGACTAGAAAGTCAGTTGTAACACAACCAATTCCCTTAGTTTTTCTTTTCCAGGAGCTAGAAAACATAATAAAATTCATTGTCCTTCACAAGAAACAAAACTCTCTCCTCTGGTTGAGGGAATTTCACATTCCCTCCATGTTACTCAGCATTGTACAGTCATTTTGAGGCATAGAAGCTTCCCCCCTTTATTTCCTTCTCACTTTAGACTTGAAATCACCTCTCAGAAGCCCCTGGGTGAGGAAAAACTATTTAATGAAATTATATGTAGGACATCTGTGGCCGTTGGTCAGTTTGATGTAATTATGAATTCCAAAAATATAATTGGAAAAACAAACAAACAAACAAACAAACAAACAAAAAAAACCCAAAAATATAATTGGATCATGCTTGTAAACTGATCTGTTAATCTGGGCATGATTAAGTTACGATTAGGGCGTTGACTGGGCCATGTCAGTAGGGCGTTGAGTCCCACCCCTTGGTGGGTGGGGAATCGAATATAAAAGGCAAGGCAAAGAACAGAGTTGAAGCAGTTTTTATGTTGGAAAGAAGGCCCCAGGAGAAGAGAAGCAAGCCGTTCTCCTGATCACCTACAGCTGACCTTGTGGAGGAAACAGGAGCTAAGCCCGGAGAGAAACGCAGCCCCGGGAAGAGAGGAACCCCAGAAGCCTGAACCCTGGCAAACGCCGGCAGCTGTCTTGCTCTAACACGTGGCAATGGACTGTGGTGAGAGAAGAAACTTAACGCCTTATGGCCTGGTATCTGTGGACTTCTACCCTGAATAAATACCCTTTATAAAAACCAACCCATTTTTGGTATTTTACATTAGCACCCCTTTGGCTGACTAATACAACATCTCATGAAAATTATATAGTTTTTGCAAAAACCTTAGTGTTCTCATGCCAACTTATTAGTAATTCAGAATGATGAATGGTCAAATCACCTCTCTAATTGTTTCAAAAGAACTGTTTTGGTTATCTATCCTGCCTAACAACAAACTTAGTGGCTTAAAACAGCAAACAACCATTGATTTGCTTGTGATTTGGGGTAGATCTCGAATGGGCAGTTCTAGTCATCTGTCCTAGAGTCTCCGATGCAACTGCAGTTGTCTGAAGGTTTAACGGGAGCAGGAATGTTCGAGATGGCTTCATTCACACGTCTAGCACACTAGCCGGGAGGGCTGGGAGAGCTAGAGCTTGACCAGGCCTCATTCTTTCTCCACCAGCGTAGCAGAACATCTTTAAATGGAGGCTCAAGTTTCCGAGAGAGTGAAAGGAAAAGCTGCAAGGCCTCTTATGGGTTAGGCCCAGAGCTATGACGAGGTTACTTCTGCCACATTCTGCTGGTGAAAGCAAATGACAGGGCCAGATTCAAGAGGAAGAAATAGACTCTACCTGTTGATGGAGGAATGGTAGGCCCACAGAGGGGTGAGAGGAACTGTTGGTGTCCATCTTTGGAGTTAGTCTACTACAAGGACAATGGCTACCTGAGTTTGGATGAAAATTTTATTACATTATAGAACCTCAGCACAGGTCAATATATAGGCTTAATGAGCCTCTTTCACTGCTGGTCTTCTAAACTTTCAAGTTATGTCTTTGACAGTCAGTCAATCCAAGACTTATGCCTGCCCCCCTCCCCCTAGCTGGACAAACAAGGGCTCAGGGGGCAGCCACGATCTAGGAGTCAGTATGGAAGCAGCTGAAGTTGACTATAAGAAAGATTTTGTGGTAGTCCTTGTGGAAAAAATTATTCTTTCTGTGAGGTCAGTTCTGACCCTGGGACACACCATTCTCCAAACTAGAGTTCATAGGATGATGAGGCCTTTCTTTGTAAAATAGTAACTATTGACATAATCAAGTCAATGCATATGAACCAGTGCAAAGGGGCAAGAAATAGCTATAGCAATAAAAATTAACGGCTTGAGAGTTTTAGAGGCTACAGGTATTGAACTTACCTTGGTTTGTCTCTAAATCCTTACTTTTCCCACCATAACCTGTGGAGTAATTTTTTGGGGAGATTTTCTGATTTTTATTTAATTTACAGATATTTTGAAGCTTATTAAAAGCTTACCCCAATTCCCCCCATAACCCTCTAGTTTTTAAAAATATTTTTTATTGAATTATATCATTTACACATGAACATACATAAACAATAAGTGTATAGTAAAAGCTGTGAACTTAAAAAATAAACATGCATTACATCATATAGGGGTCCCATACATCACCCTTCCACCAACACTTTGCATTGTTGTGAAACATTTTTTACAAACTATGCAAGAGCATCATCAAAATATTACTACTAACTATAGTCTGTATCTTACATTTGGTGTATTTTTCCCCCAACCCACCCTATTTTTAAAAAATATTTTTTTATTACAGAGGTTGTGAACTTACATTACAAAACAATCACACACCTGTGTAGAATTTCCATACAACACCCCTTCACCAACACACCACACCATGGTGGAATATTTGTTACAGATTTTGAGATAATATCGTCAGACTATTACTACCAACCATGGTCCATAGCGTACATTCAGCACACTTTTTTCCATATACCTCATTATCAACACAGTACATCTTTGGCATTGATGCAAGAATATTTCAGTATTACTGTTTTTTTTGTTTTTGTTTTTGTTTTTAATTTTACCAGGAGGTCCTGGGGATTCAACCCAGGTCCTTCCATATGGTAGACGGACACCCAACCACTTGAGCCACATCCGCTTCCCTCAGTATTACTGTTAACCACAGTCCATAGGTCACACCAATTGTATTTTCCCCATGCTTCTCCACATTCCCACCACCGTGCAATAGTGATGTACATCTGCTCTAGCTCACAGAAGGATAATCTTGCATCTGTACCATCAACCACAATTTTCATTCACCTCTGGGTTCACTGTGTTATTCAGTCCCTAGATTATTCTCTAGCTTTCTTTCAGTTGACATTTACATCCCTAGACTACCCTTTTCAGCCACAATCCCATTTATAAACCAGCTGCTACTTACTATAATGTGTTATTATCAACTTGATCCATTTCCACACTTTTACAGTCAAGTTAATTAAAACTTCTACATACATTTAGTATCAGAAGTTCTTCTCAACCCTCCTCTTATCTCCTAATAACCTATACTATAGGTTTTAACTCCATGCATTTATTCTTTGTATTTAGTCCATATTAATGAGACCATGCAATATTTTGTGTCTGGCTTACTTCACTTAGCATAACATCTTCAAGATTCATCCATGTTATATGTGCCTTATTTCATTTCTTCTTACTGTAACATAGTATTCAATCCTATATATATATATACCATATTTTGTTTATCCATTCATTGGTTGATGGACACTTGGGTTGTTTCTATCTTTTGGCAATTGTGATTAATGCTGCTATGAACACTGGCGTGCAGATATTTGTTCATGTCATAGTTTTTAGTTCTTCGGGATATATTCCAAGTAGAGGAATTGCTGAATCATATGGCAGTTCTATATTTAGCTTCCTGAGGAACTGCCAAACCGTTCCACAGAGGTTGCACCATTTTACAATCCCACCAACAGTGAAGGAGTGTTCCTTTTTCTCCATATCCTCTCCAGCACTTACTTTTTTGTGTTTTTTTTTTTTTTTTTTTTTTAATAATGGCCATTCTATGCCTTGTGAGATGCTATCTCATTGCCATATTGATTTACATTTCCCTAATAGCTAGTGATAAGGAACATTTTTCCATGTGCTTTTTGGCCATTTGTATTTCCTCTTTGGAGAAAAGTCTGTTTAACTCTTTTGCCCATTTTTAAATTGGATTGCTTGCTCTTTTATTGTTGAGTTGTATTATCTCTTTATATAGAGTGGAAATCAAACCCTTATTGGATATGTGGTTTCCAAATATTTTCTCCCATTGAGTGGGCTACCTTTTCACCTTCTTGACAAAGTCCTTTGAATCACAAAGGTGTTTAAGTTTGAGGAGATCCCACTTATCCATGTTTTCTTTCATTGCTCATGCTTTAGGTGTAAGGTTTAGGAATCCACCACCTACCAGCAGGCCTTGAAGATGTTTTCCTACATTTTCTTCTAGGAACTTTGTGGTTCTTGCCTTTATATTTAGGTCTTTGATCCATTTTGACTTAATTTTTATATAAGGTGTGAGATAGGGGTATTCTTTCTTTCTTTTGACTATGGATATACAGTTTTCCCAGCACCTTTTGTTGAATAGACTGGTCTGCCCAAGCTGGGTGGGTTTGATAGGCTTGTCAAAAATCAATTGACCATAGGGAAGTGGCTGTGGCTCAATCAGTAGGGCTCCCGTTTACCATATGGGAGGCCCCGGGTTCGGTTCCCGGGGCCTCCTGGTGAAGGCAAGCCCGCCTGCACGGCGTGGTTAGCTGACCCAGCGAGCACAAGCAGCAAGGGGGGGATAAATGAATAAATAAATAAAATCTTAAAAAAAAAAAAAAAAATCAATTGACCATAGATGTGAGGGTCTGTTTCTGAACCATTAATTCAGTTCTTCTCTTTAGGAGGCACTGGGATCTGATCCTGGGATCTCCGAAGTGGGAGAGTGGCACTCAATTGCTTGAGCCACCTCAGCCCCTGGTTTGTTGTATCTCTCATTGTCTCTCCTCTTTGTCTCTTTTTGTTGTGCCAGCTCTCCCTGTGGGCCAGCTTGCCACGTGGGCCACCTTGCCTTCACCAGGAGGCCCTGGGATATGAACCCAGGACCTCTCATGTGGTGGATGGGAGTCCAGTCACTTTAGCCACACCCACTACCCTTGATTTCTTTTAACAATGCTTTGTAGTTTTCTGGATACAAGTGCTTTGCATCCTTGGTTAAGTTTATTCCTAAATATTTGATTCTTTTAGTTGCTATTGTAAATGGAATTTTTTTCTGACTTCCTCCTCAGATTGTGCATTACTAGTGTATAAAAACACCACTGATTTTTGTGTATTGTTCTTGTATCCTAACACTCTCCTGAAATTGTTTATTAGCTCAGCAACTTTGTTGTAGACTTTTCAGGACTTTCTAGATATAGGATCATATCATTTGTAAACAGTGAAAGTTTTACTTCTTCTTTGATTTGGATGCCTTTTATTTCTTTTTCTTTTCTGATTGCCCTAGCTAGAACCTCTAGCACTATATTGAACAACAGTGGTGACAGTGCAGTGGGCATCCGTGTCTTGTTTTTTTTTTGTTGTTGTTTGTTTGTTTGAGACACTGGGGGCCAGGGATTGAAACTGGGACCTTGTGTGTGGGAAGCTAGCACTCAACCACTGAGTCACATTGACTTCCTTTAGTTGTTTTTTTCTCATTTGTTTTGTTTGTTGTTTGTTTTTTTTTAGCAGTCACCATAATGGAACCCAGGACCTCCCATGTGGAGGTGGTTGCTCAATGTCTTGATCCACATCCACTACCCCTGCTCATTGTTTTTGCTTGTTGTTTGTGCCTGCTGTCTGCTCATTGTCTGTTTGTTTGTTTTTTCTCTTTATGAGGTGTCAGGAACTGAACCCTGGGACCTCCTGTGTGGGAGGTGGGTGCCCAACTGCTTGAGCAACATCCACTCCCTCCTCAGTTTTGTTTTTGTTTTTGCTTGTGTCTGCTCATTGTTTTTGCTCATTATCTTCTCCTTGTTTTTGCTCGTTGTCTACTCATTGTTTGTTTGTCTTCTTTAGGATGCATCAGAAACCATACCTAGGACCTCCCATGTGGGAGGCAGGTGCCCAACCGTTTGAGCCACATCTGCTCCCTTGTCTTGTTTCTGATCTCAGTGGGAAAGCTTTCAGTCTTTCACCATTGAAGACAGTGTTAGCTGTGGGTTTTTCATATATGGCCTTTATCATGTTGAGAAAGTTTTCTTCAATTCCTATCTTTTTTGGTATTTTTATCAAGAAAGGATGCTGTTTTTTGTCAAATGCCTTTTCTGTGTCAATCAATAAGATCATGTGATTTTTCTTCTTTGATTTATTAATGTGGAATAAAATGCTGATTGATTTTCTTGTGTTGAACCATGCTTGCATGCCTGGTATAAAACCCACTTGATCATGATGACTAATTCTTTTAATGTGTTGTTGACATTGATTAGCAAGTAATTTATTAAGGATTTTTGCATCCATATTTATTAGAGAAATAGGTCTGTAATTTTCTTTTTTCTTAATATCTTTATCTAACTTAGGTATTAGGGTGATACTGGCTTCATAGAATGAGTTTGGTAGCATTCCTTCTTGTTCAAATTTTTGGAAGAGCTTTATTAAATCTTCTTTGAATGCTTGGTAGAACTCACCTGTGAAACCATCTGGTCCTCGGCTTTTCATTTCGGGGAGCTGTTTGATGACTGTTTCAATCTCTTTACTTGTGACTGGTTTGCTGAGATCTTCTATTTCTTCTAGGGTCAGTGTAGGTTGTTTGTACAATCCCAGGAATTTTTCCATTTCATCTACATTGTCTAGTTTTTTGGCATAAAGTTGTTCATAGTATCCTCTTATGATCTCTCTTATTTCTGTGGGGTCAGTAGTAATGTTCCTGTTTTCAGTTTTTATTTCATTTATCTGCATCTTCTCTTTTCTTTTTTTTTTTTTTTTAAGATTTTATTTATTTATTCATTTATCCCCCCCTTGCTGCTTGTACTCGCTGGGTCAGCTAACCACGCCATGCGGGTGGGCTTGCCTTCACCAGGAGGCCCCGGGAACCGAACCCGGGGCCTCCCATATGGTAAACGGGAGCCCCACTGATTGAGCCACAGTTGCTTCCCCTTCTCTCTTTTTTCCTGTGTCAGTCTAGCTAAGGGTTTGCCAATTTTGTTAATCTTCTTGAAGAACCAACTTTTGTTTTTGTTAATTCTATTGTTTTTTTGTTTTCAATTTCATTTATTTTTGCTCTGATCTTTGTTATTTCATTCTTTCCACTTGCTTTGGGATTAGTTCACTGTTCTTTTTCTAGTTCCTCCAGCTGTGTAGTTAGGCCATTGATTTTTGCTCTTTCTTCTTTTTAAATTTAAATATTGAGGGCTATAAATTTCCCTCTCAGCACTGCCTTTGCTACATCCCATAGGTTCTGATATGTTGGGTTCTCATTGTCATTTGTCTCCAGATTTTTACTGATTTCTCTCAAAATTTTTTCTTTGATCCACTGATTATTTAACAGTGTGTTGTTTAATCTCCATATATTTGTGAATTTTCCCATTTTCTGCCTGTTGTTCATTTACAACTTTATTCCATTATGATCAGAGAAAGTGCTTTGTATAATTTTGATCTTGCTGAATTTATTGAGATCTGCTTTGTGACCCAATATATGGTCTATCCTGGAGGAAAATCCACGAGCACATGAAAAGAATGTATATCCTCCTGTTTGGGGGTGCAATGTTCTGTATATGTCTATTAGGTTTAGTCCATTTATTATATTATTCAAGCTCCCTGTTTCTTTGTTGACCCTCTGGCCAGATGTTCTATCCAATGCTAAGAGTGGTGTTTTGACTTGTGGGAGATGTTTGTGTGGGATGTGGTGGGAGGTGTGGGAGGTGGGCAACATGGGAATCCCAGTGGGTTCCATGTAATATTTTGGGTAATCTAAGCACCTCTTAAAATATATTTATGTATATATATAAATAACATTTTTGTAAGCAAATGCACATATATGCATATATATTTATATATCATTTTGCAAATGTTGGTATGTATTGTGAAAATTTTGATTTTTACCCACAATAAAAAATAAATAAATTAAAAAAAAAAAAAAAGAGTGGTGTATTGAAGGATCCAACTATTATTGTAGAGATATTCTTTCTCCCTTCAGTTTTGCCAGTGTTTGCCACATGTATCTTGGGGCATCCTGGTTAAGTGCATATACATTTTTTTTTTAAGTGTATAATTCAATGAGTTTTTTTTTTTAAACATTTTTTTAACTTTATTTTGTACATTTAATAATTGAAAAATATAAACAATTAAAAACTAAGAAGTAAACACAGATGAATAAATATATACATTTCTCAAGTAAATGTAATGGATACATATAAAAAATGTTTTTTAATCAAACCATATGTTACACAATATATTTGGTTCATAGTAATGCATTCATACAGTATTTGTCCTTTTGTGTCTGGCTTGCTTCACTCAACATAATGTCCTCCAGGTTCATCCATGTTGCCATATGCTTTATGACTTCATTTCTTCTTACAGCTGCATAATATTCCATCGTGTGAATAGACCACAGTTTGTTTATCCATTCATCTGTTGATGGACACCTGGGTTTTTCCAACTTTTGGCAATGGTGAATAATGTTGCTATGAACATCGGTGTGCAGATGTCTGTTCGTGTCACTGCTCTCAGTTCTTCTGGGTATATACCCAGTATTGGTATTGCAGGGTCACGTGGCAAGTCTATATTCAACTTCTTTAGGAACTGCCAAACAGTCCTCCATAGTGGTTGTACCATTCTGCATTCCCACCAACAGTGAAGAAGTGTTCCTATCTCTCCACATCCTCTCCAACACTTGTAGTTCTCTGTCTTTTTAATAGTGGCCATTATGATAGGTATGAAATGATATCTCATTGTAGTTTTGATTTGCATTTCCCTAATCATGAGTGATGTTGAGCATTTCTTCATGTGTTTTTTTGCCATTTGTATTTCTTCTTCGGAGAAATGTCTATTCAAGTCTTTGGCCCATTTTTTAATTGGGTCATTTGCCTTTTTATTGTTGAGTTGTAACATCTCTTTATATATCTTGGATATTAAACCCTTATCAGATATGTGATTTCCAAATATTTTTTCCCATTGAGTTGGCTGCCTTTTCACCCTTCTGACAAAGTCCTGTGAGGTGCAAAAGTGTTTAATTTTGAGGAGGTCCCATTTATCTATTTTTTCTTTTGTTGCATGTGCTTTGGGTTTAAGGTCCAAGAAAACACCACCTACTACAAGATCTTGAAGATGTTTTCCTACATTTTCTTCTAGTAGTCTTATGGTCCTGACTTTTATATTTAAATCTTTGGTCCATTTTGAGTTGATTCTTGTATAGGGGGTGAGATAGGGGTCCTCTTTCATTCTTTTGGTTATAGATATCCAGTTCTCCCAACACCATTTGTTGAAGAGACTGTTTTTCCCATCACCGTGGGCTTAGTAGGTTTGTCAAAAACCACTTGACTGTATAGGTGAGGGTATATTTCTGGATTCTCAATTCTATTCAACTAATAGATGTGTCTATCTTTAAGCTAGTACCATGATGTTTTGACCACTGTAGCTTTGTAATATGTTTCAAGATCAGGCAGTGAAATTCCTCCCACATTGCTCTTCTCTTTTAGAATGCTTTTGGCTATTCCAGTGCACTTACCCTTCCAGATGAATTTGGTAATTGCCTTCTCTAATTCTGTAAAGTAAGCTGTTGGGATTTTGATTGATATTGCATTGAATCTATAAATCAGTTTGGGCAAGATTGACATCTTCATGATATTTATTCTTCCAATCTATGAACATGGAATGTCTTTCCATTTGTTTAGGTCTTTTAAATTTTTCTTTTAGCATTGTTTTGTAGTTTTCTACATGTAGGTCCTGTACTTCTTTGGTTAAATTAACTCCTAGGTATTTGAGTCTTTTTGTTGCTTTTGAAAATGGAATTTTTCTCCTGATTTCCTCCTTAGATTGTTCAGTACTAGTGTACAAAAACATTACTGATTTTTGCGTGTTAATCTTGTATCCTGCCACTCTGCTGAACTCATTTATTAGTTCAAGTAGCTTTGTTGTGGATACTTCAGGATTTTCTAAATACAGGATCATGTCATCCGCAAACAGTGAGAGTTTTCCTTCCTCTTTTCTTATTTGGACGCCTTTAATTTTTTTGTCTTGTCTAATTGCCCTAGCTAGAAGTTCTAGTACAATGTTGAATAACAATGGTGACAGTGGGCATCCTTGTCTTGTTCCCGATCTTAGAGGGAAGGCTTTCAACCTTTCCCCATTGAATATGATGTTGGCTGTGGGTTTTTCATATATGCCTTTTATCATATTGAGGAATTTTCCTTTTATTCCTATCTTTTGAAATATTTTTATCAAAAAAGGATGTTGGATTTTGTCGAATGCCTTTTCTGCATCTATTGAGATGATCATGTGGTTTTTTTTTCCTTCAGTTTGTTAATGTGGTGTATTACATTGATTGATTTTCTTATGGTGATGTCCACTCCATCTCCAAGTGAGAGAGGGCTTATATCCCATGGATATGGTGGGTGGGATGATCCTGCCTGCAGATGCAGGCCCTCTCCATTCCCTGGGATGGCCATTGCCCATCATTGTCTCCTCGCCAGGTGACTTGGATGAGTCCGTTGAGCTGTAGGGTAGGAGTTGCAGCTCCACCGAGATTCCATGTACACCTGACACATAGGTAGGCCAGAGGCTCCAGTCTCTGGAAGTATACCTAAAAACTCCAGCATCACATATAGGTTTTAATAGAAGGGACTGATGAACCATGTGCAGGGAGGACTTATTTGAGTCCAATTCTGTCACTTTCAGGAGCACAGATTCCAAAATAGAGCCCACTGATAAGGCATCAGTCTCTGGGTCTATCCCCACTTATATAGGACCTGGGTGTCTCCAGAGCTCTCAGGAGCCCCTCTGTGTGGGGTGATAGGCACTTAGATGTTCTATGAGCTCCTACTGAGGTGTGCGTAAGAGTTACCTCTGGGATGACCTCCCGACTCTCTTTGAAGTCTCTTAGCCACTTGAACTCATTTGTCTTTACATTTTCTCCCTTTAATTCAAGGTCTTTTTCCAGTTGTGTTGTCAGTTGGCACTTGATATTAATCCCTCGTTGCCAGGGAGGCTCATCCCCGGGAGTCATGTCCCACGTTGGGGGGACGGTAATGCAATCATATGCTGAGTTTGGCTTAGAGAGAGGCCACATTTTAGCAACAAGGAGGCTCCCAGGTGGCAACCCTTAGGCACCCCACAACTGCAGGCTAAGTCTCAGTTACAAGAGCAAAGACTCACAAGGGTAGTCATCAATAAAAAGAATACATCAGTGGGTCATCCTCTTTTGACAGACACTGTCCCTGCACTCAGAGGACTATTGCTGCTCCCTTGGAGACTGTGGCAGAGCTCTCCAGGCTAGGAATTCAGATTCCCTCATTTATTGTGTGATTGTCCACCCATCGTGACCATGCCCCATCATTTGATCTTTTGAACAATTTTGTATCTCTTTCATGTATGTTTGGCTGAACTTACTCCCATGAATCCCCCCTCCCAGACACCCCCCACCAATAACCCCCTGCAGTACCCATTGTAACCCTTCTGTGATCCAAATCCTCCATGAACATGTAGTCCATAAAATAATCAAATACACTTACTAGGAAAAAGAAACAAGTATGATAAGCTTACCTGCAAGAGACAAACATAAGGAAACTCAGGGGAGGAAAAAAAAAAAAAAAGAAAAGAGAAGGAAAAAAGTATAATCAAACAAAAAACAAAACAATATAAAATATAATTAGCGGATTGGGCCATTCAAAAAATGGGCAAAAAGGCAAAGGAAATGCCTTAAAAATATATATATATATATATATATATTCATTTTTTTTCCTTTCTCTTTTTATTTTCTTTCCTTACTTTTATCACTGTGTTATCAGATGTTTGGTGTGCTGTGACACCTTCCCCCTGTCAATCCCCATTGTCTCCCAATTTTTCATTTGATTTTCAAAGAAGTTTTAGGTCACAGCAAAGTCACATACAGAGTGCCGGAGACTCCCAGATACCAAACCACCCCCACTTCCCCACCCCATATTAACCCCCCCCCTTTTTTTTGAATGTTAGCATTGTTATAACTGTTATACAGATAGCAAAATATAGCAACTAAACATTGTCAGTGATTTACAGTATAGTTTACAATTTAGATGATACAGTTTAATAATTTTGATGATATTTACCATGTCCTGTGTCCATTACTGAAAGGTAATGAAAAACCTTCCCCATGACCACCAAACACCCCATTAGATCTTGACTGTTCCCTTCCCCCCAGCCCCCCAGGGCCCATGATACCACCCTCTCCCTACCCATGGAATGTCAAGATTCACAGTCACATGCCCTGGGGATTTGAACCTGCCCTTCCTAATCCACCCACCGGCCAGTGCTGCACCACCAAACCCAGGAACACCACCACTCATCTGCCCCATTCCCCAACATGCAACCACACTCTATCCCTTTACCATAGATTATGTCCATATGGGTGATGGCTCAAAGCCTGCTCTTCTCTTATTCTCCTTTGTTAACCTATCTTTCAGACAATGGTTCTCAGAGACTGCTCACTTTCCTCAGTTCAGATCAGTGAGGTCATATACTGTTCATCCTTCAGTGCCTGGCTTGCTTCACTCAACATAAGGTCTTCAAGATTCATCCACATTATTCCTTGTGTTAGCACTTTGTTCCTTCTTACAGCTGAGTAATATTCCATTGTATGTATGTACCACATTTTGCTTATCCATTCATCTGTTGATGGGCACCGGGGCTGATTCCAACTTTTGGCAATGGTGAACAATGCCGCTATGAACATTGGTGTGCATATATCTGTTTGTGTCTTTGCTTTCAGTTCTTCTGGGTATATACCCAGCAGTGGAATTGCTGGATCATAAGGAAGATCTATTGTTAGTTTTCTGAGGAACCGCCAAACTGTCCTCCACAGTGGCTGGACCATACCGCAGTCCCACCAGCAGTGGATGAGGGTTCCTATTCCTCCACATCCTCTCCAACATTTAGTGTCTCCTGTTTTTTTAATAGCTGCCATTCTGATGGGTGTAAGATGGTATCTCATTGTAGTTTTGGTTTGCATTTCCCTGATAGCAAGTGATATTGAGCATTTTTTCATGTGCTTTTTAGCTATTTGTATTTCTTCCTTGGAGAAATGTCTTTTCAGGTCACTTGCCCATTTTTTATATGGGTTGTTTGTCCTTTTATTTTCAAGGTGTAGGATTTCTTTATATATGCAGGATATTAGGCTCCTATCAGATATATGGTTGCCAAATATTTTCTCCCATTGGGTAGGTTGCCTTTTATTTTCTTAATAACATCCTTTGAGGTGCAGAAGTTTTTAATTTTGAGGAGATCCCATTTATCTATTTTTTCTCTTGCTGCTCGTGCTTTGGCTGTGAAGTTCATGAAACCATTTCCTATATCAAGGTCCTGTAGATGCTTCCCTACATTATCTTCCAAGGTCTTTATGGTTTTGGCTCTTATATTTAGATCTTTGATCCATCTTGAGTTGATTTTTGTATAAGGTGTGAGATGGTATTCTTCTCTCATTCTTTTGGATATGGATATCCAGTTCTCCAAGCACCACTTGTTAAAGAGGCCAGTCTCTCCCAACTGTGTGGGCTTTGTGGCCTTGTCAAATATCAGATGACTGTATATGCGAGGATCTATATCAGAACTCTCAATCCGGTTCCATTGGTCAGTAGGTCTATCCTTGTGCCAATACCATGCAGTTTTGATCACTGTAGCTTTGTAGTATGTTTTAAAGTCAGGTAGTGTGATACCTCCAACTTCATTTTTCTTTTTCAATATATCTTTGACAATTCGGGGCCTCTTGCCTCTCCAAATATATTTTGTGGTTAGTTTTTCCAGTTCTTTAAAAAATATAGTGTTGACTTTTATTGGGATTGCATTAAATCTGTAGATTAGTTTGGGTAGGATAGACATCTTGATGATGTTTAGTCTTCCCATCCATGAACAGGGAATATTTTTCCATTTATTTAAGTCTTCTTTGATTTCCTTTAACAGTGTTGTATAGTTTTCTGTATGTAAGTCCTTTACATCTTTAGTTAAATTTATTCCTAGGTATTTGATTCTTTTATTTACTATTGTAAATAGTATTTTTTTCCTGATTTCCTCCTCAATTTGCTGGTTATTGGTGTACAGAAATGCTACTGATTTTTGAGCGTTGATCTTATAGCCTGCAACATTACTAAACTCCTTTATAAATTCTAGAAGCCTTGTAGATTTCTCAGGCTTTCTATGTATAGGATCATGTCATCTGCAAATAATGAAATTTTTACTTCTTCCTTTCCAATCTGGATACCTTTTATGTCCTTTTCTTCTCTCAGTGCTCATGCAAGTACTTCTAAGACAAAGTTAAATAGGAGTGGTGATAGTAGGCATCCTTGTCTTGTTCCCGATCTCAGAGGGAAGGCTTTTAGGATTTCACTGTTGAAAATGATCATAGCTTTGTGTTTTTCATATATACCCTTTATCATTTTCAGAAAGTTTCCATCTATTCCTATCTTTTGTAGTGTTTTTATGAGGAAAGAGTGCTGTATTTTGTCGAATGCTTTTTCTGCATCTATAGAGATGATCATGTGATTTTTTTCTTTCAATCTGTTTATGTGGTGTATTGCATTGATTGATTTTCTTATATTGAACCATCCTTGCATACCTGGGATGAAACCCACTTGGTCATGGTGTATTATCCTTTTGATATGTTGTTGAATGCGATTAGCAAGTATTTTGTTAAGGATTTTAGCATCTAGGTTCATTAGAGAAATTGGTCTGTAATTTTCCTTTCTTGTGGTATCTTTATTTGGTTTTGGTATTAGGGTAATGTTGTCATCATAGAATGAGTTAGGTAATATTCCTTCTACTTCTATTTTTTGGAAGAGCTTAAGTAGAATTGGTGTTAGCTCTTTCCGGAATGTTTGGTAGCATTCAGCTGTGAAGCCATCTGGTCCTGGACTCTTCTTAGTTGGGAGGTTTTTAATGACTGTGTCTATCTCTTTACTTGTAATTGGGCTGTTGAGTTCATCTATTTCATCTTTCATCAATGTCGGCTGTTTGTGGGTTTCTAGAAACTTGTCCATTTCCTCTAAATTGTCATTCTTGTTGGCATGTAATTTTTCAAAGTATCCTCTTATGATACTCTTTATTTCTGTGGGGTCAGTAGTGATATCACCTTGCTCATTCCTTATTTTATGTATTTGCATCTGTTCTCTCTTTTTCTTTGTTAGTCTGGCTAAGGGTTTGTCAATTTTGTTGATATTCTCGAAGAACCAGCTTTTGGTTTTGTTTATTGTTTCCAGTGCTTTCTTATTCTCTATTTCATTTAGTTCTGCTCTAATCTTGGTTATTTCCTGTTTTCTACTTCCTTTAGGTTTAGTTTGTTGTTGTTTTTCCAATTCCTCCAAGTGTGCAGTTAGGTCTTCAATTTTAGCTCTTTCTTCTTTTTTAATATATGAATTTATGGCTATGAACTTCCCTCTCAGGACTGCTTTCGCTGCATCCCATAGGTTTTGATATGTTGTGTTGTTGTTTTCATTAGTTTCAAGGTAGTTACTGATTTCTTTTGAAATTTCCTCTTTGACCCACTGTTTGTCTAAGAGTGTGTTGTTTAACTTCCATATCCTTGTGCCTAACCTGTTTCTCTGGCCCTTATTGATTTCCAACTTCATTCCGTTGTGGTCAGAGAAATTACTTTGTATAATCTCAATCTTTCTGAATTCATTGAGTGTTGTTTTGTGGCCTAGCATGTGGTCTATTTTGGAGTATGTTCCATGTGCACTCGAGAAGAATGTAAATCCCGCTGTATTTGGGTGTAGTGTTCTGTATATGTCTATTAAGTCCAAATCTTCCAATGTATTGTTGAGTGCCTTAGTTTCTTTATTAATTCTCTGCCTAGATGTTCTGTCTAATGATGATAGTGGTGTGTTGAAGTCCCCTGCTATAATTGTAGAGGAATTTATTTCTCCTCTTAGTTTTTCCAGAGTTTGCCGCACGTATTTTGAGGCACCTCGATTAGGTGCGTAAATGTTGATGATTGTTCTCTCTTCTTGAGAGATTACTCCTTTTACTAATATGTAGTGTCCATCTTTGTCTCTTACAATAGTTTTGCATTTAAAGTCTATTTTGTCTGATATTAGAATAGCTACTCCTGCCCTTTTTTGGCTATTGTTAGCTTGTAAAATGGTTTTCCAGCCATTCACTTTCAGCCTCCTTGAATCCCTGGGCCGAAGGTGGGTTTCTTGTAGACAGCATATAGATGGATCATATTTTCTTATCCATTCTGACAATCTGTGTCTTTTGATTGGTGAATTTAATCCATTAACATTCAGTGTAATTACTGGTAACGAATTTCTTACTTCAGTCATTTTTTCTTTGGGTTAATGTATGTCATATGTTGTTTTGTTTCTCTTTTTGAGTTTTCAGTTGTTCTTAAACTCTCCTCCAACTCTCTCTCCTTTGTTTTTCCCTTTCAACTTGTAGAGATTCCTTTAGTATTTCTTGAAGTGCTGGTTTCTTCTTGACATACTCTCTTAATTGCTGTTTATCTGTGAATATTTTGAAGTCTCCATCATTTTTGAATGCCAATTTTGCTGGATAGAGAATTCGTGGCTGGAAGTTTTTTTCTTTTAGTGTTTTGACTATGTCATACCACTGTCTTCTTGCCTCCATGGTTTCAGCTGAGAAATCAGCACTTAATCTTATTGTGCTTCCCTTGTATGTGATGGTTCTCTTTTCTTTTGCTGCCTTGAGTATTTTCTCTTTGTCTTGAGCATTGGACAATTTGACAAGTATATGTCTTGGAGTTGGCCTGTTGGGATTTATACTATATGGAGTGCGCTGTGCTTCCTGGATCTGCACATCCATCTCTCTCAATAGAGTTGGGAAGTTTTCAGCCATAACTTCCTTCAACACTCCTTCTGTTCCCTTTCCCTTCTCTTCTCCTTCTGGGATGCCCATAATGCGTATGTGTGTGCGTCTTGCATTATCGGTTAATTCCCTGAGACCATACTGGATTTTTTCTATCTTTTTGTCTATCTTTTCTACAATCTCTTTGATTTCAACTGTATTGTCTTCCATATCACTAATTCTTTCCTCTGCCTGTTCAATTCTGCTGCCATGTGAGTCCAGCGTCTTTTTCATTTCTTGACTTGTGTCTTTGTTCGCCATCATATCCATTACCTTTTTAGGTGTGTTAGCTATTTCTTCAGTATATTCTCCCAGTGTCTTCTTTATATCCTTAATCTCTTCCTTCAGTTCTTTAAGTTGGTCCATGATATTTGTTTGGATAGCTTTGATTAGTTGTTCGATGTACTGCATTGCTTCCTGGTTTTTATTTTGTGCACTGGACTGGTCCATGGAGTTAAAGTATTGCCTTCTTCTGGTTTTAAGATAGAAGAAAGAGTAACATCTTGTATGCTGAAGGGAACGGTCCTTTAGAAAGGGACACAGAGGGTAGAACTGGTAGGTAGACATCCCTGACTAAGTGAAGGTAGACAGGACCTCTTGGACAATTGAAGGGATTGACCCTAGGTAGGAATATAGATGGTTTTATCCCCAACAACAGGAGTGAAGTCAGTTGGAGGGACAGAAGTAGAAAGATTTGGAACTGGAGTAAAAGGAAATTAAGTAATGTCTCCAAATGAAGGTGAAGAGGGGAAGGATATGTGAGAGGTCTGAGAAAAGAGAAGGTAAAAGGCAGTTGTCTATAGGAGAGTGAATCTATAGTGAATTGACTAAGGAAATATAGTAGGATTGCCAGGCAACTCTGAGGGCCGACTTAAGGTTCTTGGTCATGAATTTAGCATGGGACAAACCAACATGTTTGGCTGTTGTTTTTCAGCCTTGATCAGCTGTGGGATTGTAGGAGTGAACTGGATGCAAAGGTGGAGTTAACCAAAGTTGAGGTTTTTCTAGAAAAGTATGGTGAATGGAGACAGAGACAAAGGAGTTGAGATTGTATACAAAGGAATCCTTTTAATTATGGGTCATGGAATCTAAGCTGGGTAATGAGGGATGAGAAGTCATAAACTAGATAAGGGACAGTAAAAAGGCAGTAAGGTCAAAAGATCTGGACAGGATTATTGGGCTTTCAGAGAGGGTGTGCTGGAAAGTAATCAACAAGGAATACACATATAATTGAGATTGTGGAGAGGGTGTTGATAACAGTGATGACAAAGTCTGAACTATAAATATGGGAGTGAGTACCTAAAGAAGGGTGGGGAAGAGATCACTGGAGAAGAGAAGTGAAGAAATTGAAAGGCCATGATATTGGAAGGATCATTGGTATGGCTATTTTAACCATAAAGGCTTCGATATCCTGTGGTTGAGTACTGAGGAAGGTCAATCCTGTAGTATCCTTCTCCCTCCCACCTTGTACAAACATCACAAAGGCAACTATTTCACAGTAGTTTCAGCCAAAGCAGGCCTTTTAGGATGATGCATGCCCTATTAACAGAGATTTCTCCATCAACCTAAACAGCACCGTGTTGCAGAACACCAACAGGTTCACCAACCCACCAGCGGGTTGGGGTCTCTACTTCATCCATTTTAGAAATGAATGCTGGCCTCTGAAAGGGGGGAAATATTCTGACTTTCCAAATCAAACCATATATGTATTCATTTTGCCATTTATCTCCCAAAATATTAATATCTGCAATATTGAGGACATTTCACTTTTTTTCATAGAAGACATTTGTCTATATGGTGCTGAAGTTTTCTCTACAGAGACCAAAACATATGTAGTCATCTACCTGTATTTGTGCCCATCCACTGGAGCTTCTCTCCTGCAACTATGAATGAATCCTATGTGCTCCTACCAAGATCAGAACTCAGTAAGAAGCAAAACCATTTTGACGATATGGAACTGCCAAGGGCCCTAGAGGACTTACCTTCTAACAGAGAAACTTCAGGTCATTTTTAACTCACTTTTCTTTAACCAAGTCCTGGCAAATGCCAAATCTTGTTTTCCCTTCACATTTCTCAACTCTGCTCAGTGTCCCGCCTTTCCTTTTTCAGAACAAGAGTCATTCCAAGCAACTGCAAAACATGGCTGAAACAAATCTCCAGCATAACTGAAGAAAAATAAGCAGTCTCAAAATGATCAGAGCCTAGAGGGGGAGGAGTGAGGGAGAAAAAGAAAACAGGGTGAGCCTTGCCTTGGATTGGTAATAGCAGGTGCCAAGGATGGGAAGGGTTTTGAGCTGCTGGATGGCTGTATACAACCTCAGTCTTTTTCTTTCCTTTCCTACCCTCCTTTCTTTTTTCTTCTTCTCTCCCACGCTTATCCCCTCTTTCTTTTCTTTTTGCATCAAAGTCACCTCACTGCCAACATCACCCTGGCAGAGGAAGGAAAAATCTTAGGGACTCAAGATTTCCTGCACTGTCTACAACCACAGTTCACATCACAACCCTTCAGACTATTGCAACCTTCTTTCTGGTACCCACAACTTGATAACAGTTACAGCTGAGTTAGTTTGAAATGTTGCAGCCAAGATAGTCTCTTCATTCATTCCCTGCCAGACTCTGCCTTAGAGTGGGTTTCTTTGGGGAAGGAAAAGGAACCTGACAACACACTTCCGGGTCCTTTATGCAGTATCCTGACATAACATTTTTTTTCTCTGGAGTCTGTGTAAACTCCTCCTTTATCATCAGAAACCAAGCTCTCCAACATCACTCTCCCATCTCAGAACATTTCTCTAAAGCTCATCTTCTTGTCCAGAACTGGCTGCCCACTCCAACCCCACAACATGTCTCCTGCCATGAGCCATAAACTCTAAATTAATACAGGAAGTCTTTTGCCCACTAACTGAAGAATGACACTGATTTCCAAGTGCCTATCTCTATGACATTCTTATTTGCCTTCTAAGGAAAATGCTTACCTCTTTCCTTGTATGACCCTCCCCATGTTGGCATTGGCTCCCCTAAAGGGCAATGAAGAGAAATGGTTACTATTTCACATTCCAGCAGGTGGAGAATCAGATCTATGAAGTCTGTCCCAACATGAAACTGAGGTTAAATATGGAGATGACCCTGACATTCAAAAACAGAATTTCACTCAAAAACTTGTCTTTGAGGGACAGCTGAACCCCTGAACAGGCCACAAAGACTTAGGAAGACTGAAGACAGCTGTCATTTTTTTGCTGTCTACCTAAACTACAGTATTCAATCAGAATTTGGAAATTATGGCAATGTACAACTTTGCTCTTACTTAATATTTTTTCTTATGATAATAACATATATTACTGAAAAACTGAGAAATATAGGGGAACAGATGTGACTTAGTGGTTAAGTGCCTGCTTCCCACATACGAGGTTCTGGGTTCACTCCCTGGTACTGCCTAAATATATATATGAGTTTATAAAAGAAAATGAAAACCACCTGTAATCCTACCAAATGGAAATAACTATTTTTTAAAGATTTTATTTATTTATTATTTATTTCTCCCCATGCCCTTGTTATTTTTTACTTGCTGTGTCTGTTCGTCTTCCTTGCTTCTTTAGGAGGCACCGGGAGTCGATCCCCGGAACCTCTGCTGTGGGAGGGAGGTGCCTAATCACTTGAGCCACCTCTGCTCCTTGCTTTGTTGTGTCTTTCATTATGTTTTTCTTCCCCACATCTCTGGTTGTGTCATCTTGTTGCATCAGCTCGCTGCTCCTGCCCATTGCATCAGCTTGCTGTCTTTTTTAGGAGGCACCAGGAACCTCTGCTCCCTGCTTTGTTGTGTCTCTCATTATGTTTTTTTTTTTTCCTTCTTGTGTCTCTTGTTGTGTCAGCTTGCCACACCTGCCTGTCGCTCCAGCTCGCTGTTTTATTTAGGAGGCACCGGGATCCAAACCAGTGACCTCCTGTGTGGTAGGTGGGAGTCCAGTCGCCTGAGCCACATTCGCTTCCCCTACTATTATTATTTTAATGTATTGCCTGCCAATGCATTTTACTCATATGCAATGCATTCTTGTAATTAACTTACATGCATATAAATTAAATTAAATTATTACAGTTAATATTTTTTTTGAGATACCAGGGGCCAGGGATTGAACCCAGGAGCTCGTATATGGAAAGCCAGCACTCGACCACTGAGCCACATTGGCTTCCCTGAGTTTGTTTTTTTGTTTGTTTTTTTGCTTGTTGTTCATTTTTGTTTTTTCAGGAGGCACCAGGAACCAAACCTAGGACCTCCCATGTGGGAGGTGGGAGCTCAACCACTTGAGCCACATCCACTCTCCCTACAGTTAATTTTTGGTGCAAACTAGAAGTACACAAAGGAGAGAAGAATAATGGAAAGGGTAAATATATGGATAACTATTTCTATTTTGGTAGGTATTTCTAGTTTGGCAGTTATTTTCTTTCAGAGCTTTGAAGATACCTTTCCATGTTGTCTAACTTAGATTGTTTCAGGTTTATTTTTGGTCATTTGGAGGCAATATACTTTGTTTCACTGGTTGCTTTTAAGATTTTTATTTTGGTTTTTCAACACTTTTATTGTTGTACCAAGGAGTGTTTTTTCAAAGTTTTCCTACTTGGTGTTCATAGTGATTCTTGGATCTATAGCTTGATGTCTTTCATCACTTTTAGAAAATTCTTGGCCATTCTTTCTACAAAGCTTGCTTCTGCCCATATCCTCTTTCTCTTCTCTTCTGAGACTCCAATTAGACTTACTTTATACCATTTTTCCTGACCCATGTCTCTTGTTTACTTTCTGTTTACCATCCTTTCATCTTTCTGTGCTTGGGACTAGACATTTCTTTCTGACCTAAAGAATTCCTTAATTCTTTCCTTAGATTCATCCATCAAATACTTATTTTTCAGTTATCGTACTTTCCAGTTCTAGTAATTCCATTTGATTCTTATAATTTCAAGTAATCTGCTTTAATTTTCCAATTTTCATTTCATTTAATTAATATACCTAATCATAGTTATTTTAAAGTGTGGGTATGGAATATCTAATACGTGAGTATATTTATCATCTGTTTTTCCTCTATTTTAAAAAAGTCAGTGGTCTTTTTGTATGTCATTTTTGATTTAGCACTGGACACCAAATATGAAATTATAGAGTAATTTAAGGCTTTGGATATTATTTTCCTCCAGAGAGGGTTTACTTTTGCTCTGACAGAATCACTTCAGTTTAGTTAGAAATTGAACTGGTTCAGCACTGGTCTTCAAAATTTTACAATTTGATTAAAAAACTGCTAAACAAAACAAAACAAAAATCTCAAAAAACCCAAAAACTATAAGACAAAAGATTCATAAAAACAACTCAGATTTATATAGAATTTTACAATTCTTTTTTTATAGGAAAGCTCTCTTTAGTCTTTATGCTTGAAAATACTTCCTATATTTTATAGGAATATAAAACATATATTTATATTTTAGTTTTTAATTTTCACCAGTCAATAGTGAAAAGTTCTCCTTTTTCCTGAGAACTTAACAATTCTTAAAGCTTATTTTTATCCATAACTTCATTTGATCCTCCTAGTTCTATTAGGAAGACAGACAGAGATAAGTATCCACCTTTCATATTTTTCTATAGATTAAAAAAGAAGTAAATCTGTCTTTATTTGCAGATAACATAATCATCTGTGAAAAAAATTTCATGAAATCTACAAAGCCTATTGGAACTTAAAAGTGAGTTTAACAAAGTTGCAGGATACAAGATCAATATACAAAAATCAGTTGTACTTCTATATAATATCAATGAACAATCCAAAAAAGAAATTTAAGAAAAATACCATTTGCAATAGCAACAAAAAAATGAAAGATTTATGGGTAAATCTGGTAAAAGATGTGCAAGACCTGTACATTGTAAACTACAAAATATTGCTGAGGGAAACTAAAGAAGACCTAGATAAATAGAGATATGATTAGAAGATTTACTATTGTTAACATGTCAATTATTCCCAAACTAACCTATTGTTTCAGTGTAATCCTAATCAAAAGCTCAGTGACATTTTTGTAGAAATTGACGATTTGATTCTAAAATTTATATGGAAATTTAATATAAGGACCTATAATAGCCAAAACAATGTTGAAAAAAGACAAAGTTGTAAGACTATCCCTATCTGATTTCAAAACTTATTATAAAGATACTGTAATCAAGAAAGCATGTTCCTGGCATCAAGACAGACAAATATATCAATGGAACAGAATAGGGAGTCAGAGATAAACCAACACATATTTTTGACAAAGGCGATAAGGCAGTTAGGTGGGGAAGGTTAGTCTTTTCAACAATGGTGCTGGGCAATTAGATATCCATATGCAAAAGAAAAGAATTTCCATCCATATCAAAACTCAACTCAAAATAGATGATAGATCTAAGTAATGATGAATGAGAAATGTAAATGATAAAACTTTTAGAAGAAAACAGAACAGAAAATTTTTCTGACCATGGGTTAAGCAAAGACTTCTCACATGCAACACCAAAAGCATGCTACATAAAAGAACAAACTAATAAATTGAAATTCATCAAAATTAGAAATTCTATTGTTTCAAAAGAAAGTTAAGATAACGAAAGGACAAGTCACAGACTGGGATAAAATATTTACAAATCATACATCTGATGAAGAACTTAAGTCCTGAATCTATTCTATATCTATCTATATCTCTGTCTGCCTGTATCTATATCCATATATCTATCATAAGAAAACAAACCACGTCACTAAAGAAAAGCAGATTTGAACACTTATTCACCACATAAGCACATGAAAAGATGCTCAACATTGTTTGTCATTAGAGAAATCCCAATTAAACTATAATGCAATATCGTTACACATCTTTTAGAGTGGCTAAAACTAAAACAAAACAAAACAAAACAAAAACTGACCATACCAAGTATTGGCAAGGATGTGGAGGAACAAAAATTTTCATACACTGCTGGTGGGAATTTAAATGATACAACTATGTTGAAAAACACATGATGATCATTCTATTCCTAGGCATTTCCCAAGAGAAATAAAAGTATATGTCCTTACAAAGACAAGCACACAGATGTTCATACAAAGACAAGTACACAAATGTTAATAGTAGCTTTATTTGTATTTGTCCAAAACTGAACAGGTGAAAGGATAAACAAATTGTGGTGCATCCATACAACAAAATACTATTCAACAATAAAAAGAAATGAACTATTGACAAATGTAACAACAAAGATGAATCTAAAAATTATTTCTTTTCTTTTTTTTTTTTTATTTGAATCTAAAAATTATTATGCTGAGTAAAAGAAACCAGAAAAAAATACATACTATATATTTCCATTTTATATAAAATTCTAGAAAATGTAAGCTAATCTATAGTAGTGGAAAGCAAATCAGTGGCTGCCTTAAACTGGGCATGAGGTTGGAATTACAAAGGGCACAAAGAACCTTCTGGTGGGGATGCATATGTTCATCATCTTGATCGTGGTGATGGTTTCATGGTGTAAGCATATGTGAAACTGTAACAAAATTTTACTCTGTAAATATACACAATTTATTGTATTTCAATTACTCTTTTTTAAAAAGCCTGTTGTTTTGGCACACCAGTCAGAACATGGATGTTTGGAAGTCAGGTAATTGAGTTTTATCATAAAAAGGGCTCAGTGGGCTCCCAATCAATCCCACCCCATGGTTAATTCCCTAATTCCAAAATACATTGTTGTTATAGATATACAGAGCAATTGGCAGAATCCCCACATTGGTTCCCTGACTTGTGGAGTGAAGACTATCATAGAGGCAAAGGCCAAGTGGAAGCCATTAAATGTGCCTCAATTTACCAAATTAGTCAACTAAAAGAAATTCCTGGAAGTTCCTGCAAGAGATTAATAACTTGAAGTATGCATGAGTCAACTCTTGTTTGGCCTGTGCAGAAGACAGCTGAATCTTGGAGAATGACTGGGGATTACCATAAACTATGTCAAATGGTGACTCCAATCACAAATGTTCTAGATGTGGATTTCTTTACTGGAGCCAACCAACATGCAGCCATTGAATGTTTGTTCTCTATATCTGTTAGTAAAGCCTGCCAGAAGTAGTTTGATATGAGTTGGCATACCCAAGAATACAACTTCACTGTCCTATCTCAGGGTTACATCAGTTTTCCTAATGGTCACACAGGGTAAAGAAATTTGTGTTCCATGTAAATGCTCACCCAGGAGCAACCTCAGCCAAATAGGATTTTAATAATCAGGAGGACAAGATAACCTGTTTTGTGGATGTCATCAGTCTTTTTCCTAAGCCCCACCATTCTTACCCGATAAGCTCATGAATAAAGTGGCCATAATTGCAAGAATACAAGTTATGAATGGGCTCGGAAATGTGGACTTCCAGCCACCAAGGCCAACCTGGCAATAGTCACTGCTGAGTTTCCAACCTGGCAACAACAGAGATGAACACACAAGGTGCCAATAGGGTCTCCTTCCCAAGGGGGACCCATCAGCCACCTAGTAGCAGTTTGATTACAAAAATTGGACAACTTCATCATGGAAAGGACCATGCTTTGTTCTCACTGGAATAGACACTTATTCTGGATATGGATTTGCGTTCTCTGCCTGCTGTCCTTCTGCCAAAACTACCATCCTTGGACCTATAAGAAACTTTATTCCCATCATGTTAGCCTATGCAGTGTTGCTTCTGACTACCAAAATCATATCTTGGTAAATGAAGCATGGCAATGGGCTTATGTTCATGGAATTCACCAATCTTACCATCTTTCCCATTACTCTAATGCAATGGTGTTTTTTTTTTAAAGATTTATTTTGTTTTAATTTTATTTATTTCTTCCTCCTCACCCCCCACCCCAATGTTTTACACTCACTGTCTGCTCTCTGTGTTCTTCTGTGTCTGCTTGTCTTCTCCTTAGAAGGCCCCAGGAACCAATCCCAGGACCTTCCTGAGTGGAGAGAAGCTGCTCAATCTTTTGTGCCACCTCAGCTCCCTGGTCTGCTGTGTCTCTCATTGTCTCTCTTCTGTGTGTTTTTTTCTTGTGTCATCTTGCTGCACCAGCACTCCGAATAGCCCATCTTGCTTTTCAACAGGAGGTCCTGGGAATCGAACCCTGGGCCTCCCATATGGTAGATGGGAGCCCAATCACTTAAACCACATCCGCTTCCTTGCTATGGCCTTTTGAAGACTGAGTTACAATGCCAGCCAGGAGGAAATGTTTTGCAGGACTGGGGTAATGTCCTGCAGGACGCAGGATATGCTTAAAATCAGCGACAAATGTATGGTACTGTTTCTCCTAGAGCCAAGATTCATGGGGTCAGGAATCAAGGAGTGGAAAATGGGAATGCCTTCTTTCATTACCACCTTTAATGTTCCACTAGTGAAATGTTTTCTTCCTGTCCCCACAACTTTGGGTCCTGTTGGTTTAGAGATCTTAGTTCCCAATGGAGGAATGTGTCATTATGGGGCATACAGTGACACCATGAGAAGAAGGACCAAAAGAGGGGGTTATTTTATTAGCTGAGGAAATTGGATTGCTGCTATACAATGGGCATAAGGAGGAGTATGTCTGGAACTCAGGAGAACCTCTGGATTGTTTCTAATTACTGTTACGTCCTGTGGTAAATGTTACTGGAAAATTACAGCAATCCAATGCAGGCAGAACTGACAATGACACAAGGACTTCAAAAATAAAGGTTTGGGGGAAGCGGATGTGGCTCAAACGATTGCGCTACCATCTACCATATAGGAGGTCCAGGGTTCAATTCCCAGGGCCTCCTGGTGAAGGCAGGTTGGCCCAAGTGGAGAGCTGGCCCACACGGAGTACTGGGCCACGTGGAGTGCTGGCCTGCATGGGAGCTGGTGCAGCAAGATGACACAACAAAAAGAGTCACAGAGGAGAGACAATCAGAGATGCAGTAAACCAGGGAGCTGAGGTGGCACAAGAGATTGAGTGCCTCTCTCCCACTCCTGAAGTTCCCAGGATCAGTTCCCGGTGCTGCCTAAAGAGAAGACAAGCAGACACAGAAGAACACACAGCAAACGGACACAGAGAGCAGACAGCAAGCGCAAAACAATGACGGCAGGGGGTGGGTGGGATAAATAAATAAATAAATCTTTAAAAAAATAAAATAAAGGTTTGGGTCACCCCAGAAGGCAAGGAATCCAGGTCAGCTGAGGTGATTGCTTAAGGTGCAGGGAACATAGAATAGATAGGGGAACGATGGAGCTAAGAGCACATGACCAGATGCAGGACCAAGGACACTTGTAGTTGTGAATATCACTCACGATTAAATCTCACAATTCAGCACGAAGGCACATTTAGCCCACAATCTATTCCTGACCCTTTGCCCTAGGTTGGATAATTTGGCTTCTGCTTTGATAAACTGTCAAGTACCACTTCCCTCTCAGACTAAGACTGTGACTTACTTTGGCTAGGCTTCTCCCTCCCACCCCTATCACATGTGGGACTAGAAGTCTAGCATTGCTCTAGCTGGCCAGCTGAATCCTCCACATTGCCTACAAACAGGCTTCCTCGATGCCCAGTTTCTGTTGGCAAACCTCCATATCACTTGCCCCTGGAGTCCTCCAGCTTGAGTATCCTTGGGACACCAATTATTCTGTGTTGTGCCTCGCTCTCTGATAGGGTTATAGCAAGAGTGAGAACAAGAACTCTGGGGTCAGACTGCCTGGGTTTGAATCCTGCCTCTAATCACTTTCTAGCTATGAGGCTTTGGGCAGGGTTCTGAACCTCAGTTTCCTCATTTGTAAAATGGGAGTAATACTCATTTGTTTCCCATGTGGTTGTTAAGAATGAGATAACATATGTGGAGAGATGCCTGCCATGTAATAAGTGCTCAAAGTTTTAGCTGCTGCTGATTTATAAGATGACCAGCCATTTGTCATCTGCTGCCATCTTCTTTGCATACCTTCCAAAGGCCCGTGGGCTGGTCCCCATCATCCTCTCCTGTTGCAGTTAGTTATGCCCTCAACTTACAAATAGTTGAACACTAATAGTAGACATTTCTCACATTTGTATTGTGCTCTGTAGTTTACCACCAGTTTTCTGTGACCGAACTTGCTAATATAAAAATACAGCTGCCATTTCTTAAATACTTATTTTTCACTAGGAACATTTCTAGGCACTTGACACATTTCGCTAAGTTTAGTCCTCACACTCACCCTATGAGGTAGATATTATCCTTCTACTCACTGGGGAGGTAACTGAGCATCAGAGCTGTTAGCAACCCGAGTAAGTAGCTGATCCAGGATTCAACACAGTTCTGTGTGATTCCAAACCCCAGAGGCTTTCTCTGAGCCATTGTCTCCTATACTTTTTCACTTAGAATACCTGTGGAAACAGAGGACGAAGCATGGCTGCCTGGCATGTAGCACCTAACATTTATGGAATAATCAATGAGGGGATGCATTGTGGTCAGAAGCAGGAATGAAAATCCAAATATTTCACAGCCCAGTATGGCACAGTCACCACCCAGTCAGGCTACCACAGGCCAGACATTGGCAAATCAGAACTGGCACAGGGCCATGCATGACTGACGCAGCCTTAGGTTTCACTCCCAGCGCAATAGCCTTGCCTTCCCTCAAGCATCGCTGCTACCAAGGAATGGGTGGGGAGGGGTGTAGATAGTCAGATCCTTCACCAGCCCTCCCTTTCCCCAGCCAGCCTCAACTAATCCTGATCAAAGCAGACAGGAATTAATAATGTCATTATCATCAACAGGTAGCAAACGGAATTATTCTTGCCAAACAGCAATCTCATGCACTTGGGCATAAGCCTTGAGCTCCCATGTGCCTACTGTCCCTACTAATCCATATGATCGTATTATGCCTTTGTATTCTTTTTAGCACTTCAGTTTTCCCTACAACTTTTAGAAATTAAATAATATATTACAGTACCATTGTGATATATACACTTTTTAGAGACCAAAAGAAGTTTTACAGTATACCATTCTAAAAACCCATGACAGTTTCCACAGAATCACAGAATAAAGCAAGAAGAAGTCAACAGAGCCCAGAAGAGAAAGAAAAAGACATGTGCATGGCCATGTGGAAGAAAAAAGCCAGGAGCCCCAAAGTTTGCCAGCCAGCCAGCTATCCACCCTGGGAAGCCACCAGCCTTCTAACCTCTGAAATCATGAGCCAATAATTCCTGTTGTTATGCCAACCCATTGTATGGGATTTGTTTTAGTAGTAAAAAAACAAACAAACAAACAAACAAAAAATCCCTACCCAAATTGCCCAATATTCCTGTGGGAAAATGTTATAGCTCCTTTAAAGAGCATAAAAATAGGCCTGAATGAAAAGGATAGACACATCACATTCATAGATGAGAAGGTACATTGTAAAGTTGTCAGTTCTTTTATTATGTATGTTTTTACTAAATATATGTAGTACATGATACCATAAAAATGGGAGTATGTGGTATATATCTAGTTTCATTTGATTGTTTTTGGTCAACTCTATGTATTTGTGGCTTTTTCATGTTGATAAATGTAGATCAGATCCATTCATTTTAACTACTGAATGGTAGTCCACTAGATGAATAAACCAGTACATTTATTTATTTCCATATGGAGGGATAGTTCATTTGTTTCCTTTTGTTTTTGTATTATTTCCAATTACAGAGAAAGGGTGTTTCAGGCACACTGAAAAGATATACAAAGACCAGAACTGGGGGGTCGGATGTGGCTCAACTGGTTGGGCGTCCGTCTCCCACATGGAGGGACCCAGGTTCGATCCCCAGGACCTCCCGGTAACAAAAAAATAAATAAAAATAAAAAATAAAATAAAATAAAAAATAAAAATAAAAAAAAAGACCAGAACTGAGGGAGGGTACAACTGTATGTAGTTGATTAAGCCTGAAAAATATAATGAGAGATGTGAGTAGCAAGAGCTAAAGCTGGAAACAGGAACTATTTGACAAAAGATGTTAATGCAAGCTGCTTTTGACACCATGTTTAGCATGACACACATATATGCCTATTTAGCCTGGAATTTGTTTCTAAGTCCTGATTATGCAAGATTTGGACACCTCACGTTCAGCATGTCTAGAATAAATTCATTATCTTGCCCTTGAATGCCCTCCTCTTCTTGGGTTTCTTACCTCAAACAAGATACCTACATCCACTCAATGTCCAAGCAGAAATATCCACTGTCTTTTGACTCCTCCATTCGAGGGAGCCTCTACATCCAGTCAGTTCAACAAGCCCTCATAACACTTCACAGACACCTCCTGCCACTGCCCCCATCTTAATTCCAGTCGCATCCGTCTTTTATGTAGATTATTGCTGTAGCCTTCTATCTGGTATCTAGGTGTCCAGTCTTAAATCTCTCCAAGTTAATGCCAGCCATCCTAACAAGGCCTGCCTCAAGTACCACGTCTGGGAACTCTCCTGTCATCCCTCCACCATGTCAGAAGTTCTCAGTTTCCCTCCAAGTTTCCCAAAGCACTTGCAACATGTATCTATTATATCAAATACCTCCCGATAGCCCAATTTTCTGTTTACATAGCTCTTTCATTCACAGGAATGAGTGGCACACACTAAAAACTCAGAAAATCTTTGTTAAAAGAACCAACAAAAGAATTAAACAGGCTACTTAGATAAGAAAGTATTCTAGGTTCCAGAAAAGTGAATGCTGAAAGATAAATGACAGGATAAAGTTAATGCTATTTATATCCCTTTTCAACAGATTATTTTTAAGTAGGAAGGGGAAAAAAGGCCTGAGCAGACAATTTGAACAAGATGCAGGATTATAAATCCTATAGACTTTCTTAAATTTCAAAAGCAGATGAGATGTTTCATTATGTGCTTGATGGCTCTGGACTCTATGCCCCCAAGAATAATCAATGACAAATTATACTGATACTGGCACAAGAGCGAAGAAAAACAGCAGCCTATAGGATCCTCTTTTTTTTAATTTTTAAAAAGATACTTAGGTTACATAAATGTTACACAAAAAAATATAGGGATTCCCATATGCCCCACTCCCCACACCTCCCACACCCTCCCACATAAACATCCTTCATTAGTGTGGCACATTCATTGCAATTAATAAATGCATCCTGGGGCTCTGCCATTAAGCTTGGACCATAGTTCACATTGTAGTCTATACTCTGTCCCACAGAGTTCTGCATGTTATGTGATGATATAAAATGGCCTATATCTGTCATTCAGGACAATTCCCAAGTCCCGAAAAAGCCCCCGTATTACAACTGTTTTTCCCTTTCCCTGCCCTCACAGCCTCCAGTGGCCACTGGCTCCACATCAATGTTGTAATTTCTTCCATTGCTATGATCACAATATTTCTATAGTAGAATACCAGTAAGTCCACTCTAGTCCATAGTTCTTTACCCAATCCTGAGGATTCTGGGATGGTGATGTCCACTATACTTCTAATTGAGAGGGGGCTTATAGTCCGTGGGGAAACTGGATGGGACTATCTTGCTTGTACTCGCAGACTCTCTCTGTTCCTTGGGATGGTCGTTGTCCATCATTATTTCCTTGTTAGTTACCCTGGGCAAGTCCAATGAGTTGTAGTGTAGGTGTTGCAACTCCGCTGAAGTTCCGGGTCTAGCTGGCACATGGACAGCCCAACGACTCGAGTCTCTTGGATGTACACCTACAAACTACAGCACCAAGTATAGGTTTAAATAGAAGGGACAGATGAGCCATGTGTAGGGAAGACATAATTGACTCCAACTCTGTCACTCTTAGGAGCATAAACTCCAAAGTAGAGCCCACTAGCAAGACACCAAACTCTGGAGCTATCTGCCCTGACCATAAGACCTGGGTGTCTTCAGAGCCCTCAGGAGCCCCACTAATTGGGGTAGTATCCACCTCGGCAGTGTATGAGATCCCGCTGAGATGTGCATAAATGTTACCTCTGAGATGACCTCCCGACTCACTTTGAAGTCTCTTAGCCATGTAAACTCATTTGTCTTTACCTTTTCCCCTTTTTATTCGAGGTCTTTTTCCAGTTGCATTGCTAGTTGGTGCTTGGTAGTAATCACTTGGTGCCAGGGAGGCTCATCTCTGGGAGTCATGTGCCATGCTGGGGGGGAGGTAATGCATTTATATGCTGAGTTTGGCCTAGAGAGAGGTATAGGCTCCTCTTAAAAAGCAAAATCTTTTGAGCTGGAGAGTAATCTACTTTTTAAAAAAATGCCTTGGGTAACAGTTATATAAAGTTTGATGTATGTTATTACTTTGAGATGTACTAAATATAGTTTCCTCACACAGAATCCCAACAGCCTTTATAGCTCTGGGTTTGCAATTGCCATCCTGTCAAATGACATTCCAATGAATTGGTGTGGGGATTTGACAGGCACATCAGAAGTTGCCAGAGAAGTAAGAAGGAGGTGACACTTTTGTCATCACAGAGCAATATAGAACCATAAATATTGCGAATGTATAAATTAGTGTGGCCTAAGGATTTTCCTCCTATGGGACAAACTTTTAAAAAAGACAGTAAGATGATAAAGTTATTTCTTTTTCAATCAGCACATATTATATTTCAATATCATCACTTAAACCGCTCTCCTGCAGCAAAGTCTTGCTAGCAGTGGATTCCCCAATCCACAGAGATATTGTACCCAATGGCTGGCAAATTCACTTTCAACTTTTTCCCTGTGCTCCGAAAAATAACAAGGATGGTGATGGCAAGAATGCCTGAGAGGTGTAAGGTGCTTTACACCTTTGCACACCTGATCCTGTGGCAGTCACTCTTTGCCGATTGTGACAGAAATCCATAACAGCATTAAACAGCACAGGGATTCCACTGACTCTACTGTCTTGTGCCATCCAGTTGTTCATTTTGCCAACATGTCAGCTGCTCTGAAAGAATGAATCAAACAGTCTTGGGACATGCTTAGACCATTTAGACCATCTGCTCTTAAAAGAAGTAGAATTAAACCAGGAAGATCTTAAAATATTTTCGGTTGAGGAAATGCCATTTTTGAGATGGCAGTAACAGGCAAAATCAGTCTATTTGACAAAGCTTCAGGAATATTCTGCTTAAAATTTGTAGAAGGGTATTAAGCAAGTTTATACTCCTTCTTGTCCATATTATGATTCTAATTATTCAAACTGAAAAGCATCGTGCAGTTAAGGATAATAATTCTGAAGAAAGCAGTGTTTTGAAAGCAAAATGTAGATCAAGTCCAAGGCTTAGGTTTTGTTTACCAGGTAAGGAAGTTGCCATCAGAGGGAGGAAAAAAAAAAAAAAAACTTCATTGATATTGATAAGTAACACTACCCCAATTAAAAAAAACAAACAAATTCAATGTGCATGTTTTTTGGATCAGTGTATCAGCAATGGCATGTCTCTATGTGAAAAATGGCACAGGCATTATACAGTTATAAAATGGTCTCCAGAATCAAAAACAGCAGAGAGATCAGGTAAGACACAGGCAGAGGCAAGCCACTGGGTCAGCGACACAGAGGTTCCTGGAGACTCTGGTGAGCCACTTCCAAAGTCTCCTAGCTCTTTGTCCTCTTCCCATGACATTCATTTATATGGTAGTAAAATTTTGACTGGGGACAGGAAAGGGTGGGAGTAAGAAATGTCGCAATAAAGGGAAGGACTGTTCCGCCCTTCTGGCGACTTTATACCACTTTGTACTTTATGTGTCCCTTTTAGGTAAACAGATCCAGAGAACCCCTTGGCTGGCTCCTTCTCTCTTCCTTTTTCTCTCACTCCCCTTTGCCTTTCTCTCCACCTGCAAAGTCTGAAGAGAATGTGAGTGCAGGGTCAGTGTTAGGGTGCCTAACCATTTCAGGTCCTTTTATACTACCTCACAGCTGACGGGGTTCTGGTAAAGCTTTTTGAAGGAAGGTAAGGAGATAGAGGGGGTTGAAAGGATGACTGGGGAAATGGATGCATGAAGGGTAGGGAAACTTCTTTTCTTTGTTGGAGGAAAACACTTTTGCTTTGTTGACAAGCAGCTGAACTGGCTCACTCTGAGAATTAAATTTAAGGAGGGGGGAACGGGGTGAGTCACAGTGGTGACTGCCACACCCAGGATATATATTCAGGAACAAGGCCAGAACTTCAAACTGCTAGTCAACGTAGCAACAATAAAAGCAGGGGTGGGGTGGGGACTAGGAATGGGACGAGAGAGAGCAGAAAAGAGTCCTTAGCAGGAGGGAAGCCTTTTAGTGAGCTTCATCTTAGGCAGTGAGGAGTCACATGCACCTGCAGTTCACACCAAAGCATTAAGTGCAGTGGGTCAAACTCATGGAGCCAGATTCAGGCCTCATCGGTTTTGTGCGTGCTGGAGGAGTAAGGTCTACCTGATCCAAGAAGGGGGCCAGTGAACCTCTGGCCACTCAGCCTCTCAAATGCAAAGAAACCCAAGGGATGGGCGACAGGTCCTCACCTCATTGGTCTTCCCTCCCAGACTCCAACGAGTTTGGTCATTGGAGGCCCCAGAAGCATTAAGAACGGCAGTTCCAGCCATCAGGCTGACATGTGATAAGATCTTATAAACTGAAATGTCAGTTAACATTACACAAGACTCGTTCACGGCTTAAACGAAAAGCCACTGAGGCATCACTCTTAGATTCAGGGAATGTTCTCGTGATGGTGCCAGGACCTGTCACAGTGGCTGTGGCGGCATGTCTGACGCATACAGAATCTGGATCTGAACTAAGAGGACTTGTGTGCAGGGTCCTGTGAGAAAATTCGCTCGTGCATTCTGGATTAGGTCATGGATACCAAGGAATCACTGAGGCTGAGGCACTTCTAAGGAAGCCCCTGAGGGCAATGGTTTAAAGTTGAACCAGGTTTATCACAATCTTTTAACTTTCATGTTGCAATTGGATAAAGACACAAAGGGAAAAAGGAAAGTCTGCGAATCTCTTTATGAGTTCCAGAAAAATATGGCAGGGGTGTTCCAGAAAAGCCAAACCATCAGCAGCCTTTACAGTAAAGAGTAATTAAGGAAGTGGATGTAGCTCAAGCAATTGGGCTCCCACCTACCATATAGGAGGTCCAGGGTTTGGTTCCCAGAGCCTCCTGGTGACAAATAAGCTAGCCCGAGCGGCAAGCTGGCCCACGTGGAGAGCTGGTGCAGCATGATGAAGCAACAAAAAGAGACACAGAAGAGAGAAAATAAGCAATGCAGCAGACCAGGGAGCTGAGGTGGCACAAGAAATTGAGCGCCTCCCTCCACTCCAGAAGGTCCCAGGATTGGTTCCCGGTGTCACCTAAAGAGAAGACAATCAGATAAAGAAGAACACACAGACAGCAAGTGCAAAAAAAAAAAAAAAAAGGGTTTGGGGGGAGAAATAAATAAATCTTTAAGAAAAAAAAAAAAGAGTAACTCCACCTTCAGGTTTATGTGCTGATATTTTTATAATTCACATTTTGAAGTGTCCTATACTACTCAAACTCACAGTTCAGTAAATGGCATGAGCTAGCCACTCAAGTTCTTTGATTCATGCTTTCAAAACGAGAAAAAAAAAATGTTTTTCTTCTTTCTGTGGTTCTGCATATGCATTCAGGGATTTCTAAGTACTAAGTTAATATGGCTTTACAGAAAGTGGATAAAATGTTTATGTATACCTCATACTCTAGGACTCAGGAAACTTCCTGGGACAAATTTGTTTGAAAATATTAATGGAAAAACTAGAATAGAAAGCAAGGATGTACCTCTGAGTTCACTGAAACACATTTCAATATTTTCTTTGAAGGGAATTGAAAACTTGAGTGATGCTTGCCTCAAGGAAGAAGGTTGGTTTTCCAAAAGTCAACACTTAATATCTCTAGGTGCAGTCTAGAGAACAAGGACAATTTCCCCAAACACACAAATACAAGCCATAGTTTGCCTCAAAATGAATATTCAAAAGAAATAAGAGAAATAGGATTTCTCCTCTACTGTTTTGTTTGCTTTCTGTTTTTAAGTTTCTACAAGGCACCTATTATGGTAAGGACTTGGGTGATGAGTGTCAAAGTACTGAGCCGTCAGAGGAGTGACTGATGAGTCTGTAAAATTCACCTTCCCAAGTGTCATAGCTTCCGGTGGCTGCTGTAACAAAGTACCAAGAACTTACAGCTCAAATTTTATTTTGATAAATAATTGATCAAATGTATTTGATAAATAAAATAGAAATTCATTCTCGCCCAGTGCTGGAGGCCGAGAGTCTGAAATGGGGGTGTCAGCAGGGCCACACTCTCTCCACAGGCTCTGGGGAGAAGGCAGCCCTGCCTCTTCTGCTTCTGGGGGCTGCAAGCACTCCAGTCTGTGCCTCTGTCTTCACCTGGCCCTCTCCTCTCCTCTATGTCATCTCTTCTGTCTCTTTTAAGGACCTTGTCATTGAATTTAGGGCCACTAGGATAATCCAGGATAATCTCATCTCAAGATTCCTTAACTAATTCTTTTCTTTTCTTTTCACTCCTGTGGAGTCCACTCATTTTCAAGAGGTCCTATTTACAACGGGTTCACACCCACAGGGACTTGGATGAAGATCAAGAACGTGTGTTTGTGGGGAGTGGATGTAGCACAAGTGGTTGATCACCTGCTTCCCTTGTACAAGGTCCCAGATTTGATCCCTGGTACCTCCTAAAAGCAAACAAACAAACAAACAAAAACAACTCTCTTTGGGGAATGGATGTAGCTCAGTGGTTGAGCGCCTTCTTCTCATGTACAAGGCCCTGGGTTCAATGCCCAGTACCTCCTATAAAACAAAGAACAGGGGTCGGATGTGGCTCAACTGGTTGGGTGTCCGTCTCCCATATGGAGGGACCCGGGTTCGATCCCTGGGACCTCCTGGTAAAAAAAAAAAAAAAAAAAAAAAAACAAAGAACAAAAAATACATGTGTTTGTTGGGTTATAGAATTCAAACCACCACAGTTACTATTTGTAAGGCATTTAAAACAATGCCTGGCACATGGTAAAAACTATATTGGTGTTCGATAAGTTTCTGTTTTTAAAAAGCCTCAATTGGCAACAGCACTAAACATTGAAGAGATACATTTACAAAATCATTCAAAGTATGCCTATCAGTTAAAGTTCTTGGTTGCAAGTTTCAGAAATGAAAATATTTGTAGGATCTTGAATGGCTTTTAGAGTAACTGGTAAGGCTTGAGAAATTGTTGAGAACCAAGGGAAGCTGGGGAGCAGGAGGCACAGTCAAAGGGAGCTGTAAGGAGCATAACTGCAGCCATGGTCACTGCCATTGCCCTGGATTCCATTGTTAGGGTCCAGTGTCCCACCTACTCCACTCAACCCTTAGCCCTTCACTCCCCTGCACTCTTCACGACCCCCTACCTTTCCCACTCCCAACCATCACTCTGGCTGGGCTGCCCAGGAGGACAGTGCAGAGGACATCAGCCCCTTCATTCTCTGTAGTATGAGGCATAGCACTGCATCCCCCCAAGAATCCCATAATAGGGATCTGCTTCAAATAGGAAGGGGGGTTAAATGTGCAACCAAATGACACCTTACAGTATGGTTTGTGTGCATAACATCACTGAATTTGTTTAGAGTTTGAGAGGAGAGAGTAGTTATTAAAAAGGCTGCCTCATAAGAAGGAACCTATGTTTGATGTCAAAGGCTCCACCACTTCTTGGCAGTTTGACTTGGGCAAGTTAATCTGAGCCTAAGTTTCCTCTTCTGCTAAATACACCTAAAATAGATCCTACCCTGTGGGCTGTCTTTAGGAGTATATCAGCTCGTTTGTCTCAAGTGCTGAGCACATCGTAAGGGCTCATTAAGCATGAACGCTTATAAATATTTGATGAGTGTAACTAAATCCTCTACTTCTGAATATAAGTTGAGCTGGACAAGTTCACTGGACTGTTTCTTGTGTTTTTCTCATTAATCTGCAAATATTCTACTGTAAGACTGTGCTTATCTGAATCCTCCTTAAGGCCTCCTTCAATTGCCCTGCTTCTCAGCACACCAGTTCTGATTTCTCTGGTGTATTAGTCAGGGCTCTCTCGGGAAACAGAATCAACAGGAAATAGCTGTCAATAGTATGAGATTTTATAAGAGTCTCTCACGTGACCGTGGGGACGCACAAGTCCAGGTTCCGCAGGCAGGCTGCAAGCCAGGGGCTCCGATGAAAGTCCGATGAAAGGTCCTTGATGAGTTTCTGGGAGAAGTTGGCTGTCCAAAGACGAGCTGGGAAACTCTCTCTGAATGTTGAAATCACTTCCCCTTTTAAGGCATTCAACTGATTGGAGAAAAGCGTCACCCATTGATGATGTAATCTCCCTGATTGATGCAGATGTAATCAGCCATCCATGCAGTAAACTCACAGGTGATCGAAGTCGAAGTCCATAAATGCTCTTGTAATACAATTAGCCCAGTGCTTGCTGGAACAAACACCTGGACACAATAACTTGGCCGAGTGGACACATTAGCCTACCCATCACATCTGTGGATCTCTAAGCATTTATTGCATTTATTGCATTTATCTCCTTAGGGCAGATATCAATGCTGCCTTTATCCAACATCTATAACCTATACACAAACTTTAAGTAGGCAAGGCATGAAGGAGCTAATGTTCTTATTAGGTAGTAAAGCCTCTACATAAATGATTTCATCGAGTTAATGATCCAATCTAATTTAATAATTTCAATAAGACTGGAAAAAAAATTATCATGTGGCAGACAGTCTTAACATTGCTTAACAAAGAATCAGTTGAGACTCAAAGGTTAAGTGACTTGCCTGAGTTCACACAATTAGGAAGAGGCAGAAATCAGATATGGACTCGGGTCTGGGCGATTCTACAGTGCATACTCTTAACCAATAAACATATAACTTCAGTCTCCCAATTTGGATTATAAGTTTTTGAGGGCAAGAATCAGATCTAATACCTCTTTGTGTTCCCCTCAACACATGTCAACATCTTGGAGGAAGAAGCAGTCTAGGTTTGGGGGTCAATGGGTGAAATGGCAAACATTTTAAAACCATACCATCCATTGGTGAGTGGCTGAAAAGCTACGGACATACAAAGTTTCTTGTTTTCTGAGTCTAATAACTTTTTGCCCACACAAACATAAATGTCTAGTTTGAAGTTTTATCTATACTTAAAGTCTGATCAACTGCATTAACTGGTCAGTCAGTTCACATAACAAAATAGTCAATATAGTATAGAAGAAACTCAAAGCTAAGTTGTTTGAATTTCCAATTGTCAAGCAATGTCATTAAGAAGATTGTATATTTTGTTATGCATTATGTATAAATATATAATCTGAAAATAAAACATACCTCAAAAATAAGCAACTAACAATTTAGTAAGTTGGTTTTGTAAAGTTCAACTAAGAATCTGAATCAGTGCCATGACTATGGCCATCTCTAAGCAGGATAATGTGACTCAGTGTTTATATTCCAGCACTCATGGATTTACCTTGGGAAATCAGACTACTCAATCACATATTTTCATGAGGTAACAGGCAATTAATGTAGAAGGCCTTATTAAAGAAAATTAATTTATTGTTTATAAATTAAGTACTTATATTTCTGTTTTCAACAAGTTTGTCAGGAGCACAAGGATCACTCAAATTAGCACTAAAGAGGTATTATTTCTCTCTTGTATTACAAAGCTGGATGTGGTCTCTCCTGGGCTGGTACGGTGAGTAGCCAAGTGATTCTATCATGGAGCCAGTTTTCTTCTATCTTTCAGTTAAGCCTTCCTCTCCATGAAGCTTTCATCTTCAAATAAGTTATCCCAAGGTTGAAAAATAACTACTTCACCTCTAGTATCATTTCTACATTTCAGTCAGGAAAAAGAAGAATGGTAAAGGGTAAAAAGGAGCACATCAATTAATTTAAGAACTTCCCCAGAAGTGTTGTCCAGAGACTTCTACTTGCATCTCATTGGTCAGAGCTGTGTCACATTGGTGTCCCTTGTTGCAAGGGAAGCTGGGAATATTTTTAAAAGCTGGGTACATTGCTGCTGTTAACACTATCAGGGTTCTGATTTTAAAAAATAAGGGGGATGGGGAACGGATGTAGCTCAAGTGTTTGAGCACCTGCTTCCCATGTACAAGGTTCAATCACCGGTACCTCCTAAAAAAAAAAAAAATAAGGGGGATATATTGGGTAGGTAAACCAGCAATGCTTGCCACAATCAAATTAGAAGGGAAAAGGTGAATAATGGATAAATTATCCTTCCTTCCACTAGATATTTCAGTGCTTGATCTTCTTACATAACAGATGGCTATAGAGGGGGCAGGGGGAACAGTGGAGAGATCTAAACTAGGGGGCCACAAAGCTGTCCGCAGAAGGTCCAGTTTCATTCTACTAAGTCTCAATGACCATATTGTGCTCTTGTCCTACTTCAGCTCCTAGTTAGGACACTGGCATTTCAGGCGAATCATATTGTTGCCACATGTCCTTAAAGAGTCCTGATCTTAGCTGATACTAACCCTTCACTGAGAGTGCTTTTTGTCTGTTGTCCAAACACTTGGCATTAAACTGCCCATGTCTTACTCATATTGCTGGTCTTCTTTGAGGTGGAACATGTAAAGGAGTTAAGCACAAGAAGATGGTGTAGAGAAACCCTCAGTAAATGTTATTGGCCCATATAATGATCATTATTATAATAGCTTCTGTTATAACACAAGCTCTTCTAGGGCAGGCTAAAGTCTTATACTTTGCCCCAACTCTGCCTGGCAAAGAAGGGATATTAGATGTTTTCTGGTTAATACAATGACTATTTATTTATTTATTTATTTATTTATTTATTTATTTATTTGGAGGTACCAGAGATTGAACCCAGGACCTCGTACATGGGAAGCAGGCGCTCAACCGCTGAGCTACATCTACTTCCCAACGAGAGAGTTGGTTTTTTTAAAAAAAAGATTTATTTATTTATTTCTCCTCCCCATCCCCACCATCATTGTTTGAGCTCACTGTCTGCTCTCTGTGTGTTCTTCTGTATGTGCTTGTCTTCTCTTTAGGTGGCACAGGGAACCAATCCTGGAAACTTCTGGAGTAGAGAGAGGCTGCTCAATCTCTTGTGCCACCTCAGCTCCCCGGTCTGCTGTGTCTCTTATTGTGACTCTTCTGTGTCTCTTTTTGTTGCGTCATCTTGCTGCATCAGCTCTCCAAGCAGGCCAGCACTCAGTGTGGGCCAGCTCTCCTGCACGGGCCAGCACTCCATGTGGGCCAGCTAACCACGTGGGCCAGCTTGCTTTTCACCAGGAGGCCCTGGGAAATGAACCCTGGACCTCCTATATGGTAGACGGGAGCCCAATTGCTTGAGTCACATCTGCTTCCGAGAGTTGGTTTTTTGTTTGTTTGTTTTGTTTTTAGGAGATACCAGGGATTGAACCCAGGACCTCATACATGGGAAGCAGGCACTCAACCACTTGAGCTATATCCGCTCCCCGGTGGCTTATTTTAATTCATGCCACTGGCCTGCAGAGTAAGACCATTGACATCATCTATTTCATTCCACTCGTCATACATGAGTGAAGGGTAAATGTAATCCAAATGCCATGTTCTGCGTAGACGATTTTTCTCACATCCTCAGTGAAGCAGACTACATATAAAGGAATCAGTAGGTGTGACAGTTAAAAGTCTGGGCTTTGAGGTGGACTGAAGTGGGTTTAAGTCTTGGCTCCATCATTTGCTAGTTGGGGGGCTCTGGGAATTTAACTTAATCTCCTTGAATTTTAGTTTCCTTATATGGCAAATAAGGCCAATATCGACCTTGGCAGCTATTGTATGGGCTGCAGCCAGGTCTGTCTGCAGAAAGTCCCTAAGGGGACATCAGCAGATGATCTTGGGCCCTGCAGTGCAGACACAGATGAACGGAACATACCTTGTATAAGACCAGCAGGATCATAAAGGCCTGGGTAAACTGGCGTTCTTGAGTAGTACAATGACTGCATCTCATGATAATAACACAAGTTGTGCCTGAATGCTGCCGTGACTGTTGGTACTGAAGGCAGTGAGCTCAAGTTCTGAGCTATTATGCCCTCATGGACATCTCATTCTACTTGGGCTTCCAAGAGCCCCAATCTTTGGAGAAGTCAAGGTGAGCTAAGGGAGCATAATTCGGGGCCCACACACCCATACATTTTTTTCTTGCTGTTATCTTTCTTTTTTTTTTTTTTTTTTACCGGGAGGTCCGGGAATCGAACCCGGGTCCCTCCATATGGGAGACGGACGCCCAACCAGTTGAGCTACATCCGACCCCAGCTGTTATCTTTCTATTTCTTATGCTTTTTATTAGAGTGAAAGCAAATTTGAGCAGAATCTAATCACAGATGTCCTTCTTGCCAACCTAGGACCTAGACTAGGTTCCCTGAAGTCTGGCCTAGCATAAGTGGTTGCAATGACTCATGTAAATATATAATGAACGTAAAACACCATCACGGCTTGGCCCATGGAGGTTCTCCATAAATAAGTGATCATTCATGGTATTTTTTTCTCCAGTAGCACCAAATTTTAGCTTTACATAGCCTCTATCTCTTTGCATTACTTGGTGACAGAGGCTATGTAAAGCTAAAATTTTAAATTATTCTTTCACTACATAACACCAAAATAGAGCACTTACACATTTTGTAATATTAAGCATGACAGTAGCACTACGGTTCAGGGTTATATAGTCTAAACTAGCTTGTGTTGAACCATTCTGCCTCACCGAGTCCAACTAGACAGCATAAGGCGAAAAGAACAGATACAAAAATAAACATTTTAAGTGGAACTTTGGACTTGCCATCATCCGCTAAAGGTCTCAGAAATTCCAATAAAAGAAGCTCCTCTTTTTATTGGCTCAGGTGAGTATGTGACCAGTATGGTCTCTGTCACTCTAGTGTGGAACACATATCTGACAGGCCTGTCGCTGGACCTGGAAGGCTGATGTTCCCACTAATACACACACATTCCTTGAAGTGTGGTTAAGAATGCTTCAAGAGAAGAGTATCTCAGACTCAAACATAAAATCCTCCTTCCTCTTCTTTCCCTACGCTCTCTACTTTCCACACCCTTCACCCCACCCCCAGTTTATGTCTATAAGATTTACTTCACAACAGTGGAAATTACGAAGAGCACGATGTTTCCCATATGGTAAGCCCCTGTGCATTCTCTATTACCCAGGACTTTGGTTGCAAATGATAGAACTCCATCTTGAACTAGCTAAGAAAAAGGGGGATTATTGGAAGGTTGCTGGAATATCTCACTTAACTAAAGGAAAAAATAAGCAACCCAAACTATGGGAAAGTCACGGGAAAAAGGGAAGCCAGGGACTTGTACTGGCCTCTCTCTTACTCTGGCCTAGCTTCCTGTACATGACAGAAAACTTGGCCACCAACAGCTCCTGAAATTTGCATCTTAGAAATTTTCTCTCAGTTTTACCTTTAAAAAATCTTGCAAAGAATTCAGATTGGCCTGGCTTGAGTCAGATGTGTTGAGAGAAGAGCCATAAAAAGCATGCTAGCCTCTGCGAGAGAACAAGATTAGGAATGGAGGCAGTTACCTCAGAAGAGAGAAGTAAGAGACAATGGCACAACTGACACTGCACATACATATCGTATTTAGATTGAACACAATAATTGATGGAAATTAATTCATGAAGAAAAGTACATTAGTATGCACACTGCTTTGCTAACATGGCTAAGAGAGGGGTGTGATATAAGCAAAGAGAGAGAAGAGGGAAGAGAGAGAGAAGTAAGACAGAAAAACCAAGGGATGCATGAACCACCCCCTCCACTCCCCAACTTATCTGATATAATGCCACTTAGACATTTATACAAAATATTTTTGTATATAGTATAAATTTTAAAAACATAAAATTACAATTACAATTCATTTTTAAATAACCTTTTTAATTTTAGAATGGTTTCAGATTTACAAAAAAAATGTGAAGATGGTACGGAAGAGAGTTCTTATATACCCCCTTACCCAGTTTCTCCTATTACATCTTACATTTGTAAGGTACATTTGTCACAATTAAGGAACCGACATTGATACATTTTTATTAACTAAAGTCCATTCTTTATTCAGATCTCCTTAATTTTTATATATTATCCTTTTCTGTTTCAGGGTCCTACCCAGGATACCACAGTACATTTAGTGTCTCCTTAGGCTTCTCTTGGCTGTGACAGTTTCTCAGACTTTTCTTGTTTTTGATGACCTTGAGAGTTTTTTTTTTTTAATAACTATTCCCCCTGCCCAGATGTTTCCCTCGTCTGTTTGCTCATTGTTTTTGCTTGCTGTTTGCACTCACTGTCTGCTCCTTGTTTTTTGCTTGTTCTCTGCTTTGGTTTTTCTCCTTTACGAGGCGCTGAGATCCAAACCTGGGACCTCCCATGTGGGAGATGGCGCTCAGCTGCTTGAGCCACATCTGCCGTCCCTGCCCGTTTGTTTTTGCTTATTGTCTGCTTGTTGTTTGTTTGTGTTCTTTAAAGGGCAACGGGAACGGAACCTGGGACATCCCATGTGGAAGGCAGGCATTCAACTGCTTGAGCCATATTAGCTCCCCCACCCTGACAGTTTTGAGGAGTACTTGTTAGGTATTTTGTAGAATGTCTTCAATTGGGATTTTCTGATGTTTTTTCTCACGATTAGTTTGTGAGATGAAATTTCAGTGCCATTTTCATCACAGCATACTAACGGTGCATACTATCAACAGAATTTATCACTCGATCACCTGGCTGAGGTAATGCAATGAATTTTTTTATAAATGTAAAACCAACTGCAATAATCTATCTATCAGGTAGAACAAGTCAAGTAAATCCACACTGGGCATTTAAATGAATGGTTTCTAACTTTAGGGACATTAATTCTCATCAGCAAGTAAGACAGCAGGGAATTTAGAAACAATGACTACTCTGGTGAGATTCAGGGCCCAGTTGGCACATGGACAGCCCACGTCTCTTGGATACACTTATCAACCTAGTACTAACTATAGGTCCAAATAGAAGGGGCAGAAGAGCCATGTGTAGGGGAACCACAAGTGAGTGCAGCAATACTAAGAAAAAGACACTCTTCGAAGAGCAAAATAAAATAAGAACTGAGTACCTTGCACAATGTTGTAATAAAGTATTCATTAATTCTTCCATGTGAAAATCTAGCAAAAGATGAAAGGCAAAACTAGATATAAAGGGAGTTACATTTTTAAGTGTTTATAAAATTAGTGTCTCTGACTTTTGAAAAAAGTAATTTTAAAAGACCTTTGAGGCAATATAAAATCTCATGAATTCTCTATATGCCAATGTCATTTTTGTACAGTAGCTTCTTAATTGTCCGCCTAGATTTTATATTACAGACTGATGCATGCGTTTTCCATGAACAACAATACTTCTTCTGTGTGTGTGTTTTGCTACAATGCATTTGCTGCTGCACCATGAGTATTGTCACAAATAATTTATAACTAAGTTTCATCATAAATAGAAATTAAGAAAGCACATTTTACCAAAATGATCTTTGAGTCTTCTAAATTGAATTTGTTCACTCACTCATCATTTGAAATATCTAAAAATTTGTAGAGTGCTTCCTAATCATTAATGTGAAGAAGTAATGCTATAATTTAATTCAAAAGCAATAGTATTTTTTTTTATTGATTTTTAAAAAAAATTTGTTGAAGTATATCACTCATACATGAACATACATAAACAATAAGTGTATAGCAATAGTGGTGAACTTACAAAACAAACATACATAGCATCATACAGGGCTCTCTTACCTCACCCTACCATCAATACCTTGCATTGTTGTTAAGGATTTTTAACAAATGATTCAAGAGCATCCTCAAAATATTACCACTAACCAAAGTATTTTTCCCCCCAACCCACCCTATTATTATTATTATTTTATATCATTTATACATAAACATACATAAACAATAAGTGTATAGTAAAAGTTGTGAACTTATAAAGCAAACATGCATAACATCATACAGGGGTCCCATATATCAACCCTCCACCAACACCTTGCATTGTCATGAGACATTTGTTATAAATTATGAAAGAATATTGTCAAACACTTACTACAATGGGAAGCGGATGTGGCTCAATCGATAGGGTTCCCGTTTACCATATGGGAGGCCCGGGGTTCAATTACCGGGGCCTCCTGGTGGGGGCAAGCCAGCCTGCCCGGCGTGGTGAGCTGACACAGCAGGACGACCCAACAAAAGGAGACAAGCAGGCACAGAAAAACACACAGCAAATGGACACAGAGAGCACAGGCAGCAAGGGGGGATAAATAAATAAATAAATAAATAAATAAATAAATAAATAAATAAATAAATAAAATCTTAAAAAAAAAAGTTACTACTAGTTATAGTCCTTATCTTACATTTGGTGTGTTTCCCCCAAATCCACCCTATTTTTTTTATATATATATATTTTTATGACAGAATTTGTAAACTTAACAAAACTGTCATGCACATGTGCAGAATTCCCAAACAACTCCCCTCTATCAACATACCACACTGTGGTGGAACGTTTGCTACAGATTATAAGATAATATCATCTGATCACTACCAGGTCCATAGCATACATTTGGCACACTTTTTCCATATTACCTCACTATCAGCACAGTACATCTTTGTCTTAGATCTACACATATTACAGTATTGCTGTTAACCACAGTCCATAGGTCCCTCCAGTTGTAGTTTTCCCATGCCTCTCCCCATTCCCACCACCCTGCAATAGTGATGTACATCTGCTCTAGCTCACAAAGGGCACCATCAACCACAATTCTCATCCACCTCTGGGTTGACTGTGCTATTCAGTCCCTAGATTATTTTCTAGCTTTCTGTCAATTGGCACTTACATCCCTAGACTACCATTTTCAGCCACATCTCCATTTATAAACTAGCTGTTACTCACCATAATGTGTTGTAGTAGTCAGCCAAAGGGGTGCTAATGTAAAAATACCAAAAATGGGTTGGTTTTTATAAAGGGTATTTATTCAGGGTAGAAGTCCACAGATACCAGGCCATAAGGCGATAAGTTTCTTCTCTCACCATAGTCCATTGCCACATGTTAGAGCAAGACAGCTGCCGGCGTTTGCCAGGGTTCAGGCTTCTGGGTTCCTCTCTTCCCGGGGCTGTGTTTCTCTCCGGGCTTAGCTCCTGTTTCCTCCACAAGGTCAGCTGTAGACGATCAGGCGAACGGCTTGCTTCTCTTCTCCTGGGGCCTTCTTTCCAACATCAAAACTGCTTCTCAAAAGTCTGCTTCTCAAAAGACTGCTTCAACTGTCCTTTGCCTTGCATTTTATATTCAATTCCCCACCCACCAAAGGGTGGAGCTCAACGCCCTAATCCTAACCTAATCATGCCCAGATTAACAGATCAGTTTACAAGCATGATTCAATTATATTTTTGGAATTCATAATTACATCAAACTGCCACATGTGTTATCATCAACTCTATACATTTCCACACTTTTACAGTAAAGGTAATTAAAACTTCTACATACATGAAATATCAGTAGTCCATCTCAGTCCTCCTCTTATCTCCTTTAATAATCCACCACCTACCACCAGGTCTTGAAGATATTTTCCTACATTTTCTTCTAGAAGCTTTATGGTTCTTACTTTTATATTTAGGTTTTTTATTCATTTTGAGTTAATTTTTGTATAAGGTGTGAGATAGGGGTCCTCTTTTCTTCTTTTGCTATGGATATCCAGTTTTCTCAGCACCATTTGTTGAATGGACTGTTCTGTCCCAGCTGGGTGGGTTTGACAGGCTAGTCAAAAAATCACTTGACCATAGATGTGAGGGTCTGTTTCTGAACCATCAATTCAGTTCCATTTTTCTTTGTGTCTGTCTTTATGCCAGTACCATGCTGTTTTTACCACTATAGCAAGGTAATAAGACTTAAAGTCTGGAAATGAGAGTCCTCCAACTTCACTTTTCCTTTTTAAGATGTTTTTGGCTATTCAGGAACCCTTACCCTTCCAAATAAATTTGATAATCATGTTTTCCATTTATTTAAAAAATGCTGGTGGAATTTTTATCGGGATTGCATTGAACCTGTATATCAGTTTGAGTAGAATTGACATCTTAATGATATTCATTCTTCCAATCTGTAGGCATGGAGCATTCTTCCAATTATTTAGGTCTTTTTAAAATTTCTTTTAACAATGCATTGTAGTTTTCTGAATACAAGTGCTTTACATTGTTGGTTAAGTTTATTCCTGGATATTTGGGTTTTATCTGCCATATTTTATTTTCACCACTCTTTTGACACTTTTAGTTACTTTTATTGATATAATCTTCATTTCTAAACTCTCTTCCAGGCCTCTCTTTCCTGTCTTTTCTTTTCAGGCTGTAGCATACCCTTTAGTATTTCCTGCAAAGCTGGTCTCTTGGTTACAAACTCTCTCAATTCCTGTTTATCTGTGAATATTCTAAACTTACCCTCACTTTTGAAAGACAGTCTTGCTAGATATAAGATTCTTGGTTGGAAGTTTTTCTCTTGCAGTACCTTAAATATATCATACCACAGTCTTCTTGCCTCCATGGTGAGAAATCAGCACTTAATCTTATTGGGTATCCCTTATATATTATGCATTGCTTTTCTCTTGCTGCTCTCAGAATTCTCTCTTTGTCTTTGGCATTTGACATTCTGATTAGTATGTGTCTCAGAGTTGGTCTATTCAGATTTTTTCAGATGGGAGTACGTCATGATTCTTGGACATGGATATCTATGTCCTTCAAGAGGGTTGGGAAATTTTCTACCATTATTTCTTCAAGTATTCCTTCTGTTCCTTTTCCCTTCTCTTCTCGTTCTGGGACACCCATGACAAGTATGTTTGCACATCTCTTGCTGTCCTTTAGTTCCCTGAGAACTTGTTCAAGTTTTCCAAACTTTTCTTCATCTGTTCTTTTGTATGTTTGCTTTCAGAGGCCATTTCTTCAAGCTCACAAATCCTTTCTTCTGCCTCCTCAAATCTGCTACTATATGATTCCAGTGTATTTTTAATTTCATTTATTGCACCTTCACTCCCATAAGATCTGCTATTTTTATATGTATGCTTTCAAATTCTTCTTTGTGCTCATCCAATGTCTTCTTAATATCCTTAATTTCTTTAGCTATTTCATTGAATTTATTAAGGAGATTTGTTTGAACATCTATGATTAGTTGTCTCAACTCCTTTATGTCATCTGGAGGCTTAACTTGTTCCTTTAACTGGGCCATATCTTCCTGTTTCTTGATGTGGATTGTAATTTTTTTGTTGGTGTCTTGGCATCTGGCTTACTAGAGTATTTATTCTGGGTGCAGGTTTTCTCTTTAGTTTAGGGCTTCCTGCCCTTTCTCGCTTGCTGGTTGTGTAGTAGGAGCCAAGGATATAGTTGGTGCTATAAGCTGTGGAGGCTCAGCTGCCCTCATTGTCCCAAGCACCAATGAAGCTTCTCCAAACGATGTCCTTTGCCATGGGTAGGGACAGAGCCACAGCTGCGTGGAATAATCCAACTCATGCAGGCATAGGTTGAAGTTTCCCAGAGATATTAATGAAGTTTCATGCCTCTTTCTCCCCTGCCTGGGGCGGGGATGGAGCTGCAGGTGTGGGTAGCAATCTATGCAGTGCAGGTCCAAGATGACCACAGTTGCCCCAGTAGACTTCCAATTATTCAGTCTGTGCCAGCTAAATGTACCTGCAGTTACTTGGAGAGGCTGGTGCAGGGCCTGTCAGCTTCCTCCCTGCTAGAGGTGGGGCTGAAGCCTAGGCCAATCTGGGTGAAAGAAACTGGTCTTTACCATTACTGCGATTTTCAGCCAGCCCAGCTTCCCCTCATGCTGGGGGTGGAGTCAAAATGGCAGCTACTGGCCTCTTTTTGGCTTGGACAGGTTCAAACTTTAGCTGTTCTTAGGGTTATACTTTAGATAGCTGAATCCACCAATCAGTAGCTGAATTCGGTGGCCAGCTATCTCTTCCTCCCCTGTTTTAGGGAAATGGAGCTTCCTTCCACAGACTAGCTCCTGGGGTGGCTTGCACTACCCAAGTAGGATGATCACCAGCCTCCACGGTGTAGCTGGTAGTTTCCCAGAGAGGCTGGCGCAGCTCCCCCCCAGCTTCCTCCCTGCCCAAGGTGGGCCTGGGGCTTAGGCTAGAGCTGCAATGTGATCTAGATGGAAAGAAGCCCGTCCCTACCAGCTCTGTGATTTTCAGTCAGCCCTGCTTCCCCTCATGTTGGACGCAAAGTTAAGATGGCAGCTACTGGCCTCTTTTTAACTTGGACAAGGTCAAACTTTAGCTGTTCTTAGGATTATACTTTAGCCCGCTGAATTTACTAATCAGCAGCGGAAGTTGGTGCACAGCTGTCTCTTCCTCCCCCATTTTTGGGAAGTGGAGCTTCCAATTTCCAGCCATGGAACAGCTCCCAAGGCAGCTTGTGCCTCCAGTGCAGGATGGACACCGGCCTCCATGGTGTGGAGTGCTTTACTTATGAATCTTCTCTGCAGATGTGTAGTCTCCTCCTTTTCTTTCAAGGAAGTTGCAGGATGCACTTCTGGTCTCCTGGAGCCCTCAAACAAGTGCTTTAGATAGCTCTGGGTGATCGCTAACTACCCTGTAGCAGGAGCTGATTCTAGGAGCTCCTCATTCTGCCACCATGTTGCAGGTTCAAAAGCACCTGTGTTTTTAAAATAACTCTCATGCCACTTAAACTTAGCACTAGCCAAAAGCTATTAGCACACCATGTGTGTTGTGCCAAAAAAATAAATGTCCAGGGCACCAGGTCCTGTCTATACTGATATGTAAATGTTACTTTATAGAAAAAGAAATAAAAAATTGCTTTTTCAATATTTTTCCATTAGAATTGGTTTACAAATGGCATCTAAATTTAAGGAGAGGACTTTTGGGCTTTGGGCTAGACTCTCACAATCAGAATGAATAGCAATTTTAATATAAATTCTTGTGCTCTTGTCAGATGGTTTAACCACTGATTTAAAGAATCCTGTTGAAACAATGCATGAAAAAAGCTAAAAGTGTAGGAGATAATGTGCCTATAATTAAAAACTATTCCTTTTCCATTTTTTTTTCCAATGGGCAAGACAAATACCAAGCATCTTCTACTTTTCTATCATCAGAAATTCCAGAATTCTGGGAAAATGGTATCGTTGTACATAGGCACTCCCCAACTTTTTTTGCAAAAAATGGCTGAGAAGGGGCAAAATCCTACCCAAGTGAGCTGTTTTGGGAATCCACAGAGCAGGAGGCTTCAGGGCATTGATCTGGAGGGAGCTGGACAGAGATAAAGAGCCCAAGGGAAAACAGTGAGTTGATCACCCCTGTGGCTGGAAACAGCAGGTGAGTAAGCCCTACCCTCAAGGCAAATAGCCTCCATGGACTCCCTGGCTCTCACCAGCCAGCTGAGTGGGAAGGAGCATTCCCTGGGAGGAAAGTGATTTCCTTTCCATGGGTTTGAACACCTGAGCCCCCTTTGAATCTCAGGGAGGATACCAGCCAGCACTGAGGTGGCCCCAGGGAGAGGAAAGAGGGGAATCTGCTCAGGCAGACTGTCACACCCAGCCACCCTGGGAGAGAGGAACTTGGTCAGGGAAGCAGCGGACACAGGCAACTAACTAACCCGGCCACTGAAAACTATTAAAAGTCCAACTCGCCTAGGGGAAATGTAGACAGGAAGAGCCCAATAAGCTTTCAAAAGCCTGTTTAGTCTATAGAGCTGCTGTAGTGCAGTGGGGGAATTCCTGCCTTGCATGTAGAAGGTTGTAGGTTCAAGTCCTGATACCTCCTAAGAGCAGGGAACCAGGAAGGGTTAAGGTCTGCAGCTAATACATTATGATAGGGAACTTATAGGCTGGGTTTCTACTGTTTTGTGGTTTTTGAGTTTTTCTTTCTTTCTTTTTCCTTTAATTTATTCACTAAAACTGGATACATCACCTGTGGAGGACAGGTTGCAGGGTGATTAATTGATGAGCACCAGCAGCCTGAAAAGGTCTCTAGGGGACTAAGAGGGATGGCTGTTTTTCCTGGGTTGCTTCTTTGTTGCTGTTTTGTTCCTTGTTTGTTGTTTTCCCTTTCTGTTACCTTTTTTTCATTTACTTATTTTTTCATCCTACTTTATTTCTCTCCATTCCTTCATATTTCTGTCTTATGACTTCTGTTGCTTTTCTTCCATTCCACCACTTCTTGTTTGGTTTTCATTTTTTCTTTTTCTCTTTCTCCCTTTTTTTTCTTTCTTTACTTCTATTCTTATATTAGTCAGCCAAAGGGGTGCTGATGCAAAATACCAGAAATCTGTTGGATTTTATAAAGGATATTTATTTGGGGTAGAATCTTACAGTTACCAGGTCATAAAGCATAAGTTACTTCCCTCACCAAAGTCTATTGCCACATGTTGGAGCAGGATGGCTGCTGATATCTGCCAGGGTTCAGGCTTCCTGGGTTCCTCTCTTCCCAGGGATCCATTTCTCTCCAGACTCAGCTCCTCTGGTTCCTTCACAAGGTCAGCTATAGACTATGAGGCTGTCTAGGCTTTGCCTCTCTCCACAAGGCCAGCTGTAGACTATCAGACAAATGGCTTGTCTCTTCCTGGGGCCTTCTCCCCTTCCTCAGGTCCAAGCTCCTCTGTGTGCTTGCTTCCCTGGGCTCCAGCATTAAAACTCTAACATCAAAACTCCAACCAACTCCTCTGTTCTGCCATGTAGTTTTATCTCTGAGTCCCCACCCACCACGGAGCAGGAACTCAATGTCCTACTGATGTGGCCCAATCAAAGCCCTAATCATAACTTAACCACACTCAGAGGAATAGACCAGTTTACAAGCATAATCCATATCTATTTTTTTAATCCATAACTATATCAAACAGCCACAATTCTCTTCTCATCTGTCTGGTCTTTTAATTCGTTCTATTTTTTTCTTCTCTCTGTTTTGTCCCTTGTTTTATTTTTTTCTACTCCACCTCTTTTTATCCTTATTCCTTTGTATTTTTTTTAAATGATTTTTCACTCATGTTAATTTAGTTTTCTAGCTCTTGCATGGTTCCTCTTCTACCCTTTTTGTATTATTATTACTATTATTATTTTTCTCTTCTTACCTTTTCCCTTTTCTCTGGTCCTAATATTTTTTACAAGGGAACACAAGCAACTGCAAGGATATAGAATAAGAGGAACTAAGTATCAAAAATTAACCTTACCACACACAAAGAAAAAGCAAAATAAAACCCTAGAGCAGAAAGAGAAGCTAACCAACCAAATAAACCCATCAAGATAGACAGATGCCCTGGCACCAACAAAAAAATTACAAACCATACTAAGAAACAGGAAGACATGGCTCAGGCTAATGAGCAAACTAAAAAAAACAGGAGAAGATGCAGAACATGGAACAACTAATCAGGGATGTCCAGACAAATATCATGAATCAACTTAATGAAGTGAAGGAAGAGATAAAGGATATGAAGAAGACACTGGGGGAACATAATGAAGAATGTTAACATACATAAAAAGATAACGGATATGATGGTGATGAGCAGCAGAATGCAAGAAATAAAAAACACACTAAAAAACACAATGGAAGCACATAACAGCAGACTAGAACAGGCAGAGGAAAAAATAAGCGATATGGAAGATAGTATATCTGAAATCAGACAGATAGTGGAACAGATAGATAAAAAGATAGAACAAATCCATCAGGGACTTAGAGATTTGAATGACAACATGAAATGCACAAACATATGCATTATAGGCATCCCAGAGGGAGAAGAGAAGGGAAAGGGGGCAGAAGGAGTGTTGGAGGAAGTAATAGCTGAAAATTTCCCAACTCTATTGAGGGACATGGACATACATGTCCAGGAAGCACAGTGCATCCCACACAGTATAAATCCTAACAGGCCTACTCCAAGACATGTATTTGTCAAATTGTCCAATTCTCAAGACAGAGAGAATACTGAAAACAGCAAGAGAAAATAGATCCATCACATACAAGGGAAGCTTGATAAGATTAAGTGCTGATTTCTCATCTGAAACCATGGAGATAAGAAGGCAGTGGTATGACATAGTTAAGGTGCTTAAAAAGAAAAAAATTCCAGCCAAGAATTCTCTATCCAGCAAAGCTGGCATTCAAAAATGAGGTAGAGTTCAAAATATTCACAGATAAACAGAAATTAAGAGAGTTTGTCAATAAGAAACCTGCCCTTCAAGAAATACTAAAGGGAGTTCTGTAGGTTGAAAAGAAAAAAACAGGAGAGAGAGAGTTGGAGAATGTAAGAATAACTAAAAAGATAAAAAGAGAAATAAAAACAATGTATAGCATACATAACCCTAAAGAAAATATTGCTAATGTAAGTAACTCCTTGACAGTAATAATAACATGGAATGTTAATGGATTAAAGTCTCCAATCAAGAGACACAGATTGACAGAATGGATAAGGAAATATGACCCATCTATATGCTGTCTACGAGAAACTCACTTTAGACCAAGGAGGCTGAAAGTGAATGGTTGGAAAACAATTTTACATACAAACAATAATCAGAAACGGGCAGGAGTAGCTATACTAATATCAGACAAAATAGACTTTAAATGCAAAACTGTTGTAGGAGACAAAGAAGGACACTATATATTAATAAAAGGGGTAATCTATCAAGAAGAAAGAACAATCATAAACATTTATGCACCTAATCAGGTGCCTCAAAATACTTGAGGCAAACAGGAAAAACTAAGTGGAGAAATAGATGCCTCTACAATTATAGTGGGGAACTTTAATACACCTTTATCACTATTAGACAGACCATCTCAACAGAGAATCAGTAAAGAAACAGAGACCTTGAATAATACATTAGAGGATCTGGACCTAATAGACATAAACAGAACATTACAACCAAATACAGCGGGATACACATTCTTCTTAAGTGCACATGGATCATTCTCCAGTATAAACCATGTGCTAGGCCACAGAACAACTCTCAATAAATTCAGAAAGATTGAAATCATACAAAATAATTTCTCTGACCACAATGGAACAAAGCTGGAAATCAGTAAGGGGCAGTGAAACAGTTTAGGCACAAAGATATGGAAGTTAAACAATACACTCTTAGAAAATCAGTGGGTCAAGGAGGAAATTGCAAAAGAAATCAGTAACTACCTTGAGATAAATGAAAATGATAACGTATCAAAACCCATGGGGGGAAGCAGATGTGGCTCAAGTGATTGGGTTCCCATCTACCATATAGGAGATTCAGGGTTCAATTCCCGGGGCCTCCTGGTGAAAAGAAAGCTGGCCTGAGTGGAGAGGTGACCCATGCAGAGTGCTGGCCCATGCAGAGAGCTGGTGCAGCAAGATGACAAAACAAAAAGAGACACAGAAGAGAGACAGTAAGAGATGCAGCAGACCAGGGAGCTGAGGTGATGCAAGAGATTGAGCAGCCCCTCTCCACTCTGGAAGGTCCCAGGATCAATTCCTGGTGCTGTCTAAAGAGAAGACAAGCAGACACAGAAGAGCACACAGAGAGCAGACAGCATGCACAAAACAAAGCGGGGAGGAGAATAAATAAATAAATACAAATATTTTTTTAAAACCATGAGATGTAGTAAAAGCAGTGCTGAGAGGGAAATTCATAGCCATAAATGCCTACATTAAAAAAGAAGAAAGAGCTAAAATCAAAGACCTAACTGCACACCTGGAGGAATTAGAAAAAGAACAACAAACTAACCCCAAAGCAAGTAGAAAGAAGGAAATAACAAAGATTAGAGCAGAACTAAATGAAATTGAAAATAAGAAAGAACTAGAAAAAAATAAAGAAAACCAAAAGCTGTTTCTTTGAGAAGATTAATAAAATTGGCAAACCCTTAGCTAGATTAATAAAGAAAAAAAGAGCAAAGATGCAAATACATAAAATAAGAAATGAGGAAGGGGATATCACCACTGACCCCAAAGAAATAAAGAGTATCATAAGAGGATACTTTGAAAAATTGTATGCCAACAAGATGGATAATTCAGAGGAAATGGACAAATTCCTATAAACACACAAGCAGCCTACACTGATGAAAGAAGAAATTGATGAACTCAACAGACCAATCACAAGCAATGAGATTGAATTAGCCATCAAAAATCTCCCAACAAAGAAGAGCCTAGGACCAGATGGCCTCACAGGTGAATTCTACCAAACAATTTACCAATCCTGCTTAAACTCTTCCAAAAAATAGAAGTGGAGGGACCATTGCCTACTCATTCTATGATGCCTACATCACCCTAATACTAAAGCCAAACAAAGATGCCACAAGAAAGGAAAACTATAGACCAATTTCTCTGCTGAGCCTGGATGCTAAAATTCTCAACAAAATACTTACTAATCATATTCAACAACACATCAAATGAATTATACACCATGACTAAGTAGGTTTCATCCCAGGTATGCAAGGATAGTTCAACATAAGAAAATCAATCAATGTAATACACCACATAAACAGATCAAAAGGAAAAAAATCACATGGTCATCTCTACAGATGCAGAAAAAGCATTCAACAAAATACAGCACCCATTCCTGATTAAAAAATAACAAACTTCAAAAGATAGGAATAGAAGGAAACTTCCTCAACATGTTAAAGGGTATATATGAAAAATCTGGTACAAGACAAGGATGCCCACTTTCACTGCTCTTATTTAACATTGTGTTAGAAGTACTTGCTCAAGCACTTAGACAAGAAAAAGATATAAAAGGCATCCAAATTGGAAAGGAAGAAGTAAAAATTTCACTATTTGCAGATGACATGATCCTATACCTCGAAAGCCCTGAGAAATCTACAACAAAGCTCTGGAGGTTATAAATGAGTTCAGTAAAGTGGCAGGTTATAAGATCAATGTGTAAATATATGCATATATATATCATTTTACAAATATTGGTATGTATGGTGAAAATTTTGATTTTTACCCACAATAAAAAATAAATAATTTTTTTTAAAAATCAGTAGCATTTCTGTACACCAGTAATGAGCAATCTGAGGAGGAAATCAAGAAAAAAATCCCATTTGCAATAGCTACTAATAGATACTAAAAGAATCAAGTATCTAGGAATAAATTTATCTAAAGATGTAAAGGACGTGTATGCAGAAAACTACACAACGCTGTTAAAGGAAATCAAAGAAGACCTAAATAAATTGAATAATATTCCCTGTTCATGGATAGGAAAACTATTAAGATAGACATTAAAATGTCTATCCTACCCAAACTGATTTACAGATTTAATGCAATCCCAATAAAAATTACCACAGCAATTTTTACTGAATTGGAAAAGCTAACTATGAAATTTATTTGGAAGGGCAAGAGATCCTGAATAGCCAAAGACATATTGAAAAAGAAAAATGAAATCGGAGGAATCACATTACCTGGCTTTAAAACATACTACAAAGCTACAGTGGTCAAAACTGCATGGCATTGCCACAAGGATAGACATACTGACCAATGGAACTGAACTGAGAGTTCTGATCTAGATCCTCGCAAATACAGTCAACTGATATACGACAAGGCTACAAAGCCCATTCAGCTGGGAGAGAATGGCCTCTTCAACAAATAGTGCTTGGAGAACTGGATATCCATGTCCAAAAGAATGAGAGAGGAACACCATCTCACACCTTATACAAAAATCAACTCAAGATGGATCAAAGATCTAAATATAAGAGTCTACACCATAAAGATCTTGGAAGATAATGTAGGAAGCATCTATAGGATCTTGTATTAGGAAATGGTTTCATGAACTTTACACCCAAAGCATGGGCAACAAAAGAAAATATAGATAAATGGGACCTCCTCAAAATTAAAAACTTTTGAACCTCAAAGGAGCTTGTCAACAGCCTACTCAATGGGAGAAAAATATTTGGTAACCAAATATCTGATAGGGGCCTAATATCCAGCATATATAAAGAAATCCTACACTTTGAAAATAAAAAGACAAAAAAACCATTTGAAAAATGGGCAAGAGATTTGAATAGACACTTCTCCAAAGAAGAAATACAAATGGCTAAAAAGCACATGAAAAGATGCTCAACATCAATAGCTATTAGGGAAATGCAAATCAAAACTACAATGAGATATCATCTTACACCATTAGACTGGAGGCTATTAAAAAAAAAAGAGGACTGCAAGTGTTAGAGAGGATGTGGAAGAATGAGAAAGCTTACCCACTGCTGGTGGGAATGTAGAATGCTATAGCTGTTGTGGTGGACAGTTTGATGGTTCTTCAGGAAGCTAAATACAGAACTGCCATATGATCCAGCAATCCCACTGCTGGGTATATACCCAGAAGAATTGAAAGCAGGGACAAGAACAGATATATGCACACCAATATTCATAGTGACATTATTCACTATTGCCAAAAGTTGGAAACAACTCAAATGTCCATCAACAGATGAATGGATAAACAAATTGTGGTGTTTACATAATGGAATATTATTCAGCTGTAAGAAGGAATGCTGTGTTAACACAGGGGATAACATGGATGAATCTTGAAGACCTTATGTTGAATGAAGTAAGTCAGGCATTGAAGGACAAATATTACATAACCTCACTGATATGAATTAAGGAAATTGAACAGACTCACAGAGCTAGAGTCTGGAAGACAGGTTTACAGGGGACAGAAACGGAAAAGAAGTTTGTGAGCCAATGTCCATATAGGCAAAATCTATGATAAGGTGGAAGAGGGTAGTTGTGCAGTAGATGGGCATGACAGTGGTGCAGTGATGCTATTGGTTTGGGTGGTGCTGGTTTATGAGGCAGGTAGAGTGGGGAGGGTGGGTTGGACTGTCCATGGAACTGGGGGGAGGGAGCAGATGAACTCTGGGGATTTGTGGGTTTGTGGCTGAAACTAACAATGTTGGGAATGTTCTTTTGGAAAATATTGCAGGGGAGGGTTACTGGATGCAGGATAGGGTGCACCTGGGGCAGGCCTCTAGGGAGTTTGGGAGTGTTCATCTTGTCATAATGGGTTGTATCAGTGGGTGGAGACCCACACAGTGAGTGGGAAGGTGTTGGACTCTCATCCTGGGGAGTCCTGCTATGTTCTCAAAGAGAGAGGCAGGAGTCTCTCGAGAGCATAGGCAGTGCCTAATAGGGGAGGACAGGCCAGTATATCAAGCCCTCATTGTTGCAAGTAACTATGAATCTTGTACTTCAAGGAGTGAAGCTGGGTGGCTGCCATGGGTCCTGAGGGGAGGGGGAAGAAGGAATAGAATAGATGGAACATGGGACATTTTGGGGGCAGTGGAATTGTATTACATGATCTTGCAATGATGGATTCAAGTCATATTAAATTTCATCAAAATTTATAAAAGCGTAAGGTCCAAAATGTAAACCATAATGTAAATCATTGACAATGGTTAGTAACAATGTTTCAATATTTGTACATCAATTTTAACAAATGAACTACAAACATGTAAAATATTATTAATAGGGGAAAGGGGAAAGCGGGGAGGATGTTGGGTATATGGGAATCCCCTAAATTCTGTACATGAATTTTCTGTAACCTAAAACTTCTTTGAAGACTAAAGGAAAAAAATAAGACACTGGGGGAATAAACAGAAATGTCACTGTACATTCAAGACAACAGATCTTACAGTGATGAAAGACAATGTCAAAATTTTTTTAAAATATATTTTTTATTATTCCAAATTTTTAAAAAAATTTTTGTATTCTATTTCTTATTTTTAAAACTTTTCTTATTAATTTATTTGGTTATTTTGTTGGCTTCATTTTTTAAAAATATTTTTTTCTTGAAGTATGTCATTCATACATGAACATGAATAAACAATAAGTGTACAGTAAAGATTGTGAACTTACAAAATAAACATGCATAACATCATACAGGAATTTCATACATCACCCCTCCACCAACACTTTGCATTGTTGTGAAACATTTGTTACAAACTATGCAAGAGAATCGTCAAAATATTACTACTAACTATAGTCCCATTCTTATATTTGGTGTATTTTCCCTCAACCCACCCTATTTTTTTTAAATATATTTTTATTACAGACATGAACTTACAAAGCAATCGTATGCATGTGTAGAATTCCCATACAACACCCCTTCACCAACACACAACACCACGGTGGAACATTTGTTATTGATTATGAGATAATGTCATCAGACAATTACCACCAACCATGGTCCATAGTGTACATTTGGCACACTTTTTCCATATACCTCCATTATCAACACAGTATACCTTTGGCATTGATGTAAAAATATTATAGTATATAATATAGTATATATTATAGTATATAATATAGTTAACCACAGTCCATAGGTCACACCAGTTGTAGTTTTCCCATGCACCTCCACATTCCCACCACCCTGCAGTAGTGATGTACATCTGCTCTAGCTCACAGAAGGACACTCTTGCATTTGTACCCTCAACCACAATTCTCATCCACCTCTGGGTTCACTGTGTTATTCTGTCCCTAGATTATTCTTTAGCTTTCTTTCAATTGACATTTACTTCCCCAGACTACCCTTTTCAGCCACAATCCCATTTGTAAACCAGCTGCTACTTACTATAATGTGTTACCATCAACTCTATCCATTTCCATATTTTTACAGTCAAGTTAATTAAAACTTCTACATACATTAAGCATCAATAGTTCTTCTCAACCCTCCTCTTATATTAAAACCTATACTATAGGTTTTAAATCCATGTGTTTATTCTTCATAGTAATGAGAACAGGAAATATTTGTCCTTTTGAGTCTGGCTTACTTTGCTTAGTATAATGTCTTCAAGATTCATCCATGTGAATATGTGTCCCGATTTCATTTCTTCTTACTGCAGTATAGTATTCCATCATATGTATATACATTTTGTTTATCCATTCATTTGCTGATAGACACTTGGGTTGTTTCCATCTTTTGGCAATTGTTAATAATGCTGCAATGAACATCGGTGTGCAGATGTCTGTTCATGTCATAATTTTTAGTTCTTCTGGATATAGTCCTAGTAGGAATTGCTGGATCATATGGTAGTTCTATATTTAGCTTCCCGAGGAACTGCCGAACTGTCTTCCACAGAGGCTGCACCATTTTACAATCTCACCAACAGTGATGGAGTATTCCTATTTCTCCACACCCTATCCAGCACTTGTTGTTGTCTGTTTTTTTAATAATGGCCATTCTATTCGGTGTTAGATGATATCTCATTGTTGTTTTGTTTTGCATTTCCCTAAGAGCTAGTTATATGGAACATTTTTTTCATGTGCTTTTTGGCCATTTGTATTTCTTCTCTGGAGAAATGTCTATTTAAATCTTTTGCCCATGTTTTAATTGGATTGCTTGCTCTTTTATTGTTGAGTTGTATGATCTCTTTAAATAGAATGGAAATCAAACCTTTATCAGATATGTGGTTTCCAAAATTTTCTCCCATTGAGTGGGTGGCCTTTTCACCTTCTTGACGAAGCCCTTTGAATCACAGAAGTGTTTAAGTTTGAGGAGGTCCCATTTATCCATGCTTTCTTTCATTGCTGTTCTTTCCGTGTAAGGTTTAAGAATCTGTCACCTACCACCAGGTCTTGAAGATGTTTCCCTACCTTTTCTTCTAGAAGCCTTATGGTACTTGCTTTTATATTTAGGTCTTTGATCCATTTTGAGTTAATTTTTGCATAAGGTGTGAGATAGGGGGTCTTCGTTCTTCTTTTTTCTCCCAGCACTATTTGTTGAATAGACTGTTCTGTCCCAGCTGTGTGGGTTTGACAGGCTAGTCAAAAATCACTTCACCATAGATGTGAGGGTCTGTTTCTGAACCATCAGTTCAGTTCCATTGGTCTATGTGTCTATCTTTATGCCAATACCATGCTATTTTTACCACTGTAGGTAGGTAATGTGACTTAAAGTCTGGAAGTGAGAGTCCTCCAACTACACTTTTCCTTTATAAGATGTTTCTGGCTATTTAGGATCTCCAGATAAAATTGATAATTGTGTTTTCTGTTTGTTTAAAAAATGCTGCTGGAATTTTAAGGGATTGCATTGAATCTGTATATCAGTTTGGGTAGAATTGACATCTTAATGATATTTAGTGTTCCAATTCATGATCACAAAATGTTTATATAGGTCTTTTAAAATTTCTTTTAGCAATGCATTATAGTTTTCTGGATCCAAGTGCTTTACATCCTTGGTTAAGTTTATTCCTAAATATTTGATTCTTTTAGTTGCTATTGTGAATGGAATTTTTTCTTGACTTCCTCCTCAGATTGCACATTACAATTGTATAGAAACACCACTGATTTTTGCGTATTAATCTTGTATCCTGACACTCTACTGAAATTGTTTATTAGTTCTAGCAGCTTTGTTGTAGATTTTTTGGGACTTTCTAGATATAGGATCATATCATCTGCAAATAGTGAACGTTTTACTTCTTCCTTTCTGATTTGGATGCCTTTTAATTCTTTTTCTTGCCTGATTGCTTTAGCTAGAACCTCTAGCACTATATTGAACAACAGTCATGACAATGGGGATCCTTGTCTTTTCCCTGATCTCAACAGGAAAGCTTTTGGTCTTCACCTTTGAGTACAATGTTAGCTGTGGGTTTTTCATATATGGCCATTATCATGTTGAGAAAGTTTCCTTCAATTCCTATCTTTTGTAGTATTTTTATCAAGAAAGGATGTTGTATTTTGTCAAATGCTTTTCTGCATCAACCGATAAGATTGTGTGATTTTTCTTCTTTGATTTATTAATGTGGTTTATGACACTGATTGATTTTCTTGTGTTGAACCACACTTGCATGCCTGCTATAAAACCCACTTGATCATCATGAATAATTCTTTTAATGTGTTGTTGGATTTGATTAGCAACTATTTTATTGAGGATTTTTGCATGTGTATTCATTAGATAAATGGGTCTGTAATTTTCTTTTTTCATAATATCTTTATTTGGGATTGGGGTGATATTGGCTTCATAGAATGAGTTTTGTAGTGTTCCTTCTTCAATTTTTTGGAAGAGCTTGAGTAAGATTGGTATCAAATCTTCTTTGAATGCTTGGCAGAACTCACCTGTGAAACCATCTGGTCCTGGGCTTTTCATTTTGGGGAGCTGTCTGATGACTGTTTCAATCTCTTTACTTGTGATTGGTTTGTTGAGGTCTTCTATTTCTTCTAGGGTCAGTGTAGATTTGTATTTGGGGCATCCTGGTTAGGTGCATATTGTCTAGTTTTTTGGCATTAAGTTGTTCATAGTATCCTCTTATAATCTCTCTTACTTCTGTGGGGTCAGCAATAATGTTCCTGTTTTCGTTTTTTATTTCATTTATTTGCATATTCTTTTTTTTTTTCTTAGTCTGTCTAGCTAAGGGTTTTCCAATTTTGTTAATCTTCTTGAAGAACAAACTTTTGGTTTTGTTAATTCTCTCTGTTTTTTTGTTGATGTTCTCAATTTCATTTATTTCTGCTCTGATCTTTGTTATTTCTTTCCTTCTACTTGCTTTGGGATTAGTTTGCTCTGTTTTTCTAGTTCCTCCAGCTGTGTAGTTAGGTCATTGATTTTAGCTCTTTCTTCTTTTTTAATGTAAGCATTGAGGGTTATAAATTTTCCTCTCAACACTGCCTTTGCTGCATCCTATAGGTTCTGATATGTTGTGTTCTCATTGTCATTCACCTCGAGATATTTATTTCTCTTGAAATTTCTTCTTTGACCACTGATTATTTAAGAGTGTGTTGTTTAATTTTTACATATAAAAATTTCCCCTTTTTCTGCCACTTGTTGACTTCCAACTTTATTCCATTATGATCAGAGAAAGTGTTTTTTATAATTTTGATCTTGTTGAATTTATTGAGATCTGCTTTGTGACCCAACATATGGTCTATCCTGGAGAAAGATCCATGAGCACTTGAAAAGAATGTATATCCCGCTGTTTGGGGGTGCAATGATCTATATATGTCTATTAGGTTTAATCCATTTATCATATTATTCAAGCTCTCTGTTTCTTTATTGATCTTCTGCCCAGATGTCTATCCAATGCTGAGAGTGGTTTATCGAAGTCTCCAACTATTATTGTAGAGATGTCTATTTCTTCCTTCAGTTTTGCCAGTGTTTGCCTCATGTACCTTGGGGCATCCTGGTTAGGTGCATATACATTTATGCTTGTTATTTCTTCCTGGTGAATCATCCCTTTTATTAATATGTGATAGCTTTCCTTGTCTCTAATAACAATAAAGTCTATATCATCTGATATAAGTATAGCTACCCCAGCTTTTTTTTGGTTTCTGCATGCATGGAAACTTTTTCCAACCTATGACTTACAATCTATTAGTATCCTTAGGTCTAAGGTGAGTCTCTTGCAGACAGCATATAAATGGCTCATTTTTCTTATCCATTCTGCCAGTCTGTGTCTTTTGATTGGAGAGTTTAATCCATTAACATTCAATGTTATTACTGTAAAGGCAGTTCTTATTTCATCCATTTTGATCTTTGCATTTTATTTGTCATTTTACTTTCATCACTCTTCTGACACTTTTAGTTACTCTTCCTGATAGTCATCATTTCTAGACTCTCTTCCAAGCCTCTCTCTCCTGTCTTTTCTTTTCAGGCTGTAACACTCCCTTTAATATTTCTTACAAAGCTGGTCTTTTTGTCATAAACTCTCTCAATTTCTGTTTATTTGTGAATATTCTAATCTCGCCCTCATTTTTGAAAGATAATCTTGCTGGATATAAAATTCTTGGCTGGCAGTTTTTCTCTTGCAGTATCTTAAATATATCATACCACTACCTTTTTGCCTCCATGATTTCTCATGAGAAATTGGCATTTAATTTTATTGCATATTCCTTATATGGTTTTTTTTAATTTTTATTTAATTTTAATTTTTTTAATTTTTATTTATTTATTCCCCCCTTGCTGCTTGTGCTCTCTGTGTCCATTTGCTGTGCATTTTTCTGTATCTGCTTGTATCCCTTTGTTGGGTCATCTTGCTATGTCAGCTCACCACGCCTTGCAGGCTGGCTTGTCTTCACCAGGAGGCCCGGGAATCGAACCCAGGGCCTCCCATATGGTAAATGGGAGCCCAACCAATTGAGCCACAGCTGCTTCCCTCCCTTATATGTTATGCATTGTTTTTCTCTTACTGCTCTCAGAATTCTCTTTGTCTTTGGCATTTGACATTCTGATTAGTATGTGTCTCAGAGTTGGTTTATTCAGATTTATTCAGATGGGAGTACATTGTGCTTCTTGGACATGGATATCTATGTCCTTCAATAGGGTTGGGAAATTTTTCACCATTATTTCTTCAAATAGTCCTTCTGCCCCTTTTCCCTTCTCTTCTCCTTCTGGGACACCCATGACCTGCATATTTGCACATCTCTTGCTGTCATTTATTTCCTGCTCAATTGTTTCCATTTTTTCCTTCATCTGTTCTTTTGTATGTTCACTTTTGGAGGCCATCTCTTCGAGGTCACCAATCCTTTCTTCTGCTTCCTCAAACCTGCTGTTATATGCCTCCAATGTATTTTTAATTTCATTTATTGCACCTTTCCTTACCATAAGGTCTGGTATTTTTCTATGTATGCTTTCAAATTCTTTGTGCTCCCCCAGTGTCTTCTTAATATCCTTAATTTCTTTAGGCATCTCATTGAATTTATTAAGGAGATTTGTTTGAATAGCTATGATTAGTTGTTTCAACTCCTTTTTGTCATCTGCAGGCTTATCTTCTTCCTTGAACTGGGCCATATCTTCTTGTTTCTTGGTGTAGATTGTAATTTTTTGTTGGTGTCTTGGCATCTAGCTTGCTAGATGTATTTATTCTGGGTGCAATTTCTCCCTTTAGTTTAGGGCTTTCTTGTCTTTTCTCCCTTGTTCATTGTGTAGTAGAAGTTAAGGATGTATTTGGTACTGTAAGCTATGGAGGCTGAAGCTGCCCACGTTGCCCCAGGAATTGATGAAGCTTCTCCCACCTTTGTCCTCTGTCAGGGGTAGGGACAGAACTGCAGCCATGTATAATAATCCAAGCTGGGCAGGACAAGACTGTGTGTAGTTGCCCAGAGAGACTGATGAAGCATCACACCCCTTTCTCCTCTACCCTGGGCAGGGATGGAGCTATGGTTGTGGGCAGCAATCTATGCTGTGTGGGTCCAAAATTACCACAGTTGCCCAGGTAAACTGATGTAGCACCAGACCCCCTCTCTGCCAGGGGTGGGAATGGACCCTCTGGAGTGCCCAACAATCTAATCCTTGTGGGCCAAATACACCTGCAATTGTCCTGAGAGGCTGAGGGAGTACTGTCCCTACTGCCCTTTAGGGAATGGGAGTGGAACCACCAATGCCCAACAGTTAAGTCCCTGTAGACTAAAAGTACTTGCCATTACCCAGAGAGGATGAGGAAACACCAGGCCCCTCCTATCCTATTAGGGCATGGTTTTGGATCCACAGGAACCCAACAGTTCATTCCCTGTAGGCCAAAAGTACCCACCATTGTCCAGAGAGGTTGTGGAGACACCCTCCTATCCTATTGGGGGTGCGGGTGGATCCGCAGGCATCAAACAGTCCAGTCCATGCAGTCTGAAATTGTCTGCTGTTGCCCGGAAAGGCTGTGGAAACACCAGTCCCCTCCTTTCCTTTTGGGGGGGGAGGGTGGATTCATAAGTACCCACTAGTCCAGGCCGTGTGGGCCAAAAGCACCTGCCGTTACCAGAGAGGCTGGGCAAGCACAGTCCATCTCCTGCCCTATTGGGGATGTGGGTGGAGCCACAGGTGCCCAACAGTCAGGTTTGTGCAGACCAAAAGTGCCTGCAGTTGCCCTGAGAGGCTGAGGGAACACCAGCTCCCTCCTATCCTATGGGGGGACAGAGGTGGAGATGGACTCGAAGGCACTCAACAAACCAGTTCGTGTGGGCTGAAAATGTCTGCTGTTGCCTGGAGAGGCCAAGGATACCCAGCTCCTCTCCTATCCTATTGGGGTGCAGGCATGCAGCCCCAGGTGTCCGACTATTCAGTCTGTGCTGGTGGAGACCACCTGTAGTTGCCTGGAGAGCCTGGTGCCGGTCCCACCAGCTTCCTCTCTGCTGGAGGTGGGCCTGGAGCCCACCAAATCCGATCTTGGTGGAAAGAAGCCAGTCCCTAACTTCACTGGATTTTCAGTCAGCCAGGCTTCCCCTCATGCTGGGGGTGGAGTAAAAATGGTGGCTACTGGACTCTTTCCAACTTGGACAGTCTCAAACCCTAGCTGTTTCTAGGATTATATTTAGCCAGCTGAGCCCACTAATCAGTAGCTGAGGTTGGTGGACAACTGTCTCGTCCTCCACCATTTATGAGAAATGGAGCTTCTAACTCCAGCCATGGAATAGTCCTGAGGTGGCTTGCACCTCTGGAGTATGATGGGCACTGGCCTTTGCAGCATGGCTTGCAGTTTCCCAGAAAGGTGGTGCAGGTCCCCTCAGCTTCCTCCCTGCTGGGGGCAGGGCTGGGGTTTAGGCTAGGGCTGCAATCCAGTCTGGGGGGAAGGAAGTCGGTTCCACCAGCACTGTGATTTTCAATCAGCCCCACTTCCCCTCATGCTGGGGGTGGAGTCAAAATGGTGGCTACCAGCCTCCTTCTGACCTGGACAGGCTCAAGGTTTAACTGTTCCTAGGGTTATACTTTAGCCCACCGAATTTACTGATCATTAACTGAAGTCAGTGCCACATCATGTCTTCCTCCCCCATTTTTTGGGAAATGGAGCTTCCAACTCCAGCCAAGAATAGCTCCCATGGTGGTTTGTGCCATGGGCACCTACCTCCATGGTGTGGAGTACTCTACTCATGAATCTTCTCTACAGATGGGCAGTCTCCTCCTTCCATACTTTGAAGGATGTTGCAGGATACTCTTCTGGTCTCCTGGGGCACCCGAACAGGTGCTTTAGATAGATCTGGGTGATTACTAACTGCCCTGTAGCATGAGCTCCTTACTCTGCCACCATCTTGGCTTCCCCGTTGGCTTCATCTTTGAAGAAATTTTGGATCACAGAAGGGTTACAACTATGACAGGGAGGATCACTGGTGTGGGGTGTCAGTGACAGGGGATAAATGGGAGAAGATTCACCTGGGGCATACCTATAAGGCATATAAATGTGTTCAAGGGTTCTTGGGGCATTGTCACAGTGGGTGGAGATTCCCACAATAACTGAAATATCGAATTCCCATTCTGGGGAGCTCTGCCACATTCTCTAATGGAATAGCAAGAATCCCCCAAGTACAGAGGCTGTGACTAGTGAAGGAGGATTGCCCATTGATGGGCCCTTGATTTTGATGATTGTACTTATGAACCTTTTGAAATTGAAACAGACTATTATAGGATGCCTAAGAGTTACCTCCTAAGAGCCTTCTTTTTGCTCAAATGTGGCCTCTCTCTAAGCCAAACTCAGCATATAAATGCATTATCTTCACCCCATCATGGGACATGGTTCCCGGGGATGAGCCTCCCTGGCACCAAGGGATTACTACCAAGCACCAGCTAGCAATGCAACTGGGAAAAGACCTTGACCAAAAGGGGGGAAAGGTAAAGATAAATGAGTTTATATGGCTAAGAGACTTCAAAGTGAGTTGGGAGGTCATTCCAGAGGTTATGCTTATGCATGTGTCAGCAGGATCTTATTGACTGCCAAAGTAAATAGCTCAAATAGCAGGGCTTTTGAGACATCCAGACACTATAGGCAGGGCAGACAGCTCAGGAGTTTGGCACCATGCCAGTGGGCCCTACTTTGTAATTTATGCTCCCCAGTGTGAGTTGGACTCAGTTGTGGTTTCCCTACACATAGCTCTTCTGCCCCTTCTATTTGAACTTATAGTAAGTTAGTATTAGAGTTGATAGGTATACGTCCAAGAGACTTAAATAATCGGGCTGTCCATGTGTCAGCTGGGCCCCAAATCTCAACAGAGTTGCAACATCTACTCTGCAGTTCATTGGACTCACCCAGGACAACTAACAAGGAGGTGATGATGGACAACCATCCCAAGGAACAGAGTCTGAAACTGCAAGCAAGATAGTCTCATCCATCTGCCCTTAGGATTTATGCCCCCTCTCAATTAGAGGTGGAGTGGGCATCACCATCCAAGAATCCTCAGGATTGGGGAATGAATGATGGACTAGAGTAGACTTACTGGTATTCTACTATAGACTTGTGATTCTAGCAATGTGGAGGCAGTGGCAACTGGAGGCTATGAGGGGAAAGGGAAAAACAGGTATAATATGGGGGCATTTTCAGGACTTGGAAATTGTCCTGAATGACACTGCAATGACAGATACAGGTCATTATATATCTTGCTATAACGTACAAAATAGTGCAGGAGAAAGTGTAAATTACAATGTAAACTATAAACCATGCTTAGTGGCAATGCTCCAAAATGTGTTCATCAACTGTAACAAATGTACCACACTAATGAAGGATGTTAATGTTGGAAAATGTGGGAGGGGTAGAGAACAGGGCATATGGGAAAGCCCTATATTTTTGATGTAACATTTATGTAATCTATCTTTTTAAAAATAAATAAATAAATAAATAAATAATGTTTAAAAAATTCCATGAGAATACAGGAATGAAAAAAAAAAGTGAAGGTCAAATCTGCATTTAGCTGGTTGCTTATAGAAACCCTATAAATTAAACAGCACTAAGAGAAGTATAAGACAGTATTGTATACTGAAGAAAAATAACAGCTGCATTTTTTCTACTGAAGGTTTAGTAATTTTGAGATAACACATTCTGGTTGTCTTTCTAGTGAAATGGTATAGTAGTTACAACTACTTGCAAAACCAGTGTTGAGAGCTGATATTTATGGTGTCACCTGTGATTTCCTTTAAGTCATAGCACTGATTTTGGATGCAATCAGCACTGTACTTTCTCCCCATGCCCTGCCCCTGCCCTGGGGAGCACATTATCTTTTAGCTAAAATGGGCAGCTGTATGTTTGGGGGCTATGATACATCAGTGAGAAGAGCTGCCAGCTAAGGAAAAATAATAATATAATGGAGATTTCTTTACTATGCTTTCCCACAGACTTAGTCACTCTTTTATGCATGCAAAAGATAAAAGAAAAAGGAAACTCTTTTATTCCAGATAATCTGTAAATTCAAAAGTCCAAATATAATTTCCTTTACAAGAATTGAATATGCTATACATCAATATCCATTTCTTTATTGAACCCTTGATGGGATTTATGGCATGCCAGTGTTTCAAAGGAGAATGAGAAATAGGATCCAGATGCTGAATGATGGCTTCAGCAACATCATATGAGATGGCTTTTGGGTTTGCCACATAGTTTTAGCTTCTTTGTTGTGAGCAGCTGTGCCAGGCCATTAATAAACATCAGAAAGATAGTGATGGTCATGACAATCACATAGTGGCTGATGCTGCAAAAGGGGTAAAAAGAAACATATGAGTAACAGCATAAGAAATGTATTTTAATAACTTTTTTTTAAGTTCTAAAAGGTAAGTGTATTAAATACTATGAGGGGCCATATAGAGCAGGGGTTCTTAATAGTTTGTGTCATGAAACTCTTGAAGATTTGATGGACTCTAGAGATTTCTCTAATTCATTTAAGATACATAATATAAAATACACAGGATTACAAAGTCACCAATGATACTGAAATAGATATCAAAATGTTTAAAAAACAAATCTGAGATGTAGTAATATGAGTAATCTATGTACTTCCTAATATTACATTAGAAGTACATATATTATTAATCCTTAATGAAAATTACCATTATCCTGAAGTAGTCATGAACATAAATAGTTTGTGCTAACTGCAACAACTGTATGAAAATGTCTGTGACTTCTATTGGTATTAGCAGTACCTGTGTCTTTGTCACCAAAAGAAATTAAATTTCAAAGGTTAGCTTGTAGAAAAATAAAGATAATTCCCCACCCCACCCCTAATTTTTAGACCCTCTCTTCTATCCACAGACTAAGTCCCCAGATTAAGTTTTCTGATACTTTAGAGTATGTTATCCAATGCTTTGAAATAAATTGTAAATTCTTTGACAAAGCTACCAGCTACAAAGAAAGAAAAATTTTACCCAAACTCAAATTCAGTAAAGTGAAAATTTTATTCAAGGAATGTAAACAAAGGAAAAAGGACAAATCCCTTTATTATTCTCACAGTCAAAGATACTGCCTCACATATCTTTGGGAAAAGAGAGGAATAATGAATACTATTAAAATTACTAAGTCCCAGTTCTCATTTATCAACAATAACACATGCTCAGTTTTTCTTTTTAAGTACTGCAATTGTACTATCTACATAGAACATACCTTGGAGAAAAACTGAGAAAATTGGAAAGAAATTTAGGATACAGATCTGACATACAATAAAGCCGAGGCTTCATTCAGTGATGCTAGCACAAAATTGCCCAAGAGAAGCTATAGTGCATATTATGTTATCTATTTACAATGCCTATCAGTTATATTTACCTATCTAACTTTATACTAGATTTGCACTTTTTTTCACACTTCAACAAAGGGGAGGGATGTTTCAGCAGGCCTATGAACAGGCTAGCTTGATGAGGAGAGGTCATATTTTCTCCCCCTTCCTCTCCTCTTTCCCCAGCAAACAGGAGGGGAGTCACCATCCTGGTTAAAGAGTCTGCCACCTAGAAGTGGGCCACAGCCAAGCTTCAGGGAACAAGGCCTCAGGGTGGCAAGGAAGGTGACTGTTGGGTACAAGTAGAGAGATGTGGAGACAATTGGCAAAGGGATAAGAGGCCCCACAGGTCCCCCTCCCACAATCAACCTGTGGGCTAACTGTAATTCAATAGGTAGGGTGCCCCCAAAAGGTCAAATTGCTGGCTCTAGGCCAAGCCCAGGGAGGCCCTGGCTTTCTGTTAGGTATTTGCCCATAGGCCATGCCTCTCAAGGCCAGGAAAGAAGGGCCTTCTAGTCTGCACAGATTTTTCTGTGGGTATGATAATTTTATAGCTTTTAAGTACAAACCTTCAATTATAAAGAATTATGGCTTGAAAAGATTTTCTTGGGAAAGGCAGTGGTTGGGAAATTCTTATCTGGAATAGTTTTCTATGTTCATCTTGGAAATGTGCAATAGAGAAAGGACAGTTGTATAATTAAAAAACAAACATTAAAACTAGTTATGTTAGAAATCTGGTTCTGGTCTATGATAGGTTTCTGAACTAAAAAGAAAAAATTAAATCAGATTCTTAATTGATAAATATCAGCACTAAAACAAGACTTTTGAAACTTCTTTTGTTTTCAATGCAAAATATACAGTAACAGGATATTGGCATTAGAATTTTTCCGTACTTAAATACATGTGTTTGTTGTGTGTATGTGTATATATTTTCTGTTTGTTTTTTGATTACCCTGAATGAAAACTGTATGGATTTTACCTACAATTTAACTATGTAGATTTCATAAAGCTACTTACCAACCTTAGTAGCTACAGAGGAAATAAATCACTCATAATTATTTATTCAAAATTGAAAATAATGATTCAAGACTAGATTTATTTATCATCCTATCTATTTATTTTAGCAAAATACTCTTGAAGAACTCATGTCAAAATAGACAAGATAATGTTACTACAATTATGTGGGTCAGGCTGACATTTTATTACACAGAAGTTGGTAAAGTAAGATTACTTTACTTACTTTAAACATCTTCCAAACAAAGCATGGCAATTAAAATTTATCATGGCGCAGGTGCTGGGAAGACATGTTAGAAAACTGGCGTCTTAAAAAAATCAGAATAATTTCCTCTTCCAGGAGATGGCACAGACACACTTTTTACGATTCTTCCTGCTAAGTACAACTAAAAACTCTGGACATTATATGTTAAAAACAAACAAACCATAAGACGACTCTGAAAGGTAGAAAGAAGGCAGACCAGCTAGGGACCTTGCAATCCAAGGAAAAACAAAGTGGTGAGTTACCTCATATATCCCACACTTGGAGATGAAGTAGCCAGTAATACAGAAGAGCCCACAGACACGGACACAAGAAAAGCCTGCTCTCCCTAACCCAAAGATGAAGAAAAGGATAGCCCAGGAATGTATAATAGAAAACTTTTATACATTAACTACTCTACTGTAGCCAAACACCACTGAAAAAAACAGTGGCATCACCCTTACCCACTCCACAAAGGCTAAACGGGTAACAGGACTACTTGCCTTCACAGGCTGTAACAAGACATCTAAACCTATTTCCATACCCTCCCCTGCCCCCATGCTGTCAGAGAAGGTAGAGTAAGGAAGCGGGTACTTTCATCCTAGACTGGTAGTAATGAACAAACTACCTTCCACCCCCTCGGTGCCAGTGGAGACCACATGAGAAGCCTGGACTTCCATGCCATCTTCCAGCCCCTCCTTGCTGTAGTGGTGTCAGCTGAGGCCTAGTGGAAAGTCAGAACTTTCACCATGTCCAGAGGTAATGAGGCCATTCCCCTCCCCACTGTGATATTGGCTGAGGTCACGTGGAGGAGTGACTGGGGACCGGGGAGGCCTAAGTGGGCAGCTGGAGATTTTGACACCACTCCCTCAACAACTGATAGAACAACTAGACAGATAATCAGCAAGTATATAGAAGAATTCAACACCACCACCAAACAACAGGATTTAACATCATTTCTAGAATTAAGCACCTAAGGAACATATACCAAGATAGACCAGATCTGTTCTGGGCCAAAATCAAACCTCAACAAATTTAAAATGAATCAAAATCATACAAAGTGTCTTTTCCAACTACAATGGAATCAAACTAGAAATCAATAACAGAAAGATAACAGGAGAATCTCTAAATACAAGGAAACTAAACAATATGCTTCTGAATAATCCATGAGTCAAAGATTCCATGGGAAATTAAAAAAAAACACATTGAATGGAATGAAAATGAAAATCCAACATATCAAAATTTGCGGGACTCAGCTAAAGCACTACCGAGAGGAAAACAGACCCACAAATATATGCCCAACTAATTTCTTACAAAGGAACAAAAGCAATTCAATGAAAGAAAGATAGCCTTTCCAACAAATGGTGCTGGAGAACATCTGCTGGCAAAAACAGACAGACAGATAGACAAACATCTTTAACCTAAGTCTCAACCCTTAGACAAAATTAACTAAAAAATGGCTCACAGACTTAAATGCAAAATATAAAACTAGAAAAAACATGGGAGAAAATCTTTGGGATCTAGGGCCAGGCAAAGATATTTGACACCAAAAGCATAATCCAAAAAAGGAAAAATGACAAACTGGATCTCATGAAAATAAAAACTTTTGCTTTATGAAAGATCCTGTTAAGAGGATGAAAAACAAACTATAGACTAAGAGAAAATATTTGCAAACCATATATCCAGGAAAGAACTAGTAACTAAAATATATAATGGATTCAAAATTCAACAGTAGGTGTGGATGCAGTTGCATGATGGATTTTTTGCCATCTTCCGTGCTGTGGAGCAAAGCTTGTTCCTCTCCAGATCAGCCCGACAGGTTGAATTGACCAAAGCAATGGTTATGGAGAAGCCTAGTTCTCTGCAGGTCAGGCAGGAATTTGTGAGACAGTATTATGCACTGCTGAATCAGATCCTAGAAATTCTACACAGATTTTAGTGAAAAAACTCTTCTTATATTCATGTGGGATTGGATTCAAATGGAAAACCAGAAGATGTGATCTATGGACAGAAAGAAATCTATAGGAAAGTGATACCACAGAACTTTTCTAACTGCCACACTAAGATTCTCCATGTTGATGATTATGCCACTCTAAATGATGGTGTGGTGGTCCAGGTGATGGGACTGTTTTCTAATAACAACTAGGCTTTGAGGAGATTCATGCAGACTTTTGTCCTTGCTCCTGAGGGCTATGTTGCAAGAAAGCAGACAACAGAGGTGGTACCTGATGACTCTGGAACTTTCTATGATCAGACTGTTAGCAAGGACTTGAAAGAACATTTAGAGGAACATGATACTGAACCAGAGCCCAATCCTAAACCAGAACTGGAGCAAGAACCCATATCTGAGATCCAAGAGGAAAAGTCTAGCCCAGTATTAGAAGAAACTGCTCCTAAGGATGTTCAGAAGAATTCTTCTCCAGCACCTAGAAACTTAGTTCAGACTGTACAGGAAAAGTTGATGACATTTTCTTTGGCATCTGCAACCACCTTCCATCCAGTGGGATACCACCTCATGTTGCTAAAATACCAGCTTCACAGCTCCATCCAGGGTCTAAGCTGGAATCTCAGATCCACCACAGAGGCCTCAGAGGGATCAAGACTGCTAGAACAATGAATAAATATTCCTCCACAGAGTGGACTTAGACCAATCTGTGAGGTTGGTGAGCAAGATGCTGAACCCCAAAGAACTGTGAGACACCCTGACAGTCACCACCTCTTCTTTGGCAATCTGTCTCATGAAGTGGGCTAATCAGAAATTAAAGATCTTTCAAAATTATGGGAATGTGGTGGAGCTACACATTAAAAGTGGTGGGAAATTACCTAATTTTGGTTTTGTTGTGTTTGATGACTCTGAATCTGTTCAGAAGGTCTTAGCAACAGGCCCATTATGTTCAGAGGTGAGGTTTGTCTAAATGTGGAAGACTCCAGCTGCCAAGGAAGGGAAACTTCACGATAACCACCTGAGGGGACCTGGAGGCCCTTGAGGTGGGCTGGGTGGTGGAATGAGAAAGCATGGTGCAGAAACCAAGATTTGGGGTGGGAAAGCGGGTTGCTCCAAGGCAGTGAATTGCTCTTCAATGATCTTCATGCAGCAGTACAAACTTTAGGTTGTGCAGAACAGTGAATTTCTTCAACTAGTCTTTGGTATCTTGGAGTATGACTCTAGTCTGTTATAACCTGCTTAAGTTTATACAACTTTACTCCTTTTTGTGTTAACAGTTTGTGCTCCCTCTCCTCCCTTCCCTTTCCTGACCTTTTATTCCTTCACTAATTTTGTGGAATATTTTAGGAAAAATAGATTTTTTAAAGAAGAAGAAGAAAAAAGACAAATTTCTTGCTTATTTTACAGACTGGATCTTTTAACAGCCATTTCACCCAAAGGAATAAGTCTTGCTTATTACTGATATTTGGTATGTCTCATTTATTGGAATATTATTTTCTACATGTTTCAAAAGCCTATGAGAAATACAGGATTTGATAAACATTTTGAAGGCAGGAAAAACCCAAATTGTTTCTTCCTTGAGTCATGCCTACCTTCTGGTGTGGAGAAATTGCCTTTGGAAAAATTCAGTTTTGATTCTCACTGGTGTGGTTAAAAACTGAATAAAAGGTGTTAAGTTTTTTTTTTCCTTCTGATATATGATTGCAAAACAATTAAAAACCTACCGATTTTACCACTGAAATTTAAATTATGAGATAGGTTTTAAATGTCTCGAGTGCAACTGATGCTTTCTTGAACTGTTGTATTTTTTTGAAGCAGAGTTTTTTCATGTTTAATTTGAATTTGTAAAAAATAAAAACAAAGCAAAAAAATCTCCAAAATCCAAGAAACAAATAACCAAGCAAAATTGTTGCGCCTTCTATTTATCTTTGATGTCTATCTTGGACACTATCTTAGTTTGCCACAGGGCTGCTGGTACAAAGTATCACCAGCTTTTATAAAGGGGATATACTTGAGGTAAAAGCTTACAGTTCCAAGGCTATATGAAATGTCCAAATCCAGGCACCATCAGAGATGTTTTTTCACCAAAGTCAGCTACTGTTGATTCTGGAGTCCTGCCATGTGGCAAAGATGGCTGTCGATCTCTGCCTTCCCCGTCCAGGCTCACCATCTCCCAGAGCTCAGCAGTGGGCAACCAGGCAGAGGGTTTATCTTTTTCCAGATCTCCTCTCTCAGTCTTGGCTGCTTCGCTTTCTTCCCAAGTTCAACTGAGAGCTATCGGGCATATGGCTTATCTCTTCAAACTGGGCTCATCTCCTCAACCTTGAGCTGTTTCATGGACCCAGCCTTTTGGGGGATTCGTGCTTAAGCTTTTTTTAAAAAATTAATTTACTTTTATCCATTTTTAACCCCCCCCCCCCCGCCAACACACACACACACATTTTCTGCTGTTTTTGTGTCCATTCACTGGGCAATTCTCTGTGTCTGTTTCCTGCCCTCTCTTCTCATCCTTCTCCTCCTGTCTTCAACAGGATTCGAACCTGGGAACCTCCGATGTGGGAGAGAGGCTTCTACCACTGCGCCACCTTAGTTCCTGTTTTTTTTTTTGTTGTTTTTTTGGTGCATCTCATCTTGGCTCTCCCTTGTGTCACTCTCCTGTTATATCATCATCTTGCTGATGATCTTGCTGCATGGCTCGGCGGGGCCTGGCATGCCCATACGCAGGGCCTGACAGTGCACCTGCACACAGAGCCTGGCAGCGGGTCTGCGCGCAGGGCCTGGCGGCCTGCATGCCTTCTATATTTTTCTTTATTTTACCGAGAGGTCCCAGGGATTGAACCCAGGTCCCTCCATATGGGAGATGGACGCCCAACCATTTGAGCCACATCTGCTCCCCGTGCTTAAGCTTTGACTGCTAGCAATCCTCGAGTCCTCCTACCACATGCAGGGTCAAAAATGGTAGAGTTCCCTTTTCCTGTGTGTCTGTCTTTCTCTGTGTCTCCCTTTATAACAGGCCCAGCAAGAGGGTCGAGACCCAAGCCAGCTCATGCCTCAAAGACTTAGTCAATCATAAGCAATCTAATAGAGTGAATGGAATGCAATCAAAGGGTACCACACCCACAGAAACAGATTAGTTTAAGAACATAATCTTTTTCTTTTTGGGATTCATAAAAGAACTTCAAACTGTCATAGTAACTGTTCAAAGAAAAATAATTTTTTAAAAAATATAGATTTATCAGGTTCAGAGTATAAGGGGAATTTAGAGTTCTTCTTTTACCTTGAATGTCTTCTGTTAACATTTGTTATGCACCTTATTCTGAAACTGAAGTCTCAAAATGGAATGCTTTTGAGGTCAGATGCTTCTATAGAGGTCCTTTGACCTAAATCATTTAACATTTGTAATAAGTTTTTATTTCGGTACGTATTCAGATTCCTAATCATAGCCCATAAGAATGAATGTGATTTTAATATTAGATTTTGTAGATGTGGGGAAAAAATTCAACAGTAAAAAAAACCTAATGATTCAATTAGAAAATGAGCAAAAGAAATGAATAGGCATTTCACCAAAGATGATATACAGAAGGCAAATAAACAGATGAAAAGACGTTCAACATCATTAGTAGAGAAATACAAATTAACACCAGTAATAATATAGTTATTACTATATACCTATCAGAATGGCTAAAATAAAAAAACAGTGACAACACCAAATGCAGGCAAAGATGAGGAGAAACTGGATCTCAACACTCTGGGATAGCCACAGTTTGGCAGTTTCTTATAAAACTAAACAAGCAAATGCAAATACATTACCCAGTAAGTGCACTTCTGAGCATTCATCCCAGAGAAATAAAAACTTATGTTCACATGAATGTTTATAGCAGCTTTATTTGTAATAGACAAAAACTAGAAATAATCCTTAGGTCCTTTAGTAGGTGAATGGCTAAACTATGGTACTTCCACATTAAGAAATATTATTCAGGAATAAAAAGGAATGAGCTGTAGAAACACATGACAACCTGCATGAATCTCCAGAGAATTACACTGAGTGAAAAAAGCTACTTACAAAAGGTTACACACTATATGATTTATATAACAACACTATAGAAATGGAGACGAGATTAATGGTTACCAGGAGAGGGTGAAAGTGGGAGGGAAGAGTGTATAGCTATAAAAGGGCAACATGAAGAAGCCTTATGGTAATAAAAATATTCTGGACCTTGACAGTGTAAATGACAATCTACTGGTTGTACTACATATTGTACCAGACATTTTCAAGAAGTTATCATTGGGGGAAATAAAGAAAAGGGTACACAGTATCTCTCTGTATTATTTCTTATTTCATGTGAATCTAAAATTATCTTAAAATAAAAAATTTAATTAAAAAATATCCTTAGGGGAAGCAGATGTGGCTCAAGTGATTGGGCTCTCATCTACTACATGGGAGGTCCCGGGTTCGGTTTCTGATGCCTCCTGGAGAAGATGAGCAAGATAGTGAGCTGGTGCAACAAGATGATGCAAGAAGGAGACACAAAGAAGAAAGACAATGAGAGACACAACAAAGCAGAGAGCTTAGGTGGCTCAAGCGATTGAGTGCCTCTCTCCCACATGGGAGATCACAGGTTCAGTTCCCGGTGCCTCCTAAAGAGAAGACGAGCAGACACAGAGAGCACACAGAGAATGTACACAGCAAGTGCAAACAACGAGGAAGGGGATAAAATAAATCCTAAAATATATATATATATATATATATAACTATATATATATATATATAACTATATATATATATATATATATACATACACACACACACACATATATATATATCCTAAGTTCACAGGCTGTACAAAAATAGGAAGTGGCCTGGATATGACTGTAGAATGGTAGACTGCTGATCTCTCTCCTGAACTATAAGCTCCATGGAGGGCAACACCATGATCCATCTCTTTTCCCATTGCATCTCCGATGTCAGTGCAAGGCCTTGTGGATATTCAATCATGAATTATTAAAGAGAGTAATTTGTAATTAAAAGAAATCATAAAATCTCCTTTTGTTTTATATTGCCCTGGCAGATATAATCTGGACTAAAATCAGAATCTCCTAAAATATTAGTCATAAATATATAATCAAAATTAAGAGCTTAGAAGAATGCATAAATGCTTAATGAAACAAAAAGTCTCTATCAAAATGAAGCAAAACTACTTGTACAAGATACTAAAACAAAAGGTAAGTGTAATAATGGCATTAGAAGCAATAGTCAGAATAATGGATTAGAACAGATAGCCTTGTTACACAGTCTGTATAAGACCCTAACATAGGATAAAAGAACGATCTAAAAAAACTCATTACTGTTCTGGCTGGGCTCACTTTAAATTCATGACATGAATGAAATTTGGTTCTCATCAATGCCTCAACCCTGACTCTTGTTTGTGAACTATTTTTCTCGGTCTCCAAGTCAAACCACTTCATGTCCTCTCTTCTCTCTTCAAAGCACTGTCACCTTCCTCCCCTCTTAGCAGATGACATTGTTTAATCCACTGAGAAAATACTGTGTAGAAGCAATCATAAAGAAGTACCTCTTTTCTTCTGACCCTACACCTATCAACCTACCCACATACGTGTCCATATTTCCTTCTGCCCCTGATCCTTTCTGAAACAAACCCTTCCACTTTTATTTTGGATCCCATCCCACCTTTCCTACTCAAGGAATTGACTTTTGCAACCATCCTCCTCTCTCTCCTGTATCACCAATTTTTCCCTTTCTACTAGTGCATATCCATCACCATACAGATGTGTAATTTCGCTTATCCTAAAAACAAAACAAAAACTCTCTCAAGATTCCATGACTCCCTAATTTAAGGCAACTTTAAATTTGATTTGTCCAAAACTCTTGAACTCCCACATCTCCCTTTACCAAACACACTCTTAGAACCATATCCATCTCAGGAAACAGCTTTACCATTCACTCTATTACTCAAGATAAAAAAAAACCTCAGGAGTCGCCCCTGATGCTTATCTTTTCTTCTCATAGCACAACTAAGCCATTGACAAATTCTATCAATTGCTCTTTCAAAATATATTCTAAATCCAGCCTCTTGTCATCATTCTAAATTGCTACTCTAGTCCAAGCTGCCATTGTTTCTAGGCTGGAATACTGCAATAGCCTCCTAACCAATCTTCCTGCTTCCTCTCTGATCTCTACAATATATTCTCCACACTGTAGCCAGAGTACTGTTTCAAAATATAATGCAAACTGAATCACTTCTCTGTCAACAGTCTAACACTTTCCCTTACTTGGAAAAATTTCTAACTTGAAGCCAACTGAAAAAAAAAAAAAAAATGAAAATAAAAAGCCAACAAAACCCCAAATAAAAACAACTTGTATATGTTTGCCTGAATATTAAAGCTGAAAGGGTATCTATTAACATGCTCAACAGTGGTTATCTCTGAGACAATGAATTATTTTTTATACTTTCTTAATGTTTTCAGTATTTTCTATAATAAGCTTGTGATGTTTAAAATGATGCTAGGTTTAGCCAAAGAACTCTAAGGGATAGGTTCACAATTACCTTAGAGATCTTTAATTATATTCTGTTTCTGAGGCTTTATAGGACATTTCAAAATCTGCAACAGTTCCTGTGATCAAAATCCTCAATCCAATAAGCTGGGTATAATGCTCACAACTTCTTTATATTATAAAAAGGTTTACTCTCCAACCCAGGGACTGAAGGTTAGGTCAAAAGAGAGATGAATAAGTACAAACCACCCAACAAAGAGGCCGGAGGATTGAATCTGTGAAAACTCTGACCTCAATTCCAGGAAGAGACCAAGGCAAGAAGGTCAGGAGCCAGAAAGATGAAAGCAAACGATGAAGACTATAAATCACATGATAGAACAGATAAACTAAATATGGTATCTCCATATAAAGGAAGACAATTCAACAATGAAAAGAAAGGGGGTACGGATACATACTACAATACACATGAATGCCCAGAACATTAACCTCAGTAGAAGAAGCCAGATGCAAAAGAACATATTGTATGATTCCATTTATATGAAATAGGGAAATTTATAGAGACAGAAAGTAGATTAGTGATTGACTGGGGCTGAGTATAGAATGGGGATAGACTCTTAGCAGGCATGGGGGATCTTTTTGAGTGATACAAATGTTCAAAAACTAGATTACGGTGATGGTTACACAACTGGATAAATTGCGAAAAATCATTGAATTATACTTTTAAAATGATGGATTTTATGGTATGTAAATTATAAAACAAAGCTATATTTTTTAAAAAAGAAAAGATTACATTCTAGTTAAATTTTTGCAATCACCTTTAGGACAAAATATTAAATCTGTCTTGATCTCTCAACAAAATTAAGATTTATAAAATCAGTAGGCAACTTATCCTCAAATTTAATGAAAAGTCTATTTATGAAAGGTATTCCACAGATCACTTACCTTCTTACAATGGCCTAAAATTACTGACTATTGGCTCATTTAAGCTGATCTTATTGGCAGGAAACTATTCTGAAGCTCATCATCTTCATGCAAGTGAGCAATAAAGCATTCAGCTTGTGATATATCCCATCAATCAAGTCTTGGTGTCACCTCAGCATTGCAAAGTTAAAGGATCATCAAATTTCAATGTGAAATGAGTTCAACTGCTCCCACTCTCTTCCCACAACTATTTTGATTTTTAAATCAGTGATTCTCAGAGTATTGCCTGTGTGATAGTAGAGAGGAATGGGTATGTGTGTGGAAGTACATACAGAATCACCATGTTGGCCTTTTCAACCTGTACAGTGAGTGGTAAAGGGCTGATTGTACCTCTCCTCAATCAGGGTGATGGTGATAGAGCCCATTATCTCTGTCAGATATACCAGGGCAGAAAAAAAAAGGCTGAAAATGATTTTAATGAAGATTGTTATTCATTGTAAAAGTAAAGATATTTTATGGCACTTATTAATTACCTTTAGGATATTCAAAAACTATTGAACAGAATCAAGTATTTTCATTATATCTAAAGAGAAATGCTAAATATTTAAGTTGTCATTGTTTTTTTTTTTTTTAAAGATTTTATTTATTTATTCATTTATCCCCCCCTTGCTGCTTGTGCTCGCTGGGTCAGCTAACCACGCTGTGCGGGCAGGCTTGCCTTCACCAGGAGGCCCCAGGAACCAAACCCGGGGCCTCCCATATGGTAAACGGGAGCCCTACTGATTGAGCCACAGCCGCTTCCCTTGTCATTGTATTTTAATAAGGCATAACAATAGTACACGTAGGATACAAAGGCCAGATGAACACCACAATCAAATCAAATGAAACTGCAGCTCAATCAAACTGATGATGCTGCCTCTGTTCACCTCACTACACATGCATTTAGAACATAAATTTAATTAACATGTTTTTAGAGTTATGAAAATTACCCCAAAGGAATTTTTCTCTAGTTTTAAAAATGCACTTCTTTAATATGACATATTGTAAAGAAAATAAAGTGTAAAAGATCAAAAGAAAAAAGTACTAAATTAGCTCTGTCAGCCTAGCAGTTTTATCGCATGAGCAGGGTATTTTTCATACAGCTGTTACAAGAACACTTGATGCCACAGAGTCTCAAGAGAACCACTGAACACACCTGTATAGTTTTAGGTGACTATACTTATTTAAGTGATTTCTTTTAAGTTTCAATTTAATTTGGTAAGATCTGCTTAGAAGATGCATTTTAAGCTTTTAGTACTATACTCATAAAAATGTACTGTCTCAAATCCTAGTAATTCAAATTTTCTTTTTAAAGAAACTATTATTTATTTATTAACCTGAAACTGATAGCTGAAGAGTCTGTCAAAACTATTTTGAAAAATACTGCAATCACCACAATGATACTATAAACATCACAGAGATATGTCAGAAGTTCATGAAGTTAGGTAGCTCCCACTCCTCTCTCAAATTCTGGGATAGCTTTTCCCCATTTCAGTATTTATAAAGTAATAAAACAGTGAGGACAAAAGGGCAACATTCTAGTACTGTGCATAAGAGTCATAGAATGGCTGAAGTTATTAACTATGTTACTATGACAAAGGAGTTTAAAAATAAAACTTGTCACAAAGGGAAACCACTACAGGAATACAATTCAAATAAACCTGGTTACTATTAATATTAGCAACATGACAAAAAACATCTTTGATTTTCCAATATATTTTCATATAGGAATAATTAGAAATCCAATACTTAAAAGCAACATTCTCACAAATAGAAAGCAGAAAAAAACTGTACAATAATGAAGTTTTGATAAATGAAACCTATTATATGGTGTTTCAGCTTTGAATCTTGAAGCATGCCCCATCCCCATCCCATCCAAGCCCTGGCCTGGCAATAAATTAGATGAACCATGCCTGCCCCAGACCACTATCCCAGAGGTTCACTGCTGCAGTGCATGGCATTACTGCTGTATAGGATACACAGAAAGAATTCAGAATTCTAACTTACCAACAAGAAAATCAGCAACAACAAACCCTCACACTATAGAATCAACCAGAGGCAACTCCATATAGAAAGCCTAACTGACAAATTTAAATTTCTTTTGGTTATCCACCCCATTCTCTGCTTTCCCCTCCCTAATCATTTCCCCTTTTTAAGTGGGCATCTTTTGAATGATACAATAAGAAACAAAGACGACACAGATCAAGGAGATATTTTAGCAGGAATGACCAGGAAAATATGTGAGAAATTCATGTAGGAAAGTCCAAAGCCTCAGCCTAATAGAACTGAGCTCTGTGGGCCTCTATTATACTGCTTTCTAGGAGTCTCTCAGAGCAAGCACCCCATTTAACCCATGGGAGTTAGATCCTTGAAGATGAAGCATTGAAAATGAGATAAACTGAGGCTCAACATAACTTATTAACTGGTTATGCCTTCATTATCTTTCCATCCACTTTGGACTTTTAATGTTATATAGATGGGGTTATAATGATCACACCAAGATAACAGGCATAGACTGGGATATATATCACCAGGAAATATGTTACAGACATATGTAAAGCAGGACAGATGTCACCAAATGCATCAGGTGGCTCCCATTATAAAAATACATTAGAACAAAATATTTTTAAAGCATACTTTATTTACCCCATGTAATATTAATAATTGTATAACATTTTAATACATATACATAAATCAATTACAGTACTGGGATATGGAGTTAACACAATATTCTCATGGCTAGAAACTAGTACTGCGGACTTGGGGTTATCAAAGCATTTGCAGCCAAGTGCTAATGCACTATTCTGTTTCCCCTAGTTTGAATGATGCTCACTAAACTATTTGATTTATGCCTTGGTAGTCTTTTTGCTATTATTTTGTGCTCTGATGAGCAATTTATTCCCATGATGACTGTGTAAAGGCATGCAAGGAATAGGGCTGGAGGTACCACAAAAATGCCCAAGAAATACACTTAGATGTTAAATGCAAGTTTTGCAATGGCTCAAAGCATCTTTTAAAAACTTTCAAGGGAAGAGAGGGTAAAGCTGACAATTTAGGTTTGGTGCAATGTCCTATGGCATTGTGAAGGGCATTTTTAACCTTACTGCAGCCTAGAAGGACTGACCTTCAAGGAGGCAGGAAAAAAACCGTAACTTCAGGCACTCAAAAGAGAATATAAGACTGATTAAAAAGATATGATGCCAGGAACACATAAGCACAATGCTGTAATGACCTGACAGTGCTGATCCAGGCACCCATCCCACTTCAACCTCTTACTCCATGGAATAAACTTGTATTAAAAAGGCAATAAAGGTTTCTAAATCCTTAGCAATGATCCTCTTATGGAAGTAACATTTAATATACTAAAGCTCAAGTAAAACCAAAGAATATGGCCCCTCAATTAATTATATGTCAATAGAATGTACACTCTAACTTTGTATTCAAGGTTCTCCAAGTTAAGGTTCCCAAAAGACTACTTCCCAGAAATTTCTTTATCCAAAACCTATGGTTTCTGAAACCCAAATTATTTGTCACATTCCGTCTATGTATGCATTGGGCCTTTTCACCTCTATAGCATTGCTCATTTCCAGTCCCTCTGCCTAAAATGCTCTTGCCAAACCACTAAGACCCCTAATTGAAATTATACCCTTCATTCAAGGTTGTGTAATCATCACCATAATCAAGATATAAAATATTTCTATCACCCAAAAATTTCTGGTGCACCCTTTCATAATCAATCCTACTCTAATCCTCAAGAAACCTCTGATCAGTTTTCTATGACCATGGGATTAGCTTTCTGTTCTAGAATGGTTTTATAAACAAAAAAATATTATATGCACTCTTTTGCACCTGGCTCAATTTATCACAATTATGGAAAACACCTAGGACTAGGTCAATTTTTAAATGTAAAATTTTTAAAGAATTCTCTTCTCCCTCTAGGTCTCACGAACAAATGAGATGGCTTCCTAGAAGCTCTATGTATGTGTTAGGGCTTGCTACCAGCCATGTTTTAGAGTAAGCCGGATGAGCTCCTGCCCCTGCACTTTAGTCCAGGGGTGAAAGGAAGCTAGAAATGCTAGATGGAGGGGAACTTGATTCTGAGGTGGAAGCACGTATCATAACAGTGAAATTCCCCCTAGATACTTTTTCTGTCTCTTTAGAAGTATCCTTTGGTTTTTCCCTAGGAGTAAAATGCCTGTAGCACTTTCTGCATGTGGATGGAAGAAAGAAGAAAGAGGCCGTGGAAAGCCTCCATACAGTTAATTCGATCTGGCTCCCCCTTCCTCACTCCTGCCCTCCACATTACTGTCTGACTGACTCGGAGCCTCTGCTAGTCAGGTCAGTTTTCCCTTTCCCTTTGGCAGTACCTGTCTATAGATTTTGGGATGCTGCTGCTTCTCTCTGATTATCCATCTGCTAGGAATTTATTAAGTGCTCATTTGCTGATGGTCCCACTCCCATTCTTTTCACTTTCATTGGTTTTGTTTATTTTATTGGAATCTTGGGAGAGGGGAGACAAATGATTATCTTGCGTCTGCAGTCCTGAAGTGGAAATCAGTGAATCTGATTCAGTGCAGCAATCTACTGTTGGATCTACCATGCAACTGAAACGTCCCTAGCCAAGCTCATCAATGACCACTCATGCTTAATCCAATGTACACTATTCTCATATCTTCTCTTAATTTCTGTATAACATCTGATAATGTATGACCCCCTTCCTTTCTGAGATGCTCAGGAAGGATTTCTGAGCAGTACGGTGATTTCCACCATACTGCTCTCTTCTGGTGGTCGCTTGCCTTTCTGGCCACTTCTTTCAGTTTCACTTCTACACTTTTTGTACTTTGCCTTAAATGTCAGTGGTTACTAAGATCCCATTTTAGATCTTTTCTCACTCAATATGTTTTATAGAACTTATAACCCATAAGTTTTGTGACCCAACATGTTTTTCTAAATCAAGGGTTCTTAACAAGGGGTCCATGACCTTGAATTTAAATTAAAAAAAAAAAAAAACATTATTCTTGTGGGGAAGTGTTGGTATGGGTGTGATATATTTATTAAATAATACACAGTATAGTGTGGGTTTGTGGTTTTCATGTGACTGGTGAAGGGGTCCGCGGAACAAAACAGGTTAAGAACCCCTGTTCTAAACCCTCCCCTGAGAAGCCTTCCCTTAACCTGCAAGGCTGAGGTGGGCTCCCTAAGTGTTGCCACAGCACCTAAGAGGCTGTTGTAGAACTTGTCACACTGTAACATATTTCCTGCTCAAGTATATGTTTCTTCCCCCAGCCTTAAATTCCATGAGGGCCCAAGAGTAGGTGTCATTCATCCCCAGAAACTCCCCTGGCAGAGAGCTGATAATCAATAAATATTTCCTGGATGGAACTGAGGTCATGGATATGAAAAGGTGCTTTGTGTTTGATACATGTTATTACTGGAAATTACAGGAAAAATCGGTACTTTGAAAGAAAAAATAGGCCAAGTAAAGATAAACCTCAAACTAGCCAGAGAAAATAAGAAATTCTTAATTAGTATAATATAAATTAATGATTCTGTGTATAAACTAATGATGTACATTTTCATATGAAAATTATATCCTCTTCATTCCTTGCCACCTCTTTAAGGCCAAAACCAAAATAGATTTCTCCCATTAAAACAATCTCATGCACTAAAATGCTATATTTTATCAGAATATTTTTCAAAAAAATAAAATTCTGACCTATGTCTAAAATGTAAATAAATTAATCAAACTATGGAGGAGTAAAGAAAGATATACTATATTCTATTTTGTAATAATAATAATAGCTGACATATATTGAATGTTTATTAGATGCCAGGCCCTATGCTAAATTCTTTATATGGACTAATTCATTCAAAACAACTGCAAGTGAAAGGGGGACTTAGAGAGATTAAGTCACTTGCCCATGGTCTCACAACTAAAAAGTGGCCAAAGGAAGCAGCTATGACTCAAGCAGCTGGGCGCCCGCCTACCACATGGGTGGTCCCGGGTTCAGTTCCCGGTGCCTCCTAAAGAAAATGAGCGAGACAGTGAGCTTGTACAGCGAGCTGACACAACAAGATGACACAAAGAGATGATGCAATGAAGAGACACAACAAGGAAACGCAATGAGAGACACAATAAGCAGAGAGCTGAGGTGGCTCAAGTGACTGAGCACCTCCCTCACACGAGAGGTCCTCGGTTCGGTTCCCGGTGCCTCCTAAGAAGACGAGCACACAACAAACAGACAGTGAGTGTAAACGAGGGGGGTGGGGAGGAGAAATAAATAAATTAAAATAAATTTTTTAAAAAATGGGGGGGGGAGGGGCCCAAACTGGGATTCAAACAGAGGTGATCTGGTCTAAAACCAACACTCTGACACACATCTCCCTGAACACTTTTGGGATGGGTGGGTTGGTGAGAAGGAGGAGATATTAAAACTTTCTCTGAGTGTTCAAACTGAAATCTAAAGAAAATAAAAAGAATGATTTATGGACTACCTTTTATGTACCTAACACATACAGAATGTAGGATATTCAAACCAGATCCCAGATCTCAGGAAACTCATGGTGTCTAGGGGGGAAGATTATGTATAAATAACAAAACAGTAAAAGTTATGAGCTGCCTAAGACATGATGAGAGGAGAGTGTCTAACTCAAAACGTCTCACCTAAACCTAATACAATTCATGGCAACAAAAAGTGCTGAATAAATATTGGCCAAATGAAATAAAATTAGTTTATAAAAATGCATTCTGTCTCAGAAAGCATTTGAAAAACTCTAACTGCTTTCTTATCCTCAAAGAGAAGAAACTTAACAGATTATGGCATTCAATGCACAATAAAGAGGAAACCAACTGTTTTCAGATAACACATGAAAGTAACAATATTACAGGTATCACATGTTAAAATGTATATTAAAGATTCTAAGAAGCAGATAATAATGGTCACATGAAATTTAAGCCACCACAAAGTTCATATTGTAACTTGATTAGTCTCATCTTTTTATATTGTTGTTGTTGTTTTTGAGTACGGGAATTGAACCCAGGACCTTGTACATATGAGGCAGGTGCTCAACCATTGAGCTACATCCATTCCCCAATGAGTTGTTTTTTTCATTTGTTGATTTTTTTTTTTTTAGGAGGTACCAGAGATCGAACCTGGGACCTCATACATGGGAAGCAGGTGCTCAACCACCTGAGCTACATCCACTCCCCAGCCTCATCTTTTTAAAGACAGTGACAGAGAAACAGAGGCACAGATAGAGATTGAGAGAGAAAATACGTGACACTTACGTTAATTACTCTGAAACCCCAGATTCAAGCATTCTTCTCACACCCACCTTCCCAGTACCCTCTAGTTCTCTCCAAACTTAACATCTATCCTCCTCCCTGTACTATCCCAAGAAAACACTTGCTAATGTGTTAATGTGAAGAAGAATCAGAGAGATATGTTTCACTTTCAGAACCTACTCGAGCAATGCTTACCTCAACATCATATTGGCACCTTCTATACCCAGTTACTTTTACTCACCGCTTTCTTAAGAACTTCTGTGAGAATATATACTATACCTTGTTCCAATATCAAGCCAGCTACCATAATCCTTGACCAAGAAGAAAAAATGCTGAAAAGAAAACATTAAAAACAAAGGCTACTTAGATACAGTCTAAAACAAAATTATTTTAAGATTGTGTATTTCAGATTTCTTATCCTTTAGAACCACTATCTGTCTGGAATCAATATGAATATTCTTTTTACTGAAATTTTTGCTTGGACTAAAATAAGCATTAGTGTAAAAGTCAGAAACAGCATTACCATTCAATCAAATAGAAAAGTGACATTTGTGAATAACTGAAAATAAAGAAGAACCAGCTATGTTTAATAAAAGACACTAAACAATACCAAAGACAACAGTGAAAAGAAGCTGTATCAACCATCCATTCAACAAATATTTACTGACTACTTACTATATGCTAATACTGTGTTAGGTCCTGAAGAGAAATCCCTTGTCATGAGGCATATAGTCTAGTGAATGATTCATTCATATTTACACATGTGTTGTGATGAGTGTTATTAATGGAAAATACAGGAAATTATGGAAGCACAGAGGAAGGGGGAACCTAGTTTTGTTTGTCATATAAGGGAAGGCTTCTCATGGGAAGTAGCTCCTAACCTGAGATTTAAATGAAAAGTAGGAGTCAAGTAAAAGGGGCTGTGTGCTGTTCTATCAATCAGTGAAATATAAATGTTTTTATATATGTGGAGTCTACAGTAATCCACACATAATTTCAATCAGGCATGATACTGCACCGAAGTATCAATACTTATTCATGGTAGTGAAACAATACTCCTGCTAAGGGATTTATTCCATTGCTTTATATCAATAAAAAGATTTCAATATATCAAAAAAAAAGGGGGGGGCAGTTAGGGAGATAGAAGGAGAAATATGTTTCTGGTAGACAGAATAGTCTATAAAAATACCGAGTCCAGGAAGACTTGATAGGTTCCAGATAAGACTGGTGTAGACAGAGCAAGGAGGAAAGAGGTAAGACATGAGGCCAATAAAGTAAACAGAAGCCAGAACATAAACGGCTTTGTAAGTTAAATTAAGCAATCTGACTCTGTATAAAAAATTAATCATTGAGAATTTTAATTCTCTTCTATCAACATGTCTTCTTGCCTATTTGCCACTCAGTGAACAATACTCACAGCTAATTAGCTGTAACATTATATATGGTCAATTTCAGAAACATACTAGATACATAATTCAAAACAACACAAAAATGCTTTCATCTAAATCAAGTGACTAGGACTTTGATTTGGGAAATCACTCTAATCTAGTATCTCTAATTTCTGCTACATAGGATGCTATGTAGTAAAGTCTTACCCAAAGTAAAGTCTGGCTTTTGCCCTCATCTACTGGGGGTTGATTTCTAGGCCCTTGGAGTGTCATGCCTGATAGAAGCGTCTTTGCCTGGGGATCCTAATCACCAGTCTAACAAAGAGATTTATGATAGGGCTTTGGGCCATGTGGTATTAGTTCTACTTCCAGAGGAGCTGGAGACAAAAGGTGAGCCATGTGGACAGTATGTGACTGAGCCCCAATAAAACCTCTGGACACCAAGATTCAGGTGAGCTTCCTTGGCTCGCAATACTCTGTGTGTATTTTTTTTTTTTTTTTTTAACCAGGAGGTACCGGGGATCGAACCCCGGTCTCTCCATATGGTAGACGGACGCCGAACCTCTTGAGCCACATCCATTTCCTGTGTGTATTGTCACAAATACATACAGAGAGAGTAGTGCTGCCCTGGTGCCACAGAGAGAATATAGCTGGAAGCTCCACATTTGGTACCCTCATAGACTCTGCCCTCTGTGCTTCTCTGGGCTCTATCTTTTAGATGTAATAAACTGTAACCTTAAGTATAACAACTTTCAACGATTTCTCTAAGTCATTCTAGTGAATTATCATACCTGAAGGAAACTGAAAATGTAAAATAGATTGCCTCTTTTGGTAAGACACTGCCTACAAGAGGCCTATATAAATGTTTCTCACTCACAACCCACTTATTATAGCTAGTATCTTGATAGCCTCTTCCAATTTGAAAAGCTGTATTTCCTCTTTTCTTCCTTCCTTTCCTTCCTCCTTTCTTTTTTTCTTTTCCTCCCTCTCTCCCTTCCTTCTTTCCTTTCTTCTTCTCTTTTTTAATCTGAGAGAAGGGTTAATAAAAACAACATTTTAAGTAGGAAAATAAATGTATTACTTAAATCTAAAGTTAGTTTTGTCTATTAATTTCCTATGGAATGTTCATTTTAGATACAATGCAATATGGAATACTGGGTATAAAATGACAAATTAGAGTAAATCAAGTAATAATACGTTTGAGACATTAAGAAGAGCACTTACTGTATAAATTATCTAAAAGTGAAGTAATTTTATGTATAAATTATGCCAATACATAACTATATCTAAAGATTTCATACAGAAATGCATTCATAACTCTCTTGATTAAATTAACTCAGCACTTAGTTTCTCAATCTTATTTATACTAAATATCAAATAATGCCTTACCAGAGACATAATGTCTGATATGACGAGAACAATGAGAAAAAGGCTGAAAACAAACAAACAAAAAAAAAAAGAAAATTAGATATAATGCAACAGGCATATTTTTCCAGCACATTAAAATCTAAGTGAGAATAATTAAATAACCGAATATTCTTAGTATTTGTTTGTGAAAATATGAGTTTCAAAAGAGCTCTTTTTACATTATCATAGGTGACAACCCCATAGTTATGAGCTGAACTTCAAAAATGCTAATGAACATTTCAAATATTTCAGTGGTATGAAAGGGACATGAATTATGACTTTTAATTAAACTTTTTATTTTGAGATAATAGAGTCACATGCAATTTTCAGAAAAAAGGCAGAAATCCTGTGTACCCTTTACCCAGTTTCCCCAATGGTAATATCTGACAAAACTACAGAAAAATATCACATCCAGGATATTGACATTGATAAGAGTCAAGATATAGAATATTTCCATCATCACAAGTATCCCTCATGATACTCCCTTACAGCCACAACCACCTAATCCTGTCCTAATCCCTAACCTCTGGCACCCACTACTCTGTTATTCATTTCTATAATTTTTGTCATTTCAAGAATGCTGTGTAAGTTGAATCATACCATATATTAGCTTTTGGGATTGGTTCTTTCACTCAGCATAATTTTTTCTAGATCCATCCTGGTTGTCATATCTATCAGTAGTTCATCCCATTTTATTGCTTAGCTGTACTCTATATAATGGATATACCACAGTTTGTTTAACGATTTAACCATCAAAGGACATCAGGGTTGTTTCCAGTTTGTTTCTCTAGAACAGTGCCTAAGAGTAACAACTGCCAGAGCATATGGCAGTTGCATGCTTAACTTCATAAGAAACTGCCAGTCTCATGCAGAGTGGTTGTACCATTTTATATTCTCACCAGCAATGTATGAATGATCCAATCTGTCTTCATCCTTATTAGCATTTGGAGATGCCACAATTTTTTTTAACCATTATGATAGATGTATATTGATTTCTAATTGTAGTTTTAATATACATTTACTTAATGGCTAATGATGTTGAATGCCTTTTCATCAGCTTAATTTTCCTCTGTACATCCTTTTCAGGTCTTCTGCCCATTTTCTTTCTTTTTTTTAAACATATTCCACATATTTTATTTTATTCCACCTCCCCTTGCTGCTTGTGCTCGCTGTCTACTTTCTCAGTCCATTTGCTGCACGTTTCCTCTGTATCTGCTTGTATCCCCTTGGTTGCGTCATCTTGCTGTGCTGGCTTTCCACAGGCGCGGGTGGTCAGCTCTCCACGGGTGTGGGCTGCCAGCTGTCTGCAGACACACTGCCCATTTTCTAATGGAATGGTTTGTTTTTTCCTATTGAGTTTTGAGACTTTTAAAAATATATTCTACATACCTGTCCTTTATTGGATACGTGGTTTGCAAATATTTTCCCCCAGTTTATAGCTTGCCTTTTTGTCCTCTTAACAGGGCCTTCTATAGATCAAAAGCTTTAATTTCGATAAAGACAAAACATATTAAGTTTTTCTTTTATGGCTTATGGTTTTTGGAATCAAGAATGACTCTGTCTATCCTAGATCCCAAAGATGTTCTCATGTTTTTCCTAAAAGTCTTAAGTCTCTGACCCACTTTGAGTTAATTTTTGTATAAGGTGTGAGGTTTTGTTCAAGTTTATGACTTGTTTTTAAGAAATAACTGTTTTTCTAACTATGGGTTTGCAATATAGAAACATAACTCAATAGTTCACATATGCAGATATACACCACAAGTCAGATGTTCTTACTGAAGTACAGCGCCATTCAGTACAAGTCTGATATAACAGACATACAATAAAGTATGCTAATCTGGTGAAGAGTTAATATAGAATGCAATGGTCATCTGGCACAACTTTTTACTCCAGAGCATGAATTCCCAATGTAAAAATCCCAATGAAGAATTGTCTGGCACCAGCTTTAATGTTTATGGTAACAGAATTCACTCAGCTCCAACTGCTATAAAGTGCTTTTCTTCATTGAGTCAAAATCAGTGCAACAAAAATTCTACCCTATGGACCACGTTCTTCTGGAACAACAGAAAAAGAATAAATGCAACAGAGACCTTTAATTATTTTTTTAAGTTTTGCTTGATTTTTTAAAAACATTGTTTTTGTCTTTCTAAAGTAAAATATTTTACTACATGACATACATGATGCTCTGGAAACTTTTTGGAGTAAGACACACCTAGGTTACCTATGGTCTAAGGTAACCTATTGTTTTCTTAGTCTCTATTTTCTTATCTATAGAATGGGAATAAAAATGACCTCATAGTACTACTGGGAAAATTAAGTCATTTGATATAAGTATTTAATACAGTGCCTAACATAGGTAGGTTGCTAATAAATAATGGTTTATTTCATACTTCTTGTAATAAAAACTTTAGATAAATTTAAAGATACAAGGAAAAACATAATTTCTATCCTTAAGGAGTTCATAGAGTGTGAAACAGAAAAGCCAGAAAGAGTCTTATCACATATGAGTTACCTAATTAGCAAGGAATTTGAGGATGGAAGGATTCCAGGGAGTGGGGCAGTTGGGTAAGAAAAGTTTATCAGAGACTATAATAGCTAAACTAAGTCTTAATAAGAAGGAAGAAGCTTTCCCATAACAATTACTTATTTTCTTTGAACCATTCTATGGAAAAAAGAGGAAAACAGGAGCAAGTTGTTCAAGGTCACATAGCTAGCAAGAGGACACACTTCTAACAAAGCAAGTCTGGCCCCATAGACTGTGGTGCTAATCATTATTCGCACTGCCTTTCCTCCACTATATTGACTCAGGGGCCTTCAGCATCTTCATCACTTTCTTTTCAATGTGACCCCGGTTTATTCAAATGTTCTTCCTACTGTTCAAATGAGAAGACAAAAGTGTCACATACTTTCAATATGCACAGTGGTTTAACACAAAGTAGGATGAGATTATCACTCCCCTTGCTCTGGATACACTATTTCTATAAAAAGTAGAATGGCTTTATGATATCATTTGATCTTTAGGATAGATGTTTTGAAGTTATTGAGCAACTATTACCTATGAATTTGCCCAGGACTAATCTTTTTTTTTTTTTTTTTTTTACTGGGAGGTACCGGGGATCGAACCCCGGTCTCTCCATATGGTAGACGGATGCCGAACCTCTTGAGCCACATCCGTTTCCCCAGGACTAATCTTTGATTCAAGAAATAAATACACACTATCAAGTTTATATCCAATGGATACAGAATATTACTTCTTATCACCTCTACCAAGCCACTACGATTATTCACCTGCAATGGTCTAAACTGATCTCCCTTTCACTATAGTCCCCCTAAAATTTTTATCCATACTACAAAGGAAGGCTTCCTTGACACAGCTAAGAGAAATTCTGAAGACCTAACTATGGCCTAAAAGGCCACATATGATCTGGCCCCTGCCTTCCTTTCCAACTTTATTTCCTGTAACTCTTCTGCTAGTTTGCTTTGCTTAAGGCTGGCACTCTTGCTGTTCTTCACACAAATTAAGCATGTTTTTCATCTCAAGTTCTTTGAACTTTCTAATCCCTCTCTCTACAATGCTCTTTACTCAGATATCTGCATGGTTCACTCTGTGACTTTATTTAGCTCCTTGCTTAAAAGCATCCTCCTCAGAAAAGTCTCTTGGATCACTCTACTTTCTTCTTAACATTTAACACTACCTGACATTTTATTGTTATTACAAGCATTTTATTTGTTTATTATTTGGCTTCCTGAACAGACCATAAGCTCTATTCACCAATATGTCACCAGTGGCTAGAACAGTGCTTGGCACATGATGCAAACATGAAACACATGTGCTAAATAAATGGTAGAAATAATCAGATACAATAAAACTGGAAATGGCTAATACTATACAGTGAATTTTGTTTTAGAAGACTGACTTAAGAATCTCTTCCTTTTGGTTTCACTGAACATTAAATCTTGACAAAACAGATCTGTAATATCTGACTTAGGTCAAAAAGTAGACATGGTAGAGATAATAACCTTTTATTTTTTTAAAGTGGCAGGAGCTAAAATTCATAGACTTTAAGATGGAAGAAAAACAGATAAAAGAACCATAATTTCTTTGTAAACTTAAGTAAAAATAGTTAACCTCAATAAAAACAATTTAATAAATTAAAATAAAAAATGGAAATACTTGGAAATAGTTTAGGTTCACTTCATATAAAACTAATTTTAAAATTAAGCTGGTTTAATACAGTTTCTACTGGAAAATACTTTCTTAATACAAGTTATTAGATATTGAGATAATTCTGATTCAAATTTGGATTTCTAAACATGGGAGCATAACACTCAAGATGAAACAACCCACTAGAACAAAACTGTGTAGTAAAAACCACACAGTCAAAATACTATTCATTTCAATTAGTATAGAGCAGGAAAAAAAAAAAAAAAAAAAAAAACTAGCTTATTGGTTGCTAGATCACACCATGACCTCCCCAAGTTCTTTTTTCATTCACGGCTGTTTAGCCATGGCTTTCTTGTATAGCTGAGTATTTAATCAAATATAAAACTGAAAAATATTCCCTTTTAGATCTCTTTATTTGGATGGTTGTGGAACAGTCTGTGATTCTAAAACTTTATTCTTTCTACACTCTACCTTCTACTTTCTAATATATGGTCTTATGCCCTGGTGCATTCTGAAGGTGATAAAGATCTCCATGGAGTTTGTTAAGAAAGGGAAAAGACAGCCTAGCCTATTCAATGGGAGAAAATATTTGGTAACCATCTATCCAAAAAGGGCATATATAAAGAAATCCTACATCTTGAAAAAGAAAAACCCATTTTAAAAATGGGCAAGAGATTTGAATAGACACTTCTCCAAAGAAATACAAATGGCTAAAAAGCATATGAAAAGATGCTCAACATCATTAGCTATTAGGGAAATGCAAATCAAAACTACAATGAGATATCATCTTACACCTAATTTGACCATAGGCTATTAAAAAAATAGAGGACAAGTGTTGGAGAGTATGTGGAGAAAAGGGAACACTTATCCATTGCTGGTGTGGCCATTGTGGAGGACAGTTTGGCAGTTCCACAAGAAGCTACCTATAGAATGGCCATATGATCCAGCAATCCCATTTTTGAGTATACACCCAGAAAAAGTGAAAGCAGGGACAAGAACAGATATATGCATACCAATGTTCAAAGTGACATTACTCACTATTGCCAAAAGTTGGAAGCAACCCAAGTAACCATCAACAGATGAATGGATAATCAAACTGTGGCATATACATACAATGGAATATTACTTGGCTGTAAGAAGGAATGCGTTATTAACACATGAGATAACATGGATGAATCTTGAAGACCTTATGTTGAGTGAAGTAAGCCAGGCACTGAAAGACAAACATTACATGACCTCACTGATATGACTTAAGCAAATTGAGCAGACTCACAGGGTTAGAATCTGGAAGATAGGTTAACAGGAGACAGAAAAGGAGTAGAGGGTGGTGAGCCTATACTCAGTATGGGCAAAATCTATGATAAAGTGAAAGGATGTGGTTGGGCAGTGGATGGGGGTGATAGTGGTACAGTGATATGACTGCGTTCTATGGGGCAGGAATGTGAGGGGGAGTAGAATGGGGGGGGTTTGGAATGAATTACCATGGTACTAGAGGGGGGTTGGAGGAAGGAGCAAGTGAACTCTGGGGATTTGCAGGTTTGTGGTTAAAACTAAAATGTTAGAAATGTTCTTTTGGCAAATATGGCAGGGGAGGATTACTGGTGCAGGGCATCAGGGCAGGGGGGATATGCAGGATAGGGTGCACCTGGGGTATGCCTCTATGGAATATGAAAGTGTTCATCTTTATCTCAGTGGGTAAAGACCCACACAATAAACAAAAAAATATTAAACTCCCATCCTGAGGAGTCCTGCCATGTGCTCAAATAGAGGAAAAGAATCTCTTGAGAACATAGGCAGTACCTAATAAAAGAAAATAGACTGATATGTCAAGTCCTCAATAGTATTGCATATAACTATGACCCTTATTCTTAAAAAATTGGAACTTAGTGGTTAACATAGGTTCTGAGGGGAGGAGGAGGGAAGAATATAAGAGATGGAACATAAGGCATTGGAATTGTTCTGCATGATCTTGCAATAACACATACAGGCCATTTTAAGTTTTGTCAAAACCTATAAAAGTGTATGGTACAGAGTGTAAACCATAATGTAAACCACTGACCATGGTCAGTAGCAATGCTGCAATATTTGTACATCAATTGTAACAAATGTACCATACACACGTAAAATGTTATTAACAGGGGAGAGTGGGAGAGGGAGGGTGTTGGGTATATGGGAATCCCCTATATTTTCTATGTGATTTTTCTGTAACCTAAAGCTTCTTTGAAGATAAAGCAGAAAAAAAAAAAAAAAAAAAAAAGACAATGGGGGAACTATATGGAAGAAATTGTCACTATACATAAAAGACAACAGATCTTACAGTGATAAAAGACACAATGAATAAATTTAATTTAATTTGTTATTTACTATTATTTTATTTGGTTATTATTATCATTTTTTTTGGCTTCGTTTTTGGGGAGGTTTTGGATTGCAGAAGGGTCACACTATGGCCGGGAAGGATCACTGGTGTGGGGTGTTGGTGATGGGGGAATGTGTGGGGAGGGGTATACCTGGGGGATGCCTCTAAGCCATATGAATAAGTTCAAGTGTTCATGGGGTGTTGTCTCAGTGGGTGGAGACCCACACAATAACAGAAAGAATATTGAATTCCCATCCTGGAGAGTCTTGCTACATTCCTAATAGAGCAGCAAGAATCCCCCGAGTACATGGGCAGTGCCTTAGAGGAGGAGTACAGGCCATTATGCCAGGCCCTTGATATTGATGCTTGTACTCATGAACCTTTTCTTGTGAAATTGAAACTTAGCCTAGTATTATATATTACCTAAGAGTTACCTCCTGAAAGCTTCCTTGTTCAAATGTGACCTCTCTCTAAGCCAAACTCAGCTTATAAACGTACTACCTTCCACCCAGTATAGGACATGACTTCTGGGGATGAGCCTCCCTGGCACCAAGGGATTATTACCAAGTGCCAACTAGTGATGCATCTGGAAAAAGACCTTGACCAAAAGAGGGAAATACTAAATACAAATGCGTTTTCATGGCTAAGATATTTCAAAGTGAGTTGGGGGAAGTGAATGTGGCTCAAGCGAGTAGGTTCAGGGTTTGATTCCCAGGGCCTTCTGGTGAAAGTAAGCTGGCCCACGTGGTGAGCTGGCCTACGCGGAGTGCTGGCTAACACGGAGTGCTGGTGCAGCAAGATGACGCAACAAAAAGAGACACAGAAGAGAGACAATAAGAGATGCAGCAGACCAGGGAGCTGAGGTGGCACAAGAGATTGAGTGCCTCTCTCCACTCCAGAAGGTCCCAGGATTGGTTCCCAGTGCCGCCTAAACAGAAGACAAGCAGACACAGAAGAACACACAGAAAGCAGACAGCGAGTGCAAAACAATGGGGGGGGGGGGGGAATAAATAAATAAATAAATCTTTAAAAAAACAAAACCAAAGTGAGTTGGGAGGTCATTCCAGAGCTTACACTTATGCATGTCTCAGCAGGATCTCACTGACTGCCACAGTAAACAGTGGGGCTCTTGAGGGCTCTAGAGACATCTAGGTCACTATAAGCAGGGCAGACAATCTCAGAAATTTGGTACCTTATCAATGGGCCTGACTTTGGAATATATGCTTCCCAATGTAACAGAGTTAGACTCATGTGGCTCCTTCTGCCCCTCTTATTTGAGCCAATATTATCACTATACTTGTTAATTATATGTCCCAGAGGCTTAAATCTTTGGGCTGTTCACATGCCAGTTGAGCCTTGAATCTTAGCAGAGCTGCAGCCAATACCTACTCTCCAGTTCATTAGACTCACCCAGGATAACTAACAAAAGGATGATGATGGACAATGCCCATCCCAAATAACAGAGTATCTAAAACTGTAAGCAAGACAGCTCCATCCATCTGCCCCATGGGATCTAAGCCCCCTTTCTCAGTCAGAAACAGAGTGAGCATCACCACCCCCAAATCCTCAAGATTGGGGAATGAACAATGGACTAAAGTAGACTTATTATTATTCTATTATTATTCTACTATAGACTTATAATTATTATTATTCTAGCAATGGGAGAACTTGTATCATTGATATAAAGGCAGTGGCCACCAGAGGTTCTGAGAGGAGGGAAAGGGGGCACTTTTGAGACATTGGAATTGTCCTGCATGACACTGGAATGACAGATACAGGCAATTATACATTTTGTCAAAACTTATAAAATTGTGTGGGGCAAAGTATAAACTATAATGTAAACTACAGTCCATGGTTAGTAGCAATGCTTCAATATGTATCTATCAACTGTAACAAATATACCATACTAATGAAAGATGTTAATGTGGGAAAGTGTGGGAGGAGAAGAGGGGGTAAATGGGAATCTGCTATATTTTTTATGTAATCTAAATCTTCTCTAAAAATAAAAATTGAAAAATTAAAAACTAAAAAAAAGATCTCCATGGTCCAGGTCACCTCATATTATGGAATGGACTGGTCACAAAATATTTTTTCTCAACTGTTTGTTGGCTGTTCCTCCACTCTTCCTCAATCCACAACTTTCTTTTCCCTAACTGCCCTCCAATTTAGAGTGAATGGCTAACATATAGCGTTCTGGACATTGAGACATAATCAGAAATCTGCTGGATGAGACATTTGAGAAAAACACTGCTTCCCTAATGAAAAGGGAGACTTGGCTGACAAATCTCTTTGGCCCTTTCTCCATTAGACCTTCTTCTTGTCTGCTTGGCAGATGTGATGCATGAAGAGACATAAAGAGACAAGCATGGGGATAAAAGCCTAAGAATAGTAGAGCAGAAGACAGTTTCTGATGCCAGCTCTGGACTGCCAACCTCTAGACTACATGTTATGTGAGACACATAAATCCTATTTCTCTCACCTATTGTTGGTTAGATTTCCATTATTTACAGCCAAAACCACTTCTTACAGAGTAACTATTTGGCAATCTTCACGTCAGGATAATTCCCTTTTACAGTCTTCCATCCAAAATACATGAGGTCTTGTTGATAAACCCCATCACAAAGAATGAACAACTCTATAATTTGTTAATATTTAGAAAATTAATTTCAAGTCATGCAAAATAAAACAAGATAATATTAGTATAGCTTTTCAACTTCACTTTTGTTCAATACATATTTAAGGATTGAGTTTGAAGAAAAGCAGTTAGAATCATTGCACTGGAACATCAAATTGAACTCATCCTTGGTATTATAGACCTAACAGGTGAGTCATTAGTATAAAGCCCATTCCCATCTTAATCCCTATACTTTCAAGAGCTGTGTTGTAAGAAAATGTTTAGCAACATAAATAATGAGGCTGTAGCAATAAGATAGAAGGGAGAGATGAGATCAGTGATATTTAGCAAGAGGATCCAGCAGTGAGGAATGGATGGACTTTGGCTTGCATGATGGATTAGATAAAGAAAACAGAATGAAAAGCTAATTTTCAGTAGAAAGAAAGGAACTCACTAGGTTCAGTGTGTGACATATTAAATGTGAGGTGACATCCAGAGGGAAATGTGTGACTTAGAGGTCAAAAGAGAAGACTTTTTTTTTTTTTCAAGCCTCAACTTTGCCACCATGGTACCTCAGTTCTCTCCCTTTGTTTTTAGTTTTGTTTTTTGTTTTGTGTGTGTGTGTTGCACTAGTATTACCGCTCTTATTATTTAAACTTTCATTAAAATTCTTTCTAGACAGTGTATACACTAACAGAGATGGGGGAAATTGCATGTCATTCACCAGTTTTTTACTGAACCTAAGTAACTAAGGGGCAGAAAGACACTCCTATCTTTTACATGATATGGACAAGGCCTAAATGTTTTCAATGTTAAATTCATGTAAATATTCTGCAAAATACATCAAATGAAACTAGAAATGAGATTTCTACTATTCTTCAAGAATGGAAGGGAAAAGCTTTTTTGTTTTTTATTATGGCAAATGCATAATAATATGCTGAATCTAGTTCTAGCTTCAACTCATCAAGAAGAACATGCAAATGTATGCTAATATTAGTATTTTCTTTCAGCATTGAATATGCTGATCTGATTGAAGAATAAAAAGAAGCTTCATATTCATATTTGTCTCAAGTGTCTTTCTGAGAGGCTGATCAGTCCTGTGCTGATGAGACAATTTCATTTGTTAAATAAAGCAAGTAGTTGAGTTGAAAGCTTCTCTTCCACAGTCGTGATTGCTTAAGACTAACTCGTCCAGAAATTCTTCAAAACTCTGAAAGAATACTTCCAACTTCACTTGTCAAACGTGTAGAAATTAAGACTGAGAAACTACGTAAATTATTGACCTTTAAAAAAGTTACTTTCAAGCCATTAAAATGAAATAATGTTAAGATATATGTCCAACAAATATTTAAGAATTAAGCCAAAAGAAAATAGAATGCTATCCCTTGTCTTTGTAGGCATAATTATATCTAAAATAAATAAGTCATTTACCACAATGATTTAACATTTATGTTTTACTATTTTCTAGGGAGACTCTCCACTAGCTTGAATAATATTCTAACAACATTTTATTGCTGAGAAAGCATATTAGTCTGCAAAAGGCCCTAGTCAACTAATTTCCTCTAATGAAAACTGAACTCTGCCTAAAAGAGTGGAACATTTTTTTCATTTTTTAATAAACAATCTGTTACACTGACTTAATCACATGAAATACTCTCAAATATTTACTCCCATAACCTTAAAATGAGCAAATCAAAGGCTTCTTAAACATTCTTCTTACCTTTTTGATGATAACTGAGTCATTAATTGAACCGGCTCAAAAGCACACATCACAAGAACAAATGGAATTACAATCTGTTCAAAAGAATGACAAATGATGCCTTGGGCAACTTAAGCATTTGAAACACTTTTTGTAACAAATACTATTTCTGCTCTTAGAAATATTTTCAATTTCTCAAATAACTTATATATATACACTAGTGAAGACCAAACACTGAAATAAAAGCATAATCATAAGGACAGTAAAGAAACTGATTTTAAAAATCTATATTAATAATATATGCAGGATAAAGGATAATAAGCACCAATACACATTCTAAATAAAAGCCTATTACAAATTTTTGTTCTATTTAACTCATTCTAATAATTAATGAAAATGTTCAAATGATTCCAAAAGGGTGTAAAAAGGCCCAGAATACCCAAATTATGTAACCTGATAATTTGATTCACAGAACCCTGAACCCATCTGATTATTTGATACTACAGTATTATAAACATAATTCAATTGCATTATTGTTGATTTTTATTTTAAATATTAATTTATTCATAATCATAAAATCCATACTTATTAAAAATTTTGAAAAAGAAAAAAGAGGAAGGCATAATAAAATTTAAACTGGTTCAAAATTCATAGTCCAGAACTAACACTTTTAATATTTTGAGGTATTGCTTTCTAGTAACCAATTTAAAATATATATATTACCAAAACTTTTTTTCATCACCCCAAGCAGAAACTCTGTACTCTTTAAACAATACTTTTTTGTTCTCCCTCTCCCCAGCCCTGGTAACCTCTAATCTACTTTCTGTCTTTATGAATTTGCTTATTCTAGACATTTCATATAAGTGGAATCAGACAATATTTGCCCTTTTGTGTCTGCCTCTAGCATTCTAATTTAAGCTTTTTTTTTCCTTTCATTTTTTTTTTTCTCTTCTTGTTTTTACTTAAAGGCCTGTTTATTTATAGACTGAGATATTACAACCAACACCATTTAAAAATGTGAATTAAAATTAAGGTAAAAGTAACATGTTTTAAAATAATTCAATAGAGAACCAGATATGAGAAATAATGCTGAACATTTTTTTTTTTTTTTAACATTTCTTAGACTTAGATCAATAACAAAAAGTAGATATTAATCCTTTTAAGAGGAGATATACTCTGTAACAATAATTACTTATGTGATCTGAACAGAAGGTAATCAGAGTTTAGGCAGGTATCAGTTACCTTATTTAAACTACTATATACTACTACATAAAATGTGCCAGGCCCGATGGTAAACCTAATTTTTCTGTGGGGTAAAGAAGGTGGGAGGAATAAGCTCCATAATGATTCCAAAGGAAAAGGGGTGAGCAGGTAGAAAGTTGAGAATATATCAATATCATCTTTGTATCCCTAGCACCCAGCAGAGTGCCTGGCCCATTACTGAATGTAAGTCCTCAGTAACATAGGCTGAATGAATCAATCTATTCTAGTAGATGAATTATGAGAAAATATGTGAGCTTATCACAGGTTGGCAGGCTCGTGGGTGGGGACCCAAGTTCAGGGAGCCTGAGAAATGTTGAACACAGTTTCCCCACAGGTTTAGAAAATCCATGGATAGGATTTTTCAAGATGAACATGAAATCCTTACTCTTTTAGAGCCAAACGGGCTTAAGAGAAGAGCAAAAAGATTAACCATATTTTGGAGTAAAGGCTAGAGGCTGCTAACTCTAGTCCAGCAGTGGTATATATGCCAAATCTGAGGAGGTATCGTCTTTCTAATGCTATTTAACTCAGTCACAATGAATTTATAATCTCAATGCCACATAATGTTACATAATGTTAATGTTTATGTTTATGCCACATAATGTTAGTTAATGTTAATGCCACATAATGTTACATAATGTTAAAATGAGTAAACATAATGTTACATAATGTTAAAATGAGTCCATAATATTAATCAATCAATAGCTAATAAAAAATAATAAGAAAACGAACCTTCCATATCATGAGAGCTCCCATCATAAAAGGCCTGAACACGGTCAGAAAGCAATAGACAGAGGCAAGCTCAAAGCTAAGGAACCATAACATAAAGAAAAAGGGTTTAGAATTCACACTAGCTTTAAAAGAACCTTGTGCTAAAAAGGATGTTACACTAATTTTCTGAAATTTAATCTTACTAAAACATAAGCATGCATTTTTATCAAGGAATATTATGAAGCCACTAAAAGAATGAAGTATGTGCCGATATATAACAATGTATCTTTTAGTGTAAAAAACAAGGTAGAGAAGAAAAGGTATAGAGATCCAATTTATATTAATTTTTGGTTATACACACACACAGTTTCCATTTAAAATTACCTGTTAACAGAAGCTATATTTCCAGTTCCAAAAAATGCTGTCACTAAGAAGAAAACCTAAACTGGAGTTAAGAAAATACCAAAACAAATAAAAATTCACAACAAATTTCTTTTTCATTAGAAAAAGATATGCCAATTCTACCATGAGGATAATTTTCTTTTTTTGCCTTACATTTGATGATAAATTTGTTTCAAATGAATGTTCCATAGTATCTCCTTGTGAATGCACTTTGAAAGAACCAGACTGAAGAAACAGTGTACTGGAATACTGAGGTATAGGAGGCCAACTCACACTTAAGTCACTAGTAACCCTGGAAAGATTACTATTTTCCTCTTCTATAATATGGGGGAGTTAGAGTACACTGTAATATGAATGAATCAAATCCTGCAGACTACAGTTAGAATACCATAGTTAGGTGCTAGTGATTTTTTTCAAAAGGAGAACATGGCCCTACTGCACATAAGGTTTTTCAGCTAAAATACAAGTTCAGTTCATATAAGTTCACTTTGTGCCCACTATGTGTGGACCAAGTGTTAGGCTCTTTGGCACATTCAGAAAGAAATCAGATATTATGTTTTAAAAGAATTCAAAAGAGAATGAGACAAGAGAAAACAAACATCTTTTTGACATTTCTTAAACTTACCTTTGTATTAGTGCAGTACCAGAAAATAGATATTAATCCTGTTAGTGTCAAAGAATTTATTGCTAGTAAAGTACTTAAAACATTGTCTCACTCATTTAATAAATGCTGTTTTATTGACACATAAAAAGTAGTATAGAAACAATGAAGAAAAAGTATGACTTATGATAACTTTCAGTGAAAAAGTGGAATTTGAATTGGTAGCTGGGTCTTAAATGTATTCAAACAATCAACTAACCACCCAACATTTATGGTCCAGTATATGTAAGGGACAGAGATAACAACTAAGAATATAAATATAGATGAAATGCCTCGAAATGCTCATATGGTGACAAAGAATATGATATGTAGAAGTAGATAAGAAGCATTTTAAGCCAAAAGAATGGGGAAAATAAATAATACATTCAAGGAAATGTAAATAGGTGTGAAGATCAGGGTTTACAGAAGAATACAGTGAAAGGAAAGCGAGAAATATAGATCGGTGGCATATTAATAAAAAGCCTCAGACTCTACTGTGGAGACAATGAAGAGCTAGCAAACATTTTAGATGAGTGACATATTCAGGAAAAAGCAGTGACAGTGTTATATTTGGAGGAGGGAGACAAATAATTGAGGCAGGAAATCTAATTAGGAAGCTATTTCAATCATCCATGTTAAAGGTAAGGTTAAGTCTGAACTGGTATAGTGGGAGTGGAAATGGAGAAAAGGGGAGACAGTGGGACTTCAAAACTGGACAAGGACCAGTTAAATATGACAAATTTGGATGGCCTGGGTAGTTAAGAGTACGGTAATACATGAAAGGAAGTAAGGCCTGATAGAGAGAGTGAATTTGGAGAGGGGTAGAAGTACTTAGTCAATTTGGGACATGAATTTGGTGATGCACAGCAGAATGTAGGACATTTGGTTTTTGAGGTCAGGAGAGGGTTTGAGGGTAGAGAAAGATTTCAGAGTTGTCTGCATGGCAGTATCAGTCAAAGCTATAGGAAAGGATGTGATTTCCCAGGACCAAGAATAGAAAAGACTAAGGATAGAGCTTGGAGAAAAACATGGTTCAAGAATAGGCAAAGGAAGAGGTTTTAGTAAAGGAGAACAGAGATGATATAAAAGCTAGGAAGAGAATATGTACAGTGTCCTGGAAGTCAAAGGAAAAGAAAGAGGAAAATCAAGAGTCAAATGCTATAGAGTAGAAAAGTAAACTGAATAGATTATACTGTGTAATCAGAAAGCCCTTGCAGATCATTGAGAGAGGAGCTTCAGCAGAGACATTCAAATAAATATTCATAGAGCACTACAATGTGTCAGACACTGTTCTAGGCTTGTGGAGATAGTAGCAAAAAATGGGAGGAAACAGTGGCAGCAACTGTAGACTTTTCTTTCTAGAAACAGAAAAGTCTAGTTAACAGAAAGGATGAGATGAAATTATAACTTAGGGGATAGAGAATTCAAAGGGAGAAGTGTTTTATTAGTATAGATTGAGGAGAAGGAGCCTATGAAGAGAGAAAGAGATTGCAAAATTGAGAGTGGAAGCAGGAGGTAGAGAAGTAAGAATTAGAACATTTATTTTCTAAACCTGAAAGGTCCAGACATTACATCATGGTAAATTCAAAGGAAATAGCTCCCTATGAGCTTCTTGTAGCTACTTAGCCACCCTTCTCAAGGTGAGACTTTATTCTGACATATTGTCTTTCCAGCTTTTGACACTAAAAACTCTAACAATATCAACACTGAGATGATCTAAAAACCTTGTGAGATAGATATTATATAACATGAACATGGTATTAAAAAAAAAAAACAGGTAAGAATATACCACCAAACTCACAATAGTGGCTGCTTCAAGGGTAGAGGAGAAATTAGATTTTAGTTGGGGGATGAAAGGAGACTTTAGCTTTAGTTGTAACATTTAAATTTTAAGTCCACTAGAGTGGACTTGATGGTATTCTGTTGTACACATATGGTGATTCTAGCAATGGAAGAAATTATAACAATGAGGTGGAGCCAGTGGCCACTTGACACTTTTGGGGCAGGGAGGGGACGAGCAGTTGAAATACAGGGGCTTCTTTGGGATCCTGAGTACCGTTGTGGCAACGGATGTAGGCCATTTTAAATCAGCACACACCACTCAGAACTGTGTGGGAGAGAGTATGGTCTACGATGTGAACTGTGGTCTATGGTTGGTGGCAAGGCCCCAGGATGTGTAAGTCATTGAGGGTGATGGGCCACACTTGTGGGAGATGTTTGTGTGGGATGTGGTGGAAGGTGTGGGAGGTGGGCAACATGGGAATCCCAGTGGGTTCCGTGTAATATTTTAGGTAATCTAAGTACCTCTTAAAATATATTTATATATATATAAATAACATTTTTGTAAGCAAATGCACATATATGCATATATATTTATATATTATTTTACAAATATTGGTATGTATTGTGAAAATTTTGATTTTTACCCACAATAAAAAACAAACAAACAAAAAAACATATGCAATGCATGGGATCACCATTAAGAGCTGACAATATTATATAGAAGCTGGAGAAGTAGTTAAAATGAAAGACAAGTAATCAGAAGACCTTGTTTTGAATCTCTCCAACCCAATTATGAGCTAGAGTTTGTTATTTACCTTTCCTTTTACTTCATTTATAAATCTGGGATACTTATAATTGCATTATCCATGTTATAAGGACAGGCAGATTTTGAAAATAAGTAAAATTCTATTCAAATATCAGGGTAAATTGTATAGGATAAGCATTATAGTGTTTTGTCTCAAAATATAAACTTTTATGTTCTTCCATTTATTAAAAAAAATAACTGTTTTAGAGAAAGCAAAAAAAAAAAAAAAAAAGGTATGTATATGCCACAATATGTTAATGGTGATAACCTGGAAGGTAGGAATAGACACACATACACACACACATATGTATTTATTTTATTATTCTTTATACTTTTCTATACTTTTAAAATTTTCCAAAAAATGTGAACTGTATGAGAAAACTAGGATTACAAGAGGTTAAATGACCTCCAAAGTAATACCACTATTAAGGGACAGGTAGAAACACCCTCCACATCTTTTAACTCCATTAAAGGGGATATTAAAGCTCCTTAAAACAAAAGTGCAAAAAGTCCAAACAAAGGATACAAAGAAAAAGGCCCTTCGGATGTCATCCAGACTGAGTTGTCGAAATTGAGTTATATCATTATTATAGGAAAATTCAGTACTGGTGAGCTGTGAGATAATAAGAAAATTATTAACACACAAAACAGTTGGCTGGCTTCTACACTCAAAGGAAAATTTACAGTTTAAGTTACAATAGCTAGGAAGATATTCCATGCTGACAAATGAAAAATCAACAATAAATCTTTTTCTACAACTTAATGGCACCTTAATAAAATCATATGTGTAATAAAAGTAAGAATTGGGCTTTTCTTTTCCTATATAAAGGCTTTTCTTTTAAACCCCATATATAATTCCTCCTTTTCAAAATTTCTCAGTCCTGATTTTCTCAAACACAGGTATGATACAGTATTAAAAGACATGGTAAAATAAAAAAGCAACATAAAGGAAAATGGAGGATTAGAGATCACTTCTGTCCCAGAAAAATGACGAGAGATCAGGTGGAGACTGTCTGGAGGGCTGCTCTGGGCTCAGATCACCAGGGGAAGGCGAGACATCACCCAGGAGAGAGAGGGGTGAAGGAAAGAAGTCTCAGCTGGCTGAAAAATCCCATGAGTAGAGCTGCAAAAGCAGCAGCGGGTGCCCTTCTCCCCACCTATGGAGTAAATAACATCTTTGGACAGCAGTGGCTGTGGACTGCAGTGGCTGCGGGCTGAGGGGGTTACAGGGGGCCTCTTCCCCAAGGAAAGGGGAGAAGGAGGGACAGAGCCGACAGCAGCTGACAGATTTTGACCAGTAAACTTGGTCTGCTACATTGGAGGGGTCACATAATTCCAGGCCAGGTGGGGCCTTGACATTGTTTGCCCTGAGAACCTGCAGGGAGCTAACGATAATTTGCCTTCTCAAACACCCTCCCTACTGTCCAGGGCTGGTTACTAAAGAGGCAAAGGGTTGACTAACGGTAGAGAACAGCCTCTAAGAAAATCTGTTTGTGAGGCTTGGCCAGCCCTGAGGACATTGCTTCTGCACAGCTCACCCACCTGAGGAGCTGCACTGAGTACATTCAACCTAGCACCTGAGGACTGTCCAAGGGTGTCATTGCTGGCCAGAAGATAAAAGTTCATGAATAATAATAATAATAATAATAAATAAAAGAGGCAAGCAGGTGCCTTTACTGCCACCCTCTCAAAGGTCCTTGGAAACTGGCCTGTACCCCCTTACTGGGTCCTTAGCCCTGGTATGAGCAGTTAAACAGGGGCAATCCTAAATATCTAGAACAAATTGAACCAGGAGTCAATGAACAGTGGTAGTACACAGCTACTTAACAGTAAATCCCTAGGCAAGAGCTAGAAACTGAACATCAGAGTAAACAGCATCAAAATCAGATGCTCAGAAGCAAAAAAATTACAAGCCATACTAAGAAAAGTTCCTCAAACATAGGAACAAATCAAAGCTCCAGATGAGACACAGGACTTGAAATAGCTAATCAATGAAGTTCATATAAACCTCCTAAATCAAATCATAGAGTTGAAGGACAACATGGCTAAAGAAATAAAAGATATTAAGATGACACTGAGTGAGCACAAAGAAAAAATTGAAATTTTGGATAGAAAAATAACAGAGTGTGGCAGTTTGGTATTGTTTATCAATTCCAAAAATAGATATTGGATTGTGTTTGTAAACTTGTCTGTTCCTCTGGGAGTATTAGATTATATTAGATTCAGAGGTTTCACTTTTACTTTATTATTAAATCAGGATTAGGGCTTTTACTTGACCATGCCATTAGGGCGACTTGGTTTGAGTCCCTGCTCCCACCCCACCCTTTGTGGGCTATATAAATGGATGTTCAATCAAAGACAGGGAAGTAAATACACAGAAGAAGAACACAGAGAGTTTAGTTTTGGATGCTGGAGCACCAGGGACAGAGCTGAGCCATTTGCCTAATACTTCGCAGCTGAAGAAATCAGAGCCCTGAACAGCTGAGAAAGCCTAGAAAGAAACGAGCCCCGGGGAGAGACTAGCCTTATGCTAGCCTACAGCTGAGATCAGAAGAAGCTGGGACCACGGAGCCTTAGGAAGAAGAGGAAGGCTGAACCCTCCCAGAGCCTGGCAGCACAGATGGCAAAAGACTTTGGTGAGGGAAGTAACTTACTCTTTATGGCCTGTGACTATAAGATTCTATCCCAAATAAATGCCCTTTATAAAAGCCAACAGATTTCTGATATTTTGCATCACCACCCCTTTGGCTGACTAATACACAGAGCATATGGGAATGAAAGACACAACTGGTAAGACTAAAAATGAAATAGAGACACACAACAGAACATTTGATATCATGGAAGAAACAATCAGCGACATAGAGGAAAGAACAACAGAAATTGAGAGAAAGAACAGAGAGAGAAAAGAATAGAAAAAATTGAGCAGGGGCTCAGAGAGTTGAATGGTAAAATGAAGCGTACCAACATACATGTTATGGGAGTTTCAGAAGGAGATGAGAAGGGGAAAGGGGTAGAAAGAGTATTTGAGAAAATAACGGCCAAAAATTACCCAATTCTCATAAAAGACATGAATATACATGTCCAGGAAGCACAGCATATTCCAACTAGAAGAAATCCAAATAGACCTACCCTAAGACACATAATATTCAGAATGCGAAATGCCAAAGATAAAGAGAATATTCTGAAAGCAGCAAGGGAAAAGCGAAACATTACATACAAGGGATGTCCAATAAGACTTAATGCAGATTTCTTTCTCTTTAGAAGCCATGGATCCAAGAAGGCAGTGGTATAATTACGGTACCGAAAGAGAAAAACTGCCAGCGAAGAATTCTTTATCTGGCAAAACTGTCCTTCAAATATGATGGTGAGTTCAAAATAGTCACAAATAAACAGAAACAAGGGAGTTCATAAATGAGAGTCTAGCTCTGCAGGAAATACTAAATGGAGTTATGCTGCCAGAAAAGACAAGACAAGAGAGAGAGGCTTGGAGGAGAGTGTAGAAGCGAAGATTATCAGAAAGGGTAACCAAAAAGGTGAAAACATGGACAAAAATAAGATGACATATGAAAGCCAAAAGATAAAATGGCTGAAGTAAGTAATGCCTTACAGTAATAACATAAAAAGTTAATGGATTAAACTCCCAAATCAAAAGAAATAGGCTGACAGAATGGATAAGAAAACATGGGCAGTCTACAGGAGATCACCTTAGACCCAAGGATGCAAACAGACTGAAAGTGAAAGGTTGGAAAAAGATATTTCACACAAATAATAACCAAAAGAGAGCAGAAGCTTACTGGTATCAGACAAAACAGACTTTAAATGCAAAAAAGTGATAAGAGATACAGAAAGCCATTATATATTAATTAAAAGGAAAATCCACCAGGGAAGACTAACAGTCATAAATATCTATGCACCTAACGAGGATACATCAAAATACATGGGGAAAACTCTGGCAAAACTGAAAGGAGAAATAGATATCTCTACAATAATAGCTGGAGACTTCAACATGCCACTCACATCAATAGATAGAACAACTACACAGAAGATCAAAATGGAAACAGACAACTTGAACAATATGATAAATGAGCTGGACCTGTGTGGCAGTTCGATATTATTTATGAATCCCCCCAAAAGAGAAAAATTATGCTTGTAAACCTGTTTCTGTAGGTGTGATACCCTTTGATTATACTGGATTCCATTGGGGAGCCCTTGATTAAATTAACTGCCAAGATTAGGGCTTTGATTTGACTAAGTTAGCAGGGTGTGACTCAGGGTTGAGTCCCCGCCCCCTTGGTGAGCTGATATAAATGGACACTCACTCAAGAAGACACACAGGAAGAGAGAGAGAGAGCTCCATAGGCATGGCAGAGGAGATAACTTTGACCCTGTAGCCCCAGGAAGAAAGATGAGCTATTCGCCTGATAGTATGTAGCTGAGCAGAGGATAAGGCCTGGAAAGGAACAAGCCCTATGCTAGACTGATACAGAGCCCTGAGAGATGAGCCCTATGCCAACCTACAGCTGAGATTGAAGAAGCTGGGCCGATGGAGCCTAAAAAGGAAGGAGAGACCAGGCAGAGATCGCCTGCCATCTTGCTTCAACACGTGGCGCGTGACTTTGGTGAGAAAGCAGCCTTGAGTTGGACTCTTTAGGGCCTTGTAAATGTAAGTTTTTACCCCAAATAAATATCCTTTATAAAAGCCAACAGATTTCTGGTACTTTGCATCAGCACCCCTTTGGTTGACTGATACAATCTGACAGACATATACAAAACACTGTACCACAAATCATCAGATTATATATTCTTCTCAAGTGCTCACAGATCTTTCTCTAGGACAGACCACTTATTAGGACACAACACAGCTCTAAATAAATTCCAGAAGATTAAAATTATACAAAACACCTACTCTAATCATAATGGAATGAAGCTGGAAATCAATAATAGGCGGGAATGGCGGCTAAACAACACACAATCAGTGGGTCAAAGAAGAATTTAAGAGAAATTAGTAAAAATCTTGAGATGAATGAAAACGATAACACAATATATCAAAGCTTATAGTATAGAACAAAGGCAGTGCTGAGAGGGAAATTTATAGCACTAAATGCCTGTATTAAAAAAGAAGAAAGAGCTAAAATCAAAGATCTAATTGAACAATTGGAGAAACTAGAAAAAGAACAGAAAACTAATCCCAAAGCAAGCAGAAAGGAGAGTGTGTGGTCTACGATGTGAACTGTGGTCTATGGTTGATGGCAAGGCCCCAGGATGTGTAAGTCCTTTGAGGGTGATGGGCCACACTTGTGGGAGATGTTTGTGTGGGATGTGGTGGGAGGTGTGGGAGGTGGGGAACATGGGAATCCTGGTAGGTTCCGTGTAATATTTTAGGTAATCTAAGCACCTCTTAAAATAAATATAACATTTTTGTAAGCAAATGCACATATATGAATATATATTAATATATCATTTTGCAAATGTTGGTATGTATTGTGAAAATTTTGATTTTTACCCACAATAAAAAAAAAAAAAAAAAGAAAGAAAGAAATAACCACCAAGATTGGAGCAGAAATAAATGAAATTGAGAACAAAAATAGAATAGAGAAAATCAACAAAACCATAAGCTGGTTCTTTGAGAAATTCAATAAACCCCACGCTAGACTAACAGAAAAAAAGAGAGAAGATACAAATAAATAAAATCAGGAATAAAAGGAGGGAAATTACGAGTGACCTGAAAGAAATAAAAGGATCATAGGAAAATATTGAGAAACTGTATGTCAACAAATTAAGACAACCTAGATGAAATGGACAAATTCCTAGAAACGCACAAACAACCTACATTGACTTTACAAGAAATACAGGAACCCAACAAACCAATTACAAGCAAAGAGATTGAATCAGTCATCAAAAATCTTCCAACAAAGAAAATTTCAGAACAAGATGGCTTCACAGATGAATTCTACCAAACATTTTCAAGAAGAATTAATACCAAACCTGTTTAAACTCTTCCAAAAAACTGAAGAGGAGGGAATATTACCCAACACATTTTATGAAGCCAACATCACCCTAATACCAAAGCCAATAAAGATACTACAAGAAAGAAAATTACAGACCAATCTCTCTAATGAACATAGATGCAAAAATCCTCAACAAAATACTTGCAAATAGAATCCAAAGCATATAAAAACAATTATACATCACAGTCAAGTGGGTGGTATTCCTGCTATGCAAGGGTGGTTCAACTTAAGAAAATCAATTAACGTAATACACCACATTAACAAATCCAAGGGAAAAAAACCTACATGATCATGTCATATGATGCAGAAACGGCATTTGGCAAAATCCAGCATCCTTTCTTGATAAAAATGCTTCAAAAGACAGGTAGGGAAGAAAAGTTTCTCAACACAATAAAGGGCATATATGAAAATCCCACAGCCATTATGTTGTCTGTAAGAGACCCACCTTAGACATAAAGACACAACCAGGTTAAAAGTGAAAGGTTGGAAAAAGGTATTCCATGCAAATATTAACCAAAAAAGAACAGGGGAGTAGGCCACATAAATGTAAAATAACAATATTATAGTATATGAACAATAATTGCTCTGTACAACTAGCACACTATTCCTATGATCAATATTCTGTTAAGGTTCTTCATGCAAAATAAACATTTGCTTTTAATTGAGGAGGATTGGAGAAGAAATACATTTATGGATACTTCATTTTTCTTTAACCCTTCTTTATGCATACTCGTTAATTAAAATAATCCACCTGGATCAATAATGATTTTGCATGACTACTGTTGAACAAGATTTTGAGTTTTTCTGCTTCATAAAATTATGAGTTGGCATATTGTTATTGGCAGTAATTCATTCCAATAAGATGTGAAGAATTCCCAAATAGGATTTTGATTATCCAGAAAGAATTATGGCCTAAATGGAAATTAAATAACTAAACCAATAATTTATTTCATCCTTAGAGATTATTATGTCCAATAGTTAGAGCTGTAACATAAAAATGAGAATTATGTTATAATTAATTTGTATATTAGAATTATTATTTAAATGTATAAATGTTTATTGCTATACTATCTATTTCTTATAGTTGATTATATTAAATATATGTGTCATGGGAGTTTAAGAAGGAGGACAAAAGGGAAAAGGGGTAGAAGGAGTATTTGAGGAAATAATTCCTGAAAATTTCTAAACTCTCATGAAAGAAAAGAATTTACATGTCCAAGAAGCACAGCATACCCCAATCAGAATAAACTTAAACAGACCTACTCTAAGTCACATACACTACTCAGAATGTCAAACATCAAAGATAAAAAGAAAATTCTGAGAGCAGAAAGGGAGACGCAAATCATCACATACAAGGGATGCCCAGTAAAACTTAGTGCAGATTTCTCATCAGAAACCATGGAGGCAAGAAGACGGTGGTATGACATAATCAGTATAGTGAAAGAGAAAAAGTTCCAGCCAAGAATTCTTCATCTGGCAAAATTGCCCTTCAAATATGAAGATGAGTTTAAAATATTCACAAATAAACAGAAACTAAGAGAGTTTGTAAAAGGGAATCCACATTTGCAGGAAATTATTAAGGGAGCCTTATATTCCCAAAGGAAAAGACAGGAGAAAGAGGCCTGGAGAAGAGTATAGAAGGGAAGACTAGCAGAAAGGATAACCAAAAGAGTAAAAAGACAGAGGAAAAGAAGATATGACAATGAAAAACAAAGAATAAAATGGTGGAAGTAAATAATGTATTTACAGTAATATCACTGAATGTGAATGGATTAAACTCCTCAATCAAAAGATAAAGGCTGACAGAATGGATAAAAACATGAGCCATCCATATGATGCTTATAAGAGACTCACCTTAGACCTGGGGATACAAACCGGCTGAAAGTGAAAGGTTGGAAAAAGATACTCCATGCAAATAGTACCCAAATAAGAGCAGGGGTAGCTAGACTAATATCAGACAAAACAGACTTTAAATGCAAAACAAGTTATGAGATACAAATACTAATAAAAGGGACAATCCCCCAAGAGGAAAGAGCAGTCATAAATATTTATGTACCTAACAAGGGTGCCCCAAAATACATAACACAAACTCTGGGAAAACTGAAGGGAGAAACAGACATCTCTATAATAATTGTTGGAGACTTCAACACACCACTCACACCATTAGAGAGAACAACTGGACTTAACAGACATATACAGAACACTGCATCCCAAATCAGCAGGTTATACATTCTTCTCAAGTGCTCATGGATCTTTATGTAAGATAGATCACATGCTGGGTCACAAGGCAGTTTTCAATAAATATAAAAAGAATGATTATACAAAGCAACTTTTCAGACCATAATGGAATGAACTGGAAATCAATAATAGATAGGAAAGGGGGAAATTTGCAAACATATGGAGGCTAAACAACATACTCCTGAACAATCAGTGGTCAAAAATGAAACTGTAAGAGAAATTGGTAAATATATTGAGATGAATGAAAATGAGAATACAACTTATCAAAACTTTTGGGATAGAGTGAAGGCAATGCTAAAATTTATATCCTTAAAAGCCTATATTAAAAAAGAAGGGAGCAGATGTAGCTCAAGCAGTGGTGCCTGCTTCCCACAGTCTCCCATGCCTCCTAAAAACAAAAACGAACAAGCAAACAAATGAAAAAAAACAACTCAGGGGAGCCAATATGGCTCACTGGTTGAGCGCTATCTTCCCACATACAAGGTCCCAGGGTTCATGTCCCAGTCATGGTATCTAAAAAAAAAAAAAGAAAAGCTAAAATCAAGATCTAACTGAAATGGAGAAACTAGAAAAAGATCAGCAAACCAATTCCAAAGGAACTAGAGGGAAAGAAATAATAAAGATTTGAGCAGAAATAAATGAAAATGAAACCTAAAAAAAAAAAAAAAAAGAAAAGAGAAAATCAACAAAACCAAAAGCTGGTTCTTGGAGAAGATCAATAAAATTAACAACCCCCTAGCTAGACTAACAAAGAAGAAATGAGAGAAGATGCAAATAAAACACAATCAGAAATGAAAGGGGGGAAATTATGACTGGCCCCACAAAATAACAAGGATTATAATAGGATATTAAGAGAAACTGTATACCAACAAACTAGACAACCAAGATGAAATAGACAAATTCTTAGAAATGCACAAACAACCCACATTGACTCTACAAGAAATACAAGAACTCAACAAACCAATCACATTTTTTTTTTTTTTTTTTTTTCCCCCTGTTTGACTTTATTGGCAGGGTCCATACTGTGAGAGGCAGAAGCAAAGGTGAGGATGGAGCTATTGGTAGGACATGGGGGGAATCACATCAGAGTCCCAGATCCTGGCTTATTAGGCCCAGGAAGCAACCCAACAGCAGTCCACCACCTCTTTTCCCTGCATAAAGACCCAGTCTCCTGTTCCCCTGGGAGTTGTGACTACTGGAACAATTCTTATTAAATGGATACCCCTAGTGGTGGCACTTTGGCTATTAGTTTCCCCAAGAGAGGTATTGATGCTTTAACTTGGGCATGGAATAAGAACAAATCTTTGTCTTCCAGGGTGGACTATGCCGAATAGGAACCCTGTTGAATGGCCCCTGCCAATCAAGGTGACATATGCTACAATATTGCAAGAAACAAGGTACTGTGGGGCTATGGCCTATCACCAATCACATTTAAAGTGATTTTTAAAAAATCAAAAATTTCCCAGCAGGACTTCCGGGAAGATGGTGGACTAATAAGACACAGGAATTTTTTCTCCAGAAAAATAGCTAGAAGATAGGCTGAAACAGCCCCAAAAAAGTTCTTCTAGGGTTTAGGACAGCAGGTGAAGGCTGCACATCAACCAGAGGAGAGAGGGACAAAAGAGGGAAACCCCGAAGACAGAACAGTGAGTTGGAACTAGTGGTGGCTGCTGCTGCCAACACCCTCCCCCACACTAAAGACTCTTTAGAATTCTCAGGCCTCTGGGACTGCGACTACAGACAAAGGGGGCTCCAGGGATCTACCACTCCAGGAAAGGGACACTGCCTAAGGCTGACTCAGGTTCGGATTCACAAATTTGGGCAGTGGTGCCCCACAGGTCCTTCCAGGCCAGATGGGACCACATGGTGGTTTGCCCTGGAAGCTGGCGAAGGACTGGAGAAATCTGACCCTCACAATCTCCCTCACTGCTAGCCTGGATTAATTGTTGAGGACTCCACAGGAGGGGGAGAGAGAGCCTGGGGCTGACTCGGCTTTTGACTCCCAGGTTTGGTCTGCCCTGTCCAAAGAGCCCTTCCAGGCCAGGTGGGGCTGCGCCATTGTTTGCCTTGGAGCCTGCAAGGGGCTAAAGATATACAAATCTCCCAATCTCCTCCTCTACTAACAGGGACTGATTGTTGAGGACTCAGAGGGGAGTGGAAATATTTCCTAGATGGGAAAAGGGAGGGGGCAGCCAGAGAAGACTGGAGAACTGTCTCAGAAAGTTAGAATTACAAGGCTCTTAGCCTCCAGACAGGAAGCTCTATCACATTGATCTGGTCTATGTTGCAACAAATACACTCCATCCAGGCATCGAATTGAGAGCTGCCAAAGACCACCATCTCCTGGCAGAACAAGAAAGAGCACAGAAGAAAATTAAAATTAAGTAGGAGAGGCTTTTCCTGGCCTCTACAGCCTCCCTGACAACACCCTAGGAAGCGACTCTACAACCAATTGCTGGGTCCAGTGCCCAGTTTTGAGCAACCAGCAGGACAATCCTAACAGTCCAGTTCAAACCAAAAATCAAAACCTTTGGTAACTCACAGCCTCCTGCCACTAAATCCCTATAAAAGAGAAAGAGATTGAGCATCTGCGTAAACTATATCCTAACCAGATGTCCAAACACCAGCGAATCCGTCATCAAAAATCTCCCAGCAAAGAAAAGTCCAGTACCAGATGGTTTCACAGGTGAAATTCTATCAAGCATTTCTAAAAGAATTAACACCAATCCTGTTTAAACTCTTCCAAAAAAATAGAAGAGGAGGGAAAATTACCCAACACATTTTATGAAGCCAACATCACCCTAATACCAAAGCCAGATAAAGATTCCACAAGAAAAGAAAATTACAGATCAATCTCTCTAATGAACATAGATGAAAAAATTCTCAACAAAATACTTGCAAATCGAATCCAACAGCATATCAAAAGACTTATACATCACGACCAAGTGGGATTTATTCCTGGTATGCAAGGCTGGTTCAACATAAGAAAATCAATCAATGTAATATACCACATTAACAAATTGAAGGAAAAAAACCACATGATCATCTCAATAGATGCAGAAAAGGCATTTGACAAAATCCAGCATCCTTTTTTGATAAAAATACTTCAAAAGATAGGAATAAAAGGAAAATTCCTCAATATGATAAAAGGCATATATGAAAAACCCACAGCCAACATCATACTCAATGGGGAAAGGTTGAAGGCTTTCCCTCTAAGATCAGGAACAAGACAAGGATGCCCACTGTCACCATTGTTATCAATATTGTACTAGAATTTCTAGCAAGGGCAATTAGACAAAACAAAAAAATTAAAGGCGTCCAAATAAGAAAAGAGGAAGTAAAACTCTCACTGTTTGCGGATGACATGATCCTGTATTTAGAAAATCCTGAAGTATCCACAACAAAGCTACTTGAACTAATAAATGAGTTCAGCAAAGTGGCAGGATACAAGATCAACACGCAAAAATCAGTAATGTTTTTGTACACTAGTACTGAACAATCTGAGGAGGAAATCAGGAGAAAAATTCCATTTTCAATAGCAACAAAAAGACTCAAATACCTAGGAGTTAATTTAACCAAAGAAGTACAGGACCTATATGCAGAAAACTACAAAACAATGCTAAAAGAAATTTTAAAAGATCTCAATAAATGGAAAGACATTCCGTGTTCATGGATTGGAAGAATAAATATCATGAAGATGCCAATCTTACCCAAACTGATTTATAGATTTAATGCAATACCAATCAAAATCCTAATAGCTTACTTTACAGAATTAGAGAAGGCAATTACCAAATTCATCTGGAAGGGTAAGTGCACCCGAATAGCCAAAAGCATTCTAAAAAAGAAGAGCAATGTGGGAGGAATTTCACTGCCTGACCTTCAAACACATTACAAAGCTGCAGTGGTTAAAACAGCATGGTATTGGCATAAAGATAGATACATCGATCAGTGGAATAGAATTGAGAATCCAGAAATAAACCCTCACCTATACAGTCAACTGTTTTTTGACAAACCTACCAAGCCACGCTAACAGGAAAAAACAGTCTCTTCAACAAATGGTGTTGGGAGAACTGGATATCTATAACCAAAAGAATGAAAGTGGACCCCTATCTCTCCCCCTATACAAAAATTAACTCAAAATAGATCAAAGATCTAAATATAAAAGCCAGGACCATAAAACTACTAGAAGAAAATGTAGGGAAACATCTTCAAGACCTTGTAGTAGGTGGTGGTTTCTTGGACCTTACACTCAAAGCACACACAACAAAAGAAAAAAATAGATAAATGGGACTTCCTCAAAATTAAACACCTTTGCACCCACAGGACTTTGTCAAAAGGGTGATAAGGCAGCCAACTCAATGGGAAAATATTTGGAAATCACATATCTGATAAGGGGTTAATATCCAGGATATATAAAGAGATGTTACAACTCAACAATAAAAAGACAAATGACCCAATTAAAAAATGGGCAAAAGACTTGAATAGACATTTCTCCAAAGAAGAAATACAAATGGCAAAAAAAACACATGAAGAAATGCTCAACATTACTCATGATTAGGGAAATGCAAATCAAAACTACAATGAGATATCATTTCACACTTATCACAATGGCCACTATTAAAAAAAAAGACAGAGAACTACAAGTATTGGAGAGGATGTGAAGAGACAGGAACACTTATTCACTGTTGGTGGGAATGCAGAATGGTACAGTCACTACAGAGGATGGTTTGGCAGTTCCTAAAGAAGTTGAATATAGACGTGCCACGTGACCCAGCAATACCACTACTGGGTATATACCCAGAAGAACTGAGAGCAGTGACACGAACAAACATCTGCACACCGATGTTCATAGCCACATTATTCACCATTGCCAAAAGGTGGAAACAACCCAGGTGTCCATCAACAGACAAATGTATAAACAAATTGTGGTCTATTCACACGATGGAATATTATGCAGCTGTAAGAAGAAATGAAGTCGTAAAGCATATGGCAACATGGATGAACCTGGAGGACATTATGTTGAGTGAAGCAAGCCAGACACAAAAGAACAAATACTGTATGAATGCATTACTATGAACCAAATATATTGTGTAATATATTGTTTGATTCAAAAAAATTTTTATATGTATCCAGTACATTTAATTGAGAAATGTATATATTAAAAAAAAAAATTCATTGCTGCTCAAAAAAAAAAAAAACCCCACAGATAATTACAAATGTTAGGGTTAAAAAAAAACAAAAACTCCCAGCAAAGAAATGTCCAGGATCAGATGGCTTCACAGGTGAATTCTACACCAAGCATTTCAAATAGAATTAACACTAATCCTGTTTAAATCCTTCCAAAAAATTGAAGAGGAGGGAAGATTACCCAACACATTTTATGAAGCACTAAAAGAAAAGTACATTACAGACCAATCTCTCTAATGAACATAGATGTAAAAATTCTCAACAAAATACTTGCAAATAGAATCCAACAACATATCAAAAAATATATACACCATGACCAATTGTCATTTATTCCTGGTATGGAAGGGTAATTCAACATAAGAAAGTCAATTAACATAATACACCACATAAGCAAATTGAAGGAAAAACGACATGATCTCGATCATTGCAGAAAAGGGAGCATCCTTTTTGATAAAAACGCTTCAAGCAATAGGAATAGAAGGAAAATTCCTCAATATGATAAAGGACATATATGAAAAACTCAATGGGGAAATGTTGAAAGCTTTCCCTCTAGGATAGAGAAGACAAGGATGCCCACTGTCTCTACTTATATTCAGTGTTGTGCTAGAAGTTCTAGCTAGGGCTATTAGGTAAGAAAAAAATAAATAAAAGGCATCCAAATAGGAAAAGAGGAAATAAAACTCACTATTCAGGGATGACATGATCCTATGTATAGAAAATTTGAAATGTCTATGACAACATAACTTGAGCTAATAAATGAGTTCAGCAAAGTGGCAGGATATAAGATCAACAAGCAAAATCAGTAATGTTTCTCTACATAAGTATTGAACAATTTGAGGACGAAATCTGGAAAAAATTCAATTTATAATAGCAACAAAAGACACAAATACTTAAGAATCAACTTAAGCAAAGATGTATAGGACCTCTATTCTGAAGACTACAAAACAAAACAATGCTAAAAGAAATCAAAGAAGACCTAAACAAATGGAAAGACATTCAGTGTTCATGGATTGGAAGAATAAATATTGTGAAGATGTCAATCTTACCCAAACTGATTTATAGATTCAATGCAATACCAATCAAAATCCCAACAGCTTACTTTACAGAATTAGAGAAGGCAATTACCAAATTCATCTGGAAGGGTAAGTGCACCCAAATAGCCAAAAGCATTCTAAAAAAGAGTGACGTGGGAGGAATTTCACTGCCTGACCTTGAAACATTACAAAGCTACAGCAGTCAAAACAGCATGGTACTGGCATAAAGATAGACACATTGATCAGTGGAATAGAATTGAGAACCCAGAAATAAACCCCACCTATACAGTCAACTGGTTTTTGACAAACCTACCAAGCCCATGCTAATGGGAAAAAACAGTCTCTTCAACAAATGGTGCTGGGAGAACTGGATATCTATAACCAAAAGAATGAAAGAGGGCTCCTATCTCACCCCTTATAAAAGAATCAACTCAAAATGGATCAAAGATCTAAATATAAAACCCAGGACCATAAAACTACTAGAAGAAAATGTAGGGAAACATCTTAAAGATCTTGTGGCAGGTGGTGGTTTCTTACACCTTACACCCAAAGCACAAGCAACAAAAGAAAAAAATACATAAATGGGACCTCCTCAAAATCAAACACTTTTACACCTCAAAGGACTTTGTCAAAAGGGTGAAAAGGCCACCAACTCAATGGGAAAAAGTTGGGAAATCACATATGTCTGATAACTGTTTAATAACCATGATATAGAAAGAGATGCCACAACTCAACAATAAAAAGAAAAATGACCCTATTAAAAAAATTAATTAAAAAAATATGGGCACAAGACTTGAATAGACATTTGTCCAAAGAAGAAATACAAATGGCAAAACAAACACATAAAAATGTTCAACATCACTAGCAATTAGGAAATATAAATCAAAGCTACAATGAGATATCATTTCACACCTATTAGAATGGTCACTATTATAAAGACAAGTGTTGGAGAGGATGTGGAGAGATAGGTAAACTTATTCACTGTTGGTGGAAATGTAGAATGGTACATCCACTGTGGAAGACTGTTTGGTAGTTCCTAACAAAGTCAAATATAGACTTGCCATGTCACCCAGCAATACTATTACTAGGTATATACCAAGAAGAACTGAGAGCAGTGACACGAACAGATATCTGCACACCAATGTTCACGGCAGCATTATTCATGATTGCCCAAAGATAGAAACAACCCAGGTGTCCATCAACCGAAGAATGGATAAAAAAACTGTGGTGTACACACACGTTGGAATTTTATGCAGCTGTAGGAATAAATGAAGTTATGAAGCATATGACAACATGGATGAACCTGGAAGACATTATGTTGAGTGAAGCAAGCCAGATGCAAGAAGACAAATACTGTATGTTTGCACTATTATTAAATATACTGTCTAAACTCATGGAGTTAATAACTAGAATATAGGTCACCGGAAAATACAATGAGGTTAGAGATTGGAAAGCTGAGGTTAAATTTGTGCAGAATTAGTAAAAAAGTTGTTTGTTAATCTGTGAAAATGAATAGAAAAGGTGAAAGCACATCATAGTGTTTGTAACTACCAGTGCTGTTATATGGGTATGACAGTGGTTGAAAGGAAAACTCTAAGGTCATGTATATTAACAGAAAGAAAGGTGAAAAAACGTAACATGGGACTGTACAGAATAGTGAACCCTCAAATGAAATAGGAATATGGGTAATACTGCATATATAAGCCTATTTTTCTTTGAAACTGAACAAATGTATGTTAATGTTATAAGATGTTAATATCAAGCAAAAAAAAAATATGCTAAATGAAATAAACTAGACACAAAGTACTGCATATTCTATGATTCCATTTATATAAAATGCAAATAGATGGGAGTATATTAGTGGTTATGTAGGACAGAGGAAGGACAGAGGGACTGAGAGGTGACTGCTAAGGGGTATAGAGTTTTTCTTTTTGGTATAATGAAATTGTTCTAAATTTTTTTGTGGTGATGAATTCACAACACTGTGATTATACTAGAAGCCACTGATTGTACACTTTGGATGGATTGCATGATATGTAATTATCTCAATAAAACTGCTTTAAAAATTTAGTAAACTTCCTTGGACACAAAAACTTTAAGTAGAAAAAATTTCTGGTGAAAAAATATTTTAAGTTATTTATAGAATAGAGAAAATTTTAATATTCTTAAATAAACAAGACAATTTTGACAAGCTACCTTCAGTTTACAGGTAACATCAGATTTTTGTAGGATTTCTTGTTCCATGTATATCCAGACAAACATCAAACACGACAATACTAATGGAAAGAGAGCTTCATACCTAAGGAGGGGTGGGAAAAAATGAGAAAAAAAACAACAACATTAAATTAATAAAAATGGAAATTTATAGCAAGAAGTCTTTTTCAAAATTAAAATAACCTTGGCTAATAATACTTCTATATCACAATATCACAACATTTAAAAATTTTTTACACTTCCCAAAAAAGTAGAAAAGGAACTTAATATTTAAACTTTAACTGCAATACTATCTGTTTTGAAACTTATTAAATCTTGAGATCATTTCATATTTAAAACAGTTGGATTATTTATAAATCACAAAGTAAACACCATATAGGCACAAAAAAGAACAAAAACATTAAAACAAAGGTAAAAAGTCAATTCCTGAGTTAAAACTATTAATATAAGTAGAAGCAGAGCAAGATGAACATCTCAGATTTTTAAAAAATAGGCATAATCCAGGAGTACAAACCTCTCAAAAGAAAAAAATGGGTCAATAAATACATGAAAATATATTTGACCTTATCAATAATTGATATGGAAAGTAAAACAGTGAGATACTATATTAACTTATATTTGCCAATATAGAAAAAAATACTAATTGTTGATAAGAATGTAATGAAAAAGACACATTCATACTCTCTATATAAGAATATACACTTTCTGAAAGACAATCAAAACTATGTATTAAGAATCTTAAAAAATATTCATATATTATAATCCATAATGCTAATTCTAGAATTTACACTGAGAAGGTAGTCAGACATATGCACTATGATTCAACATAAAGATGTGTTGCAATACTGTTTACAGAAGGAAGAATCAAGAAACAACCTATATATCTACAGGGAAGTGTTTAGATAATGTACGGTACGTATACCTATAAGCTGGAGTATAATGTGGATATAATAACAAAAGACAAATGCTCATGAAATAACAGTGACAGAAGCCTTTTTCTAATCCCTCTCCATACCAGTTTGGGATAAGTATTCCATCTTTGTAATTTCTAAATACTCTACTACATTACTTATCACACTGTATTTTAATTACATGTCTACTTAGGTGAATTCCCTAGTTTATAAAATCTTTGACAACTGTGTCTATCTTGTCACTACTACATGCCCAGCTCACAATACTTACTTATTGGATGAATTACTAATTGGAAATTACAAAAAAAAAAAAAAAAAAAAAAAAAAAAAATGTACTGCCTTTTTAACGTTATCAGCTATTGAAGTCTACATCACATGATACTGTTTCCTAAACATGAGAAAGTACAAGGAAGAAAATGCTTTAAACTCTACCTCAGATCAGAAAACTAAAACACTAAGCTGAAGAAACATCTGGTTCAAGAAAGCATATACAAACCACTCTATAATTTAGAATGTCCAAAGATATAGACATCACATACATGAGAAAATATCATTAGTAAACAAACATGGAAAAATGTACAAAGCAGTACCATTTTTAGTATAATAGAAGAGCATTTGACATTCTTATTTAAAAATGAAATATTATACTGTTAAGGATATAATAAAATAGGACCAATCTGTTGGAGATACTATATATTGGTGCTGTTCTTCAAATAAAAGTAAAACAAAATACCCTTTGGCCCATCTACACTAAATCTGAGAAGTAAACAAAGGAAATAATCTAAACTATGCAAAAAGCTAATGCACGAAAACATAAATCAAACTACAATTTGTGTTTGGAGTAACAAAAATGTTCTAAAATTGAGGAGTTGACAGCACAAATCTGTGATGAAAATGAAAGCCACTGAGTGTACACTTTGAATGGATTGTACAAAGCATGGGACTGTATAACACAGGGAATCCAATGGTGGAAGATGGACTATAGTTAACAGGATAAATATGAGACCATTCTTTCATAAACGATGACAAATATACAATACTAACATAGGGTGTTAATAATCGAGTGGGTTGGGGGGAAAATACACCAAATGTAAGATACGGGCTATAGTTCATAGTAATATCTTGGTGATGCTCTTTCATAGTTTGTAACAAATGTTTCACAACAATGCAAGGTGGTGTTGGTGCAGAGATGTTTGCTTTGTTAATTGACAACTTTTACCATACACTTACTGTTTATGTATGTTCATGTACGAATGAAATAATTCAATAAAATTTTATTTTAAAAATACAATGTGATAATAAAAAGTGGAAATAAATTATACAGTGAAATGAGGAATAGCTAAGTAAATCAGGATGCAAACACATTATAAAATATTATTTATTAAAATGATGGTTAAGAGGCCTATAAGCCACCTGGGAAAATGCTTCTGAAATAATGTTAAACAGAAAACAAAAGATAAAAAATAGTACATGTACTATGATTAATACTATGTTTTAAAAAAGAGAGAAAGAGAGAGAGAGAGAAAACTAGAAGAAAATATACTAGAACATCAACAGAAGGGTTATATTAATAAGTGATTTTACCCTACCTTTCAAAATGTGGTTTATAATTTTTACAATGATAAAAAAAATAATAATAGAAAAACAAAGATTTAGAATATCTGTATCCTCACCATTCTTTAAAGCTTGGATCCAATTCTACATTGTCTTTTATGGTACCAAGCCAGTTCCCCTACTCCAGCTTTCTCTATTCATTCTTTCTATCATATAATTTGCAACTTAATTAACTCACAATAACTTAATTATTTCACTTTGTAGTTGTCTAACATTGTAAAATATATTTTTTATTTTATAGCAGCTCACAACTCCATTACACACCTGTGGTACTATCTGCGTGCCAGCATAGTGCTTAGAAGATTGTAGGTGTTAAAGAAAAAACAATTGTTTATTAATTGAATCAAGAAAGTATACTCTGAGCAAAAGAAGACCATGATTTTTAAAATATTTGCAATTACATATGAACTTATCCTAAAAACACATTCCAAAGCTCTACAAATAGTGCTATTGATTTATTTCCTTTGAAAAAACTATAAACTATGATCACTTTCTTTTGTAAAATGTAGATGAATAGATCTGTGGGACTTTATTTCTTAAGACAATAAATACCTTGTATAAAGTGAATATTTGAATTAATGAACTGAAATACAGTCAATTCTCCTTATTCAGAGTAATTATGCTTTAGAAAGTCATCACAAACACTGAATTAGCAAATGCTGAACCACTGTTTCTAGGGGAAATACAGGATTAGGTTCCTGTAAGCCTTTGGTCCCAACATTTTCATCAATCCATCAATATATAGTCTTGTTTTATGTGTGTTTCTATTTAAAGAAACCTCATTTAGCACATATTGTTGACTCATCAACAATGAACTCACAGCCACCAACACTATTACTCAGGCTTGAATGGAGCTTATCTAACACACTTATTTTCTCTGTAAAGCACATCACAACCTTCTTGAGCTTAGGAACACTATATAGCCTTTTAGCATTACACTTGGAGGCCATTTTAAATAGCAAATCACCACCAAAAAGCACAAAAATACCAAAAAAAGTGGCACTAAATATAATTCTAAATATACCACTAATCTATCAAAGGACATTTGTTTACAGTTGCTGAAACGAGAAGGCATTGTATAGCCTTGTTCGACCTTAGGTGGGATCACTGAGTGACTCAAAGTTTTTACTGTTCTGCACATGTCCACAAATGACTGCACAAGTGCCATGAGTATTGACTTCAGAGTTACAGATAAATTTTAACAAGTAGGTAAATTCACAAATACTGAATCCATAAATACTGAGGATCAACTATATCAATAAAATGTCATGATGGGCTCTGAGAGTACATAATGAAACCTTACTAAATTAAGAGTTGCTAATTTGGTCTGTGTGCAAACTAAATAAGGCTGAAAAGACATTGAGCTTTGTATTACAGTTTTTTAGCAAATGGATAATATAAACAAAATTTCTGAGCAAAATGTCTAACCAACTTAAGAGAACAAACTATTTAAGTGTTACAATAGCTTCCATTTGCATAGAAATAATCATGTACCAATTAAAAAAAGAATCTTCTTTATTCAATCAATAGTGATGCTGAACCATAATAGGTGGACTCTGTTTTGCAAAACTGATATGACACTAAAAGAATGTACTAAAAGAAATAATTAGACTGTGGTATTTAAAGTTACCCTTGTTGAATTTTTTGTGATACTAAATATACTTTCTAATGTTGAATAATATATCTCAATGGATTGATTAATAAAGTCATACTTAGCATTAATATTCTGATTTGGGGCCTGGATTTTCATTTTTTTTTCTTAAAACAAAGTAAAAAATGTTTATGGCAATTTGTTTTGATATCTCTCATGACTATTAAGTTGATGATTTAAAACAGTATAATACCTATCCCCAATATAAGTTATATGATGAACTCACGCTACATTATGACATTTTTTACTCAAAATGGAACTTTAATTCTCCTTCCTTTTTTCCTTCCTGCTCCCCCTCCCCACCCCCATCCCACTCTCCTTCCCCTTCCTTTCTTTCTTTCTAATGCAGGGAACCAGATCTATACCTCTAGGTTTCTTTATATTTTTTAATCTACCACACTTTCATTTGAATCTGTTTATTGCTTAAGAGACAGTGTAGAAGTTAGCACATATTTCTGGATTCTCTCAAACATTTATTTCTTTAAGCCAATCTCTGGGTATGATATCTTAATGAAACTCATGTGTCACCCTAAAACATTTCTAGAATAGAAATGATCTTATCTTCTGCTTTCTTATCTAGACTAAAAACTTGTGCATATTATAATTCATATATATTTTAATGGATTCTGATAACGAAATGATTTATCCCAAAATTTCATCAATAAAGGGGAAAAGAGTGAGGAGTTTTAAAAGAATGATGGTTATCACACTTAAGAACAGCTGGCTGCTCACAGACTTCAAGTTTTATTTGAAAGTTCAAAGTTTTAAATCTCAAAATAAGCCCATCTCAAGATTAGGTAACTGGTGAAAATTTCCATGTTGCTTAGGTTACATCTTTATAGGTGTGGCCCAGACCTGATATGCCAGGGAGAAAGGGAAAGACAGAAGGTGAGGGGAGATTTGGTGACAGAGGGCAGTTTAGTGTCCCTCTGATCATTTTCTGTCTGGGGACTAGAAGAACCCCCAGGATCTAGGTCACTTACGTCTACTACAAGAAGATTTTGAGAATGTCCCTCTTATCCTGAATTAGGAAAATTAGGTTTACCAAAAAGTAAACCCAAGTCTTGGACCTAAAATTGCTTTATAAAACCAACTGGGAATAATCTGTTGAGAACACAATTGTGAATTCCTTAAATTTAGTCTAATTTGGACCAAGATCCTATACATGGGTCAAAATTTTGTCTGTGAGTGGTATTTACTCAGTTTGTCTGTTCCATTCAGTGTTGTTTTTTTTTTTTTTTTAGCAGGAGGTCCCAGGGATCGAACCCAGGTCCCTCCATATGGGAGACGGACACCCAACCATTTGAGCCACATCCGTCCCCATCAGTGTTTGTTTTAATATGCATATTTCTCACCCTTATAAGGATTTAAGCAGGGATGAAATAAAATTCAAAAGCAAATAAAGAATTATTTTCATCACAGTAAATGAGGGAAGCATATCACTGTCTTCACTGAATTCTGGAGAATTCTTCCACTTTGGCCCTAAATCAAATCACTGTTGTTTTTTTGTAAGAAATCTTCAATATTAAATAAAAAGAGATTCTTTAACTTTTGATAAAATATTCTAAAAGTTCCCCAAATCAAAGGAAAATTTTTGTTACTATACATATGAGTAAAAGTAAAAACTAATAAAATAATATATTCAAAGAAGAATGAACAAGTCAAAGCCATGAGTTAGAATGCATGTAAGAAATGTAATAAAAACTAAAACTTACCTTCTCAGGCATTGTTTGAGGCTTAAGATTCCTGTATAATCAATTACAATTTTATAACACTATAGAAAAATAACATCTTAGCAACTTTAGGAAATAAACAGAATGACAAAGACAACAAGCATTATTATGAAAATGATTAAGAAAAAGAAAACTTATAGACCAAGTTATATCCAGTTCTTACAGGAAAGAAAATATTTACAATTTATCTGTCAAGATTTACTAAACATTTTTCATTTCTGGAAGTTAAATACTGATAGAGAAAAATACCAAAATATCATCAAAACTTGTTATTATAAAATTAAATTTTAAAAAAGTTTATACCCTGTGCTTAGAAGTAGGTAGGTTGACATCAAAGAAAGAAATATGCTAAACAATCGCTGAAAGAGAATTGTGGGACTCAGCAATGGCACAACCAAGGAAGAAGCTACAATAAAACAGAGCAGATCACATGTCAGTACAGAGTCATAAAGTATATTACTTTAGAAGTGCTAAACAATTTATTAGCATTTATGTCTTTTACTCTTTGCATGCTCTTTTAATATGAGGCTATAGTTTCCCTAATCATTTTTGTAAGGAATCTGAAATTTCCCATTTTTAATTAAAATTACATTTCATTATTTTAATTATATTTTAGTTTAAAGAACTCTGATTTCCTCAATTTATTTTCAGCTTTGTTTAATGTAATAATACTAACTCCTAAATGACTAACTTACTTTTTTCTAATGAAATAAGAAATATTACTCAAGAATCGGCAATTCTTCTTAATTAGGCATTTATATCTTAGTTCAAAGATAACTTAGTCCCCCAAAATGGGTTTTTCCTACCCTTTCCCTCCACCCCCCCCTCAAATGTTTTCCCATGCAAACTATGCATTGACAGATGTAGTGTACCACGTGAAAAATCAGAGGCAAGAGAGAATGATTCATCATACATGATAGTTGTAATGAGTATTTTTAATCTTTCCCCACAGGATAAGAAAAGCAACTGCTTCAGTAAGGGAAGGGGAAATGAAAGGCATAGTTCACAGTGATGCAGAAAAAGAACAGGAGGGAGAGGAGCAAAAACAGGAAATGGTGGTTAAGATGGAGGAAGACAGGAGGTAAGGGAAAGTGAGAAGCAGCAAGATAGTCAGCCTAAGAAATTTATGGATGTGCTAGAGATGGTTGAGTATGTAAAAATTGTATGTTGAGCAGGAGGTAATGGAAACTAATCAAGTTTAAAATGTAGAACCTTCAGAAAATGAAACTAGCAAAGAAATAGAGCTAGAGATGGAATTTGAAGTTGGGCCAGGTAAAGAATGTAAAGTTCTTCCTCTAGGGAAAGAGAATTCTAGTGCTCTAGGAATAGAAAAGGAAACTGAGGAAAAAGAAGAAAAAGAATCTAAGCTCCAACCAGAGCCTATGGCTCACCCTCAACTTCAGCCCAGCCCCAGCCTCAATCTCAGACCCAGTCTCAGTCTCAACTAGTACTCCAGCCCCCGCTTCTCTCTCAGCCTGAGACTTTGCCATTAGTTGTTTTATAGCCACCAGATTTTTCAGAAGCAAGAGCATTTATAGCCTGAAAGGAAGGAGTTTCCAGTAGAATATGTAAAACTCACTAAGATGCCAGTAAAGCCAGTCTTAACAATATAACCAAAAAGCAAGAGCAAAACCAAAACTAAGAGCTAGAAATAAAACGAGCAAGATTAAAAGTTGAAGCAGTAGCAGTAGGAGCTCTAGCAGTAGTTTAACCAGTGGCAGCAGCAGCAGTAGTAGTCAAAGTAGTTCCAGTTGCAAATCACAGCAGTAGCAGAGATAGTAGCAGCAGCACTACTAGTAGCAGTGAGAGTAGAAGTCAGAATAGGGGCCAGGGACATAATAGAGCGCACAGAAGGAGTGTGGATCAGAAGCAAAGGGATACTTCTGGACTATAAAGAAGCCACAAGTCTTCAAGAGATGATAGTAGTAGAGATACAAAAGGATCAAAGGATAAGAATTCCCAGTCTGACAAAAAGAAGTCTATTATCAGAGAGTAGTCAATCAAGCAAAAGATCTTCAAGAAGTGAAGGAGACCGAAAATCAGACAGGAAAGACAAAGGCATTAATGGAAAAAGTCAGGCTGTCTTAGACTATTCCTTGTAGTAGCAGATTTCTTGATGAGTATAAAGGATTGCCTTTCCTTATAAGGAAGATGCTATGCTGCCTGAAGAATTGCATGTTGTAAAAAAATCTTTTTTGGAAAATACAGACTGTTTACCAGACATTTTTGTATAATTTTATAAATTATTTATCAAAATTATGTGAGGTTCAAAATATGTAGAAACAATAATAATAATCACAGCCTAACATTTCTTGTATCTTATAAAATATTCTATTCTCTTCAGTAGGAGTCTGTATATTTTAATAGGAAAATAAATCTGTTCCCTTCTAATTCTGTACTATGAATTGCTATGGAAGAAAGAACATAAAAGAGAAAGAAAAAAAAAAAAGGAAAAACAAAAAAAACAAAAAAAAATTTGCTACTGAGAAATAAATGTGCATTCCTTTATTTTTGAGATGTCCTCATTGACACTTGTATAATAAATAACCTCTTGATATTTTCAACTTTTATCATTGATACTGAACATGATGAGAATGTATGTTGAAGGTTTCCTCACTTTTATTTGCCTTACACAGTTATTTTGAGTAGTCAAAGTCAGATCTTTGCAGCTTTGAGGGGCAATATACTTTGCTCTCTTTTTTCTTTAAAATCATTTACCATCTTCTAATCACCCTTGTTATTTTAATCTAAGCATTTTTCCCTGTTTCTCATGTTTAAACCATATATTAATATTCAGTAGATAAAACATATGGTCAGTTTAGCATTTTCTTTCTGATTATGGAAACATCATTCTTTTGACTCCATGGTTACTTGTGTAATACAGCTTATGTATCTTTTAGATATATAAGTTAGGTTGAGCCATAGGCTCTTTCTAGGGGAGGAAGGTAGAAAAGTATCTTCTGAACTTAGTTTTTGAGTTTGTGGTCTTAACTTTTGTGTTGGCTCTAAATGAATAATACTCAATATGTGTTTTCAAAAATATTTGTTAAAGGAAGTACTGTATGAAAGTTTACAAACCGAGGGAAGTTTATCTAGACTTGAATATGCAAGCAACATAACACACAAGTGTACCAAGTGATTATTAACTTTGTTGTTTGATAAATTTGTATGAATTTGAAGTATCTGTTGCCCATTACTACACATGTGCAAATAAATGTGGCTTAGACTTGTGAAAAAGAAAAAAAAAAAAAAAAGCAAAGCACAAAAGAGGATATACAATGCGCTATCTTTTGAGTAAAAAGCAAGGAAAAAGAAGAGAACACACCTCTATCAGTTTATCAGTAAAAAGAGAAACAAATGAAGGATAAACCAGAAAGCAATGAAGGTTATTATCTACTAGAGGTAGGGGATGGGGAAAGTAATGGAAGTAACAGGTGTGGCCCTTCTTTGAGAATGCTTTTTTAAATATAGTTTCTATGTTTGAAAGCATGTGAATATTCTACATATTTAAAAATAAGATTAAGTCAAAAAGAATGGGAAAGAAAAAAAAATACCCAAAACAGATAAACTTAGCTGAATACATACATACATACATACATACATATATATATACACACACACACACACACACAAACGTGTCTATATAATTCCTAGCTCTGTTGCGAGGGTCCAAAGCAAAGATACCACAGTAGTGATGAGTATACCTACCACCCAGATCTTGGTCTCTAATACCATTGCCCACTTAAAAGAACCATGGCTCCTCAGGATAGTTACAAGGTAAGCCAAGAACATTGTCTTGATTTCATAAATTAAGGAAATGCTCAAAAAATGATAGGGAAACCTGGTACAAGGACATGGAAGCCAGCCTGAAAGGGATCCCCCTGGGCAAATCTGGGACAATTTGAGCATCAAATAGTTACCTACAGTAATGAATTATAAGCCATTGAAGAAAATAGGAATTCATGAACACATACCAACAATAAATAGATAAGTAAGTGAATAAATAGGAAAAAAGTGAAAATTCTTGCTTACAGTATAACATCAAGAGCCTTCTGGTAGATGCAGAGGAGGGTTGGAGCTGGAAAATCTTGTTTTTTTTTTAGCCATCAAGGTGAAATCTGCATCAGGCAAGAATTATGAGTGGGTGCTAAATCTAGGGGAAATTCTTTATAAGAAGGATATTTGATGATATTAGAGTATCTTCCCAGGTGGTTCATTAGTTGCAGGGGAGGGCGAAATATCCAGTAAATACATACTATGAAAGTTGGTCAACACCTTGAGGGAGTGGTCAAAATTAATATCACCAATGAGGAACAGACAGAGATTATGAGCCTTCAGATGTGACTCTAAGAAGGACACATCACTTATGCAGTAATATGGCCAATACTATATAATCTCAATTTAATTACAAGGAAACATCAAACACAAATTAACTGTCTGTGGGTAGTGGTGGTGGCTATATTCTTCAAAAATCCATAGACAGGAAAGAAAGTTAGGGGTTAACCCAGACTATACTGTGAAGAAATTAGGTTATATGGTTGGCAAGAATTAGGCAGCTATTTATGCACACCTGATCTTTTATTTATTATTTGCCACAGATTGTTATCTGCTGGTGTGTTGTAAATGATTGCATATTTGTAAAGATATTCCATATAATAGAAAGAGCTCCTTTTAATATTATATTTCCTCTTCATGATTTTTGTTTTTTCTGTGTATTTGAAAACTAACATGTCATATGAGGAATCATTACATGTCCCTGCATAATATAAGCTACAGGGGGCGGATGTGGCTCAAATGTTTGGGTGTCCGTCTGCCATATGGAGGGACTTGGGTTCGATCCCCGGGACCTCCCGGTAAATAAAAAAAAATATATATATAGAAGGCGCATGGGCTGCCAGGCTCTGTGTGCTGATGAGTCGCCAGGCCCCCGAAGCCATGCAGCAAGATGATGAAGTAACAGGAGAAAGACGCAGGGGAGAGACAAGACGAGATGCTCCAAAAGCTCCCAAAACCAGGAACGGAGGTGGCGCAGGTGGCAGAACACCTCTCTCCTACATTGGAGGTCTCCAGGATCGAATCCTGGTGAAGACTGGAGGAGGAGGATGAGAAGAGATGGCAGGAAACAGACACAGAGAATTGCCCAGCGAATGGACACAAAACAGCAAATGGGGAAGGAGGGGTTTAAAATGGATAAAGTAAATAAATAAATCTTTAAAAAAATTTTTTTAAAAAGAATATAAGCTACAGGAGGGCAGAGACGAGATCTATATTTATTATTCTCAGTGCACAGAAAGTGCCAGAACATAGTACACACTAAACACAATTTTTTAAAAATGAAGGAGTGATCACTGCTAATGTTCATGTGGAATGAATATACATAGTAACTTTACTAATGAATATCATTTAAAAAGGAAAACCTACAGAATGCCCACAATGAAAATGAAGCTATTTATATAATAATGATAGCAGTTACTGTTAAGAATAACTTTCAGTTAAACACAGACCAAAGTACTTGGAACATGAGAAAAGCAAAATTTTAGGAGTCACATATCTGCTTCTTATTGTTACATTTCTGAGCCTCTGTTTGGGCTTTAGATCATTCGGAGGAAAAACACCTCTTTTTAAGGTGAAGTTCCATTCAAAGATATTTTTCTCTTTTCAAGATGAACAAAAGTCATTTAAAAAATACAAAGGTTACATTGTATATCAAATCATCTACAAGCATTGTGAAGCATCTTTTTGAAAATGAGAAAACTTCATTTAAAGCCTGCTCGTCTTGCAATTGGAAGGGAGAGCCTAGGTCCTTAAATTATATATATTTGCTTCACACACTCATTTCAACATTCTTAGATAATAGTACTACATACAGAAATATGTTTTAAACATTTAACAAGTTTTATAAAATGTGTAATGTGTTGGGAGGTGACTAATCAACATTATTTACAGAAAGAGAAATATAGAGAAAATATAACTGTGACCTGGTCCTTGTGTAAGAAGAACTGAGAATTTATGAACGAACATGAAAAGTAAGCATAAGAACCTCTTCACAAAATCCTCTTCTCTTCTAGAATGACTCAGTAGATTTTTATGAGATGTTATATTATCAGGTCATAATAACTTTATCAAGTAATTCTTATTAACATATGCACATTCACAAAAATTCTAATATTCTTTGTCAAATTTGTCAAATTCCAGCAAAAGATAGAAATAATAGCTGGTTATTATTATTTTTTGCAACAAAATTATTTCTCCTACTACAGGAGTTCTTAACCTTTTTTGTTCCACAGACCCCTTTGCCAGTCAGGTGAAAACCACAGACCCCTCACTACGCTCACACTATACTGTGTATTATTTAATAAATATATCATACCCACACCAATACATCCCCACAAGAATAATGTTTTTTGGAATTTCAATTCAAAGATCACGGACCCCTTCTAAGAACTGTATTAACAATACAGATATAAATGGATAATTTTAAGACAATTGACTTGATGTAAAGTTATCTTAATTGGTTTTAGTGACCTCTTACCTAGTATTGCCCAGCTAACAATTTGATTCATAAGAGGCAGTCCCTGTTTCCTGAGTAGACTGCTATGCGTGCTATATACAACATACATAGAGAGCACTATGCTCAGCATCTGAAAACAAATACAAAACAGGCAAATAAAAGAGGGTGGTGAGAGAAAAATGTATATACTATAAAGAATGCTTAGAAAAGTGCTGTGAAGAAATAGAACGTGGCAAAAATGCCATTGAAATCAGACCAGCTCACCTTCTTGTGGCCAAAGTGTTTATATTCTTGTACCAAACATCCTCCTTTACAAGCATGAAATGATGCATTTTATACTTTCAAGAGTATTTTGTCATACATTATGAAACTGCTTCTATTTGGAAGTATTCTTTATTAACGTTAAAGGTTTTTTAAATCAGGAAACAAAGAGGGTGAAATGTATATAGTTTAGTGTATGCAGTTTACTTTCTTCCACCTCTGACCTTCCTCCACTGTAAAATCCATTTATTCATTCAGTATATGTATATGGTCTGAGTTTGTACCTGGCTCTGGGAATACAAGCAGTATAAATACCCTTCAGGGAATATTTACAAACTAGTGCAGGAATTAGCCAACTATGGCTTGCATGCTGGTGGCCTGTTTTTAAAATACTGTTTTATTGGAACACTGTCAGTTCCATTCATTTATGCATTGTCTATGGCTCCCTTTGACTACAACGGTAAAGTAAAATTTGCAACAGTCACCATATGACCCACAAGTCTAAAATATTTACTATCTGGCTCTTTTGAAAAAAGTTTGCTGGCCACTGAACTAGTGAATATAAAGAAAAAAGAAAAAAAGTGAAGCTGTGACTGCAATGAAAGCCCTCTTAGAGATCAGATTAGGAGTGTCATCACCAAATCCTAGAGATATATTTAACTTACTCTCATATTTCCACTGCCTTAAGAAGGAAAAAAAATGCTGTCAGTAAATCTATGACACAATACTAGGATCCCTTCAATTAAAAGACAAATTCTCATTTCAGAGATGTTAAAATGTGAAAAAAAAAAAAAGAATATCTTGAAAGTAATAAATATGGTATGTAGTTTGATTGGTGTATTCTGATGAACTGCCCAGATGAAGGGATGCATGTCAGTAAAAAGAAAATAGAAAATACCTATATGTTATTCAGAAAATAAACTGGAGTTAAAAGATAAACTGAACAACCAAAAACACCTTTAAGATTCGATTAGTGTAGCATCCAACTGTAGCAGTTCATATTTGAAAAATGTTATAGCTTAAAAGCTATGGTTCTATACACTCCAGGCATGCAAGTAAATATATGTTGACTGACTACATAATGATAGGATGTAAGAATGGAAGGGGTGTAAAGTTAGGATAGAAAAATATGATAAATATTTATTGTGGTTGGACCTAGACAGTGAGTGGAAATGACCCTGAAAATTATTTTAATATTGATCAAAATAATAGAAGTTTTCACAGTGCTGAAAACCATTAACTGTGAAGGCAAATTGCTTAATTTTGGATCATGGAAATCTAAGAACATTTAGTATATTTAGAGTTTTTCTTTGGAAAAACTAAGAAATAAAGAGGCAAAAGTATGTCAATAACAGGAATAAAATGCAAATTAATTTAAAAAAAAAACCAAAACAGATTTACCTTACTCAAGAGTATTTCTAACAAAGTGCATTTTAAGAATTTTAACATGATATTCTTTATACCTATAGAGTAAGATTCAGAAATATTCACTTCTGTCAAAGTAGTTATTATTACTGGTGAATTCTGCCCTAAGCTATCACAATTATTAGTGTAAAGACAGTCAGTGTACCTTATAATATGAAATATTTGTTCCAATAGTTTAACCGGATATTTGACAAAGTATTTCTTCTCTTTTTATCAGTTCTCTGTTGTTCTCCAAGAATGAATTTAACTTATGATATCAACTTTTAGGTGTTATATTTTAGAGTGTTATTGAAAACATTTTTGATTATACTAACTTCGCTCTGAAAAAATTTTTTGAGAAGACATATATGTGTTTTATTTTTTCAGTGTTCTAGAGGTGTTTTTTTTTTTGGCTTACTGTTTAAAAGAAGAAAAACAAGTCACCTCCACCTTTACATACCAAAAAAAGCTATACGTTTAAAGAATATTATATAATCTCTAATTCTCATAGACCTATTTGATATTATCTTTGCTTTACAGAGTAAAAAAAAAACGAAACTAAAATTAAATTACTGAAAACCAGCCAGCTAGAATGCAGCATAGCTGGGAAGTGACTCAATTCTGAAATATCACACCAAAGTTTATTTTCTCCTAGAACATATCCTGAAGTTATAAACTGGCTAGTTTTCATATAAACAAACCCAGAGGCTTCTTTCACTTCAAAGTAGCTTGACTTTTTCCTGATTCATATGAGGACAATACAAGATCTAAGTCCAGAAGACCTCTGCAGATCAACTTGGGGATTTGGTACAGATGTCTCTTAGGTTTCCTTAACCTCTACTCTATAGTCATCTGTAGGATTCCTCCTGTTGACCTTTTTTGCTATTTCAGACCTTTTAGAGAACACTAAATAGAAAACTCAGCGGGTAAGAATGAGTGACTTTAAACACTTCTTAAGAACAACATAATAAAATAAAACCACAGGACGCATTTAGCATATTGTTAGTATAACATATTGTTGAAAATCTGTAACTGACCTGAAATAGATGTATCAATAGCTCTTCATTTACAAGACTTTTTCTTTTTATGACAAATGTTATAAAAAACAGGGATAGAAGAAGAATCAGCAAGCCTGCTCCCATTCTGTTTTGAAATACAATTCATAATTTAAACTTTTCTTAAGATATTTACTGAACACATACTATACAAAAACATGAAGTATCTTACTGTAATGCAGAACCTTTTAATCAATTGATTTAATCAAGATAAAGTAGCAAAATGGATACACATATGGAAGACAGATATGGTTTCACATATCTGTTTTTGTAATTTTCTATAAAAGGGAGATTCTTTCAGATAGAATAGGAAATTTCTCTTTGAACCAGGAGTTAAAATGAAGAAGTTTAAAGTATAGCTATTAGCAAACCAACACAAATTTAAATCACTTAGGAATTTAAATTACATACAGACGGAAACAACATAGTTTTAAAAAATGAAAATTAGTTTTCTCATGTTTAACAAATCTATTTGATTCTTGCATTCATATTTAGATTTTGCAAGTGGCAGATTGATATGGAGACCATCTATACCATTTCTTTATCTTTAGGACATGATAAATTCTGTTCAACTATGTCAATATTGACAGTTGAAAAGGACTAATAAAGAGAGAAACAGATGAAGGGAAAGAAAGGGGCTTTATAAAGAAAATAGAAGAACTCACAGAGCAACCATAAGCAATAAATAAATAAAAATTACTTGAATTCATTTTTCACAAACTATTTATAGTTTATGACAGCTGCAAAATGTATTGACTTAACACTAATACATGTATGGCTTAGATAATATAGTTTTAGAAATGAATACAAATATTTTTGGCTCTGCTAATAAACTGACTTCATGAAACAAATCGTGATCTATTCCATGTTGGCATTATAGTACAAATGAGATCAAATGTATGTAATCTCATAAATTATCACATACTTTAAAAAATAACTTTAAAAGGATATACCCTCATCTATTAAAGATGAGGTCAAATATTAAAAAATGTTTACATAGAGTTCTGAAGAAAGTAAGAAAGATGATTACATGACTAAAAAATAAAATGAAATAAACATTTGGCTTGCCAAACACACATGCATACACACACACACACACACACAGACCCAACAATTACTTGATATTAATTTAAAAGTAAAATTAAAAGCAAAGAAAGGTAGCCAACTATTTTACAGACTCATTTGGGTAATACTGAGAAGAAATAAAACTTAAGAGTAGCATGGGGAATTCAAGTCAGTTATACAGAAGAATTGTGAATGATAACACATGTGAATATTGTCAAGGTAAATAAAGTTTTCTACCATGTAGATCTTTACATTCATTGAGAATAGCAGAAAGTTTCATTTTTCTAAGACATTTTAAATATGGACATAGTCTAGGGCAAAGATAGGGATTACACCAATGGCTTTTAGAACTTTTTATTTGGGCAACAGAACATTTTTCGTATGAAGTCTTTTACAGACTTCCCAATATACAAAAGAAATAAAATATTGTAGATTGGGGGTGGAGGGCATTTTAAGTTATCACTGTTTGGAGCAGTTTTATTGTTTGTAAAGGTCCAGAAACATCTCCAGGGAGCTTTAATGCCTCCCTGAGCCTAGGTCAAAATCATGATTAGTGGTTTGATAACAGTATTTTAACTCCCAGTTGCTACAAGTGATTTTAAACTCAAGACCAAAGATAAGGTTTATATTTCATAGAGTTGACTGAGGAAAAATAGTATTACAAAGAGAGTAAGTTAAATATTGCTCATACACTAGAGAGATATCTGGCGTTCGTCCTACAACAGGCATCAGTGGGAACACTGCCAGAAGCAAAGAAAAGAAAGTCCAACTCAGTGAGATGACCTAAAACAAACAAACAAAAAAGTTATTTTGAGACAGATATGGTACAGAAAACTTGCTTCAGTATTTCACAAACTACATGACTGTGAAACTAAAGGAAAATGCAAAACCTTACTACTGTTTATTTGGGTTGTATATATGTTACTAGAATTTTTTTTTTTTAAAAAAAGGAAAGAAAAAGAAATATAGTTAATACTTGCAAAGGGCCTTTATGTAGTAGGTACTGTATTAGGTAATATGAGCAAAATCTCATTTAATTCTCACAACAACCTTATTCACAATATTTCAGATGAGGAAAGTGAACTTAGAAAAGTTAATATATAAGTACCAGGCCTAAGATTAATAAATTAAATAGGGAATAAATGTGGGTCTGATATTTCAAGGCATGTACTCCATTCAATTTATGTTATAATTCATTCTGACTATTTTTATAAGAAAAATGGCTTACAATATATATTTTTTAAGATTTATTATTTTATTTATTTATCCCTCCCTTGCTGCTTGTGCTTGCTGTGTCCATTTGCTGTGCGTTTTTCTGTGTCTGCTTGTCTCCCTTTTTTGCGTCATCTTGCTGTGTCAGCTCATGCACCGTGCGGGCCGGCTTGCCTTCACCAGGAGGCCCCCAGAATAGAACCCAGGGCTTCCCATATGGTACACAGGAGCCCAACCACTTGAGGCACATCCGCTTTCCTGGCTTGCAATATTTTAAAAAGATTAAGTCCAGAGGGAAATAAGTAAAAATACTTGTGTAATTAGATTAAGACAAAAAATTATCAATAATACCATTAACTGGAGAGCTTTATAAAGTCCCATGAAGTATTTCTATCTTCTTGCTACCTCATTAAAAAAGATCAAAGTGGAAACATTATATTATATAGTATTTCAGTTATCATATAATTGGCTTATTTTTAAATGAATATGCGTATCATTTTACCCTTAAAGAACAAGGTTTTTTAATGTAACATCACATTTTTAAAATCTGAACATTTCAACGAGTTCAATACATATCAAAACAAAGTCGCTACTAATGTGTCGTCTGTCAAAATTAGTATTCATACCTTTGCTCGAGTCCACAGCCGAGTGAAAAATGGCCAACCCGCAAATACAACAAGTCCAACTGTAAGCATATAGCGGTAGAAAAAACTGAGAACCTAGTAACACATTCCAAAAAAGAAATGAAAACTGAGGCATTAAATACTAGTTACATATATATGACAAAAATATGAAAATGTTGTAATCTGGTAAATTACTTACTAATACTTCAATTCCCAGAGTAAAGACTAACAGATATCCAATAATGTGATTCAGAGGAAAGGTCAACAGTGATGTGATAAGGGCTTGAAAAACTTTGAATCTGTTTAAAAAGATTATGAAAACAGACTATTTGTATACTATATTGAATTAAAAACTTAGGTCATATATAGTGAAAATTTAAAACTTTGAACAAAGCTAGAAATCAAGGAATTTTCAATTCATAGATTATTTAAAAAACTAAGATAAACTTTATTATTATTATTTTTTAAAGATTTTATTTATTTATTCATTTATCCCCCCCCTTGCTGCTTGTGCTCACTGGGTCAGCTAACCGCGCCATGTGGGCGGGCTTGCCTTCATCAGGAGGCCCCGGGAACCGAACCCAGGGCCTCCCATATGGTAAACGGGAGCCCTACTGATTGAGCCACAGCCGCTTCCCTAAGATAAACTTTAAATAGATTTGTTTCTGTGGCTTTCCTTAACTAAATCTTATTTTGGACACCTGGAAGAATTTCAGGAAAAATGACATCTCTGAATTAATTTGATAATGATTAGAAAGGTTTGCTTGGTTTTCATAAACATTAATAACAAAAAATGAGTCTTGTTTGATCCTAGTTTTAAAATGGTTATATAAGATTACAGACAAAATACAGAAAAAGAAACACAATGAACCCAAATGTTTACAAGTTGAAAAAGTATTTTATTCACCAAGGTTAACCTTATATTGAAATTTCAACTGTCTTGATGAAATAGAGGTAGATTTTCCTAATCTGGGTAGGGGGAATCTTAATTGCACCTCTTCATTGAGCTAAATAACCTTTCCAAACCCAATCCAAGATGTCACCAATTGAACACTAATTCTAATTAAATGTGAATTCATAACCACTAAAAATGTATTATATACTTGGGCATTTTCAACATTTCATCTCAAAAAATAAAAATAAAAACCGTAACATTTGTAGTACATGATTAAACAGGTATTACAAAGGTCAGTATCTTTGTTTTCCATATAATCTATCAAAAGATAGAACAAAGCATACTTTCAAAATTGTGTTTTAGCTTGAGATTTAAAAAAAATATATGTGTGTGTGTGTGTATACATATATGTATGTATATATGCCATCTTAATAATTAAGACATTTAAAAATTCAGGAGGGGTTCTGTAGTAAGACAGAATTTTCTTTCATTCTAAAAAATTTTAAACCAGAATAAACATTAAAAAAGAATCTGATTTAAATATGTAATCAAGTAACCTTATTCTTTTTTAATGGAGAAGTAGCACTACGTTCTTTTGTCAGACATTTGTATATCATATTTTAAATAATATTATAAACAGTATATATTAATTTTATTTTGATATTTTTAACATTTTAATATTTTTAATACTTAATGTTTTTAAAAGACAAAATAAGTGGCCAGAGCTGGAGTTAACAAAAATTAGAATAAAAAATACACACAGTGTCAAGATGCACATGCTAACCAACCTGAAAATACCCTTATCCTGGCCCTTCATTCCCTGGTTTGCTTTAGGGGTCTGGTTTACTCAGAGGATACTTCGATTTTAAAAAATAAGTTTTGAATTCTATATTACAAATCCAAACACAGAAATCAACAAGATCTGCAGTAAGATTCTGGTTTCTTGTGAACATCAACCAGTATCACACTTTAATGGTGTCATTTAAAAGTACTTGAAACTTGCCTGGGAGCCTCACTTCTGATGTTTTCTAAAATGGCAAGAATCCATTGTTAAGTCCAACCGGTAAGGTAGTTCTTAAAGGTAGAACCATAGCATATGTGAATAGTATCAATTAATTTCTGTATGTACACATTACCGTATTAGATGTAATCATAAAAGCTTCATATATCTAGGTTTACATGATGACCAAGAAAGCAGGGGCAAAAGTGTATGGAAAGAAAATAAGCAAATCTCTTTGTGAAACACTAAGATAAACTGGAATCTGGGATGATGAGACAAGTTCAAAATATAAATTACTATAGGCATAGTAAAATCGATATTATTTTATCCCAGAATTTTCTTATAGAAGATACACATAGAAGGGAACAAGGTCATGGCTACCTCAGGGCAATAAAGATGAAGTCAAAAGGGAGCAGTAAAACAAAAATGTCTATGTATATTTATGCAGCTATAAATGAAGCGAGAGGGCTTGAAGATTTGAGGGTATTATAAACATGTCTCTGATGACTATGCTACAGAAATCGAACATATTTTAAAGACAGACTTAAAATAAGGCAGCAAGATGTGTTACTTACTCTCTTAGAACTGCATACCATATCGGAACTGGCATCAAACAATATACATAGTAAGTCCAGGGACAGGCTTGAATCAGCAGGAAAAATGCTACTAAAAAGCCAATAGCTACAAAACTACATTGCAGGAGATGGCTTGGTTTCTGTAAATCAAACAAAACATTGAAACATATCCAAACTCAAGCTAATTGATATTTTTAAAAGATTTTATAAAATGAAGGAAATAAATTAGTTTCTTCCATTGGCTCTAATTAGGGCCTAATCTTCACCCAGGACAATGTTTCTATCTATAGGCACTCCAATTTGACATGTTACTCATCTTCTCTCTCCTTTGTCCAAACACAGTAAATTTCAGTCATGGTTACTCTTCCCAACCACTTCCCAAACAAAGAAGGGAATTCCTTGATATAAGTCACTAGTGATGTTCTCCATGGGCAGGACAGGCCCATGGACCCCCTGGGCCAGATGTAATGATGCAAGGGTCAGGAACAGAAATTCCAATGATTGAGGAAAGAATACATACTTATGGGGAAGTTGTGATGATAAGAATATGAATTCTAGAGTATGAAACAGAAGAGGAGTTGGAAAAGTCTATTGGACACTCTGGAAAAGGTAAGCACACTTGGAGAAAAGAAATGGGAAAAAATCAGGAGTGTAGAGTAATGTGACACCCCGTCTTGGCTCCATTCCTTGTTTTCTCTCTTTATTTCCCCCCTTGCTTTCCTAGCCAAAGCTAAATAAGCTGAGAATTAAGAACCACATCCTGGGATAAGGGGAATTTAGGTAGGAAAAGCAAGGGATTTTTTTCTCTTTCTAATTCTTCCCTATTGGCACAAAATGTCACCAGAAAGGGTAAGAAATGAGAATAAATTAGAGTTGTAAAATGGAGATGAAGCAACATTGTGCTTAAGAGTATGGAGCTGGACGGATCAGTATTCAAATCCTGGCTCTGCACTTGCTCATGCTGTGGCCATAAGCAAAATACAAAACTGTTCTGAGATTGAGTTTTTTTCCCTACCTGTAAAATGAAAATAATAATTCTGTATCTATTTATCAAGGTTGTTAATATCTAAAGAATATTATATAAAGAGCTTAACAAAATGCCCGGAACATTACTCTGCTTAATAAATGACAGCTAGTATTACTTTTATTTCTATTCTTCCCCTCTCCCCCATCAACTTTTTAGTCTCTACAGTCACTACAGAAACCCATCAATGCACTGGAAATGGAGACGTGACAGACAGCATTGGGGGTCCCACAGCGAAAGGATGGGAGAAGAAGGGGCAAAGCTCAAATTGATATGGACAGATGGAGACTCTGAAGCTGAGGCCGAGAAAGAATCCTGAGGCAGGTATTCATTGTAAGGGTTGAAGACTGGTTTTATATCACATTGAGAATAGTCAAATCATAAGAAAAGAAGCTTATCAGAGTATCCTAGAGAAAAAAAACATATAAACACTTGGTGGATTTTCTAGAATCAGTACAATATGGTAAAATTATCTAATTCTTTGATGTGTATAGTAATAGATATAGAAATGACATCTACTTGTAGGGAACTAAATCATAAAGAATAAATTTAACTAGGTTCAGCTGTTTCTAAGACAAGAAAATGAAGTAAAAATCTAAAGGATTTTAAATAAAAACTGCTGGGGACATTTTCTATTAAATCCTGAACTGACTTCCTGCCTGCTGCCCCCCCCAAAAAACAACTGATGATAACCTACCATTCCATATGTATTGTGATTCCGCCTTCGTCCAGCAAACACTAAGTCTTACTCCCTGTGCTGCGCTTTGTACTAGGTGCTGGCCTTCAAGGTGTTTAAACCATACAGGTAGAGACAGAATGGTGGGACTTAGTTTGAGAGGTTAACAATTTGGGATTTTAACTAGGTAATAAGAGAACAAGCAAAAACAATAGAGAAGAATAAAGAATAAAGAACCTATGGAATTTTCTTGTTTACATGTCAATCTAAAGACATCATATCCTTTCTCAATAACCTGAACATCAAGACAAAGATGAAAAAGTAGTCTTTGGCACAAGACTGATCTGGGCTCGAGTCACAGTTCCCCCACATCCTCCTTGTTGTATAACCTTGAACAAGTTACTTAATCCTCCTCAGCTTCAGTGTCCTCTTTTGTAAGCAGAAATTACAATGCCTACTTCCAGCATTGTTGTGAGTTTAAAGTGGTAAAATATATTTCAAGTAACCAGAAAAAAAAAAAAAAAAATACACACACATACACTACTCAAAACACAGTCGTTTCTGTCTTGTTTCCTACCACGGAAGAAACAATTTTTGTTCTAGTCAATTTCACATACATTCAAATAATTAAAATTACTTAAGATGTGTTAAAACATTATAAAAAACTGCAGTCAACAATAAAATAAAGTTCTTTCTTCCATTTTAGGAAAACGAAATATAAAATTGAAAAAAATTACCACGAAAACATTTTCAAATTATTATTCTTAATAATATGCCATCAGGATATATTACTTTTTAGAGGAATTGAATCAGATAATAATCATTAGAGAGAACAAAGCAAAGGAAATAGAACTGGTTTATTATCCCTAAAAAAACGGTAGTTAGCAATATATTATAAAAGAGTAAAGTGTTTTAATGTATTAAAACCATATATGTACTGCTGCTACATTATTCTCAGTAGGATGAAATACTATTAAAGTTTTTTTTTTTCCATTGAAAGTACAATAAATTGTGAAAAAATTTTAAATGAGGACAAGTAGAAAGTTCTATAAATTTGTATGCAAACTTTGCAGAAAGTTGAAAGAAGGTGACAATAATTCCAGAAAAACATATATATATTATTTTAAAAAGAACATTTTGAGCAAGTGATTTTATTGTTTTATAGCTCCTAAAGTTTTAATATCAGATAAAGCTAAATATATTGTGTGAAGTAGTTTTCTGACCACCTGTACCAGAAAGATATGGGATACCTACACCATGCTATACAGTTATAGAAAAGAATTTATATTATTTATACAGCTATCTTTATAGCCCTCTTAAATTAAAGAGCAATTATTATTAATAGATCTTTTTTCCAACTGAAGAAATAGAGATAACTGAGAAAAAAATTAACACATTACAACAAAAACAAATGAGCGATAAATAAGAGTTCCCTTAGTTCAATGACTTACACATTTTAAGAATTCATTACAACTAATTTAAATTTCTTTCCTTAGTCCTAGTGATTTTCTACCATCACCCGAATCTTCATTATATTCTCTGGACCTACCTTAAGTTCTTTACTAATACCTCTAGGAAGGTCAAAATGAGACTTGATGATCAACAAAGACGCATATGATGTCCATCCCACAAAACCAAGAGCAACATTGATGCCCAAAAAGGATCTGTCATAAGTGTGATAATAGGACAATCCTTTCAATGCAAGGTGAATCAACTCCTTGCAAATGGAGACCTATGAGAAAGGAAAATATAACTTGCTACATGTAAAGAATAAAAAAAACTAAATTTCAAAGACAGAAAAACTGTTAAGTTACTAACAGTCAAACCATTATATTAAAATTAGAGCAAGTAACTATGGATGATGGATCAAGAAGAGATTTTAACTGAAGATCTTCTTGCAAAGAACAAGTTTCCTGAATAAAATTAACTTACTTTTTAAAAATCTTAATAAGAAAGAGCATTTTAAAAGTAAACAATCTATGATATGGTAATGTTTTAAAATTATTCACTTTTGTGGAAATAATCTTCAGATGACACATGAAAGAAATGAAGGCTCTCTAATCAGGTCCCAAATAACTGAGATGCCAATATATATCATTTTCAATTTTCTCTTATCAAACAACTGCAAACAGTTATAAGACATCACTAAATAGCTCAACGTTTTAGAGAAGAGTGGCTTACCATTTCAAAACCACAACAAAAATAAGAATGAGAAACACATGGTTTTACACAGGCAACTTTGAAAACTAAAAATAGAAATCTTTCCTGCTTTAAAATTATGACAATTTAATAAAGAGAGAACAATTAATAAAATAATACATAGTAGAGTAGGAGTTAGGAAGAGTTAAACTTCCACATGAATTGTTAGACCTCTGATAGTGGACAGATAATTCCAAATGTACAAAAATGTTGCGTTCTACAACATTATATATAAGTGAGGTGACAGAAACTTGGAATATGCTTTCTTATTAAAAAAATTAGCATGAGTTGTTCATTTCCAATGCTAAACTAGAAAAATTTACACATAGCATTATCCGAAATGAGAAGTATGTCCAAGACTAAAGAAACCACTGAAGAAATTCAACCTTTTCTTGAGGGCTCAGGAAACCTCCTTGACACGCCCACTCTGCTTTCCTTCTTCATTCCTTGCCCCTCCCCACTTCCAAAACGATAATCATTTCTTTATACTTACTACTTCATCATACTTTCTCTGTTTTATATAAGATCTTGCTTTTCTTAAAATGTTGATTTGTTTAGAATCAGAAAGTAACCTACGAACAAAAAAAAAAAAACAGGATAGTTTAAAATGTTTCCGTTGACTATACACTTTAGATAGATCGTATGGTATGTGAATACATCTCAAGAAAACTGTTTAATAAATAAATAAATAATTGTGCAGGAATAGCCAGAAATAGCAGCTGTGTACAGCAGGGGAAATAGAGAGATTGAGAGGTGAAGAATTTTGTTTTGTTTTATTTTTTATTATTATTGAAATAAAGAAAATGCTCTAATAATGATTGAAGTGATAGATGCACAACTATGTGATTATACCAAATACCATTGATTGTATACTTTGGATGAACTGTATGCTTTATTAATATGTATCAATAAAATTGATTTGCTAAATACTAACAAAAATGTTTCCTCATTTCTACTATATTTTTTCTTCTTTTTTCTTAATTGAAAAGAAAGGATGGTGAAAATTGAGAAAACAAAAAAATGAAAGAAATAAAACTCAGCTAAAGTGTTTTGTTGGAGTTTATGTAAACTCTTCCAAGGAAAAGCTTATCATTTAATTTGGTTTTCTTGACCCTAAATTTGAACTGCCAAACTACACTTAGGAAAGTCATATAATTCATCATTTTGAAGAAATGTAATATTTTGGCTAATAAAGAAATTCTGATTAAATCAAAGTAACTAATGGAAAAGCAAACACATGTTATAATTCTGCCATTCAGCTCTCCTGCGTTTGTGGCAGACATGGCAAACATGACAGACAGGGTAAATCCATCCTGGCACCTTTTATCCCTGAGCCTGGACAGGGCCTAAGAATTCTTACCATCAACGAGCTCCAGGCAGAGACTAACCAACAATCGAAGTTAATATACAATTTGAATTTACTGGCCATTCCAACACCATATCATATGCCTTTTTTGCTCCCCCCCCCATCTTTCATTTGTTTTTTTCTTCATTTCCCTGTGCTTGTTTTACCACAGCAGAAATCTTATGTACATAAGGGAAATAATTCTGTGAAACACTTTGTAACCTAAAACCATATATATCTAAAGGCATTAAGTTTATGGAATGTTGAAATAGAAGAAATATAACTAAATTTAATTACCTTATTGAAATAAATTCATACACTTAAACATAAACTTGAATATACATTGTTTAACTAAAACCTACACTTAAAGAGAATATTTTTACATTTAAAAAGTGTGCATAAATTTTTTAAGGATATACTAAGGATGGATCATATGAAATTGATGATTTTGTGTGCCAAAAACCTACTAAATCAAATATTGGTAATATCATGTGGTACAACCTAATAGTCACCTGTCATCTTCTACTTTGTTCCATCAGTCTCTGAAAAGGTAAGATTGAGACTCGAAGGAAGTAAATCTTTAAAGCAATGGTTATTAATTTGGAGGGAGAGAGGTTGCAGACTTATACCAAAATCTGAAACTCTATCTAGAAAATGCACTAACCTCAAAATTTAAATACAAAATTTCAGAAAATGAATAAACCCTAGAAGTCCTTGTATGGTCCCCCAGAGTCTATGGGAACACCTAATTAAGAACCTTTGCCCAAAAAAAAAGAAAAAGAAAAACAAGAAAAAAAAAAAAAAAAAAAAAAAGAATCCTTGCCTACTCTAAGGGCTCCCAGATCTTCCATCCCAAGGGAACTCAGTTACTGGCTTCTCACAGTTTCAGACACAGGAAAATTCTCCACCATTGGACTTAATGCTCTCTGGAGTGAAAGGGGCCAGGAGGCAGGAACACATGAAAGAAAAACAATTCACTTCAAAATGTTGCCATGATCCGGTTCTGTGTCCTTTCAGACACCATACCTTTTGGAATATTTTCCTAGGAAAAGTCTTGTAAAAGGAATTACCAGGCCAAGAGGTACAGGCATTTTTTGAAACTAGAAGGCTGTATCTAAATTGGATTTTCTAAATTTCCATAAAAGCTTTCTAGTTGGTCACCTTCCTCTTACTCTGATCCACTGAGCTTCTGAAAATATTGATTGTATCTTCTTACTTACTTGTAGTTGATGTGGGTATCTTATTGTCTATTTCATCTATTCCAAACTTCCTGGACTATTGGTGACTCTCTCTTCCATTCTACTTAATTTTCCATTATCCCAAATGCACACTCTCAGCAATACAATGGTTAAACTCTTTATTCTCCACCTATCTTGTAGTCACATCTGAGTTCTTACTTCTAAAGATCCTCCCCTTTTTCTATTCCAAACTCAAATCTTCCTTACCCTTTATAATCCACTCAAAATCTCACCTACCATTAGCACTTTATAGTGGCCTAATAATCAGTTTCTTTCTCTCCAATTAAATTTTAACCTCCACTTAGACCAAGGTAATGTCTAATATTTCCATTATATCTATAATAATACTTAGCAAAGTACTAAGCACATAAGCATATAAAATGAATCAATAAATCTTAACTGATTAAAATGCTCACCATATATTACAGACCTAAAAAAGGAAGATAAATAAGATAATTATAGTGGCTGTGGCATCTAGCTCATTGTTGTGGGTATGGCATCTGCTTGTCTTCTTAGGAGGCACCCGAACCTGGGCCCTCCCATGTAGTAGGCGGGTGCCCAACTGGTTGAGCCATATTGCTTCCCTGTTAACTTAATTTTGATATTATTTCAAACTTAAAAATTGCAAGACTGGCACAAGAAACTCTTATACCTAGATTCATCAATTGTTTAGATTGTTCCTAATTTGCTTTATCATCCTCTGTTATACACTGTCATTCTTAAAGCACCTAAGGATTTGCTAAGTTAGATTAAAAGATGGAAAGAAGGCTTTTCTGGAGCTAAATAACTTAATTTACTATGCTGTCTTCTAAGGTGAAGTCTTAAGAAAAAAGAGGGAAGAAACATTTTTAAAAGAAATATTTATATAATACTATATTATATTGTACTGTGCTATAATATACTGTATTACATTAATATTATTTTGTATGATAGTATATCATATATTTCACATTACATTATATATAAAGTACTCAGATAAAGAAACAGGGGTCAGAGTAATTTATAATTTTTCCTAAAGAGAATATTTACAAATCTTGGGACATATCAAAGATGTACAATATGCCAGGAAATCATCAAGATGTGTACAAACCTCACTGTGAGGACCCATCATATTACAGACTATAATAAACTTGCCCTCCAATATAACATTTTTTTTTTTTAGTTTTCCATCAAGAGGGTGCAAAATAAATCTTCTTAGAATCACATTTTAAACATAAAAAAGGTTTTGTGATAAAGTCCAGAACAGAAGGTACAATATGCTCACATTTCTGTAAATAAAACAGAACAAACAAAAAACAAAACAGTAACAACAGAGAAAAAAAGGGGTTGACAGGGTAGTAATTAACGGAGTATCATATAAATTAAAATGAATAAAGGGGATCTGTATGTATCAACATGGATATATCTTGAAAGTCAGGCTGAAAAAAAAAAGAGAATTGCAAAAAAATTAGCCTGGTACCATTTATATAATATTAAGAACACAGAAAACAATAATTTATATAATGCTTAAACATGAACAGGAAGGAGAAAAATCTACTTCATGAAAGTGGTTATCTGTGGATGATGACAAAAGAATAGGATGGAGGCAGGGGTATAGGGATTCAACTATATTATTATGATGTCATCTTACATGTTCTTAAAAACAGAAGATCTAAAGAAATATGGGAAAATATTAACATTTCTTAAACATGAGCAGTTGATACAAAGGTTTCTGTTATATGTTCTTTTCTGCATGTTTGAAATATTTCATAATTTAATTTTTTTAATGTTTACAAGAAGGACATATGTACTTATATATGCACATGATATATGTAGACACATATATAAGAAACTGTACTGTGTTTGCCTCTAGAGAAAAAGACCATAAGCCTAGAACACAAGAGAAAGGTGGCTTTGTATTATTGTTTGTGTTGTTTTTATTGTGTACATGTATTACTTTTTCATTAACATTTTACTAAACAGTTTCTTAAAAATAAAACATGAAAATTTAATCACTGCTTCTTGCTATGATGGAGAAGTATGGGAACATCAATGATACCACTAAGAGCAAGTAGAAAAATCTGATAAAATTAAAAAAAAAAATCATTTTGAAGGTACTGGAAAGCTGCTAAGACAATCAAGAATTGAAGGGCTATAATCCTAGAGAGAAGGAAACCACAGAGAAGTAATCTAATATTCTGAAAGCTATAACCCTAAGGGTATTTGTTATTTTTATTCTTGGCCCAAGGCAAAAGGCTGCAATTTGAGGATTTAGCTGCTGCTAGGAGGTAGATAATTCATTAGAGTCTTTAGTAAGTTCACAAACTGGAAAGACAGAAATTAAAGTTTGGAGCTGCTAATGCAGCTAGGACTTGAGGACCTAAAAAAGAAGAAAAATAAATATTATATATTGTCATTCTGAATTTTAAAAAAGTAAACACAAGAAAAGAAGGTTCTTACGGAATTAAATTACTTTAATACAGATTCTGAGATGAAGTATTAAAAAGAATGAGAGAAGGAAAGAAATTTCTATTATATTATATATGGAGTACTTAGGTAAAGTAACAAGTCCTGGTAAGAAGGGGTGTGAAAAGAGAAGTAAATCTGACTCAGGTGAATCCCTCAGCTGTATAGGACAAAAGTTCTAGAAGCTAAGAAGAAAGGCCTTAAAAGCAGAACAGAGATTTTGGCAGTGAGGCAGGTTAGTAGAGTGAAAGGGGGAAGGCAACTGGCTAGGCAGACAACATGGCTGACAGACCACATGACCATGAGACCCTGCCCAGAAACCTCCTGAGAAGGTGGCTGTCAGATAGACCCTGCGAGATCCCAGCCACAAAAATCTCATTTGGAATAAGAATCCCATTCAGGGTGAAGGGAATGCCCCAGATACCCTCAAAATGCCTCACTGATGGCCCCCTGAGAAATGACAGGTAGGGCAACCAATCAGAACAGCAAACAGCTGGGGCCCCACCCCAACATTAAGAAGAGGGAGGAGGAAAGACTTTAAAAAGCCCTGACCTGGGGTTCCACCCACTCAACTCACTTTGCAGTATGACGGGGGTCCATGCCTCAGACAGTGTACTTTTCTCGTTTTCTTGTTTCTTAATAAATTCTTTACTCCCTTGCCTACCCTATGGCGTGTCCTTTGATTCTTTTATGTAACATAAGCCAAGAACCTAGAAGCCCAGAAAACAAGACCCATCTGGTAACACCTAGAAGCCCAGGGCCATCCAGTAACAGCAGTATCAAGATGTATAAAAAACAAAAATTAGCATACAGGAACCACCAGATAGAAAGGGCCCTAGATAACATTCCAAGTTGTAAAGTGGGTTCCATGGAAGGCTTCACTCTAAGAGCAGAGACAAATCAGAGGTAGAAGGAGACTTAAAACTACAACACAGGGGGAGTAGATGTGGCTCAAGCAATTGAGCACCTGCCTCCCACATGGGAGGTCCCAGGTTCGGTTCTCAGTGCCTCCTATAGGAAAAACAAACAAGACTACGAGCAAAAAATGAGCAAAAACAACAAGCACAAACAATGAGGGGAGAAAAAAAAAACGAGCAGAGAGAGGAGGGAGCCACCTGGCGGGGGGCTGAATAAAAGTAAAAAAATAAATAATAATAATAACTGAAATACAGCCTTGAGTAGGCCATCATTGTGTCTGCGGAATAACTGCCAAACTGTTTTCCAAAATGGTTGCACCATTTACCAGCAATGTATAAGAGTTTCAATTTCTCCATATCCTAACACTCATTATCATCTTTTCATTTTAGGCCTCCTAGAGATATGAAGAAGTATCTCACTGTGGTTTTGATTTGCATTTCCCAAATGTCTAATGATGCTGAGCATCTTTTCATGTGCTCACTATTTGTATACATTCTTTGGAGAAATCTCTATTCAAAAATTCTCACCATTTTTTAAATTGGGTTGTCTTTTTATTGTTGAGTTGTAAGGATCTCTCATATACTCTGGATACAAGTTTCTTGTCAGATATTTGATTTGCAAATATTTTCTCCAATTTTTACTTTCTTAATGGTACCTTTAATGCACAAAAGTATTTTACTTTTTTTTTTTTTTTGGTCACTTGCTCATTTAGCGTCATAGCTAAGAACCATTACCTAACCCGATGTCACAACGATTTCCTTTTATGCTTTCTTCTAAGAGTTTTATGGTTTTAGCGCATACATACAGGTCTATGATCCATTTGGAGACAATTTTTGCATATGGTCTAAGGTAAGGGTCCAATTTCATTCTTTTGCATATGGATATCTAGTTGTCCCAGCACCATTTCTTGAATAATATCTCTTTTGACAGCCCATAAACCTAGCTTTGAGGAATCTCACAAGGGACAAGCCCATTTATAATACTGTACAACATTCAAGGCTATGGATTCCCACCAGGCAGCATTTATAGTTTATTCACAGCCTCCCAGTCTAGACGCTGTTTATAAATCATGGATCATTTGTACTTTAACCAGATATTCCACTTTTACCAGGTTTGTACAGAACTGGAGCTAAATAGTGAATCCTACGTTAATTTCCCATATAAAAAGGAAAAGGGTTCTGTTTACCTTTTACTCTCATTCTGTATCTAGTTAAAAAAAAAATTTTTTTTTTTTAATTAAAGCCTATTATAAAAACCTTCCCACAAAGAAATCACTAGTCACAGATGGCTTTAAATGGACACTATTCCATACATCTAAGGAAGAAACAGCACCAATATTAATTACACAAATTCTTCAGAAAACAAAGAGGAAGCAATACCCCAACTTCTTTAATGATGTCAACATAACTTTGATACCAAAACGTGATGATGACATTACAAGAAAGGGAAATGATAACTGATTCCTTTCATGAACAAAGATGCAGAAATCTAAAACAAAATATTATCAAGTCAAAATTAGTGGTAGAGAAAAAGGATAATGTATCACAACCAACTTGGATTCATTCCAGAGGTGTAAGATTCTTTTAACTTTCAAATTATCCATGTAATTTACCACATTAACAGGATATGGGAGCAAAAGCATTTGTTTATTAAAAAGCAGTTAAGATTTAAAACTCATACATCATTAAAAAAAAAAAAAAACCACTCTCAGCAAGACCAGTATTGAAAAGCATTTCTACTAACTCTCCACCCCATGCATTCTGTCCCCATGCTTTAACTCCATACTTCCCTTTGCATCTCCATTATTGGTACCCCAAAGCCTACTCATGCTGGCTCCCAAAAGCCAAATGTGTATAAGGCTTCCAAATTCCAATTGGTGTCAACTTGTTAGCCTGGAATTGGCCAAGCTAAGAGTATTTAGACCACGGAAAATGGCAAATGTAACTAATCAGGTCTTTTTTTATTCAACCTCAAAGAGCCAAGCCATTGCTAAACACGTACCAGCACACAACTGCCATGCTGTCCTACTTTATGTCCCACTTTATCGACCTCAGTTTCATGAGAATTCACAGCATTTAGTGCTGAGTTAAAGGAGGTACATTGATTATTACTACTTCAGAAGTGTGCTGAGCTAAAGGCTTCTGGGATCTCCATCTCACAATGTTTTCTGAGGTAGCAACAACAAATACAAAAGCCCTCTTCCTAATGCTGTCTTCACTGGAGTTGTCTTGCTTAACTTCTCCAGTTTCTATAAATTTTTCTTTCTCATCAGTGGGTTTTGTGCTCCTGTTATATGTTCTTATGAAAATAAACTGTTCTTCATGTCACACTGAACTGTCCCTTATCACACAGTATTGTAATTATTTCTATATCCTTTTGATGTTCCCATCAATCTTTGAGAACCATAATTTAGGCACTATGTCTACCTCATCTTCCAACACCTAGCAGAGTGCCTGGCGTACCGTAGGAATACAGTAAACATTGGTTAATGAATGAAGCATTGTTGATAATTTCTCTACAATGGTTACAAAGATGACAAATGTGAACTATCTCCTGTTAGATGAAATGTGTCCCTCAAAAAGAGATGTTGAGACTTACTCCCTGTTACCTGTGAATGTTACCCTTAATAGGGTCTTTGAAGATGTAATCAAGTCCAGATAAGGTCATACTTGATTAGGGTGGACCCTAAATCAATGACCGGTGTTTCTATAAGGAAAGGGAGATTTGGAGACAGACACATAGGGAAGAAGCCATGAGATATCAGAGACAAAGACTGGAGTGAGGCAGCTACAAGCCAAGGAATGCAAAGGGTCAGGCAGTTAACAGAAGCTAGGAAGCAAGGAAGGAATCTTCCCTACAGCACTTCAAAGGGAGCTTGGCCTTGATATACATCTTGATTTCAGACTTCTAGGATCTAGAACTATGAGACAACAAATTTCTTTCGTTTGAGGCCACACAGTTTGTGGTAATTTGTTATGGCTACTCTAAAAAACTAATGCACCATCCTATCACCTGCCAAAATTCAGGTTGCCCAAAAAGAAGAGTCAAGGTTTTTCCATTGTTAGTTTTCCCTTTAATCTCAGTATGGTTACAAATCTAAATAGACAAATAGGTAACTAATTTGAAAGGCAATACACTTGAAATATAACATTTCTACATATTAGTTTTTCAGGAGAAATTTCCTTTCTTGACTAAATCTTTTATATCAAAACCATCAAATTTTAAAAGAATCTATAATCAACATGCTATGCTTAAATGAAAAAGGAAAATAAGCATTGTCCTAATTGTGCACATTTCTTTGATGTGATTGCTATTATTCCATCTGCTTTCATGGTTACTTGAACATTGTAGAAGAGAGTAAACCATAATTTAGGATTATCAAGAATCTTTACCATCAGTTCTTCAGGGTGAATTAGTATTTAGAGGACAAGATATCCTTAAAATACTGCTCAATTAGAAGTCTTACAACTTTCTTAATCTGAATATTGTTACAAAGAACATTTCACTTGCATCTACATGTGACTTTCTATTTTAATGAAGATACATATTTATTTCATTTTTAGAATGTCTATTTAGATTAAAGAGGAAAATACTTCAAGGAAATAAAAACAGAGAAAGCAGGATAAAAATTATTTCTAGGATAATTTGCATCCCTCCAGCCTGATCAATGATAAAGAATCTTATAGAACTATGATCTTTCATGTCATAGCTGAACAACTGAATGATTATTTTCCTATGTATATATGTGATCTATAAAAGTTCTTTTTTTGAAAGATGAATTTCGGTATTGAAGCAGAAAATTACATTTCTTATAAACAGAGAGGTGGTATAAAGGTTCACATTAAAACTAGTATTAAAATTTGGTCTAAGGGAGGAACTTAAATTTTTATCAGTCTAAAGACACAAATATATTAAAAAGGAATTAAAAATATCTTTTGCCATTTTAGTAAAAAATATATATTTGAGAATTTTTCTTAAAATTTCTGTGAATTTCCTGAGTTTACATAATGATTTTCAAATAAAAGTTTATAACGGATATTTTTGCTTAAGTTGGCAAGGCCCAACATCTTCCTGTTACCATTTTTTTCCTAAAATATCTCTTAAAAGATCTCTTTTGGTTTTTCTCACTGCATGGATTTTTTTTTTTCTTTTAAAATTTTTATTGTCCCACTTTGGTCTCTGCAGTATACACTTTCCTCCTTTTAAAGGTTCTTTCAGTCACATTTTCAGATGTCTCCTAGTCATGCAGCTCCACCAGCTGGTCAGATCTTTGCATATCATCAAGGATGATACAATTTTAGTTTTGAATTTCTTTTTTAAGCAACTCTATCAGAACATATATTTCACTACTTTTACTCTTTCTTAGAGGTCTTTAAAATATCAAACAAAAAATTTATTTATTTTAAATAGGATATGCAATTACCATAAGGATCCACTGGACCCATTTACAAATCTAATACATTATAGGGTCCTAGTGATCTTATTTTTCCTGTATCTTTGAAACATTTGCTATTTCATCATCCTAGGAATTATGTCATTATTCACGATTGATTACTCACAGCAATGCTAGGAAAAAAACTAAATAAGGCAATGAAATAACGACAGAGAGAATTTATCAATCTAAAATCTATTAATGATGGTGAAAGTGATCATGTAAGCAAAATCTCAGACTATAAATCTTCAGAAGTCAATCTCCTAGATAAATTTTTTCAAATGTAAGAATTATGAATGAACAATATAATCCTGAAAACAAAAAGGAAATACTGTCTTCTTATTCAGTTACTCATTCAAGAGGAAAGGACTTCATTGCATGATAGTTTATGAAAAAAACCAAACTGTTCTCTGAAGATGTGTGACAGTACCCTTTCATCTTGATACCACTTGTAAGTGAACAATGCTGATACAGGATATATATATAAAAGTAATTAGAAAGAAACAGATGATGTAGAAAAGAAAAAAATTCATTGGATTGGAGAAATATAAAAAGAATCCATTGTACTCAAATGGTAAATGGTGATAACTGCTTCACCTTACATACTGAAAATTAAAGAATTGTAATGCATAGTTAAATTAGTCAATGTCCCCCAAAAGTTCTATTTCAAAATATCTCAAAGGAGGAATAAAATTTTTATGGGTAAAAAATAAATATCTTTTTAAAATAATTTAACAAAACAATTTAAAGTCACTCATCTCCCCAAATGATAGAAAAATAATTTTCAATTTGGTGCCCCACTTGGCTCTAGTGCTCTTTTCCCATTTTACATAATTTCATACAAAATCAATTAATAAATTCCTATTATAATGCTAGCTAGTATCCTCACCAAAACCCTCTATCAGTTAGGCATGTGGCCCTCCAGAGAGACCTCTTCTATGCAGTTACACATGTGTACAGCAGTTGTATTCAGTATTTTTAAGATTAATTTTATGATATTATTTATGCAATTCAGTACTTTTTTTCACTCAACAATCTGTCTTACAAACTTTCCCATCAGGTCTACCTAATTCTTCTTAAAATGCCATATGCTAGTCCAAAAGTAAGGATGTTACCATTGTTAATTCAACCCCTCCCCTTACAGATGGGAATTTAAATAGTTTCCACCTTTCTCTAAAATAAACTACACTGTGTAACATATCACATATTTGGGAACAGAATTTAAGGAGTGGATTTCCTTAGGCACACGACTCTAGGGCCAGACTACCTGGTTTCAAGTTCTGGCTCTGCTACTCACAGACTCTAACTGCAGAAAAATAACCTCTTTGTGCCTTAGATTCCTTATCTCTAAAATGGGATAATAAAAGTAGCCATCTCATGGAGTTGAGGAAAAACTTATTTAATGCATGCAAAGCACATATGAGTGCCATGTGAGTGGTAAATGCTCAATATATGTTATTACTTATGACGTAGATCTTCTTTTCATAATTTATGAACCATTTGTTTTTTCTCCTTTGCAATTTTTCAGTTACTATTTGTTTTCAATAAGGTCGTTTATTTTTTTCTTATTGATATATAGGATTTTCTATATATTCTACTAAATTACAATACTTGTAAGTATTTTCTCCAAATCTGGCATGTGTTTAACTTTGTTATAGTTCTTCCATTAAATAAAAGAATTTAATTTTGATGTAACCAAATTATTCATATTTTCTAAATATTTGCATTTTCTGTTCTATTTAAAGGCCTAAGACTTCCACATATTTTTAAATATTTAGTTCTTTAATCAATGTGGAATTCAGCTTTGTGAATAAAGTGAGAGAGGGGGTCTGGCCTTATTTTTTCCTAATGAAAAGCTATAATTTCCCAAATACAAATCTTTCCTCCACTGATTTGAAATGTCACCTTTAATCATAACCAAATTCCATATAGATAAGTCTTCTTTATGTACTTTGTAATCTGTCCCACTAATCTATATGTTTATCCTGTACCATACCACATTGCTATAATTATATTAGCTGTTGAATATGTTTTGTTATCCAGTAGAGCAAATCTCTTATCTTGTTGTTCTTTCTCAATGCTAGTTAAGCTATTCTTGAGCATATATTCTTCCATATAAATTTTAAAGTCATCTTAAACTATATGAAGAATTCTTTTGTGATTATATTGTACTTATAAGTAATTTGGAAAAGAAAGGCATTTTTACAATACTGAGCATTAATATCAGTTTGTTTATTTTTATCCTATTATGTCCTTAAGTAAAATTTTGTAATTTTTCCCACAATATACATTTCTTATTATTTTATTCCTGGGTATTTTAATTGTTAAGAATAGAATCTTATTTTTGCTATTATTTATTCTACTTGATTCATGCCAATAATCAGAATACTTATTTATTTTTGTGTTTTTTTTTTTTTTTTTGGAGGGGTTAAATTTTATCAAAGAAATACCTGCATATAATTTTTAAAAAAATCAATGTTACACAAATGTACCACACTAATGAAGTATGTTGTTAATGGGGGAAAGTGTGGGAGGTGGAGGGGATGGGGTATATGGGAATCCCCTATATTTTTTATGTAATCTAAATATAATATTTTTTATATATGTAATCTAAAGCTCCTTTAAAAATAAAGAAAAAAATTATCTTAAAAAAAAAACCAATGTTACAGAAGGGTATATATAATGACCATCAATAAATCCCTGCCCTATTCTTTTCTCAGTTCCCCAACCTAGAGACAAAAACTTTCATACATGCTTATTTTTAGTTATTCTGGTAGTTACCTCCATTTTTCTTAAACTTTTATTACTTTCTCTTGATTGATGAGATGAAGCAATTTTTGTTGACTCCCTGTTGTCTTTTTGGCTCTCCTCCCCCTCAGTATGGTTATATCACTGGTTTTACCTTTGGTGGTTACCTTGGACACTTTAATCACTTGATACTTAGACCTCTCTCTTATTCTTTCAACTATAGACAGATTCTCTGCATCCTATTTTACGTGAACAACAGCATCACTACTATCCCATTTACATTTTCTCCCCATGCTGCCTTCCAACCTATAACTACATTTGTAGATTGGCAAGATTGGTAACAGCTGCATTCTATTCTGTAATCTTATTTAAGCCTTCCCTGCTTTGTTGAGAGATTGGCTCTAAAATCTGAAAAACCAATATTTACATTATTATGACTATTTAAATACTGTTCAATGAAAAGAAAAGTTTTATGCTATGATTGGATTTTCTCATACATGTCATTGAAGCCTTGATCCATGTGCCAATTTTAAATGAATTTCCTCTCTCACACTCCCAGCAACTGCCATTAATCATGCCTCATCTATGGCTGCTTCATACTTGGAAGCATGCTTTTCTTGTTCTGTGTGATATGTTTGCTTTACCTTGAAGCTTCTGATTGTCATTCCTTTTTTGAGGGGTGGGGGGAGAAAAAATATCTGCCTTCCACATCATGTTCTTAATTTCCTCCAACTTCTTACTTAACCTATCGCTTAAAATTCATTTCATTTTGCTTAAAGTTTACTTATTCCCTATAACTTGGAGTAAGTAAACTTACTCCCTATAACTTACTCCCTTAACTTAGAGGATCTGCCTCATGATTTTGGCCATTCTTGTATGATTTATCTTTCCTTAAATTTTCAGTTGCCATTCCTTTCTATTTTTTTAAATGTACTGTGTCATTTCCTGAAGTTCATTCTGCTTTTTGTTTTACAGATGCAATCATTTCTCAAAAGTTTGAGGATTTTAATATTTTTAAGTTATTTTCTGCTCCTTAATTATCTATTTCCTCAGGAGTCTTTTTTTTTTTTTTTTTTTTTTTTAATCTTAAGCTTTTTCAGTGATACTGCAGGCTTTAAGGGAATGGTGGTTTTTAGTGAGACAAGTCTGTGGATAGGGCTGATCCCTTTGCTCCAGAGTGGGTGAGCCAGGGGGTGGGAGTCAGCCATCCTGCTGGGCCCCTATATGACACAAAGTTAGCAGTAGCTTTAAATATGTATCTTCAGGTGGATGTTGAACATCACAGTAAGGGTGGTCAGTCACCAGGCCAAGTGGAAGAAAGGAAGCAGAAGGAGCATAAGACCCTTGCAGAAGATGGCAAAGGAGAGCCACACTGCCAATCCTGATGGGGTTACTGCAGCTGGCAAGGGCCTGGGGTTACTCTCCAATCAGTGACCAGAGTCCGGGGCCTAAACAGGCCCCACGGACATATCAATGGGACACAGAAACCAACAGATGAAAATTTGCTGGAGCAAGTTTAGTTTGTAACTATGATCCTTAACATCTTTAACTATAAGCAAAAATAGTCTTTTCCTATCATTTTTATGTAGAGCTAAAACTGCAAAGCTAAATTATCCTGATTTTAAACCTTTTCAATTTTTCTTTTTATCGACTGACTGTTCTAACATTTTTGCTAATATTTAGCTGTTCCCTCAAAGTGATCTCAATTTGGAATAATTAAAATCCCTATATGATTTGGCTCATGCTTATTTTCAACCTCAAATCTCATTAGTATCCCTCTCCACATGACTCCAGCCACTCTGATCTCATCTCCTTTCAGGTTTTCAAATGCCAAGTCCTTTCCCACCTTGGAATTTTTGTACATGCTGCTCCCTCTTCCTAAAATATACTACTTTCAGTTGTCTCATTCTCTCATTGTTTACTTCTCAACCCAGTGTTACTTCCACATGGAGCCCTTCCCTGAACAGTCTTTATAAAGTGGCTGGCCTAAAATAACCCTCAGTTATTCTCACTGTCCACATTCTATGTATTTCCTTTATACCATGTATTGATAATATATTTTCTTGATCATTTATTTGTTTATGGCCTGTCTACACCACTACAGTATAAACAAACTCTAAGAATGCAAAGACTTTGTCTATTCTCTTTACTACTACATCCATAATAAACAGAGTAGTCAATCAATAAATATTTCTTAAAGTATGAATACCCTATAAGCAGATGCTCAATCAGAAATATCTAAATATTTCTTGTAAACAGGGTTAATATTCTCTTAATGGTAGCATAAATATATTCCTCAAAACCAGTTCCAATGACAAATCCAGGTTTACTAAACTACAATAAATGGAAATTAGAATTAGCATAACATATATATGATATATCCTAATGATATATTTAGTTATTAAATATTAGTTATTTAATATGATAACTTACAAAATCCTACTTTTGCTTTCTTACACACACACAAAACACACGCAGGTATATAACAACAGAGGGCAATGCAACTTTTTAAACCTTTCTAGTTTATGCATACTACACTACTGCTACATATGTTGTCAAAAATAATCCCAGTGAAAGTAGTCACTTCCCTAAGATATATATCATCAAGACTCATAGTTCAAACAATTTCTATTTATTTTGGTCAATAGCAAAATCCTTCCTAATTGAATGTGACTAATATCAAGGAGGTTGATGCCCAAGGCCACAAGAAAGCCAGGAAAGGCAGAGCCAGGTTTATGACTCAGAACTCTCCTTTCCCAATTCATGGAAAACCTATCTTCCTGGGATCTGGAAGGGTTAACACTGTGCCACCCACCAAAATCTGCTCTTCTTTTTGCCCACCCAGTAGGTGTCAATTCCTCCCAGAATTCTATCTTTTCCCTTCTCATCTCAATTTCTACATTCTCCCTAAGAGACTTCCTACAAGTGTTACAGTTTTAACTAAAGATGTTTTAACACCATCTTTATGCTAATGACTCAAATCTTCATGACCAACCCACATCTCTATCCTGATATCCAAGCTCTTACAGATACCTTCAAATGCAAGGTATCTGAGTTCAAATGCAAGTTAAACGTAGGCTCATTATTTAACAAATGAAAAAAAAAAAAGGTTTTCAATTTGTAGTATACACAAAATGACAAAGTTTCTAAGTAAATCTATCCTATCAACGTAAAACTCAGTAAAAAATTCTTTCCTTCAAATTAAATTTTAAAATGTAAGATACTTACTTAAATGGTGTAAACAAAACTGATAAAGTAACTTCTTTTTTCTGAGTCATTTTCACCTGGGAACCAAGTATGAAAACATTTTATTATGTTATAAATGAGAAAAATATTAATTATATTTAATTATAAAAATCAATTCAAATGGTTAAGTACTTTGAAAGGAAATAGAATTTTGTGTTGTTATTTTATTTCATAAATATTTAAAGAAAACTTTAACATTATCTGACTATCACTATAAGCTGAGAATTAAGCATGTCAAGCCTGCAAAATAACATACTATAATGCAATTAAAACTGTACTTTATATAACTCTTTAAAAAGAACAAAATAAGTCAACCTGCATTAACCATGTTAAGAATAACCAAGTTTTGGTGGCAAGGCTCCAGGATGTGTAAGTTCATTGAGGTTGGTGGGCCACACTGTGGGAGATGTTTGTGTTGGATGTGGTGGGAGGTGTGGGAGGTGGGCAACATGGGAATCCCAGTGGGTTCCGTGTAATATTTTAGGTAATCTAAGCACCTCTTAAAATATATGTATATATATATATATAAATAACATTTTTGTAAGCAAATACACATATATGCATATATATTTACATATCATTTTGCAAATGTTTGTATGTATTGTGAGAATTTTGATTTTTACCCATAATAAAAAAATAAATAAATAATAAAAAAAAAGAATAACCAAGTTCATCTTTAAGTTCTTAATGTACAAAGAATGACAAGAAATATTGCAATCTCTAATTCTATTTCTATGGGACAAATCCCATTCGCATAGAGAGATGGCTGCTAGTCTTCATGAGTATGTGGTGATCTTCTAATTAGGGACATGCTTTAAAGGTAATTGTACACCCTCAAATTGACTTACGAAACCTGCACCTCAGAAATGTGAAACTTTATGACACTAGACAAGTACACAAAGCCTAAAGATAATTCATTATAGAAAATCATTTACTAAAAGTCAAAATTAAATAGTCACTTAATAGATTTGGTTTTAAATTGCAGCGTTTTTTACACTTAAAAATAATTACTTTAAAAATTGAAGTGTTTTCTGCTTTTGCATGTGTATTTTTTTTACCTTGAACTGTTCAAGAATCTGTACAGCATTTGTAAACATGCTCTCCGCTTTGAAAAGATCAGTGCTGTTAAGATAATCCACAGGCAGGGTTCCCTGCAATAATAAATAATGACTTAATATTAGCATCAACAAAGCTCAGGCTATTCATATAAAACAAAAGAGACTTACAAAGGAAGCAATAAAGATAAGACATAAAGAACAATAAATTACTAAAATTAAGTGAAAAAAAAATTTTAAACGACACCTGAAAGATGTTCTATGATCTTCTCATAAATTACATGTAGTACAGCAAATAAAGCAACAGATTAAATTCAATAAAATCTAACATTTATTGAAAGATCACTGTGTGCTAAGTAGTGAACTAAGCGCTCTCCACATAGTGCCTCATTTAATTCTCACAACCTCATGAAATAAGACTATTATTATTCTCATGTAAAATGACAAAATGACTCAGAAAAGATTAGGTAATTTTCCAGAGAACAAAATGATAATAAATGGTGGCACTGGGATATAAATACAGGCAGTCTGAACCCAGAACACAAAGTCTTAATGACTACACTATAATTTTTTATCTTTATTGACCAAAATAAAATATAAATCGGTCAGTGATACAAAAAAAGGGATATTATCAAAACCTCTTGGTTTGTTTGGTTGGTTTGTTTTTGTTTATTATTATTATTATTATTATTATTATTACTAGAATGATGAAAATGCTCTAAAAATGATTGAAGTGATAAATGCACAACCATGTAATTATACCGAATACCATTTATTGTACACTCTGGATGGGTTTATGCTTTATTAATATGTATCAATAAAACTAAAAAAAAAAAAAACCTCTCTTCTTTTAACATATAAACTGAATACATTTTTAAAGCACTTTGAACAAAAAATAGATTACAGTATGCTAGATATGCTGTTCTAGTGAAAAAAAGTAACTTATCTTTTTGATGCTAACACAATCTTTTTTGGAGATAACAGGGTCAACATGATGAAGGCAGGTGGAAGTTTGCTTCATTTGGCCAATGGCCAAAAGCACAATGTAATGACAGTTTTACGGTTTATTTTAAAATTACTGGGAAGCGGCTGTGGCTCAATCAGTAGGGCTCCCGTTTACCATATGGGAGGCCCCGGGTTCGATTCCCGGGGCCTCCTGGTGAAGGCAAGCCCGCCCGCATGGCGTGGTTAGCTGACCCAGTGAGCACAAGCAGCAAGGGGGGGATAAATGAATAAATAAATAAAATCTTTAAAAAATAATAATAATAAAATAAAATAAAATAAAATAAAATAAAATTACTGACTCCTTACAGAAGACCTTTCCTCAACCAAAGTTCAAGTGTCTTGATGCAGGAACCACATCTTGGAGCACTTGGGCTGCTCACCTATTTCCATTATTTACCACCTTTGTGTATCTCAGTTTCAGGTTCCAGAAAATGGAAATCATAGGGTTTTTTTAAAAATTAAATGAGCTCATACATGTAAAGTATCTAGCCAAATACTCAAAAATATATTAGTTCCTTGCCTTTCTCCCTATAATCCCCAAACATCAGCCCCTTCAAACCTTTTCCCACTCACACCACAAGGCACCATCTTACCAGAATAAATTTGTTTGTTAAATTATTAGTAAGCTTCTAATATAAGGCATTCTGAGTGCAAAGAACATCTCTTAACACTAACTCTATTAAACATTGCACTTTGCTAGGCAAAGTGTTTTTTCCAAACAAAACCCGAAGAGGTAAGTTAGATTTATTATTCCCACTTAACGGTTGAAGAGACTAAGGCCCAGAGAAATTAAGTACTTTGCCTAAGGTACACCAACCTGATGCATATAGAGGTGAGTAATAATTATGACTAGAGCAAGGAAAGGAGAAGGCTTCAGGAAAGAGGTAATGTTTGACTTGTGTCTTAAAGGTTCCAGATCATTTGCATTCAATGCACAACTCAGGGCTTAGGTGAAAGGGCAAAGAGCTGGGACACTGAGCTGATAGTCAGTGGTGACCAACAGATCAAGTACTCCAGAAGGACATACACAGAACAAATTTCTAATTTAGGGGGAGAGGATGGTGAGATAAGGCTTATCAAAAATGGCAATGGGAGATGTGAACAAATACAGTCGTGAAAACTGTCATGAGTTTAAAACAAAAAAGGACTAGGAAATAAGACAGAGATCAAATAGTTCGCAATTTTTAAAACCTGAAATTGAAAATGAAAATTTCCACTTAGTTTTCCATTAACGAAAAACTAAGAGTGAGAATTAATTAAGCACCAGTCAGTTCAAATCATTAAAAATTCAACATAATGTGAATGAGGCACTCAAGTTACAGAAATGGATGTGACAAAGCCCATAGATAAAAGACCTATTACTCACTATAGTAGGGTAGGAAAGTCTATACAAAGCAATTATTTACCAGAATATTTTAAATGCAATACCTATATTTTAGGATGTCATAAATTAGTTCTACTTTCAGTCTACATATATATATGTCTTTAAATGATTACGTATTTCCTGAAATGTATTAGTAGGTGAGTTTGCCTTCTAGCAGGAATATCTTTTTTTTTTTTTTTTTTTAAGATTTATTTTTATTTATTTCTCCCCACCCCCTTGTTGTTTTTCACTTGCTGAGTCTGTTCATCTTCCTTGTTTCTTTAGGAGGTACCAGGAGCCAAACCCGGGACCTCTGATGTGGGAGAGAGGTGCCTAATTGCTTGAGCCACCTCTGCTCCATGCTTTGTTGTGTCTCTCATTCTGTTTTTCCTCCCCACATCTCTTGTTGTATCATCTTATTGCGTCAGCCCACCATGCCTTCCCATCACACCACCCACTGTCTTCTTTAGGAGGCACCAGGATCCGAACCAGCGACCTCCCACGTGGTAGGCAGGAACCCAGTTGTTTGAGCCACATCTGCTTCCCTCTTTTTAATTTATAAAAAATACTCCGGAAATTGTTCTCTATATTATTTACAGATATTCTGTTTTGTCAAATAAAGCCATTTTCTCTAAAGCTCTAGAGAAACAGGAACAGCAAAATCCTATAAATTCATATCTTTCTTTCTTACCCTTTTCACTGTCTTTTTCTTTTTAATAATAAGGGCCAACATTATTGTATGCTTGCTATGCACGCTAGACATAATTCCAAACTCTTCACATTTGTTAACTCAATTAAATTCCACAAGGATCCTCATAAGAACTTGAATAGGTAGTTGAATTTCAGAGGTGGAGTAAGGGAGGAATGCTTGTGGGGTCCTAGGGCTCTCTCTCTTCTGTCTCCCAAGCACCAAGGAATAATAGCTAATACTTGCTGAGCATTTACTCCTTACTATAATCAAAAAAGAGATACCATTATTATGCCCTTAGTTTGAAATCTACTGACTTATGCCATGGTAACCTTGTCCCACATTACAAATTAATTATGAATTGGCCATGCTTTTTAAAAAATTGGTTACTCTTTATTTTTGAAGTGGTTTTTTGGTAAGGTATAATTTCCTTAGAATTGGGAAATGTTGAACTTAAGTAGTGCAACAACCAAATTCTCTCTATAAACGTTAACCTCAAAATATTATTCAAATTTCAATAGGAAATCATCCTAAAACGTTTCTTTAGTAAGTCCATTGTTTGGGGGGTATTCACCTCTGTAATCGTATGAGCCGGCTGCATCCCTGTAACAGGGAGTAAGTCCTAATTAAATAAAAAAATTTATAGTAATCCCATCCCTGTGCCAGTCACTGATTTCAGAAAGTGAAATGAATGAGCACATGGCATTATCTTGAATTTAGTGGATGCATCAGACTAGAGTGACTTTTAATCCATGCTTGGGAAAAAGGCTCTTCTCCCATTGGAGGATAAGAGGGAGGATGAGCCATAATCACTACTGGAAACTATCTGACCACTACAAAAGGAACAAGGCTTACATAGAAAAATACCATGGTCCTTGGTAGATTCACAGAATTGCTGTATCCACCAAGATTGAAGTTTACCTAATTCTGGATTTCCTCTTATGTGAGCTAATTTATAACTTAATTTTAAAGCTAGTTTTGATTCAAGTTTTCTGGAATGTGTACTTGAAAACATATCATGCTCTTGACCCTCAATAAAAGATACCTGGAGAAAAATAGCTAGAGGACAAGCGGGAACAGCCCCGAAAAAGATCTTCTAGGGTTTAGGACAGCAGGTGAAGGCTGCACACCACCCAGAGGAGAGAGGGACAGAAGAGGGAAATCGTGACAACAGAACCGTGAGTTGCAAGTAGCAGCTTCTGCTGCTGCCGGCACCCTCCACCACACTCTTCAGAATTCTCGGGCCTCTGGGTCTGCAGGCCTTCGACCACAGACAAAGGGGGCTTCAGGGATCTGCCACTCCCAGAAAGGGGAGAGAGAGGGACACAGACTTAGGCTGACTCAGGTTCTGACCTGAAATTTGAGCTGCGGAGCCCCACGGACCCTTCCACAGGGTGGTTTGCCCTGGGAGCCTAGAAAGGACTGGAGAAATCCGACTCTCCCAACCTCCCTCTCTTCTAGCCTGGACTAATTGTTGAGGACTCCACGGGAGAGGGGAGAGAGAGCCTGGGGCTGACCCTGCTTTGGACTCCTAGGTTTGGTCTGCCCTGTCCCGAGAGCCCTTCCAGGCCGGGTGGGGTTGCGCCATTGCTTGCCTTGGAGCCTGCAAGGGGCTAAAGATATACAAACCTCCCAATCTCATCCTCTACTAACAGGGACTGATTGTTGAAGATTCAGAAGGGAGTGGAAATATTTCCTAGCTGGGAAAAGGGGGGCGCTACGAGAGATGTCTGGAGAACTGTCTCAGAAAGTTTGAATCACAGGCTCTTAGCCCCCAGACAGGAAGCTCTATCATATTGATCTGGTCTGTGTCACAACAAATACACTCCGACCAGGCATTGAACTGAGAGCAGCCAACAAGCGCCATCTCCTGGCAGACCAAGGAAGTGCACATAAGAAAATTAATAAGTAAGAGAGGCTTTTCCTGGCCTCCATAGCCTCCCTGCCCAAGGCCCTAGAAAACGACTCTACAACCAATTACTGGGTCTAGTGCCCAGTTTCAAGCAACCAGCAGAACAATCCTAACAATCAAGGTTGAGCCAAAAATCAAAGAGCTGTGGTAACTCACAGCCTCCTGCCACTAAAACCCCATAAAAGAGAAAGAGATAGAACATCTAAGTAAAATACAAACTAACCAGATGCCTAAGCACCAGCAAAAAATAACGGGCCATACTAAGAAAATAGAAGACATGGCCCAAGAAAAGGAATACAGCAAAATCCCAGAAGAGATGCAGAATTTGAGAGAGCTAATCAGTGAGATGCGCACAAATTTCCAAAATCAAATTAATGAGATGAAAGACAATATAGTTAAAGAGATAAATGACATCAAGAAGTCATTGAGCGAACGCAAAGAAGAATTTGAAACACTGAACAGAAAAGTAACGGAGTTCATGGGAATGAAAGACACAATAGGTGCAGTCAAAAATACATTTGAAGCATACAACAGCAGACTCGAAATGATAGAAGAATAAGTGATACCGAAAATAGAGCAGCTAAAATTGAAGAGAGAAAAGAACAGAGAGAGAAAAGAATGGAAAAAATTGAGCAGGGGCTGAGAGAGTTGAATGACAACACAAAACACAACAACATACGTGTCATGGGAGTTTCAGAAGGAGAAGAGAAAGGAAAAGGGGCAGAAAGAGTATTTGAGGAAATAATAGCTGAGAATTTCCCAACTCTCACGAAAGAAATGAACTTACATGTCCAAGAAGCACACCGTACCCCAATGAGAATAAATCCAAATAGACCTACGCCAAGACACATATTATTCAGAATGTCAAATGTAAAAGATAAAGAGAAAATTCTCAGAGCAGCAAGAGAGAAGCAAACGATCACATACAAAGGACGTCCAGTAAGACTTTGTGCAGATTTCACTTCAGAAACCATGGAGGTGAGAAGACAGTGGTATGATACAATTAGGAAACTGAAAGAGAAAAACTGCCAGCCGAGAATTCTTTATCCAGCAAAACTGTCCTTCAAATATGAAGGTGAATAGAAAGTATTCACAAACAAACAGAAACTAAGAGAGTTTGCAAAAAATAATCCACCTTTGCAGGAAATATTAAAGGAAGCCTTAGAACCTGAAAGAAAAAGACAGGAGAGAGAGGCTTGGAGGAGAGTACAGAAGAAAGAAAAGCAGAAAGGATAACCAAAAGAGTAAAAAGAGAAGACAAAAATAAGATGACATGTGAAAACCAAAGAAAAAAATGGAGAAAATAAATAGTGCATTTTCAGTAATATCATTGAATGTGAATTTATTAAATTCCCCAATCAAAAGATACAGGCTGGGAAGCGGCTGTGACTCAATCGGTGGGGCTCCCGTTTGCCGTGTGGGGGGCCCCGGGGTCGGTTCCCAGGGCCTCCTGGTGGGGGCGGGCCCGCCCGCGCGGCATGGTTGGCTGACCTGGTGAGCGCGGGCAGCGAAGGGGGGATAAATGAATAAATAAATAAAAAATCTTTAAAAAAAAAAAAAAAGATACAGGCTGACACAATGGATAAAAAAACATGAGCCATCCATATGCTGCTTACAAGAAACTCACTTCAGACCCAAGGATACAAGCCGGCTGAAAGTAAAAGGTTGGAAAAAGATACTCCATGCGAATTGTAAACAGAAAAGAGCAGGGGTAGCTATACTAATATCAGACAAAACAGACTTCAAATGCAAAAAAGTGATAAGAGATGCGGAAGGCCATTATATATTAATAAAAGGGATGATCCTCCAGGAAGATATAACAGTCATAAATATCTACTCACCTAACCAGGGTGCCCCAAAATATATGAGACAAACTCTGGCAAAACTGAAGGGAGAAACAGACATTTCTACAATAATCATCGGAGACTTCAACACCTCTCACATCATTAGATACAACAACTAGACAGAAGATCAACAAGGAAACAGAGAACTTGAACAATATGATAAACAAGTTAGACCTAACAGACATATACAGAACACTTCATCCAAACTCAGCGGGTTATACATTCTTCTCAAATGCCCATGGATCTTTCTCCAGGATAGACCACATGTTAGGTCACAATACAGCTCTCAATAAATATAAAAAGACTGAAATTATACAAAGCACCTTCTTATCATAATGGAATGAAACTGGAAATCAATAACAGACCGGAAAAGAGTAAATTTGCAAATGTGTGGAGACTGAACAACACACTCCTAAATATTCAGTGGGTCAAAGAAGAAATTGCAAGTGAAATCAGTAAATATATTGAGACAAATGAAAATGAGAACACAACATATCAAAACTTATGGGATACAGCAAAGGCAGTCTTGAGAGGGAAATTTATAGCCCTAAATGCCTACATTAAGAAACAAGAAAGAGCTAAACTCAAAGATTTAACTGAACAACTTGAGAAACTAGAAAAAGAACAGCACACCAATCCCAAAGCAAAAAGAAGGAAAGAAATAATAAAGATTAGAGCGGAAATAAATGAAAATGAGAACAGAAAAACAATAGAGAAAATCAACAAAACCAAAAGCTGGTTCTTTGAGAAGATCAATAAAATTGACAAACACCTCGCTACACTAACAGAGAAAAAAAGAGAGAAGATGCAAATAAATACAATCAGAAATGAAAGGGGGGAAATTACAAATGACCTCACAGAAATAAAAAGAATGATAAGAGGATATTATGAGAAAGTATATGCCAACAAACTAGACAACCTGGATGAAATGGACAAATTTCTAGAAACTCATAACCAACCTACACTGACACAACAAGAAATCCAAGAACTTAACAAACCAATCACAATTAAGGAGATTGACTCCGTCATCAAAAATCTCCCAGCAAAGAAAAGTCCAGGACCAGATGGCTTCACAGGTGAATTCTACCAAGCATTTCTAAAAGAATTAACACCAATCCTGTTTAAACTCTTCCAAAAAATTGAAGAGGACGGAAAATTACCCAATACATTTTATGAAGCCAACACCACCCTAATACCAAAGCCAGATAAAGATTCCACAAGAAAAGAAAATTACAGACCAATCTCTCTCATGAACATAGATGCAAAAATTCTCAACAAAATACTTGCAAATCGAATCCAACAGCCTATCAAAAGACTTATACTTCACGATCAAGTGGGATTTATTCCTGGTATGCAAGGCTGGTTCAACATAAGAAAATCAATCAATGTAATATACCACATTAACAAATTGAAGGAAAAAAACCACATGATCATCTCAATAGATGCAGAAAAGGCATTCGACAAAATTCAACATCCTTTTTAGATAAAAATACTTCAAAAGATAGGAATAAAAGGAAAATTCCTCAATATGATAAAAGGCATATATGAAAAACCCATAGCCAACCACATACTCAATGGGGAAAGGTTGAAAGCTTTCCCCCTAAGATCGGGAACAAGACAAGGATGTCCACTGTCACCATTGTTATTCAACATTGTACTAGAAGTTCTAGGGAGGGCAATTAGACAAGAAAAAAAATTAAAGGTGTCCAAATAGTAAAAGAGGAAGTAAAACTCTCACTGTTTGAGGATGACATGATCCTGTATTTAGAAAATCCTGAAGTATCCACAACAAAGCTACTTGAACTAATAAATGAGTTCAGCAAAGTGGCAGGATACAAGATCAACACGCAAAAATCAGTAATGTTTTTGTACACTAGTACTGAACAATCTGAGGAGGTAATCAGGAGGAAAATTCCATTTTCAAAAGCAACAAAAAGACTCAAATACCTAGGAGTTAATTTAACCAAGGAAGTACAGGACCTATATGCAGAAAACTACAAAACAATGCTAAAAGAAATTTAAAAAGACCTAAACAAATGGAAAGACATTCCGTGTTCATGGATTGGAAGAATAAATATCGTGAAGGTGTCAATCTTGCCAAAACTGATTTACAGATTCAATGCAACATCAATCAAAATCCCAACAGCTTACTTTACAGAATTAGAGAAGGCAATTACCAAATTCATCTGGAAGGGTAAGTGCACCCAAATAGCCAAAAGTGTTCTAAAAAAGAAGAGCAATGTGGGAGGAATTTCACTGCCTGACCCTGAAACATATTACAAAGCTACAGTGGTCAAAACAGCATGGTACTGGCATAAAGATAGACATATCAATCAGTGGAATAGAATTGAGAATCCAGAAATTAACCCTCACCTACAGTCAACTCGTTTTTGACAAACCTACCAAGCCCACACTGATGGGAAAAAACAGTCTCTTCAACAAATGGTGTTGGGGGAACTGGATATCTATAACCAAAAGAATGAAAGAGGACCCCTATTCTCACCCCTTATACAAGAATCAACTCAAAATGGATCAAAGATCTAAATATAAAGGCCAGGAACATAAAACTACTAGAAGAAAATGTAGGGAAACATCTTCAAGACCTTGTAGTAGGTGGTGGTTTCTTGGACCTTACACCCAAAGCACGTGCAACAAAAGGTAAAGTAGATAAATGGGACCTCCTCAAAATTAAACACTTTTCCACCTCACAGGACTTTGTCAGGAGGGTGAAAAGGCAGCCAACTCAATGGGAAAAAATATTTGGAAATCACATATCTGATAAGGGTTTAATATCTAGGATATATAAAGAGATGTTACAACTCAACAATAAAAAGACAAATGACCCAATTAAAAAATGGGCCGAAGACTTGAATAGACATTTCTCCGAAGAAGAAATACAAATGGCAAAAAAAACACATGAAGAAATGCTCAATATCACTCATGATTAGGGAAATGCAAATCAAAACTACAATGAGATATCATTTCACACCTATCACAATGGCCACTATTAAAAAGACAGAGAACTACAAGTGTTGGAGAGGATGTGGAGAGATAGGAACACTTCTTCACTGTTGGTGGGAATGCAGGATGGTACAACCACTATGGAGGACTGTTTGGCAGTTCCTAAAGAAGTTGAATATAGACTTGCCATGTGACACTGCAATACCACTACTGGGTATATACCCAGAAGAACTGAGAGCAGTGACACGAACAGACATCTGCACACCGATGTTCATAGCCACATTATTCGCCATTGCCAAAATTTGGAAACAACCCAGGTGTCCATCAACAGATGAATGGATAAACAAACTGTGGTCTATTCACACGATGGAATATTATGCAGCTGTAAGAAGAAATGAAGTCATAAAGCATATGGCAACATGGATGAACCTGGAGGACATTATGTTGAGTGAAGCAAGCCAGACACAAAAGGACAAATACTGTATGAATGCATTACTATGAACCAAATATATTGTGTAATATATTGTTTGATTCAAAAAAAAAAAAATTTACATGTATCCATTACATTTAATTGAGAAATGTATATATTTATTCATCTGTGTTTACTTTTTAGTTTTTAATTGTTTATGTTTGCAATTATTAAATGTACAAAATAAAGTAAAAAAAAAAAAAGATACCTAACAGATGAGTATCAAAATTTATACTCCCATAAATTAAAGAGTATTTTGTAACATGAGCAGTTGAGAAAGAGTATGGGAGAGACAGAGACTAGAGCAGAAGCTGACAGAATGGCAAGTCATGAGAAAAGAAATGAAAAGGAGAAATCTAAAAGTGGTGAAATATGTAGTCCAAGAAAGAAATGAATAACCATAGCCAAGAATAACAGAGATAATAGAAAATCTTTAAAAAGCAAAAACCAAAGTGATGATCAAAGCCCAGACAGGGGCCTCAAGGAATCACTAAATTTGAACAAGGCAGCATATCAGTGGGTGGTGTAATAACTGTGGTGGGTCACAACCAGCATTCTTTAAAAAAATAAGATATAATAAGAAATATGAGAGTACATCACACAAAGTAAGAGTAAGGATTGTTTGGTGAAAGTTTTGTTTCAGTTATACACACACACGTATTACTACTTGGGTAATATTTACTTGTCAAAGTTTCTGGATTAGACGATATTTTTCAAAAGTAAATTTGATTTTGAAGAGAAATAAGAGGGTCTGGTTGAAATGGATATTTTTTGAGGTTTTTGTTGTTGTTGTTTGTTTTTGTTTTTTGGCATTTAGGCATCCAGTTCCCATTCTTTATAACACTGACATGTCGTGTTGAGAAAACTTCCCCATTGGTTATAGCACAGGAGTGGCCCTGCCCTTCATTACTGAAGAGTAGACAGACTCATTTAAGTCACTCAAATGGTCGCTACCTAGAATTTGACTCTTAAGAGTCAAGGACAGAAACCAAAACAAGTATGATGATACTCCTTCCTGGTGTCAGTGTCCTGAACAGACCAGCCCTGCCAGGCGTCAATAATAGTGGTTCCTTCTTCCCCATCTGCCAATTTCCAAGCCTGGTTTTCAAGCACCCCTTTGATTCAGCAAGTCTTCAATATCTGTTCAATAAATTCCTTTTAACTACTTTCAATAAAAAATTTAACCATCTGGGCCTGGTGATTTCTTTTGGAAGAGGTTTTAAAATAAAAATTAAATTTTCTTGATACTTATCTGGCTACTATTGTATTTTGGGTGAGTTGCATTAGTTTGTTTTGCAAGGAATCGGTCCATTTTTTTTTTTTTTTTTAATTTTTTTTTTTATTTTTATTTTAAAGATTTTTATTTATTTATTCATTTATCCCCCCCCTTGCTGCTTGTGCTCGCTGGGTCAGCTAACCACGCCGTGCGGGCGGGCTTGCCTTCACCAGGAGGCCCCGGGAACCGAACCCAGGGCCTCCCATATGGTAAACGGGAGCCCTACTGATTGAGCCACAGCCGCTTCCCTAGGAATCGGTCCATTTTATCAAAGTTGTCTAATATGCATGTGTAGAGTTGTTCATAGTATTCATGTATTATCCTTCTTACATCTACAGGGTTTGTAGTGATTATACTATTTTATACCTGGTATTGGTAATTTTTGTACTGTCTCTTTTTCCCTTTGTCAGTCTTGCCAAGGGATTGTCAAATTTATCTTTTCAAAGGACTATTTGTTTCACTGATTTTTCTCTTGTTTTTCTAGTTTTGATTTCATTGATATTTTGCTATTTTATTTATTATATCCTTCCTCATTCATGCTTTGGGTTTAATTTGCTCTTTTGTTCTGGTGCTTGAGATAGAAACTGAGATTATTTTCTTGAAACTTTTCCTCCTTTCTAATGTATGCATTTAGTGCTAAGATTTCCCCCTAAGCACTGCTTTAAGTTGTTTCCCACAAATTGTGATGTTTTATTTTCATTTTCATTAAGTTCAATGTATTTTTTATTTCCCTTGAGATGACTTTTCTCACCCATGTGTGGATAGTTTCCTGTTATAATTGTTATTATTTTTGTTGTTATTATCACAACCACTTCCCTTCTCCCTGTAAACTCTAACCTGCTTTCTAGCTCTGTAAATTTGCTGTTTCTAGTCATTTCTTATAAAGTGATATCATACTATTTTTGTCCTTATGTGTCTTGCTTATTTCACTGGGCATGTTTTCAAGGTTCTTCCATGTTGCACTATGTCTCATAACTTCATTTTTTCTTTTGGTCAAATAATATTCTATTGTGTACATGTACCACATTTGTTTATTCATTTGTTGATGCACACATGGGTTGTTTCGACCTTTTAGCTACTGTGAATAATTCTGTTATAAACCCTGGTGTACAAGTATCTGTTTGCAACCATTTTCAGTCTCTGAGTATATAGCTAGAAATGGCATTGTTGAATCAAATGGTAATTCTATATTTAACTTCTTGAGGAAATGCCATATTGCTTTCTACCATGGTTACACCATTTTAAAGTCTCATCAATAATGCACTAGAATTCTAATTTCTTCATATCCTTTCCAACACTTATAATTTTCCATTTTTTTAATGATAGCCATTCTCGTGGGTGTGAACTGGTATCTCATTCCATTCTTGTGGGTGTGAACTGGTGAGTTTGATTTGCATTCCCTAATGTCTGAACATCTTTTCATGTGTTTATTGGCCATTTGCTTATCTTCTTTGGAGAAATTCTATTCGAGTCCTCTGCCCATTTTTAAATTGGGTTATTTATCTTTTTGTTGTCCCACTGTAAAAGTTCCGAATATTTCTGGATATTAAATCCTTATCTGATCTGTGGTTTGCAACTATTTTCTCCCGTTCTGTAGGGTGTCTTTTCACATTCTTGGTAATTTCCTTTGATGCACAAAAGTTTATAATTTTGATGAAATCAAATTTATCTATTATTTCTTTAGTTGCTGATGTTTTTTTATCATAGATAAAACTCCACTGCTGTTTCCCAGGTGTATTAGTCAGCCAAAGGGGTGCTAATGTGAAATACCAAAAATGGGTTGGTCTTTATAAAGGGTATTTATTTGGGGTAGAAGTCCACAGATACCAGGCCATAAAGCGTTAAGTTTCTTCTCACCAAAGTTCATTGCCACGTGTTGGAGCAAGACAGCTGCCGATGTTTGCCAGGGTTCAGGCTTCTTGGGTTCCTCTCTTCCCAGGGCTGCGTTTCTCTCCAGGCTTAGCTCTTCTGGTTTCCTCCACAAGGTCAGCTGTAGACTATCAGGTGAACGGCTCACTTCTCTTCTTCTGGGGCCTTTTCTCCAACATCAAAACTGCTTCTCAAAAAACTGCTTCTTAAAAACTGCTTCAACTCTGTTCTTGCTATGCCTCTTATATTTGATTCCCCACCCACCAAGGGGTGGGGTTTAATGCCCTAGTGATGTGGCCTAGTCAACGTCCTAATCATAACCTAATCATGCCCAGATAAACAGATCAGTTTACAAGCATGACCCAATTATATTTTTGGAATTCATAATTATATCAAATTGGCCAATGGCTACACCAGGTAATGAAGATTTACCCCTATGTTATCTTCTAAGAGTTTTTAGGTTTTAGCTCTTAAATGATCCTTGATCCATTTTTGGCTGATTTTTGTATGTGGTGTAAGGTAGGGTTCTAACTTCATTTTTCTGCATGTGTATATCCAGTTTTCCCAACACCACTAGTTGAAGAGACTATTCTTTCTTCAGTGCACATACATAGCATCTTTGTCTAAAATCAATTGGCCATAGAATGTGTGAGTTTATTTCTGAACTTTCAAACCTGTTCCACTGAGCCATTTGTTTATCCTTGTAGCAGTATCAAACTGTTTTGATTACTGTCACTTTTTAATACAATTTTAACTTGGAACATGTGCGTCCTCCAAGCCTGTTCTTCCTTTTAAAGATTATTTTGAGTATTCAGTAGGTCCCTTACAGTTCCATTTAAATTTGAGGATTGGTTTTTTCCATTTCTGCAAAAAAAAGCTTTTGGAACTTTAAAAAAGAATTGCATTGAATTTGTATATTGTTTTGAGCAATGTTGACAAATTAACAATGTTAACTCTCCCAATCCATGAACATAGGATGTCTTAACATTTATTTAGGTCTTCTTAAATTTCTTTCAGCTGTGTTTTGTAGTTTTCAGTGTACACATTTTTTGTATCCTCATTTAAATGTATTCCTAGATACTTAATTATTTTAGATGCTACTCTAAGTAGAATTGTTTTGTTAATTTCCTTTGTATTGCTCATTGCTAGTGTATAGAAACACAACTGATTTTTGTGCATTGATCTTGTACCCTGCCACTTTGATGAATTCATTTATTGCCATTAATAGTTTTCTTGTGGATTTCTTTGGTTTTTCCTCAATTTAAGGGGTAGTTTTACTTCCACCTTTCCAATTTTGATACTTTTTCTTTCTTTCTCTTACCTAATTACTCTGGCATGTTTCCATTATTATTGGAGAATATACTCTGTTTTTGCTTCACATATTTTACAGCTCTGTTGTTTGGTGCATACACCAAGATATATATATATTTTTTTAGTTCTATTTCCCTAGAGAACCCTGACTAATACAGATTTTGATATCGGGAGTAGTTCTTGAGAAAAAGAATCTTAAGGATGAAATTTCTGAGTTGGTTTGGGAGCTTTTAGAATTGGCTCTCTCATCTGATTAAATTCAAAGGCAGTAATGGCTCTATTTCTAACAATCAACAATCATGATGGCACTGATAGTCCATGGTATGAGTTGGCAACAGAGATTTGCAAAATATCACCACTGGATATGGCTACTCGAAAGCTTATAAGAGGCAAGGCTCTGGGTAAGAGTGTTTTTGACAACTTAACAGAGTTTTGTGTAGTTAAAAATTATAACAATGTTGGCTGGTTGTTCCTAAACATGCTGGATACAGGTGAAAAAGAAAGGGATGAGCTCAAGAATTCAAATTCCCAATTTAAGAATCACATGAAGGAAATGAAAGTTTCTATGTGAATCTTGAAAGAAAAATGTTAATTCGTATAGCCGCAGACTTGAAAGTTCTGAAAACCAGACCCAGAGTCTCATTGTGCTAGTGGCTGAATTACAATGTAAACTGAACTCCCAATCTTGCAGGAAGTCTGCTCTTAAAGTGAGGGCATTGATTGGAAAGGAATGGGATCCTGAAAATTGGAATAGGGACATATGAGTTGGTGATAATAACGGTGGGGACACTCATGGAAACCCCAGATTCTGCTGGGTCTTTACCAGATAAACCTGGAATGGTCTGCCTTGAGAATCAGCCACCCAATTTCTAATCTGTAAGCAATCAGCCATGAAACCTCCACCTAAAGAGATTAACCCTACTGTGCCTGATAAACCTGTAGCTACCTCCCCCGAGGAAAGAGCCTTTATACCTCTGGCTGAAGAGAGTAATCCTGTTTCACCAGATGAAATGGCAATCCAATGTCCTGAGGTAACTGGCTTGCAAGACACTTCTAATTCTTCTCATGACCCATCCCCACCACCCCTCTTTTCTCCAAGACCTGTAACTAGACTGAAGTCCCCAAAGGTGAGGTACAAAGTGTGATCCATGAGTAGGTGTGCTATACTCCAAAACAACTGCATGATTTTTCCAATTTATATAGATAAAAATCAGAGGAATAAGTGTGAGAATAGATATTAAGGGTATGGGATAATGGTAGAAGGAACATAAAGTTGGGTCAGGCTGAATTTATTAATATTGGCCCACTAAACAGAGATTCAGGACTCAATATTAAAGCTCAAAGGGTCAGAAAGGGCTCTAACAGTTTGTTCAGATGGTTGGCTGCAGCTTGGACCAAAAGGTGGTCTACACTGATTGAAGTCAAAATGCCATAACTGCTGTGGTATATTGTAGATGAGGGAATCCAAAGTCTTAGAGAGAATGGAATATTAGAGTGGATTTATCATGTACGACCTGCTGACCCACCCTAGGAATGTACAGAGGACACACCTTTCACCAGGACTGAGGAATGTTTGAGACTTAAAAAAAAAAAAAAAAAAAAAGTTTTTATACATTTTCATCATATTAGTAAAATACAAAGATATCAATTGATGTACATTTTTAGAAACTAAAAAGTTTTTAATAAAAGCCATTAGGCTTGTATTCCATGTTTTAGATTATGATACATCCACAATCATGAAGTATTACATATATAGAAAGGAAAATACAGTATTAAATACAATCAAAGAATATACAGAAACAAATACATATAAAGGTTTAAATTTTGCTATGCAATAATTTTTTTATACTGAGAGTTGATAATAAAACTTTATACCTTACCACTGAATTAAGGGGAAAGGGAACGCCAATAAGAGAAGCCATGAATGGTGCAACATCAGCCTAGAAACAGAAAAAGTTTAATACCATGAAGTCCACAGATAACAACAAGGAAATTAGATTAATCCAACTATATATTTTGGGATATAATCATGATATTTGTTATAACCTTTTTACCTTCAAAACATTTATTTAGTGCACACTGGACACTGATCTCTAAAAATGTCATTACCTCTAGGAACATTAGCTTATGAAAAAATAATTTTGAAACAAACCAGTAAGAGTCCCAAATGTAAAATATTAAAAAGATTCAATTAATTATTCTATTACCTAAGAACCTGACCTCTTTATATAAGAGTTTTTCCGTATTATACAAAAGGATGCCTTAAGTAGACAGAAGATATATATAATAGTGGACTTTAACTGGAGAAAAAGCATATATTAATTAAAGAAAGGAGGTTTAACTCAACAGTGAACACCAGAAAAAAACATAAGCCAGAGAAAACGTTTTTTAGGCAAAAGCTTCCAAATACCATTTCAATTATTTCCCTTCAAAGCCCAATTTATCCAAAGAATTCATGCTTTCTGTCTCCATTTCCTCATCTCACCACTCCTTAACCCACTGTAACTTGCTTTGACCCCTTATCATACCATAGACACTGTCCCTAAGAGAACTAATAACCTCCATTTTTCTAAATCTAATTACCTTTTTTAAAAAAATTAGTCTTTATACTTTATTAGCCAGTAAAAAGCCTGGAAGTCAAAACGCCCAGTTTCAAAGACTGACTTGTAATCTGTAAGACCATGAGCATGTTATTTAACCTCTCCAATGCCTCAGATTCCTTATCAGCTAAAAATAATAAGAGTTTCTCCCTTAAAGAGTTATGACATGATTAAATGAGATAACTTATAAAGTTCCTATCACATAGTAAGCATGCAATAAATGGTGGTTACTGTTGTTGATGTAATTTTTATTTTATTATTTGACCTCTCAACAGCATTGTGTACACCATTTCCTCTCTTTTTCCCCCCAGTTCCCAGAAGGCTTATTGGTAAATAACACTTTAGAAAAAGAATTATCAATTCTATTGCTTTCAAGTCTGTGGAATGAAGAGCTGTGTTCAGGGACACATAAAGCAGTGCCAAAAGAGAAGAGATTGCTGCTTTGTCTACCTCTTTATCATAGGCCCAGTCATGAGCCTAAGACTTGTAGTCAACCAATTCTTCAGGCTTAAACTATAGACTGATTTCTTTCTCATCACTTCTTACTCAATCACCCCATGAATAATATTCCTGCCGACTTGAATGCAGAAGTCGCCACAAATGGTGCCAGGCTTAAAATCTGCTGGATTAGTCTCCCCAAGCATCACTTGACCTGTCTTCACTATTCAGCCCCTCCCAGACCATGGCCACAACCAGCCCTGAGTTCATGTATTTCACCAGCCCTGGAAAGAATGGACAGTCTTTCAAATCACTGTAGTGTTACTTCAGGTGTTCCTCAGAGGCCCAAAGGAACTACATTGTCACAAGGTGGAATCCCTTTGGTTCAAAGTGCTTGATGAGTTCGCCTACCAGGCTGCACCACATGCCATTCAGCTTGATTGTAATGAAGGTGTGCTCAGTTTTGGCAATGGTCTGGGAAGTTGGCTGGGTGCCAGCTGGCAGTGCTGAACTACACCATTCTCTTTTGAAATTCCTTCTTCTCTTGCCCTTGTGACTCCATTCTGCTGAGTTTCTTCAATCTCACTGGCTGGTCCTATAGAAAGCTTATCTAGTCCCCCATTTAAAGTTGAGGTTCATCCAGTTTGGTCCCATGCCCTAAATCCTTCTATCATCTGAACTGTGTTTACTAAGTACTATGTTCCAGAAACCTGGAAAACTCCAACAGCCTCCTAATCATTTTCTTTTTCCCCCAGAATCCACTGTTGGTCTCCTCCAACAGTAATCTGATCTCCACACTGTAGCCAGGGGAATCAATTCACAAAGTCAGATCATGTCCCTCTCCAGGCTTCACATACTTTAAAGACTTCCCCAAGCTCTTAAGATAAAGTCTCTAAGACTTATAATTATAATGCCCTGTGTGGTTGCCTTTTTCTGCCTCACACCACACCATTCTCAATTACTTTGTACATCAGCTGTCTTTTAAAATTCTTTCCTATATCATATCCCTCTTACCACATCAGTTCACATGCCTTTCCCTCTGCCTGGAAAGTCCTCCTCCCACCATCTTGACCTGGTCAAGTTTTGCTTATTCTTCAATCTCAGCTCATCCTCAATTTCTCAGGAAGCCTTTCTTGATGATGCAGTCTACCAGCTACATCCACTCAACAGTCTCATGGCTTCAGATGACTCTTGTAATACTTATCACAGCACTAATTTTATATTTATTTGTATGAGTATTTGATTAGTGCCTATCTCACCCTAAACGATAAGCTCCCAGGGCAGGAACTATGTCTGCTTTTACTATTATATCCCTTATGCTAAGCACAATGTTTAGACACTGCAGATACATAATAATGTTGGTGAAAGGAAAGAATAAAGAATTTCTTATCTCCTAATGCAGAGCTGAATACAAGAGTATGAGTTAACAGACTTTGAGTATTCAAATAGCAATAGCTAAATCCATGTTCAGTTTCTGATTATGATCCAGTCTGGCTATAAGTAAAAGATTTCTTGTTATGTGGTATTCAATTATTCCTGTCCCTTTGACAGTGATTTCTCATTGTAAATTGGCATTCGATTTTATATAGTTTCATATACTTGCATAATACACATCCATACTGAGAGTAGAAACTGTTCACCAAGATTCTGCAACTTAAAGTCAGACCCTAGATCTTGGAGTATCTACCACGCTAATAATGGCAGTAGTAAGGTAACCCAGAGAAGGCAAAACACTCCGGCCACTTTGGATGCCTTATCCCAACAATGCCAATGCCATCTCCAAATAGTGAAGATGGCTGTTTAAGCAGCATATCTTCAACAATGACAATTCTGTGCTTCATAGTGTCAGATAATGCTACTAGTATATCTTTATTAGGTTAACTAAGCATTTTCCTGCAATAGAGGGTTTCTAGCTGAGTAATCAGAACTCTTGATCTGTGCTGAAAGTAAATAAGCAAGGTAACCATGACAAAAAATCACAGCAATTTAAGAGGCATGAAAATTTCAATTTACATAACAATTCTTTAATTATCTAGGGTTATGTGGAGAAGTTTTTTACTTTTACTTTAGGCTCTTTTATTTTGCCACAAGAAAGACTATTTTTGCTAAAATTTTTGAATTGAAACTATTTTACTTGGTAATTAAAATGTTTTAGAAAATTCTTTATTATTATTATTATTAATACACCTATTTTCTCAGATTTTTTTGTCTAAACTTCTTATAAGAGTTAAAATTAAATTTGAACATGATCAAACTGAAAATGGATACCTGATTGATATCTTGCCTCTTCCAATTCTCCAATTTCCATTCTGAAAGACAAAATTGGACAAAAGATCTGATAGGGATTTTAAAAAGAATAAATCATGATTATTATAAATGGGCAATACTTGAGGGAAAAACATAAGTACTGGAAACACTTCTGTTTTTTAAGCCAAGTTTGAAATAAAAGGGTGCTCAAAAAGGCAGAAATGTTTATTTTTAAAACAGAATTTTAAGAGAATAGCCTGAAACTAAATACTTGGTGGTTTTAGTGGTGACTCAGTAAAAATTTTAAATGCTCATTTAGAGATAATTGTTTCAAAACATCAAAAGATTAAGAAAGGGAAGTTGAAGGCAAAAGGCTCAGTAACAACTGTCAACATGACCCTACAACTAATTACAATCCTCTTACAGAGTTATTAAGGCAATTGATAGTCCTTTAAGACAATCCAAAGAGAGTTTCATTTTTCTGTAAGGGAAGTTGCTTGCAAACTACTTGAAAGCATAGCTCTGAAACTCTAACAGTCACTAAAACAAAAACTTATTAGCATATTACTATTAAAGCTGTCTTCAAAGATAACTTCATTCTCCTATCTCCCTGGATACAAATACAGATTATTTCAGTAAACAATAACCAAAACAAGTGATTATGAGAGACCATGTCTTTGGGATATATTATGGCTTTAGTATATATTACCAAAGAGGATCTAAGTTATTTTTTACAATGGAATAACCTAATACTATTTAATAATCTAACAATCTATCTAATAAAATTTAAAACTATGTTCCTGCTTCTATGGGGATTTCCTATCATTTCTAGTCAGTTGCCAAACATTCACATTAATCACTAGACAAGGAAAACTATCTTATCCCCTTTCTCTGGATATTATGATACTCAAAATTCACATGAGAAAAAAAATACATTCCTTCTGTGATGATTCTTAAAGTTATATGATTCTAAATCATTAATTCACTGAGAAATCCAATGGCAAAATAAAGTTATATCTCCTAAGTACAAACATACCATTTAACCTAGCTGCTATTTAGAACAAATCTAATCCACTTGCCACAGAGTAGCTAGAAAGTCAGCTTCTACAGCAAATTGGAATCCTGGCAGCGCTCTGCTCACAACCGTTTAATGACATAGCAATATACTAGGAATTCACGTCATGTGAAGGCCTTACATGGCCTTTGATATCTCAAGTGATCAATCTGTTGAACCTCTCCAACTCTCAACAACTCGTGCTCTCCTCCTACCTACAGTGCTCAAGCCAGATTAGCCTTCCGTCTGTTCCTAAAATAAGCTAAGCTCTTTCCATTCTACGCCTTTGCATTTGCTATTCCCTCTGCCGGCAACATTCTCCCTCTGACCTTCGTATGAATGGCTGGTTTTCTCTTATCCTCACTATGAACATTATGAACAGAGCACTATTAGCCCAACCTACAAAATGTAACCTAATCCATGAGGGAACCTTCTAGGGTATTGCACATGTTGTATATGTGGATCTAGGTGGCGGCTACTTAGTGTATACACTTGTAAAATTCATCAAGCTGTACATACATTTAAGATGAGTGCACTTTACCTACTTTGGCATGATGAACTCAACAACCACTGACAATTTTATAAGAAATAACCCTATGAAAAATGTACCTCTATTTGTTGAAAATACGTTTAGCATATTATTGACACTGTGCCCTTATGCATTCATGGGGGTCCAGAGTAAAAATGTCTCAGTATCACATCTAGTGTTTTATCTAATGGATATATTTTGTGGATCCTGTGGATTTTGGAACTGATAGCATGTTTTTTATTTGAGTAGGAAAATTGCAATCAAATTTATGATTTCTTACCTCTAAGAAACTTTAATTTTCTTAACACTATTTACCTCTCATTTAAATTAATTAATTTAATAAAATAAGATCTAACATTTAGTTTATCACACACTCAAAAACGTCTTGATAAAATAGTTACTAGCAGTAATGCGGTGGTAAATGTTTAACAACTGACTTTCTGAGAAGAAGGAAAAAAACAACAACAACAAAAAATCCCTTGATTTGTAGCATTTTCCCATTTCTGTGGTACAAATACTCCTGAATATTTACCATTTGGATCTTGTGAGCCAGAATGAGTCAGCTGAAGCATACGGCTGTTACTCATTTATGAGAAAGTAAGCAAAATTCACAGGAATCTATTCTATCATTGAAAATAAAATCAACTTATTTGTCAACATTAAAGAATGTGAAAATTACCAAAGTATTAAAAACATGCATTAGGGAAGCAGATGTGGCTCAAGTGACTGAGCTCCCGCCTACCACACGGGAGGTCCCAGGTTCAGTTCCCAGTACCTCCTGGTAAAGATGAGCAAGACAACGAGCTGGCGCGATGGGCAGGCGTGGCGAGCTATCGCAACAAGATGATACAACAAAAGAAACAAAGAGAAAAGACAATGAGAGACACAACAAACCAGGGAGCTGAGGTGGCTCAAGCGATTGAGTGCCTCTCTCCCACACGGGAAGTCCCAGGTTTGGTTCCCAGCGCCTCCTAAAGAGAAGACAAGCAGACACAAAGAGCACACAAATGGACACAGAGAGCAGACAGTGAGTGCAAACAATGAGGGGAAGGGAATAAATAAAATAAATCTTGCAAAAGAAGACTGTTATGTCATGATATCCATGAGTACCTTCCCTTAAATGTTGTTTACAAAAATCATGAACATACTTCAATGTTTCCATGAATAAAAAGTGTTCTAATAAACCAATCAAAGAAAATAAGAATAAAAGCAGAAGTATTTTATGGTTCTTTACTAACTTTAAAGAAGGAATCTATTCAGAATCCAGAAATAAACCCATACATTTATGGTTAATTTTCAACAAAGATTCCAAGACAATCCTTGGATATCTACATGTAAAACAATTAAGATGAACCCCTACATCTCAACTGATACATAAAAATTAACTCAGAATGAAAAAAAAATGGATCAAAGACTTAATATGAGCTAGAATTATAAAACAATAAGAAGAAAATATAGGGATAAATGTTCATCATCATGTATTATGCAATGCTGCCCTAGATATGACAACAAAAGCACAAGTAATCAAAGAAAAACTTGATAAATTATACTTACATAAAACTAAAAACTTTTGTGCTTCAAAGGACAGAATCAAGAAATTGAAAAGACTGCATAGAATAAAAGAAAATATTTTCAAATCATATATAAATAAGGGCCTAGTATCCAGAAATATATAAAAAATTCTTACAACTCAACAATAAAAAGATAAATAGAATTTGAACAGATATTTCTCAAAAAATATACAAATGGCAAATATCTACATGAAGTCATTAGTCATTAGGGAAATGCAAATCAAAACCACAGTCAGATGCTACTGCACTCACTAGAATGAATATAACAAAAAAAAAAGACTACCAATAACAAGTATTGGCAAGAATGAAGAGAAATTAGAACACTCATACACTGAAGGTGGGAATATAAAAATGGTGCAGCCACTTTGGAAAACAGTTTGGCAGTCTGTAAATAGTTAAACATAGAGTTACCATATGATCCATCCATTCCACTCTGTCTATACCTAAAATAAATGAAAACATGTACAAGCAAAAATCTGTGCGCAAATGTTCAAAGCAGCATGATTCATAATAGCCAAAAAGTGGAAACAACCCAAAAAGTCCATCAAATGAGAAATAGATAAACAAAATGCATTTAACATAAAATGGAATATTATTCACCCATAAAAAGGAACGAAGTTCTGAAACATTTTACAATATGGATGAACCTTGGAAATATTACATTAAGTGAAAGAAGCCAGATACAAAGACCACATAGTGTATGACTCCATTTATATGAAATGGCCAGAACAGGCAAATGCATAGAGACACAAAGTAAATTAGCAGTTGTTAATTTACAGGATCTTGGGGAAAGAGTGAATAGGGTTTATTGCTAATGCATAATGGGTTTCTTTTTGGGATGACTGAAAATGCCCTGGAATTAGATGCTGGTGATGGTTGCACAACTTTGTGAATATACCAAAAAACAATTTAATTGTATACTTTTAAAATGTCAATTTTATGGTATGTGAATTATCTCACAATAAAAAAAGAGGGGAATGGGTATAGTTCAGTAGTTGAGCCCCTGCTTCCCATGCACGAGGCCGCAGGTTCAATCCCCGGTACCTCCTAAAAAAAAAGAAAAAAGAAAAACAGGAAAGCAGGAAGGAATTCCAGGAGATGGCAGCAGAGTAGGTCAGCTCAACTCTCTCACAAAAACAACAGAGGAAGGGCAAAGAGCTGTCCAAGGGAGCTGCTTTGGGAATCTGCAGACCAGAAGAGTGCCGCACATCATCCAGGAGGGACAGCGACAGAGCGACAAAGAGGCCGAAACAAAAACCATGAGTTACTTGCCCCCCACAGCTGAAAATGGCATTCATCCCTCACACTCAAAGTGAAAACCCATGGGTCACTGTAGCCAACTGAGAGGGAAAAAGACATATTCCTCCTTGGGAAGAGGGAGGGTATGGCAGAGAGTGGAGGGTGGCTTCTCATCAGTGAGTTCGGCCAGCAGAGCCTGCTTTGAACCTGGGCTTTTGCCAGCCCAGCAAGTGGCAGTTTAAAGAGATACCTCTGTGGAAAGATTCACCAAAGAGCACCATTTGCCAGCAGGCTGGGAAATTACAAGATAAAAAGCTTTGAAGTCTTTACAGGATCTTTTGTGGGTCCGTAGCCCTGTTTTAATAACTTGAGCTGGGCAATTTTAAAGATTTAGAATAAGTTGAACCAAAAATCAAAGAGCCATGAAACAAAACCACTAGGCAAGACCAAGATGGCAAAAGCGTAGGAAGTTCTAACAATCAGTTTGTCCCACAAGACAACTAATAATCAGCCAGGATCAACTGTTTGGAGGACTCTGGACACCAGAAGAACACAGTGCACCATCCAGGGAAAACCATCTGCAGTGAAGATTCATGAGTAGATTCCTCCACGTTGCAGAGGCCATTGCCCATTCCCCACTGGCAAGGCAGGCCACCTCCAGACCCACTCCCCAGCTGGAAGCAGAAGTTCTCTTCCCCAAAAGCAGGGGAGGGGAAGTGGCCTGGCACCAACTACAGTTGTTGATTGACAAATTCGGCTAGCTGGATTCCAATCTTGAGCACAGCTGAGGTTTAAACTTGCCCACCACAAAGAAGCCAGCAGCATTTTTGCTGTCTCCACCCCCGGTGGGAGTGGAAGCAGAGGTGACAAAAACACCAGTTCCCCGGGATGGTAGGGATCAGCACACCCAATCTGGAAAGCCACTGCTTGGGTCCCCATACCCAGCAGGAGTGGAAATTGGGTGCAGTTTGAACACTTTCTCAGGGCAGAGAAGGCGAGTCACACTGTGCCCCAACACCCCCTGGAAGGAGAAGCATGAATTCTCTAGTGGGAAGATTCACTAGAAAGGCTGCTGCACACTTAGTACCCCTGAAAGGAGAGGAAGCATGCACTCTCTTATGGGCAGGGTGGGCAGATTCACCGTACCCACCTGAAAAGCTGCTGTACACTGGGCCCTCACGCACGCCTGAAAAGAGAGGAAGTACACGCTCTCTCGGAAAGTGCGGGCAGATTCACCTTGTCCACCTTAAAAGGGCCACTGTACACTTAGCTCCAAAGCCCCCTGGAAGGAGGGGAAGTATGCACTTTCTCTGAGGGCTGTGTGGGCAGATTCACCCTGCCCACCTTGAACAACTGCTGCACTCTCAACCCCAAGGTGCCCCAGGAAGGAGAGGAACCAATAGCTATCTGATCACTTTCTCTCAAGACAGTGCAGGCAGAGTCACCCCATCCACCAGGGCAAGGCTGGGGGGGCAGCACAGCAGGTGACAGTTGATTAGAGAACTCAGGTTTCAGGGACTGGGAGCTGTGCAACAGTTTTATCTCCAGTAGGCTGGAAACCCCAGTCTCAACCATGCCCCCACCAGGAGCTAAGTCAGCTAAAAATTAAAGGCACAGAATAACCTTAGGGCAGTGGGGAACAACTGGATAAAGAGTGCAACCTGTTGGGTACTTCAGGAAAGCCTAGACTGGGGGAGATATCAAAGAGAAGACTGGAGGCCTGTAGGTGTGTCTTCTCCAGAGCACACTGGAATCGATCTACACTCCTTCATAGGTCCCCTGAGGCTCTTTTGCCTAGAAAACTAGAGCTGGAAAGATTATCTCCAGGGGGACAATTCTATCAAAAGAAGATCATCAAGAAATAGTAATGAGAGAAGACAAAAAGAGTATTAAAAATATACAGTGGTAAATAAAAAACAAACAGATCAAACTAACATTCACGGATGAACAGGGTAAGCTTTAGCAAAAAGCCAACCAATAAGAAACCAATAGGCTAAAGGGAGAAACTGAGCACAGAATAAACACATTAAAAAAATAAGATGCTAAGGCACTAGCAAAAAATTACAAGCCATACTAAGAAAGAGGAAGCTATGGCCCAGCCAAAGGAACAAATTAAACCTTCAGACAAAACACAGGATTTGCAACACAAATCACAGATATCCAAACAAATCTTCCTAATACATTCAATGAGATGGCTAAAGAGATCAACAATACTAAGACGACTATGGTTGAACACAAAGAAGAATTTTAAAGTTTGAAAAGAAAAGTAACAGATCTTATGGGAATGAACGACTCAATGGAAGAGATTAAAAATATACTGGAGGCATTTAATAGCAGATTTGGGTTGGTTGAGGACAGAATAAGTAAGTTCCTGGACAGAGTATCTGAATTTGAAAAGACAGGAGAAAAGAACGAAAAAAATGGAAATGGAACAAGGTCTCAGGGAATTGACTGACGATGTGAAACCCGTAACATGCAAGTTATTGGTGCCCCAAAAGAAGAGACTGGAAAAACAGCAGAAAAAGACTGAGAAAATAATGACCAAAAATTTCTCAACCCTTATGAAAGACATAAATATCAACACCCAAGAAGGGCAACACACCCCAAACAGGAAAAATCTGAATAGACCTACTCCTAGACACCTTATGTTCAAAATGGCAACTGCCAGAGAAAGAGATTATTCTGAAAGCAGCAAGAGAAAAGCAAAGCATCACATACAAGGTAAGCTCAATAAGACTAAGTGCCAACATCTCATCAGAAACCATGGAGGTGAGAAGGCAGTGGTATCAAATATTTAAGGTACTGAGAGAGAAAAACTGCCAGCCAAGAATTCATTATCTGGCAAAATGGTCCTTCAAAACGAAGGGTGAGTTTAAAGTCTTCACAGAAAAACAAAAACTGAGAGTAAGTTACCAAAAGACTGGATTTACAAGAGATACTAAAAGGAGTGCTGCAGCCTGAAAGGAAAAGACAAGGGCAAGAGACTTGGAGAAGAGTGTAGAAATGAAGATAATTAGTAAGGGCGACTAAAAGGGTAAAAAGACAATAGGAAAATATGACAATGGAAAACCAATGGATAAAAAGGATGAAGTAAGTAATGCCTTTACAGTAACAACACTGAACATTAATGGATTGAACTCCTCAACCAAAAGATCTAGACTTACACAACAGATTAAAAAAAATATGAGCCATCTATATGCGCTCTACAAGAGACTCACCTTAGCTGCAAAGACAATTGGGTTGAAAGTGAAAAGCTGGAAAAAGATATTTCACGCAAAAAAGATCTGAAGAAGAGAAACCACCTGCACTGACCCTGGAAGAAACAGAAGATCTCAACAAATCAATCACAAGTAAGAGACAGAAACGGTCATCAAAAACCTCCTCAAGATGAAAAGCACAGGACCAGATGGCTTCACAGGTGAATTCTAACAATTATTCAAAGAAGAGCTAATACCAATCTTGCTCAAACTCATCCAAAAAATTGAAGATGTGGGAACACTACCAAACTCATTCTATGAAGCCAATATCACCCTAATACCAAAGCCAGATAATAAAGATACTACAAGTAAAGAAAATTATAGACCAATTTCTCTTAAGAATATAAATGCAAAAAGCCTCAACAAAATACTTGCTAACTGAATCCAAAAGCACTTTAAAAGAATTATACTCCATGATCAAGTGGGTTTTATCCCAGGTATACAAGGGTGGTTCAACACAAAAAAATCAGTTAGCATATTACACCACATTAATAAATTGAAGAAGAAAAATCACATCACCATCTTGATGCAGAAAAGACACCTGATGAAAAATAGCATCCTTTCTTGATAAAAATTCTTTAAAAGGAATAGAAGGAAACTTTCTCAACATGGAAAGTATATGTATGAAAAACCCACAGCTAACATTGGGCTCAACAGTGAAAGACTGAAAGCCTTTCCATTGAGATTGGGAACAAGACAAGGATGCCCACTGTCACTACTGTTATTCAGGATTGTGCTAGGAGTTCTTGCTAGAGCAATTAGGCAAGAAAAAGAAATGAAAAGCCCCCAAATGGGAAAGAAAGTAAAACTTTCACTAGTTGCTGATGATATGATCCTATACCTAGAAAATCCCAAAAAAAATCCACAACAAAGCTACTAGAACTAATAGATGAAATGAGCAAAGTGGCAAGATACAAGATTAATACGCAAACATCAGTAGCATTTCTATATACTATTACTGAGCAAGCTGAAGAAGAAGTCAGAAAATTCCATTTACAATAGCAAATAAAAGAATTAAATATTTAGGAATAAACTTAATCAAGGACATAAAGGACCTGTATTCAGAAAACTACAAAATATTGCTAAAAGAAACCAAGAAGACCTAAATAAATGGAAAAACATCAAATGTTCATGGATTGGAAGACTAAATATCATTAAGATATCAATTCTACCCAAACTGATTTACAGATTCAATGCAGTCCCAATAAAAATTCTAACACCCTTTTATGCAGAAATGGAAAAGCCAATTATCAAATTTATCTTGAAGGATAAGGGGACCCGAATAGCCAAAAATGTCTTTAAAAAGATAACAAAGTTGGAGGACTCTTACTTCCTTATTTAAAACATATTACTTAGCTACAGTGGTTAAAAAAACAAAACAAAAAAACAGCATAGTAATGGTATAAAGATAGACATACTGACCAGTGAAACTGAATTGAGAATTCAGAAACAGACCCTCACATCTACAGTCAAATGACTTTTGATAAGGCTGTCAAACTCACCCAGCTGGGTCAGAACAGTCTATTCAACAAATGGTGCTGGGAAAACTGGATATCCATAGCTATAAGAAGGAAAGAGTACCTGTTACAGTTTGATATTATTTATTAATTCCAAAAAGAGACATAGATTATGTTTGTAAACTATGGGCATGATACCCTTTGATTGATTAAATACAAAGGATTTGCGTTTACTTGAATAATCAAGACCAGGGCTTTGATTCAACCACATCATTAGGCATGCAGGCTTGGGTCCCTGCCCCTTTGGTGGGCTATATAAATGGACACTCAATCAATCAAAGAGAACACAGAAAGAGATACACATGGGAATAGAGAGAGCTCAATAGACACGGAAGGAGAGAACTTGACAGCTTGATCCTGCAGCCCTGGGAAGAGAGATGAGCCATTCGCCTGATAGTTTACAGCTGACCTTATGAAGAGACCAGAGCAGCTGAGCCCAGAAAGAAACAAGCCCTCCAGCCTACAGCTGAGAGAAGCTGAGACCACGGTGCCTGAAGAGGAAAGAGGAAGGCTGGACCCTCGCAGATATCAGCAGCCATCTTGCTTCAACACATGGCAACAGACATTTGGTGAGAAAGTACCTCTTACGGTACCTTGAGTTGGACTCTTTAGAGTCTTGTAACTGTAAGTTTCTACCCCAAATAAATACCCTTTATAAAAGGCAACGGATTTCTGGTACTTTGTACCCCTTTTGGCTGATTAATATAGTACCCCTATCTCACACCTTATATAAAAAGTAACTCAGAATGGAACAAGGACCTAAATATGAAAGCTAGAACCATAAGACTCCTAGAGGAAAATGTAGGGAAACATCTTCAAGATCTTGTGGTAGGTGGTAGTGTCGTAAACCTTAAACCCAAACACAAGCAGCAAAAGAAAAATTAGATCAATGGGACCCTCTCAAAACTAACACTTTTGTGCTACAAATGACTTTGTTAAGAAGGTGAAAAAGCAGCCTACTCAATGGGAGAAAATTTTAAGGAACCATATATCCAACGAGGGTTTGAGCTCCATGTTATATAAAGAGATCATACAACAACGATAAAAAGATAATCCAATTTAAAAATGGGAAAAGACTTGAGGGGAGTGGATGTGGCTCAAGTGGTTAAGTGCCTGTTTCCCAAATGGGAGGCCCCGGATTTGGTTTCCAGTGCCTCCTAAAAACAAACAACAAGCAAACAAAAAAAAAGACAACTCAGGGGAGCCAATGTGGCTCGGAGGCTGAGTGCCAGCTTACCACATACAAAGGCCTGGGTTCAATCCCCAGGCCCAGTACCTCAAAAAAAAAAAAAAAAAGACTTGAACAGACATTTTCCTAAAGAGGAAATACAAATGGCCAAAAAGCACATGAAAGAGATACATGGGGAAAATAGAACTAATTTAATGTATAAACTATAGATAACAGTAATATTATAATATATTTCCAGCAATGGTAAAGAAGGTATTAAAAAAAAAAACAGACTCTAAGGAAATGTTATTATACAAATCAAAGAGAGTCCTCTATGGTTAGTAAGATTCCAAAACCTGTCTGTGAGTCAGAATTCCTGGGAAAGATTTTAGAAAGAAAATTTCTAAGACCTTATGGAATCAAATATCCAGTGACAAGGTCTGGGAATATGTATTTTTAACAGTGCTTTGGATGATTCTGATGCAACTGTTGCAGGAAAAGGCATTTGAGAGGAATTTACTTCATCTGGTTGGTAAAAAACATCTTTGGAAATCTGAGTAAACCTTACCTTACTTAAAAATAAACAAAGTTCCAGAAAAAAGAATTCCTTTTCTTCATGGACTGAGCAGAAAAGGAAGTTTGGGCAAAAGAGTGCCTGCAAAAATACTAGAGACAGGGCAAATCCAGATCTCTAAAATATCCAATGGATATTTTGAAATATCCATTGTGACATATGTACTATTTAGTAGGTTGATAGTATTAGCAAGTAAGACTGGCTCAAGGTTTTTATCTAAATCCCAGTAATAAGTTTTGAAACAAAAGCCATAATATAATTTATACCTGAAATTTCATAAAGCAAATAACTAAGATTTTATATTTCAAGCTGGATATCACAAAGTAATATGAAATTCATAAAAGTAATATATAGAAAGATTAATGACAAATATCAAAATGAGGTATTTAAAACTATTATGTGAAGAGTGATTTTTTAAAATTAAACTTTGATTCTTATTTTAAAATGTTGTATTTTATAAAAACAATAAAGACAAATGTTTATACCTTTCAAAAATGTATCATCAAATTGTTGAGCTGATACTTTTTGGGGATACTTGATTCCAGCTCCCCAAGTGACAAAAGGAGTTGAAGTCTCTGAAAGATGACCAGCCCCATGAACACCTATAGATAAAACACCAGGAATAATAAGTATATAAGAATTAACTTACAACTAATTACTTCTTTTTTGTTTGTTTCTTTTTGTTTGTTTATTTGCTGTTTTTTTAAATATTTCTTATTCATTTTTTAAAAATATTGTTTTAAACACTTGATCCATATATAGGTAATTCTAGTCACCACTCACAAATGTTGACAGCTTTGTGTAACAGTTTAAAAAGATTCTCATAAAGCAATTCAAATCATCAAACCACAAACATGCAAAACAAAAACAAAAAAAAAGTAGAATGCCTACTGAATGACTCTCTTTGAAAGAATAAGAAAAACAACCAAAATAGCATCTTTACATAAATTTCCCCTGATTTGTAACTGTGATTAGGCATAACTACCAAATAAACATTATGAACAATATATTAAAGTGCGAAAGAGAGTAGTAGCAATACATAGATATATACACCACAAAGGTCTTTTTTCTCTGCTAACATGTGGGAAAAGTCATTCATAGTTTTTTAAGGCAAAGAAGATCTTAAAATGTTTTCAGAATATAAAGAACACGACAAAACTTTAATGAAGCATATTGACAAAGGGCCATTCCATATTTCTAAACTAAAATATTCTAAAATACAAAGACGTCACTTTTCTCAAATTAAGAGTTTTTAAAATTCCAATTAAAACTTCCAGTTGAGAAATGTTGGGAAAGGTATGGAGGGTTGAGAAGTTGACAGTTATTCTAAATTTATTCTGAACAAAGAAATAGGCAAAAATATTTACAAATTTTTTTTCTTTAAGTATTAAATATGAACTTACTTTGCTAAGCCACAAATATTTTGGGATGTCTGTCACTAAAGCATAAAGTATTCTATCCTAACAAATATATACTTTAATAAGCAACAGAAAAGATTTTTTTTTAATTGTATAGAATATGAATGCACTGTAATACAGACATTAAAATCATGCTTTCATGATTATCTGATAACATAGTTAAATATTCAAGATACAACTGGAAAAAAACCTGATATACCAACTAATCTAATATTTGGACATAAAAAGTTTCTAGGAAGTTTAAAACCTGTACACTCTTTCCCTCACCCCCAATACATGGACAGATGGACGCATAAATGGAATGAGGGGTGGACAAATGGATGGAAGGATGGATGGATGGGTGTGTGGGTGGATGGATGGGAAGGAGGGAGGGAAGTAGAGTGGGAGCAAAGCAGACAGACTGACTTAAGTAGGATATACTCAGCAAGATGGTGTTATGAGTCCAGGAGCTAGATCCCTTAGCAGAAACTAGAACCCCAGTGGCCAATCTGGCATGCATGGAAGACATGGAGAAGATGCTACCACTGCTAGGGTAGTACACAAAACAAAAAGAATAGAGGAGAGCTTCTTTGCAGAGTAATCACCCATGCTTGGAGCTGGCAGTCTACGCCAGGTCAATTTTGGAGAGGAAGACAAAGTCTCTGGATCCTTTTCTTCTAGACCACTCCAGCTGGTGTACCCTAGCCAAAAGAAGCCCTTGAAAAGGTAGAACCTCCCTAATGAGAATTCTATATTGTGATTTGGGAACACAAACCCCACCTTTGCCTTAGGCTGTTCTCTGTGCACATAATGTGTTTGCCTTGGAAATCTTACAGAGGATAGGCTCATCATCCAGGGTAGAATTTCAATAGTCCTAGGTTTCTCAGAACACTATCTTATTATCATCACTCCCTTTTGCCATTACCTACAGTTAACTCTACGTAGATAAATTATAGGTACTTTTAATTTTCTTTTTCACACTTTTCTCTTTCTCAAATTCCAAATAAGAATATATCTTATACTATCTTTAGAAAAAGGATTCTTAAAATAAGGTAAGTCTTTTTTTTAAGCTAACATTGTAATCATACAATTATTATATACTAGATATTTTGCATATACTAAAACATCTAATTCTTCCAGTATTATAAAATCTTTGTAAGGTATATCTACCACTAGTTTTTTATATATATATATTTATAATAAACTTTATTTTTAAAGAGGCTTTAGATTACAGAAAAGAACATCGAAAATATAGCCACTACTTTTTACCATATCTTTTATGGTAAGCTACATATCGTTTAAAGATAGACTAACCCCAGTCTGTCATTCCATGATCAGAGGTAAAGATAAATGTTGTTTTCCCATCATTTCCATAAAAATGTTTAAATAAGGACTCCATTTCTTTCACTCCATCATCAACTTTTTTAACATTGTCCTTGTATTCCCTATTTTAAAAAGAAATAGAAGACCAAATTAAATTACATTAATTTGGAGAAATCAAATTTATCCAATGTATTTATTCAAAGTCAATAACACCTGAAATGCTTTAGATTCATATTTTAAAATCAGAGCTCCTTAGATTGTTGAAAATAATTATTTTTCTCTTTAAAGAAGCAAGAAACTTAAGATAGCTTTCAGATAAAAATAAAACTAAAAAAATAAAAATAAAAAATAAAATAAAATATAGATAGCTTTCAGAGATGTGTTAAAAGGAAGTACTGATTAGCAAATACATTTTGATGAACCCTTTTTAAGTCCCAAATGCTATAATATGACTTTTTTAAATTAATATGATGACCTTTTAAGTTCACATCTCTCATAATAAACTATATTGTTCTTTCCACATTAATAGGTAAGTATTATTAAATAAGTATAGAATATTTTTATCCATTAAGTTGTTGGTAATATAAAATATAATAATAGTGTGAACTACTGAGCTATTTGAATAATATATTTAGGCTTTCCATACACCATTTGAACCAGGGCATTTATCTTAAGAAACGGGAATCAGAGGTATTCATTCTTAACACTGACAGCTACTCTAATAGGCTTACAGCTCAGTTAGGCCAATCTAACTAAACTCAAAATAAAGGATAAATGTATATCGTGGATATTTCCCATTATGTTACAGTCTGCAAAAATGAGAAAAAACTTTTGCTGTTGTATATAAAGAATGCTACTGAAATACAGTACATAAAAACTTTATACAAGTATTTCCTAGATATAATACCAATTAAACAGAACACACAAGAAATAGCTAATTACATCTTCCTCTGGTGTAAAGGTTAACATCATAAGCATGCATTTATTTCAAGATTCACTGAAAATATTTCTAAAATATAGTTTTTTTTTTCTGCTTTGATAAATGAAGAACATGGAATATATATATATATATATATAAGATAAATTTTACTTATATTAATGTACAGTCTGGGTCAGGTATATGTGGTTTTAACCCTATATATCACACTACATATAACTGAAAACCTATTCTACATCACAGTAGTTTTAAAATATTAGTTATGTCATTATAATTATAAAACAACCATCATAAATATTTTTAAAATTCTAACAGAACAGCTGTTTGTCCTTCAAAAGATGATAGCAAACACAGCATTAAAATTACCTTGATGATGGTCGGTGAGCATGTCCATTTGTATCTATTCCTGATAAATGCAAGAAAAAAACTATTTTGTCTTCATTTAGCTTAGAAAACAAAGACTGGTTGTTTCTGGCAGCATGAAAGAAGTCCTGTATGTAATAAATGAGTTAAAAGAAATTTTAGTTCGTTCATTCATTCAATCATTTATTATGCATCATGGTACACTGCTAGATGACTACCCCAACATGCATCCTCCCCTTCTCTCTGAGTAAAAATCCCTGATTTTATGAGATATAGCAATGCTCCAAACGTAAAACTTACACATTTCCCATTCTCTCTTGCAGCTAGATGTACCCTTATAGTTGTGGCCAATCAGATTTAAGTCAAACATTTCAGTCAAAAGGCTATGTAGACCTAAGTCTCTTTGAAATAAATATGATTCGGGAGAGAGGGTGCTTTTTGATTCCTTGCTCATTGAAATAATGGTTGGAACTCAAGCACTATCTTGGATCATGAGACAACCTTTAAGATAAAACTCACACTCATAGCATAAAAGAAATTTAGGAGTGGATCCTAATGTCACTGTGTAACTGTTACAGCAATCCCAGAATGCATTAATCCTATACCGCCTCCTACTGGCATTATCTCTACTGAGATAGAAGTGAACTTTTAAGCCACATATCTTTTCCCATCACAGAGAACTGAACCTAATCTAAATCAATAGATTATCTATGCATCATGTAATTCTTTGATAGGAGTTTAGAGTTAACAATGTGAAAAAGTCAGTATCCTTACCAATAAGATTTAAATATTGAAGGATTGAAGAGGGATATGCCAATGTGTCAACAATTACAGTATAGCATAGCAAAGTACTCTTATAGAGGTGATTCTAAGTCAAACTGGGAGTGAAGGGAAGTCAAAGGGAAGTCACAGAAGACCTAAGAAAGCAGATGATGCATGAACGGGGTTTTTTTTTTTTTAGATTTTTTAAATTTATTTATTCATTTATCCCCCCCTTGCTGCTTGTGCTCGCTGGGTCGGCCAACCACGCCGTGCGGGCGGGCTTGCCTTCACCAGGAGGCCCCGGGAACCGAACCCGGGGCCTCCCATATGGTAAACGGGAGCCCTACTGATTGAGCCACAGCCGCTTCCCTGAACGGGTTTTTTTAAAGCATGTAGACTCTGTGGGTTTTGTATTATTTTTGAAACTGTCCTGTAATTTTGAAATTATTTCAAAATTAAAAGTTTAAGAAAAGGGAAGCAGACGTGGCTCCAGCAGTTGGGTGCCCGCCTACCACAGGGGAGGTCCCGGGTTTGGTTCCTGGTGCCTCCTAAAGAAGACAAGCAAGACAGGGAGCTGGTGTGGCAAGCTGACACAATAAGATGACACAATGAAGAGACACAATAAGGAAACACAACGAGAGACACAATAAGCAGGGTGCAGAGGTGGTTCAAGCCATTGGGCACCTCCCTTCTAGGTGGGAGGTCCCGGTTTCAGTCCTGGTGCCTCCTAAAAAAAAAAAGACGAGCCCACAATGAACACAGACAGGAGACAGCAAGTGCAAACAACGGGGGCAGGGGGGAATAAATAAATGTAATAAATCTTAAAAAAAAAAGTTTCAAGAATAAAGAAAATAAAGAATAAAGAAAAGAAAAGAAACAACAATAACAAATAAGCAAGTAAAATTTTATATGGTTTGGAAACTTTGGTTTGGATTAAGCATAATTCCCTGGTCAGGACACAAAGGGAAGTTAAGACTCCTGATTCCCCCTCTCTAGCCTCATATCTCAGACTTCCTGTCTGTGTTCTAGCCACACTAATGCCCCCTCCCTCCCCTTTTCCTCAAATCTACTATGCTGGCTAAAGCCGAAGAGTTACATAGTTCTATTGGCCTGATATACTTTTCTCCATACTCAATCTACCCCATCCTCCTCTTTGCCTTCCATACTTCCTTTAGATACCATTTTAAATATCTCAGGAAAGCCTTTCCTTAACTGTCCTGTTTACATCAGAATCTCCTAAACATGTATTTTCTTGGTCACTGTATTTTTTTCCTTCATAGCGCTTATGACTGTTGGCAATTTCCTATTTTTATTATTTGCTCAGGACATGTTTCTACCATATTTCATGAAGTCATGGGGAAATCTTTTTTTCTGTTCACTATTGTATCCCCAACATTAGCAATGTTGAAATAAAGAAACGGAAAAGAACATGAAAATAAGGCCATTCCTCAAAAAGTTAAACAAGAATTATCATATGACTCAGCAATTCCACTCCTAGGTATACATACCCATAGGAATTGAAAGCAGAAACTCAAACAGATACTTGTGTACCAATATTCAAACAGTATTATTCACAATAGCTAAGAGGTAAAAACAACTTGTGTCCATCAACAGATGAATGGAAAAACAAAATGTGATGTATACATACAATGAAATATTATTCAGCTGTAAAAAGGAATGAAATTCATAAATATTACAACATATATATTACCACAAAAAAAAAGAAAAAACATTCAGACTATCCCCAAGGATTCAAAACCATAATTTTGGAATTCATGAGCCTTTTAGCTATGTATTTGAAGTTAGATGCTAACATACATTTTAGAATTCAAGAGCATTTTAGCTATGCACTTGAAGTTAGAAGATAACATACAGAGATATTAACATATAGAGATTATATTAAGAAGTGACGGTTAGCAAAATAATTCGCTAGTTTGTTTCTTAAGGAGATTTTATTTTAACTTGTACGTTTTCCCTGAAGAAAAAAAGAGAATTTAAAGGGGAAAGATCCCTGATAAAAATAAACAGAAGGAAGTGGATGTGGCTCAAGCAACTGAGCTCCCGCCTATCACATGGGAGGTCCCGGGTTCGGTTCCCAGTACCTCCTAGGGAAGATGAGCAAGACAGCAAGCTGACATAACAGACAGGCAACAGACGCACACGGCAAGCTGATGCAACAAGGTGACGCAACAAGAGATGCAGGGAGGAAGACATATGAGAGACACAACAAAGCGGGTAGCGGAGGTGGCTCAAGCAATTAGGCACCTCCCTCCCACATGGGAGGTCCCAGGTTTGGTTCCCGGTGCCTCCTAAAAAGACAACCAGCACATAACAAACAGACACAGCAAATGCACACGAGGGGGTAGGGAAAAATAAATAAATCTTTTTAAAAAATAAAAGACTTTAATCAAAAAATTCAGTGAACACTTAATTCATGCTACATGAATACAAAAAAAAACTGCAGACATATACTGAGAAATACATTCACAAACTAACAAAAATGACTAGAAGAAATCCACAATGCGAAGTCAAAAGATACTACTGGTAAATAGAATAATCAGAAAGGGCCAATCAAGGAAAGTGTTGGACAGTGGATGAATTATGAGCTGTAATTTGGAGATGACATGCAATGGATTAGTAGAAAGAACAGAGCCAATATCCACAATTGGGGCTATCACACAATTTTTGAGAATATAAGTTTATTGTATTCATCATGAAACTGCGATAATTGTCATTATTAAACACTCCAAAAAGCTGTATTAAAGGAAATTCATAGATGTTTTATCACAACTAACTTGCTAACCTGATTTTGCTTATCTAATCTTTTCTTTAAAGTAAGAATTATTTTAAAAACATCATATACTGTATATTGTTATACACACATTACATTTGAACAGCATTTCCCACATGGTCCCACCACTATAAGAGACTGGTTCTTTGTGTCAACTAAAAATCAAGGTTTACCTAGGATAACTAAGCAAATAGGAATAGAATGCAGGTTTCCTGATTCCCAATCTAGGGCTCTGTCTACTGGCAGAAACAGGTATTTTAAAAGGAATGTGTAATGTGTAATTTCTTAGAATTCAGTATTTTTTAAATAGTTTGTTACAATATAGAACTTTCAAGTTCATTCAATCAGAAAAAAAATTAAGATATGCCACTAACATAGTACAGTTAGTAAAGTACAGTTTCCAGTACTTTAAGCATAAATATGTGCACTGTAGACTAACCACACAATAACACTCACCTTAACTTTATCAAAAACCCAGGTATCCAGTTTTGTTGCATCATCGGAAGCAAAATCCTCTTTTTCAGGATAACCATACGCATAAACATGGTCTCCACTAGCACCTGAAGAGGAAATTTGGGTAAAATAACTTGAAAAAAATATTTTAAACTGTCATAAAATAGGAGATAGTCATTTAATGAGTTTTGAGAATAACCAGAATTTTTTAAAAAGCACTTTGTGTAATAATGGAAAAGAAAAAGATGGGAAAAGTAATTAACACTTAGTGCCTACTGTGTGCCATGAACTTTGCTATGTACTTTAAGATATGCTGTTTCTTTTCAACCTCACAGTAAGATACTCTAATTTTATAGATAAATTACATGTAAGTTAATTAATTTGGCAAAGTCACAACGCTGATCAATGATAGAAAAATAATAAAGAGGTTTGTCTCCCTTTAAGAATTAAACTAGTAAAAATTTGGGCCTCTTAGGATGTAAAAACCTAAATTATTCAAAGTTATGTGGTTCACGAAACTTCCTAAAGCAAAAAGAAAATTCAAATATTTCATTTCTCTTATTCATAGAGTATATAAAGGAATAAGTATTGCTTATTGCCAAAAAGTTTGAAATGGGTAAAAAAATATATTAATCTTAATTATTTGAAAAATATTATTAAGAAGCTAATAAACTTAGTGAATTTCTGGGTTAGGTAGGCTTTTACAGGTCATAAGAATGAGACAGAATGAAGTAATGACAAAAGCTTAAATATCAGCTTAGCTTTAATGACCCTAATTCTACTGCTCAGCCATTCTACTTCTTACATCTCTAGCAAAGTCAATCTGAGTGGGTTTGTTGATTACCATAAAAAAATGTAACATTCCTACTGGACTATCTCTGAATCAGGCATTGGTCCTGTTTCATCAATTATAGCCAGAAGCAGGAAGCTTCAAGACATAGCAACTTTAAACTGCCCTTCTACCACCAGCCCTACCAAAAGCTGAGTTGCTTTCTAAAGAAAAGGTTATATCAATGACCAATACTTTGAGGGATTCTGGCCTGCCCATATAATAATGTTCTATGAATATAAGATGTAAAATTCTGAATATATATTTTGCTTTCAGGACATATAATAATTGGGTGAATGAGTTACAATTCTCCAATAATTCCACTTGTTATAAATATTATACCCGTGAAAAGTATAATATTATAAAACCATTCCAAAGAACATTTAATGACATAAAACTGAAATGCAATCCAACTGATTTTAGAAAATTATATACATTAATTTTCTAATCAAGAGATTTAATACGCATTGCAATTTTTGCATATAAACAGGCACAAAAATGCAAATGACATGATCTCCCATATATTAAAACAGAGATTCTAAATATAAACTTTAACTTTACATCTTTAACTTCTTAAATAACTTATCAAAGTATAATGAACCAGACAGCAATATTATCATAATGAATATTTACGTGACAAGCACTTTCTAAACATTTTACATGGAATATCTAATTTAACCCACAAAACCAATTTATGAGATAAAAACTGTTATTACATCCTATTATACAAAAAGGAAAACTGAAGTTCAGAAAGGTTATCTAAGTTGCTCAAGATTATAGAGCTGTCAAGTAGTAGAGCCTTATAATATTTCATCGAATCCAAGACATTATCACCTATATGATGTGCCAATATTTCAACTGCAACTAAGAAGGAAAAAACACTGCATTAAACTGACATGCCCACTGATTGTAATATACATCCCTACTTAAGAGATACCAATATGTGAAAATATGTGTCTCAAAATCAGTAAAATACAGTAATAAACTCATATAAAAAAGTATAATATTGATGTATTGCCTACTTACTACACAAAGTACAGTAAATGACTCTTACCTTTGGAAAACATAGATATGATATCTGAGCTTCCCCAACTCCATGTGTACTTGCTTTCATTAAGAAGAGAATCAAATTCTACAGGATTTTCCTTCCATCCTTCAGGTTATTAAGAAAAATAAGCATACAATAACAATAATAATATATACATGATAAAGTAAGCCCCGACAGAAGTATTCTTCAAAGAATAACAAAAATATTAGCTGCAAAGCAAACATAAAACTAATAATAAATTTTGTTGTGTGTATTTATACCACAAAAAAGAAAAAAACTAATAATTCATTTACTTCTTACTAAAATGTAGAATTACTTTCAAGGGTAACATCTTGGAAAACCAAAGATGCTTACATTAGACCCACCATATTCTTTCAGTAACACAGGATAAGACTAAAGCTTAAATCTTGAATTAATACCAATGTGTATTCATGTAAGGCATGCAAAATTCTTGTCAAAATTATCTCAAAACTCACTTTATCTTTGTGGCATGATTCAGTGTGAAAGAAACAATATTAATATAATTTTCCATTTAATAAATTTGTCCAAATAGTCAATACCTTTGGCAACTGCACTGACATCTTCATAAAACCCGGCTATCAGGGCTACATGACCTGGCCTAGATTCCGTTGGCACACGTGTATGAGATATTCCCCAGCTGCCTTCATGCATTATGATATTCCTAAAAGATATTACAGAAAAATAGTTTATACTCTCCTCGGACTTCAGAAAAATAAGATTATTACAGAAGAAATCAAACCCAAAAAAGTTAGTAAAAATTTAAGAAGGAATGCAATCTTCCAAATCCCAGCTGAGCCCAGTCACAGCCTTCCCACCAGTTGAATGCAGTAACATGAATGAGCCTGCCAGGCTACAAAATCATGAGATGAAGTACACCATTGTTGTTTTAAGTCATGCTGTATTAAAATGGTTTGTTACAGAACAAATATATGCAATGTTATTATACGAATATTAAATTTATTTGGTATGATGACAGTATGTGGTCATATAGGAGAACGTCCTTGTTCTTAGGAGATATATGCAGAAGTGTTTAGAAATGAAGTGTCGTGATGACAGGCTTTCAAATTGTTCAGCAAAACAAGAATTAAAAGCTGACATGCATGTGTAGAGGGAAAGAGAGAGGATGCAAATATGGAAAAAGTTTAAAATGGACAAATCTAGGTTAAAGGTATACTGGTATTCATCTCATAATTCTTTCAACTTATGTGTAAGTAGAAAATTATGAAAAAAATTTGGGGGAAGAGGAATTGGCAACTCTGCTAATTAGGAGTTATATTAATATATTTGAGATTAAAACAGGTAAAAAGTTTATGTTGCTAAAATATATCAATATTCTTAATTGTATCACAGTAATTTACAAACTTTTGGGAAGAAAGCAAAACACAAGTGATGTTACTACAGGTAAAAGGTTGGTAGGGACTTCCAGGAAGATAGCAGAATAGAAAGACACGGGACTCTCTTCTCTAGCAGAGACATAACTAAAGGTCAGGCAGAAACTGCCTGGAAAAAAATCTTCTAGAGTTTAGGACACCAGGGGAAGGCTGGACACCAACCAGAGGAGAGATGGGCAAAGGAAAAGAATTGTAACGGCAAAACTGAGTTAAAAGCACATCTGCAAATGCCAGCAACCTTCCCCACACTATAGACACTTCTGAATTCTCAGGCCTCAGGGCTGGCGGGTACAAAGGGGGCCCCAGCAATCCACCTCCCCAGGAAAGGGGAGAGGGACACAGTCTAAGGCTGACTCAGCTTTTCAGTCACAAATTTGGACTGCTGTGTCCCATCAAGTCCTTCCAGGCTGGGTGGGGCCACACCATTGTTTATTTGCCTTGGGAGGCAGCAATGGACTAAAGAGATCGGACCCTCTCAATCTCCCTGTCTACTGACCAGGACTGGTTGTTGAAGACACAGAGGGGAGTGGAATTTCTCCCTATCCAGGAAAAGGGAGGGGGCTGCCAGCAAAGGCTAGAGAACTGCCTCTGAGAAAGTGTGAAATACAAGGCTCTTATCCTCCAGGCAGGAACCTCTGTCACATTTATCTAGGCCATGTTGCAGCACACACACTCCGACCAGGCAGTGAATTGAGAGACCTGCCAAAGAGTACCATCTACTGGCAGCCCATGGAAGTGCACATGAGGAAATCAAAAGTAAATAAGAAAGAGAGGCTTTTTCTGGCTTCTACATTTTCCCTCCCCAGAGCCCCAGGAAGCAGGTCTGCAACCCATTGCTGGGTCCAGGACCTAGATTTGAGCGAACAACCAGGACAGTCCTAAAACAAAGAACAGGTCGAACGAAGAATAAAAAACAACAATAACACAGTCTCCCGCCACTAAAACCCTATGAGAGAGTAATCAAGCACCTGAGTAAAATCACACCCTATTCATATGCCTAGATATCAGCAAAAAATTACAAACCATACTTAGAAAATGGAAGAAATGTCCCAAGAAAAGGAATATATCAAAGCCCCAGGAGAGACACAGGATTTGAGACAATCAACGAGTCACACAAATTTCCAAAATCTAATTAATGAGTTGAAAGACAATATGGTTAAAGAGATAAAAGACATCAAGAAGACACTGAGCAGGGAAGCAGCTGTGGCTCAATCAGTAGGGCTCCCGTTTACCATATGGGAGGCCCCGGGTTCGGTTCCCGGGGCCTCCTGGGTGGTTAGCTGACCCAGCGAGCACAAGCAGCAAGGGGGGGATAAATGAATAAATAAATAAAATCTTTAAAAAAAAAAAGAAGACACTGAGCGGCTGAAAAGGATAGTCTAGGGATGTAAATGTCAATTGAAAGAAAACTAGAGAATAATCGAGGGACTGAATAATAACACAGAGAACCCAGAAGTAATGAGAATTGTGGTTGATAGTACAAATGTAAGAATGTCCTGTGAACTACAACGGATGTACATCACTGTTGCAGGATGGCGGGAATGTGGAGAAGCATGGGAAAAATACAATTAATGTAACCTATGAAATATAGTTAACAGCAATACTGTAATATTCTTGCATCAATGCCAAAGATATACTGTGTTAATACTAGGGGGGAATGGAAAAAATATGTCAGATGTACGCTAGGGACCATAGTTAGTGATAATAGTCTGATGATATTATCTCATAATCTGTAACAAATGTTCTACCACAGTGTAATGTGTTGGTGAAGGGGTGTTGTACGGGAATTCTACACGTGTAATGATTTTTTTGTAGATTCATAATTTCTGTAATAAAATATATTTTTTAAAAAAGAAGACACTGAGCAAGCAAAAAGAAGAATCTAAAAACCTGAATCAGGAAAGTAATAGCGCTCATGGGAATGAAAGGCACAATAAGTGAAATAAAAAACACATAGAGAGAAACCAGCAAGATGGTGGCAGAGTAAGGAGGTCCTACAGTGAGCTCGTGCTACAGGGCAGTTAGTAATCACCCAGAGGTATCTGAAGCACCTGTTTGGAGGCTCCAGGAAACCAGAAGAGCATAATGCAACATCCTTGAAAGAACCAAAGGAGGAGACTGCCCATCTGCAGAGAAGATTCATAAGTCGAGCACTCCACACTGCGGAGGTTGGTGCCCAACCTCCACGGGCAGCACAAACCACCTCAGAAGCTATTCTGTGGCTGGAATTGGAAGCTCCATTCCCCAAAAACAGGGGAGGAAGAGATGGTTGGGCACCAACCTCAGCTAATGATTAGTAAATTCAGTGGGCTAAAGTATAATTCTGAGAACAGCTAAAGTTTGAACCTGTCCAAGTCAGAAAGAGGCTGGTAGCTGCCATTTTAACCCCACCCCTGGCATGAGGGGAAGCAGAATGGACTGAAAATCACAGTGCTGGTAGGGATTGGCTTCTTTCCATCCAGATCGGATTGCAACTCTAGCCTAAGCCCCAATCCTACCTCCAGCAGGCAAGAAGCTGGTGGGACCTACAGCAGCCTCTCTGGGAAAATACAGGCCACACCACAGAGGCTGGTGATCACCCTACTCTGGCAGTGCAAGCCACCTCGGGAACTACTCTGTGGCTACAATTGGAAGCTCCATTTCCCAAAAACAGGGGAGGGAGAGACGGTTGGCCACTGATGTCAGCTACTGATTAATAAATTCAGCTGGCTAAAGTAAAACCCTAAGAACAGCTGAAGTCTGAACTTGTCCAAGTCAGAAAGAGGCCAGTAGCCACCATTTTGACTCTGGCCCCACCATGAGGGGAAGCAGAACTGATTAAAAATCACAATGATGGTAAGGACCAACTTCTTTCCACCCAGATCATACTGCAGCCCTGGCCTAGGCTTCAGCCCCAACTTTGACAGGGAAGAAGCTGGCGAGACCTGCACCAGCCTCTCCAGGTAACTGCAGGTACCTTTGCCTGGCACAGACTGAATAGTCCGAAGTCTACTGAGGCAACTGCAGTCACTTTGGACCCACACAGCATAGACTGCTGCCCACACCTGCAGCTCCATTCCAGCTCCAGGCAGGGGAAGAAAGGGCATGAAGCTTCATCAGTCTCTCTGGGAAACTACAGTCTAGGCCTGCACAACTTGGATTATTACACACAGCTGTGGCTCTGCCCCTATCCCTAGCAAGAGAAAAGATTCATTAATCCCTGGGGCAATGGGGGCAGCTTGAGCCTCCACAGCTTATAGCACCAACTACATTCTTGACTCCTACTACACAACCAGCAAGAGAGAAAGGGCAAGAAGGCCTAAACTAAAGACAGAAACTGCACCCAGAATAAATAGATCTAGTAAGCCAGATGCCAAGACACCAAAAAAAAAATTACAATCCACACTAAGAAACAGGACTATATGGCCCAGTTAAAGGAACAAGATAAGCCTCAAGGTGACATAAAGAAGTTAAGACAACTAATTATAGATGTTCAAACAAATCTCCTTAATAAAGTCAATGAGATGGCTAAAGAGCTTAAGGATATTAAGAAGACACTAGGGGAAGCAGATGTGGCTCAGGTGACTGGGCTCCCATCTACCACATGGGAGGTCGCTGGTTCAGATCCCGGTGCCTCCTAAAGAAGACAGACAGCTGACGCAATGGGCAGGCCTGGCAAGCTGACACAACAAGACACACAAGAAGAAAAAATATAATGAGAGACATAGCAAAGCAGGGAGCAGAAGTTCCCCATGCCTCCTAAAGACAGCGAGCTGATGCAACCAGCAGGCATGGCAAGCTGACACAACAAGAAACATGGGGAGGAAAAACATAATGAGAAACACAACAAAACAGAGAGCAGAGGTGGCTCAAGCCATTAAGCACCTCCATCCTACATCAGAGGTCCAAAAAATCATTTAAAAAAAAGAAAACATTGGATGAGCACAAAGAAGAATTTGAAAGCATACATAGAAAAATAGCAGATCTTACAGAATGAAAATGAAATTAAAAATACACTGAAATCATATAACAGCATATGTGAGAAGGATTGGTGAGCTTGAAGAAACGGCCTCCGAAAGTAAACATACAAAAGAACAGGTGAAGAATGAAAAAAATTTAACCAGGTTTCGGGGAACTTGATGTGGAGGCAGTGGCCGCTGGAGCTTCTGAGGGCAGAGAGAGGGAAACATAGGTGTAATATGGAGGCATTTTTAGGACTTGGGAATTGTCCTGAATGACATTCCAACGACAGATACATGCCATTATAAATTTTGCCATAACTTACAAAAGTGTGCAGGGGAGTGTGGACTACAACATAAACTATAATCCATGCTTGGTGGCAATGATCCAAAATGTATTCATCAATTGTAATGAACATACCACACTAATGGGGGATGTTGTTAATATGGAAAAGTGTGGGAGGTGTGGGGAGTGGGGCATATGGGAATCCCCTGTATTTTCTACGTAACATTTATGTAATCTAAGCATCTTTGTTAAAAAATAACAAAATATATATATATTTTAAAAGGTAAACTCTGAAATAAGAAAATACACATTTTTAATATTAAAAAAAAGACACTAATAATGTGCAATCTGAGGAGGAAGTCAGGGAAAAAAATTTCATTCACAATAGCAACTAAAAGAATCAAATATTTAGGAATAAACTTAACCAATGATTCAGAAAACTACTATGCATTGTTAAAAGAAATTTTAAAAAAGACCTAAATAATTGGAAGAACATTCCATGCTCATGAATTGGAAGACTAAATATCATTAAGATGTCAATTCTGCCCAAATTGATGTACAAAATCAATGCAATCCCAATAAAAACTCTACCAGCATTTTTTAAATAATGGAAAACATGATTATAAAATTTGTTTGGAAGGGTAAAGGGTCCTGAATAGCCAGAAACATCTTAAAAAGGAAGGGCAAAGTTGGAGGACTCTCAATTCTGGACTTTAAATCATATTACCTAGCAACAGTGATTAAAAAAAAAAAAACAGCATGGTATTGGCATAAAGACAGACACATAGACCAATGGAACCAAACTGATGGTTCAGAAACAGACTGCCACATCTATGGTCAAGTGATTTTTGACAAATCTGTCAAACCCAATCAGCTCAGGCCAAATAGTCCATTCAAGAAATGGTACTGACAGAACTGGATATCCATAGCCAAAAGAAGGAAAGAGGACCCCTATCTCACACTTTTAATATTGACTTACCCATAATAAAACCAATTTTGCTAAAATATATTAATAAATAAATCATTTGAAAACATTTGGCCAGATATTAAGGGAAATATTTTTTAACTTCTTTAGGTATATAATGAAAACTGGATTTAAACAAAAAAGGGGAGGTATGAAGAAATTTAGATACCTCTGTATAAAAACATTTTAATCAGCTTAGATCATATTCTTAAAAACCAAGGTGAAGAACAAACCTTTTCAAAAAAAGGTTTAGAAGAAGCTGGGAAATTCTTGAAATTATCATTATGTAATGGCATGCAACATAAAGCAAATTGACTGGTTGAGCCCTCAGTCCACTACATACCAGTGTTTCCTTTCGTAAGACTGAGCAAGAAACAACTGTTAGGTACCAGAACCACTCTGCTTTTCTATAACAACCAGGATATTTTTATCTTATTAATTTTGTAATGAACTACATTTCTCTCCTTTTTTAGGTCACATCCAAATGAATGACCCAAATATTTTATGTTTATAGGACTTTATGGCTTGATTTTATTTTCCCAATCTTATAACTTCCAACTGCCCTGACTTGCTCATTTATTTTTATTCTTTAGTATATTATACAATTCTTTAAGCCATCATAATCTACCTCTGGAAATTCAATGTAGCATTAAAGTTAATCATTCATTTTTCTATCAGTCAACAAATATTTGTTAAATGCTTACTATGCTTAAGGAACTGGAAATAAAGTGGTGCATAAAACAAAGTGCCAGCCCTTATGGAATTTACACATGTGTGAAAAAATTCATCATATAAGTCATGAAGTGATAAGTACTAGAAAGAAAAATAAAACAGAGGGTAAAAGAATAGAAAGTAGTGATGATAGGTGGGAATGGGGAAGTTGTCCTAGAATGGTTTAGATAAATTCCCATATAAATTTGAATCTTCCCCCCAACAGCACTAAGAAATGTACATGGAGAAATTAAGTTAAATACAGGTTTGGGGGAACTTGCCTCTCATGAGGAAGAACAATAGGGGCACTATAAATCTTAAAAAAAAAACAAAAATCAAACTTTTATAAGCCACTTAGAAACTAAAGTAACAGTGATGTAAACCTAGTAAAGGCTTTGTTACTTTATAGAAGATTGTATTTTGAGGTAAATTCTATCTTTTCTAGTTAAATAAGCACTGGTAATTAGTGATTCGTTAATTTCATGCTTATCATTATTTAAAACTTTCATCAGGTTTATTTTTTAAGGGAAACATAATATTGTGAGTTCTGAGACAATCTGGGGAAATTAGGACAAATAAACGAAACAGCTAAGGTCATACATTTCAATTCATCTGCTCTTAGCTAATAAAATTGTAGAAATAATGCCTAGGAGGAAATGAATTGGCATTATAGTGCTAATTTATAAATGGTAAATATACTTGTGCCCTATTCTTGCGCTCATCATCACCCCTGTGCGTAACATGAAATAAACAAAAAGATATTTTGCTGTTTACTTCAAAGCAGGGTAACATTTTGAAGAGATGTCTTTGTACCAGTTAACAAGCTTACCTAATAAATGGTGCTCTAGAATTTCCATTTTCATCTAATTCATAAAGTGTATCTGCTCGCAGGCCATCAGCAACAAACAGCACTAGTCTTCTTGCAGGGGGAGGCAATGGTGTAAACTGAGGAGTCATCCCATGAACCAAAGGAGATGTAAAATAAATGTCAAAGATGGAGGCGAAGAGCACAAAATGTACGAGCAATCCCAAAATAAAGAACAGCAGCATATCCAGAGTTATTAGTCTTCAAGAAAAAAAAAAAAAAAAAAAAGAGGGAGCAAAATTAGAGTAAATCTTACTACAATCATACTTATTTTCACATATTTTCATGACATGCAGATTGACCTATTTTAAAATATTCTTTACTCACAACTTCACTTTCATTTATTGTGGTAGCAATAAACATAATTTTATAATGCTAGATAATACTGAAATAAAATATTTGATAAAGTACACTAAAGTGCTTAAAAGAGAAAAAAATTTCAAGTATATGCAAGCAGTTAGGAAAAATAAACATAAATATAAATGCATCCTAAGCTCAAAAAATTAGAAGATCAAAGAATCAAGAAAGAATGAAGTCAGAACTAAAATGAATAAGGGTTCAGTCTAATCAAATCCTATATAAAATAGAAAACGTAACTCATGGTATTCTTGGTTGTCCATATGGAACCAAGAATGCTATAGAACCACTAGATGCTAAGGAATTTAAAATTATTTAAATGTTTGTGGACTGAATTTAATTATGAAGTTGAATTTTTAAATCTTCATAATCAGCTCTGGGGACTTCTGGTGGGTCCATGGGTTAGATATTATTCAATCTTCCTCTGACTTTCATTAACTTTAACAAGTAATGTCCATTCTGTGCATTCATTTAGCTGAATCATATGAAGGAAAAAACATTATCTGCACTTCAGAAAATTTGCACTCATATAGGAAACACATATTTTTAGTTTGCTGAACTAATACAAAAATAAGAGCAAGATTATATTTATTTATTCATTAAACAAAAATTTACTGTGTATATATGATGTGCATAGTTTTGTGCTGGGATAAAACAGATCTGATGAGGTTAAAGATACTTTGGAGAGAAAAGCAAACCAATGTAAAACATTAAATATTACTGTAATACAGTGTGCAATTAACTGTCAAAAATAAACTGTCCATGGGAAAACTTTTCAAATCACAAGTCAATAATTTGCATTTGGTTGTGAATATCTCTACAAATAGGGGGAAAAATAATGTACTCTAACTTGCCTTATTCATTATGGGACAACATTAGTTATATGTCATGACCCTTGGCTGAGAACCATTGCAAATGAGGTATTATAATTACAGATAGATCTTATTCCTGTTGACCTGAAAAATCACATCATGGAAGGAATTGACGGCAAAATGCCCTGCAAAAAAAAATGAAACATTGGGGAAAAACTCTTATCAAATGCAAGCACATCATAAAAACAAATATAGTAAAGTAAAAGGTCAAATTAAGGACCACTTTTTTCTGAGAAAACAGAGTTAACTAAACATAAAATATATTCCATAAAGTATAAAAATTCCTTATATGAGAATATAATTCCTTATATAATTCTACAATCTAAGCAACATTCTCGTAATAAATATTCGGCTTCTTTTCTAGCATATATGAGCTTCAACTATACATTAAACTGCATATTAACAATGGTATTCCGAATATAAAAATGAAACAATCACTGTGGTATACAGAAAAGTGTAAAATAAATTACCCATGATTCTACCACCTAAAGATAATGTTTTTAATATTTTCTTATAGTCTTTATCCTATCCACATTTTAAACAGAGGTTCACAATTTTGTATATAGTATAATAAAATACATTAGCATTTCCCTATTATTAAAAAATATATAAGTCCTATATGACACCAAGGTATGAGTAACACAAGAAAAATTAAATCGGACTTCATCAAAATTAAAAGCTTTTGTGCAAAGAACATTATCAAAAAAGTGAAAAGACAACCTACAGAATGGGAGAAAATATTTGGAAACCATATATCTGATGTGTTTAATATCTCCACTATATAAAGACCTCCTATGACAACAACAAAAAGACAAATAACCCAATTTTTAAAATGGGGGAAAGACTTGAATATGTTTCTCCAAAGAAGATATATAAATGGCCAGTAAGCACATGAAATTTGTCCAACATCATTGGTCATTAAGGAGATGCAAATCAGAACCACAATGAGATGTCACTTCACACCACTAGGATGGCCATTATCAAAATATGAAAAATAACAAATGTTGGTAAGGATGTGAAGAAACTGGAACATTCGAGCATTGCTGGCGGGAATGCAAAATGGTATGGCCTCTGTGGAAAACAATTTAGCAGTTCCTCAAAAAGTTAAATGTAGGACCATATGACCAGGCAATTCCACTCCTAGGTATATAGCCAAAGGAAGTGAAAACAGATACTTGTACACCAGTTTTCAGAGCAGCATTATTCATAATAGCCAAAAGGTGAAAACAATCCAAGTGTCCATCAACAGATAACTGGAAAAACAAAATAGGGTATATACATACAACAGAATACTATTCAGCTGTAAAAAGTAATGAATTCTGATAAAGACTACAACATGCACAACCTTGAAAACATTATGCAGAGTGCAATAAGCCAGACCAAAAAGGACAAATATTGTATGATACTACTTATATGAATATCCAGAATAAGCAACTTCAGATACAGAAAGTATTGATGATTAGAGGTTACAGGGGGTAGGCAAGAGAGGTGATAGGGAGTTATTGCTTAATGGGTAGAGTTTCTGTTTATGGTATAATGAAAACCTTTGGTAATGGATGGTGGTTATGGTCATACATTTTAAATGTAATTAAACTGGGGAGCAGGTATAGCTCAGTGGTTGAGCACCTGCTTACCATATACGAGGTCCCGGGTTCAATCCCAGAACCTCCAAAAGGGGAAAAATAAAATAAACTGATGAATTTAAATGTAATTAATGTCATGAATGTACAATTAAATATGGTAAAAATGGCAAATTTTGTTATATATATTACCATGATATTTTTTTTTTAAAAAACTCATAAACATTGTTAATGGCTATATGATACTCTACTCTATGGGAGATTCATAATTTTCCTAAGCACTCACATATTTTTAAGCATTGAGGTTGTTTCTAATTTTTCACCACTAAACGTGCAATGTGATTAATTAGTATGAATTTTGTGTTTTTAGACATTTCATATTTGGTGTTCAAGATGCTGCAAATCAATGAATCAAAGGCTATGTGAAACTTTAAGGCTTTTGATACACATGGAAACAATATTTTAGCTGAAACAAATTCCTTTACAGCTGAGTATTTTTTTCACCTAATGATAAACCAATTTAATTAAGCAACCTACCATATGGTCCTTTTCTTTATTTTCCTTATAAGGTATTTCCATCTCCCCACCCTGTCACCCCTGCTCCCCCTCAAAAAAAACCATCAGGCAAAACACTTACCACATATCAAACTAATTTTGGTCAATAAAAAAGAAGGCTTTTTTATTGTAGAATAAACTCTTAAAAAGTACAAGATCTCAAACCCAGAAAGTATTTTTAATATTTTCACTTAATCAATTTAAAAATTCATAGCCCTTATCAAATATACGTTTGAGCTTCCAATTTTGCTTTTAAATCTTTTAAGATATATTGAAATATTAGTCATACCCTAGGGATAATCGAGAAAATACAGATCTCCCTAAGCCCCAATGAAGGAAGTTTATTTATTCAATTGTCATATGGGCTTTGTATACTTAAGTAGAGGGCAGTCTATAAGCCCTCTGGGCAACATTACAGTATGTCCGCTAAGTATAATTATAAAAAACTGAAAGTATAAAGCAAAAGTGCCAAATTCAATCGTGTTTCATTTAAGAAATAAATAAGGAAAAAGAACTCGTAGTTTTAAATGAACAGAATAAAATTTTGTTGGTAAGGAAAATATATCTAAAGAAAAAACAAATATATACATATGGGTAAAGACCTATTTGATTAGGCTCTATTAAAATAAATGCATAATTTAGGGAAAAAACACATTTTAAAAAAGGGCCAATATTTTAGTCACTAGTGTTAAAATCAGCATAGAGTACCTATTGAAACATAAAGCACTGTCTAACATTAAAAAGACCTCCAGGTAAGATATTTCCAATGAATCTGATAAGAATGAGTCTTGGTAAGAATTTTTATAGGGAAAAAAAATTACCTGCAATTTTTAAGGTACAGACTTCAGCTACATACTATATATATATATATAATTCCTTTCCCATCTTATAAATAATTTACATTTTTACCAGTATAGATGCAAGGCCAGTATAGACACAAGCCTACCCTATCAGCACCATCAAAAAAACCTTTTGAATTAACTCACTCAAATTCTATCATATAACTACACAACAAATTATTTAAACAGTATTATGCTGAAAGATCGTTTCCAAATGTTTCACAAATAATGCTGTAACTAAGCATATCTCCTATGGTAAAACTGAGAGATTTTCAGTGTAAGAATAACTTTCAAATAGCAGTGTGGGGACCCATCTCAAAATTAATTTGGTGGATTACAATTAGTCTTCTTTTTTAAAAAATGAAATAGAATGGAAAAAATAAAGTACTTCAGTAGTAGTAAGAGAAATGATTGTTTCATAAAAGTGTATTTTTAGTTTTCCCTATGTGTGTACTTGCTTGCGTGAATATAGGTTATAATGAAAAATGTATTTCAAATTATTTTATGAACACACAAGTATGAATGCCATTTCTGTAAGTTCAATTGCTGGAATAAGTGATATTTTCAAATATATGAAACACTGGCAGAGTCCATACCAATTTCAATGCCCTCTGGTAATGTATAATTGTTTTTTTTTTTTTTTGTTTTTATTATTTTTAAAGAAGCTTTAGATTACATAAATGTTACATAAAAAATACAGGGGATTCCCATATGGCCCACCCCCTCCCCCCCCCAAACTTTCCCATATTAACATCTTTCATTAGTTTGCTACCTTTGTTAAAACTGAGGAACACATATTGAAGCATTGCTACTGACTGTGGACTTAATTTACATTATACTTTACACTCTGTCCCGAACCATTTTATAGGTTATGACAAAATGTATAATGGTGTGTATCCATCATTGCAATGTCATGCACATGCAAGACAATTCCAATGTCCTGAAAATGTCCCCATATTACACCTATTCTTCCCTCTCTCTCCCCTCAGAATCTCTGGTGGCCGCTGCATTTTTTTTTTTTTTTTTTCGCTGCCTTTATATCAATAATAAAAGTTCTTCCTTTGCTAGAATAATATAAGTCTATAGTAGAATAATAGTCTATTTTAGTCCATTGTTCATCCCCCAATCTTGAGGATTTAGGGATGGTGATGCCCACTCTGTTCCTGTAATTGTTTCTAATCTTCAAACCCTCACCATTGCCTGGCATTGTCATACTTAATTTATGTCAATCTTAACAGTATGAAATAACATCCTGTTGTTTTAATTTTTATTTCCCTGATTACTAGTGAAGATGAATACCTTTCCATGCTTCTATTGGCAATTCGGTTTCTTATCCTTTCAATTGTCTGTGCATATTCTTTGAACACATCAGATTAGTTTTTCTTTGACTTGCAGTTTATGATATAGATATGTTATATATGCATGTATGTAAATGTTGCTCTTGGTGCCTTTTGTTAAATGAAGTTTTACAGAACAATTTATCAAAATTTTACTTAATAAACTAAACTTTTTGTGTCTTGTTTAAGAAACATTCCCTTATTTTTAGGTCAAATATGTTCTTCTAATAGTTTTAAATTTTTGCTTCCCATCTTTAACTATTTAGAATTTACTTATACATGATGTGAGCTAGAGTTCTAATTTCATATTTTTACTATGGATAACTAATTGAATGACACAATTATTCATACAGTTACCACTGTAGAATTTACTAGGATTGTCCACATCAGAAAAAACATGGGTTAAAAACTTTAAATTGAAATAGATTTGTAATAGTGAAAAATTAGAAACTATCAACAGGAGAACAGATAAATTGCCTATTCATAGTGAAATTCTACACAACATTCTAAATTAACTAGGCCATATCTATGACATGGCTATATCTCATAATATAAGGATTAATGAAAAAAAAAAAAAAATTAAGGCATCTACTGCCCTTTCTTCCCCAATAGAGCCAATCTTCTTTAAAGTTTCACTGGGTGCTTGATAATCTTTTATCACTTCTCAGAGAGGAGCTGGGGTTCGAACCAGGGACCTTGTATATACTAGGCAGGAGCTCTCTGCTGAGCTTATGTTTGCTTTCTTGCCAATCTTCTTTAAAAGGTTGAATGTGATCACTATTTTTTTCCCTGACAATCTGATTCTCAAATGACTTTAATTCAGCTTTATCCCCTTATTTTGGAGAGAAGGCTTTCATTACCATAGCCATCACTGCAAAATCCAATGATTATTTTTAGTCTTCATCTTCTGTGGCTTCTCCATTCAATTCATTCTTAGTCATAACTTCATTTTTCTTTTTTTTTTTTTTTTTAATAACTCTTATCCCTTGGCTTTTGTGAACATTACTCCACTGGTTTTCCTACTTTTATGACTTATATAGAAAGTTCATCATATGGTCACTGAGTTTTGCAATTACTCAAAGCATGGTCCTAGACTTTGTTCTCTTCTCAGTCTATATTTTCTATCTAGGCAGTTTTAGTTATATCCTTAATTTCAGTTACCTTATGTATGCAAATGTCTCAACAAATTATAGCTCCACACCCATATATGTAACTCCAACCTTGACACATTCACTTGGATATTTCCAAGGCATGCAAATTGAGTATGTCTAAAACCAAACTCATACTATTTCCCAAAACCTTTGTCTACCATTCTGCTAACACTCTAGTATTCACATTCTCAGGAGATGGCACGTTACCCCCAGGTATGCAATACACTAATACCCACATATCCACTCTGGTCCCTCTCTGGTCCATTTCTTGCACTGTAGCAATACCGCTTTTTTTGTTTTGCTGTATTTTCTTTTTCCAAACACATAAATCTAATCATCTCACCTCACCCCTTGTATAAAACCCTTCAATGGCTCTCCTTCCATGCCCCAATCTCATCCTAAACAAGACCAAAATCTTTAACATGACTAACAAGGTCTTGCACGGATGGGCCTCTGCCTACCTTTCTAGGCTTGTCTTACAGTAATCCATCTTGCTTGATGGTATCTCACCATATTGGCTTTCTTTCATTTCTTCAAGTATCCCACACAGCTCCTACGACAAGAACTTCATAGGCACAATTCCTCTCTGTAGAATGCTCTCCCAAACTATCCTCCACTCTCACCCCATTGACTCTTCACACTTCTTTGAACTTTCAAGAATTACTTCCTCAGGGAAGCCCTCAATGTAGTCCAAGTTAGAAACTAAAACCTTTGTTGTTTGTAATTACATAGGTATGTTTAACAATTTGAATTAATACCTATCTCTGTCACTTCACCATCATTCTATGACAGCAGGACAGGGCTTATATTCTTTTCCTCTTGTCACTACATCTAAAGCATCTATCACACACAATCCTAAACACTCAATAAACACAAATGTTTGCTAAATAAACTGTTTAAAACAATCATTTATAAGGTATATGCAATATAAACCGATACCCACTAGAGGCTAACTTGCCTTTCTTTTTTGATTCCCTAACATACACATAACCTGTGAAGATTCAGGGTAAAAAAAACTTTTACAATTAAGTGATTAAGTCATTTAATCTATATAAAATTGCATTGATTCCCAAATATCAACATTCGCATATTACTTATTTTATTAAAATAAATAAGCACATGTATATTAAGCAATACTAATAATATTTTTCCTTAAAAAATGACATTTTTATTCAGATTTATTTAACAGGAAAACTTTGAATGTTTGCCACCATCAAAAATACCTCCAAAATAAAAGTAAAACCATTAAAATTTAAAAAGACACAATCCATGGAACAATAAAAATTATCTAGTATACACATGTAGAATGCTCACTAAGCATTGAAAAATAAAAACGTTAGGTACATATTAAAACTTAAAGTCAACCAAAAACACGTGTGTTTAAAATGTTACTTGTCGTTATTTTAAGAGTATTAAAGACAAAAACAATTTTTTCAATCAATGAAATATTGAGAGTACAAGTTTTTGTCACTAAGGTATAAACTTAAATCACTATACATATTATTCGGCTAAAAGTTCCTGTAAAAGCGTAGTTTAATACAAAATTTCCAACAATGTTTATAAATTATAAGTAGAGATCAGCAATTAATAATTCCAGCGCTCAAATACTTCAGACTGAATATCCCCTTAACCACCACCACAGGTTGTAATTGAGGGATAAACGATGAACTTCCAAAGTTGATAACGCTTGAAAAAGTAAAACCCACTCTAAAGCGTCCAACTATTAAAAAAAATAATCTTGGTTCCCGCCTAAATTGATTGATCAGTAGAGCTGCTGGGACTCGTGGAAAAAGAATGTCTTTGGACCTAAGATGGCTGACATCAGTTCCTTTCAATCCTTCTTGGAGGAGCTGACTTGTCACATCATTGAACGTCCCTAGGCTGTTTACTTACCTCTCTAGGGGTGGGCTGCATTTGATATTTTCAAGGCGCCCTGTTGTGCGAATTGTGCGTTAAATCCTAAGTGTTTATGGAGTTTGTGGGCCAAATTGAGGCAATCCGGGCACTCACACATCAAGGACAATCCAAACTCGGGGATCTTTTTTCCTTGTTGTGCCCTCCCCCAACCCCACCTCAATACAGAGCTGACGCCGGCGCGGGAAGGCCTCCAGGGCATCAGCACATGGCTGAGGAAGGAAAAGGAAGGAAGCCAAGTTCTGAATACTACCCTGGGCACTCGCTCCTCGGGCGGAGAAAACGTCATCAAAACACAGCAAACAGCAAAAAAAAAAAAGTGAAGAAGCATCCAAGAGACGCAGCGCGTCTGTGAGGTCAGTTTCGGTGCCGCCGCACCTCAGCGCACTGCTCCCGGCACGTTACTTAGGTCTTATTGGGCTCAGGCCCATTCTCAGAAACGAGACTTCCTCAGCGCCACTGACGCTCTGGCGCGGGGCTCCCCTTTGCTCCTGAAACAATCGCCAAGAAGAATGCCTAAGCCACCACCATCCCGTCACCAACCACCGAACGCCCCCAACAACTACCGGTCAGCAGCCGAACGCCCCTCAACACCTACCAGTCAGCTGCCTGCTCTCGCGATAGTTTCCGAGCCACACCCCCTCAGCTCCACGCCCCCTCCCTCCTCCAGCGGCCAATCCTTGAGGGGTTGGGGGCGCGGCTTTGCTTTTGAGCAGAGAGCGGCGTCTTCAGTCCTGGTTCGCTAGCGCTAGGAACGCGCGGAGCTGAAGCGGGGCTTAGGGACGGACACGCGCCTTCTCTCGCGATACTGGAGACGAGGAAGTGGCCTACAGAGCCCTGCTGCTCGTGCAGCGACGACTGAGGCAGTGGGTGTTGTTGCGTCAGGACTTTCTGCCCAGCTCACGCCTGGGCTCCGGGTGGGGAGGCGGGACGGCCCGGCCGGGTCTGCTGAGGTGCGTAGGGCCCGCTGCGGTATAAGACGCGTTCGGGCTGCGGCCTGTCAGACCCATTTAGGGAGGCGCCTGACAAGATAAGACGCCGGCTGGAATTAGTGGCATCGGTGGCGGCGACGTGAATCCTTTCCTCAGCGATTCGGAAGAGGACCGTGACGAGGTAGCGGCGAGCCAGGAGTGGCGGTCAGGACATCGGCAGTGCCCCGGGGGTGACCTAGATCCCGGTTCCGCGGGCTCGCTGTCGCCACAGGATCCGGTGGCCCTAGGGAGCAGTGCGTCGGTCGCAGCGGCGCTGGGGGGCAGCGGGGAGACCCCGGTCTTATTGTCAGTTGATGCGATCGCGGCCCAGCTGTGGCGCGATCAATACTTGCTGACCGCCCTGGAGCTGCACACCGAGCTGCTGGAGAGCGGCCGCGAGCTGCCTCGGCTGCGCCACTTCTCCAACCCAGGCAACTTGGAGAGGCCCGCCTGGGGTAGGGGCTCCGGGGATCCCTGGAGCGCTTAAGAACTTCAAACTAAAGAGTGTTTTATTTAGAAGTTGTGTCTAATCCTCCAGACAAGTTGATTTTATACTTTTAGAATTCAGCTCCTTAAGATTAACCCTGTAATTTGGACTTAACACTGGCTTGGACCTAGAAGAATTGTTCCTGGTCCAAGTTCTGCCTCTACTTAAACCAGTAAAACTTGGGTAAGTCACCGAATATCTCCTGAACTCATCTGCAGAAGGAATGGGTTGGACTCTATACGATCTCTTTGGCCCCTTTCAACCCTTCTGGGCTCTCAGTCAAATACCTCAAGCATTGTGTGTGTTCAAGACTGTGGCTAGGCAATATTTTAAAACACCTGCAGACATTTTTCTACTGAAACTTTATATCACATTCTGGTTGTCTTTCTAGTGATAAGGTTGAGTAGTTACAACTACTTGCAAAGCTAATGCTAAGAGTTGATAAATATTTTGGGTGCCACCTGTGATTTTCAAGTTGTCATAGCGTTGGTTTGCAATGCAGTCACTCCTGCGCCCCGCCCCCCCCCCCAACCCTAGGAGAAAATTTTCATTTGGGTATAATGGGAATCTCTAAGATGGGAGCAGATTGTTGTAGGTGCTACGAAGCATCAGAAGAGCTGCCAGCTAAAGGGAAAAAATTAAAATGGAGAATGCTTTACTATGCTTTTCCACAGACTTACTAAATCACTTTCATGCGTGCAAAACAAAAGAAAAAGGAAATGTCTTTATTCCAGAAAACCTGTAAATTCAGAATTCCAAATAGGATTTCCTTTACAGAAGCAGAAATGCTGTACATCAGTATCTTTCTTCTTAAAACAAAATGTGTAGAATCCCTGGTGGAATTGTATGACATAATAATCCATTTAGAGTCTAAAAGGAGACTGAGAAATGGGACACATACGATGAATGATAGTCTCAGCAGCACCACGTGAGATGGATTTTGGGTTTTTCCCACAGTTTGAGTTTGTCTTGAGCAGCTGTGCCAGGCCATTGAGCAATCCCAGGATGATGGTCATAAATGTGACAATCGTAGTTGGTGCATATATACAAAAGGGGGGGGAGAAACATGTTATAGGCAGAGAGAACACATAAGAGGGAAAGTATAAGATAATCCTATACCAAATGATTATATTTCAATCACATTTTTTTTTAAGTCTGAAAGAGTTTTTGTTAACTATGAGCATATTACATAGAGCAGAGGTTCTTAACCCTTTCTGTGCCATGACCTCTTTTGGCAGCCTGTTGAAACCTATAGCTTCCTGCTCTTTTTTTTAATTGCATGTGTTTATTCCTCATATAGATAATATACCATATTTATATTTTATGCTATACCTATAAGTATACTCACAAGTAATTCTTTCTTTTTTAATTTAAAATGGCACTTTGCACTGCCACAGAGGTATGGATGAACTATGTATATAGTTAGATGTTTTTATTCTGTGAAAGAAATAAGTACATCATTTGCTATCATTAATACCTCTCAGCTTCCTTTTCAAGGGATAAGAACAAAATCAGTATATTGGTTTTCATGCAGGGAGGTTCTTCATCCTATGGAGTGTTTCTAGTTAATATACTTTTTTCCGAGCCATTTATTCTGCTAAATTTTGGAAAATACATTAATTCTGACTTGTCATTTGGGGCTTTCTTTTATATATATATATATATATTTTTTTTTTTTTTCACTTTTTTAAAGATATTTAGATTACACAAATATTACACAAAAAATATAGGGATTCCCATATGCCCCTCTCCCCACACCTCCCACACCCTCCCACATAAGCAACATCCTTCATTAGTGTGGTACATTCATTGCAATTGATAAAACGCATCCTGGGGCATTGCCATTGAGCACGGACCATAGTTCACATTGTAGTTTACACTCTCTCCCACACAATTCTGCAGGCTATGGGAAGATATATAATGGCATATATCTGTCATTGCAGTGCTATTCAGGATGATTCCCAACTCCCGAAAAAGCCCCCACATTACAACTGTCTTCCCCACTCCCCCGCCCCCAGAGCCTCCAGTGGCCACTGCCTCCACGTCAGTGCTGTAATTTCTTCCATTACTAGAATCACAACAAGTCTATGGTAGAATACCAGTAAGTCCACTCTAGTCCATAATTCATTCCCCAATCTTGAGGTTTCTGGGATGGTGATGTCTACTCCACCTCTAATTGAGAGGGGGCTTCAATCCCATGCAGCCAATGGATGGGACTCTCTTGCTTGCAGTTGTAGGCTCTCTCATTTCCTTGGTATGGTGGTTGTCAATCCTCACCTCCTTGTTAGTTGTCCTGGGTGAGTCCAATGAACTGGAGAGTAGGTGTTGCAACTCCCCTGAGGCTCAGGACCCAGCTGGCACATGGACAGTGGGGCTTTATTTTAAAAGTTAGAACTTTCAAGGGGAAATGGTGTTATAGGTTTATCGTTATTACTTTGTATAATTTTTGGTGTAATGTTTATAAGCTACAAGAATCATTGCTAATAGTATTAGCCATTTGTTGTAAATGCCAATAAAAAAGTACACCAGGCACAAGAATGTACATATTCTTTTTAGAAAACCAAATGTACTTTAAATACGAATGCAACTATTTACTAGGAATATTGTGGTTTAAAGGGTAGTTTCTTTTATATTATTCCTTATGTTTTATAAGATAAGATTCTAACTTAAACATGGTCTTTTTTCAAATTAACACTTTTCTAAATAATCCATTAACTTCTATAACACTGCTTCATTTGACCCTCATTTCCCCCAGTTTTGGAAGATTTTCTGCGGCAAAACAATCCAATTGCCCAAGTAGTTTCTGGAAACTTTTGATGATCCCAGAAGGGAAAAGATTAAACATGAAAGAAATAACTTTAAGTTCCATATTCCTACCAACCGTCTCTTCAAAGCAATCTAGGCCTTTTCCATCAGGCATCTCACAATTCCTCCAAAAAAATAACCCTTACCTATTTATAAAACCATTTCAGCATTTTTAGTAATTGCAAACAGCAATGTAATCCACTCCTGGTACTAGTTTCTGCATCAGTCTGCCAAAGGGGCGCTGATGCAGTCTTCCCCCCTGGGCTTCCTCTCTTGCCTCTGAGGCTTCATGAGCCCAGATTCTTCCTGATCTCAGTAGTAAGCTGGCATAGGGCTTGTCTCTCAGGGCTTCCTCTCTCTTCTAGCATAGGGCTCATTTCTTTCCAGGTCTTCTATATCACTCTCAGCTGTTCTGTTCCCTTTCCAAGGTCAGCTGCAAAGTATCAGGTGAATGGCTTATCTCTCCCTAGGGCCCCAGGATCAAAAATGACAGAGTACTCTCCACTCCCATGTCTATATATCTCTAGTGAGTTTCCATTTTATATTAGACCCACCAAGGGTATGGGGACTCAAACTGAGTCACACCTTAATGATGTGGTCCAGTCAAAGAAAGCCCTCAAAGCAATCTTAACAGATAATCTAATCAAGGACCCCTCAAGTGAACCCAATATAATCAAAGGGTATCACACCGAGAAGAATAGATTAGTTTATAAACATAATCTTTCTCTTTTTGGTATTCATTAATAATCTCAAACTGTCACAATGCATAAGATTTTATAATGGAAAACAATAATCTCTCATTCCTCATCCACTTTCCAGATTCAACCACCTTTAATCACCTTTTTAGGTCTTCAGGTTGTTACCTCAATAAAACTAATTAATATCCTTATATTCCTTTTTATTCATTTATCAATTTTAAACATTTTTCATTAACTCTGTCCTAGGAAAGATGAAGATTTATCCAACTTATACTACCACCTATGCATTTCAAATTTAGAGAGTTAATTTAACTCTCTTAGTTCTACTTCCTAACTTTAAATAATATAATTAAACTTCTATTCCTGGGTCCTTCAAATTTAAACTACTTCTTGTCTTGCACTAAATGAGATTTTTTAAAAAAACATTAACATCCTTGTTCAACTCCTCCAATTGTTACCCCAATTCCTGTCTCTGTCAACCTTATTTTCACTCTGACAGTGTCAAATTGTCATATTCACCTGTGTTTTATCTGTAGATTGTTTCTTTTTTTCTTTATAAATCAGAAAGGTATAGTTTGCATATAATAAAAGACAAGCATTTTAACTGTCCAGTGAAATTAATATTGACAAATGATATACCTTGTATCACCATAATCAAGATATAGAATATTTCCATCAACAATTTCCTATATGCCATTTTACAATCAATCCCACTCTAATCCTCAGCCCCCCAAAATCACTGACCAGCTTTCTGTACTACAGGTTAGCTTTGTCTGTTCTAGAGTTGTTTTATAAATGGAGTAATACCACATGTACTTTTATGTACCTGGTTTGTTTTGCTCAGTATAAAGTGTTTGATATCCATATAGTTTAGTTGAATAATCGTTTGCTTTTTATTGCTAAGAGGTATTCCATTGTATACTATACTACAATGTGTTTTCACATTCACCTCTTGATAAGCATTGGGATTGTTTTCAGTTTTGAACAATTATTAATAAAGTCACTATGAAAATTCCTGAATTAGTCATTCTTTATACATATGTTTTTACTTCTCTTGGGTAAATACCTAGAAGTAGGACACATTTAGATGTATGTTTAATTTTTTAAGGATTAAAAAATTCTCAGGTCTCTTCCACAAATATGATGACTTCCTTGAAGCTGTATGTGTTAGGGCTTGCTACCACCATGTTTTAGGGTGATAGGAGGGGTTTCTTTCTGCCCTTTAGGTCAGGGATGGAGGGAGGCTAAAATTGCTAGAATGGGGTTTAGCTTTATCTGAGGGGAAAGCATGCGTAATGAAATTCTCCCTAGAGAGTTTTTTCAGTGTCTTTAGAGATGTCTTCTGGCTTTTTCCCTGGGAATAAGATGCCTGTAGCACTTTCTACAGGGGTATGAAAGGAGGAGAGAGGCCATAAGAGTCTATTGATAGCACCGTTCAGTGGAGATTCAGTTAACCCCTTCTGGCTCCCCCTTCCTCACTCCTGCCCTCCACATTATTGTCTGACTGATTCTGAGTCTCTGGGGTTCTGCTAGTTTGCCCTTTCCTTTTGACAATACCTGTCTATAGATTCTGGGATGTTGCTTCCTCTATCTGATTATTTGCTGATGATTCTACTTCCATGCTTTTCACTTTCATTGGGTTTGTTTATTTTATTGGTAGAGGGGAGACAAATGATTACCTTGTGTCCTAACATGGAAATCAGTGAATCTGATTCAGTGCAGCAATCTAGTACTGGATCTACCATGCAACTGAAACTTCCCTAGCCAAACTCATCAATGACCACTCATGCTTAATCCAAGGTACACTTTTATATCTTTTCTTATTTAATCTCTGTGTAACATCTGATACCCTATGAACCCCTTCCTTCCTGAGATGCTCTTTTTTTTTTTTTTTTTTTTTTTATTGTGGGTAAAAATCAAATTTTTCACAATACAAACAAATATTTGTAAAATGATATATAAGTATATTCATATATGTGCATTTGCTTACATAAATGTTATTTATATATATATATTTTAAAAGATGCTTAGATTACACAAATGCTCTTTTGATTTCCACCATACTGCTCTCTCCTGGTGGTCGCCTACCTTTCTGGCCACTTCTTTTAGTCTCACTTCCATACTTCTTGTCCTTTGCCCTAAATATCAGTGGTTACTAAGATCCCATTTTAGACCTTTTTTCACTCTATATGTTCTTCCTATGTTTTGTAACCCAACATGTTCTTCTAAACCTCAGACCTTCAGTGTTATCCACCCCCCGAGAAGCCTTCCCTTATCCTACCAGGCTGATATAAGTGCTCTAAGTGTTCCCAAATAACCTAAGAGGCTATTGTAGAATTGTCACACTGTAACATATATCCTGCTCAATTACCTGTTTGTTCCTCCAGCTTTAAACTCTTGAGGGCCTAACAGTAGGTACTCAATAAATACTTGTTGGATTCAGTTGAGAACATAGATATGAGAAAGTGCTTTGTATTATATGCAAGTTATCACTGGCAATAACAGTAAAAAAAATGTACTTTGATAAAATTATTTGTCAGGCAAAGATAAACTTCAACTAAATTAGAGAAAATATGAACTTCTTAATTTGTGAAATATAAATTAATGATGGTTCATGCTTCCATGTGAAACTATATCCTCTTCCATCATTGTTATCTCTTTAGAACCAAAATCAAAATAGACTTCTCCCATCAAAATATCACAATAAAATGCTACATTTTAATCAGAATGTTTTCTAGATGAAAAAATTCTAATCTATTTCCAAAATGAACATAAGTTAATCAAATTATGGAGAAAGTATAGCAAGATTTGTGTCGAATTAAAAAAAAAAAAATCCTATAAAGGAAAAAATATACAACAATAATAATATGACATTTATCGAATGCTTATTGTATCTCAGGCACTGTACTAAATGCTTTATATGGATCAATTCATTCAAAATGGACTACAAGAAAAAGGGAGACTTAGAGAGATAAGTCACTTGCCCATGGAAGGTGATTATTTCAAAGATAGAGTGGTCAGTAAACTGTCTCAAATGTTGTTAAAGGTCAAATAAGGACTGAAAACTCTCCACTGGAATTAGCAATAGAGAGGCAATTTTAAAGGCATGGTTGGAGTAGAAAACTACGCTGGGTTAAGGAATGAGTTGGAAGTAGAGTAGTAGATTCTACAACCACATAGAACACAGATAAAGATTGAATGAATAGTTACAAAGACAGTGCAAAGTTGAAGGATAAGTCTTTTCTTTCAAAAAGAAAAGGAGGGGAGCAGATGTGACCTGCTTTCCACATGGGAGGTTCCAGGTTTGGTTCCTAGTCCCTCCTAAAAACAAAGACAAGCGACAAACAAACAAACGAAAAAATCAACTCGGGAGCTGATGTGGCTTAGAGGGTCAGTGCCAGCTTCCTACTTTGAGGTGCTGGGTTCAATCTCTGACCCCAGTACCTCTTGGAAAAAAAAAAAAGGTGGGACAAAGAGGCCGAGAGAGAAAAAGAGAGAGAGGAAGAGAGGCATTATATAATTTTAAAAATCAGTTGACCAAGAAGACAAAGCATTCCTAAATGTATATGCACCTAACAAGAGAGCTTCAAAATACATGCTACAAAAACTGATAGAACTGAAAAGAGAAACAGACAAATCCACAATTATAGCTGGAGACTAAAACATCCCTCTCTCAACAATTGATAGTCTACCAAACAGAAAGTCAGCGAGGATATAGAAGAACTTAACAATACGATCAACTAACATGATCTAAATGCTATTTTTAGAACACTCCAACAGCTACAGAGTACACATTCTTTTCAAGTGCCTATGGAACATTTGCCAAGATAGATCATAGCCTGAGTCATAAACCTTAACAAATGTAAAAGAACTGAAATCATACTTTGTACTCAGATTACAGTGTTTTCAAACTAGAAATCACAACAGAAAGAAAACAGAATTTCCAGAAATTTAGAAATGAAAAACACACTTTTAAATAGCCCTCAAAAAGGAAAGCCCAATGGAAATTCATAAAAATACACTGAACTCAATAAAATGAAAATATAGATGTTCAGTTTGATTGAATACAAATTTCTCTCATCTAATTCATTGCAAGTGACTAGGAAACTAGTTTGAGTAGTGTTTTAATTTGCTAGGCAGCTGAAAGCAAAACCTTAAAATGGATGAGAATTGATCTGCTGACAAGCCTATAATTTCAAGCTGAGAAAAATATCCAAGTCAAGGCATTATCAGGTGGTGCTTCTCCCTGAAGACCAGCTGCTGGCAATCCTGGACTCATCTGTCACATGGTAAGGCACATGGTGGCATCTGAGGATCTCTTCCTTCACTTCCATTTTTCTTTGCTTTCATCTTGCTTCCATGGCTTTCTCTCTCTGTGTATTCATCCTGTTTATAAAGGACTCCAGTAAGAGGATTAAGACCTACTCTGGGTCATACCTTAACTAAAGTCACCTAATCAAAATTACCTACTATCAATCAGTTTATACCCACAGGAAGGAATTAGTTTTAAAAACATAATTTCCTGGGGTACATACAGTTTCAAACCACCACACTATACCCTCTGGACCCCAAAAAGATATGTTCTTCGATATGGAAATATATTCATTGCCTCACAATATCCCAAAACCCTTAAGTCATTTCAGTAGTGATGCTAAGTACAAAGTCTCATCAAAATTGGTTATAGGTGTGGTCTGTCCTTGGCACAATTACCTTCTGGTTGTGGACATGTGAAACCTAAAGAACAAGTCAATATACAAAGAAGGGACAGTCATAAGATAAACATCTCCATTTCCATAGGGAGCAAGTGGAAGGAAAACAGGGGCCATGGAACCCCAAACAATTCTGAAAACCTTCAGGGCATACTCCATTAGATTTCAAGGCCTGAGAGTCATCTATACAAAAATGTTTTGGCGTCTGGGCCTAATGGAGCAGGAGCCCCACTCTTTCCAAGTGCTTGCACAGTGGCCATGTACTCCCCAAACACTGCTGTGAAGCCTCCAACATCTTCAAGCATGGGGGTGGTGGCCAAATGCAAGGCTCTCCACCCTCATTAAGCACTGGGATGGCAGCCAAGCTCTTCACAATCCCCCAGGCATCTAAGAAACCTGGGATAGTAACACTTTTCCCAAACAACAAGGCAGAAGGCTCACCCTCTTTCAAAGCTGGGAGATACTTACCCTTTCCACACACATGGGTAGGCTTGTTCTCTTGGCTGATTACATCTATAATCATCTGAGGGTATTGCCTTCAGCACCCAATGAACTGAAGGCCTTAAAAGGAGAAGTGATTTCAGCATTCAGAGAGAGATTTTCCATTGCTACTTCAGACAGGCAGTGTCTCCTAGGGAACTCATCGAGGACCTTCATCAGAGTCCCTGGCTTGTAGCTTGCCCTATGGAATTTGGACTTGTGCACCCCCATAGTCATGTGAGACAATTTTATAAAACCTCATACTATTTACAGATATCTCCTGTTTTGTTTCCCTAGAGAATCCTAATACAGCTTGGTACTGGGAGTGGTTCTTGAGAAATGGAATCTTAAAAATGGGATTTCTGAATTGGTTATGGGATTTCTGCAATTGGCTCTCTACTCTGATTAGATTCAAGGGCACTAATGACTCTGTTTCCAATAATCAAGAGGCCACTGACAGTCCATGGTGTGAGTTGGCAATAGAAATACACAAAATATCACCACTGGATATGAATATTTCCATGCTTATAAGGGGCAAGGCTCTAAAAAAGTGTTTTTGACACTTTAACAGAGTTTTGTGGAGTTAAAAGGTACAATGATGTCAGCGAGTTGTTCCTAAATATGCTAGATACAGTTATAAAAGTCTGGGAATTAATCAGTTCCCAGACTTGAGACAATTTACAGATCCAGAGGCCCTTGAAAGCCAGCTCCCCTTGAGGAAAGGCCCTGTTACATTGCCAAAACTTTATACTGCTAATCTTCCTCCCAGTCTTCCCTAAAGAAACCCACAACCCTTTCACCACAGTAACTGTGCATTGGAGAAAGGGAAGTGATCAGGCATTTGGGGGATTATTAAACGCTGACTCAGAAGTGACATTAACTCCAGCAGAACCAAAATCTCACTGTGGTCCACCGGTCAAAGGAGGGGCTTATGGAGGTCTGGTGATTGATGGAGTTTTAGCTCAGATTCGTCTCACAGTGGGTCTGGGTCCCCAGACCCATTCTGTGATTATTTCCCTGGTTCCAGAGTGCATAATTGGAATAGACATACTCAGCAACTGGCAGAATCCCCACATTGGTTTCCTGACTTGTGGAGTGAGGGCTTTGTGGTAATAAAGCCAAGTGGAAACCCCTAGAACTGTCCCTACCTAGGAAAATATTAAATCAAAAGCAATACCAGATTCCTGGAGGGATTGCAGAGATCAGTGCCACCATCAAGGACTTGAAGGATATAGGGGTGGTGATTCCTACCTCATCCCCATTCAACTCTCCTATTTGGCCTGCACAGAAAACAAATGGATCTTGGAGGATAACAGTTGATTATTGTAAACTTAACCAGATGGTGACTCCAATTGCAGCTGTTGTTCCAGTTGTGGTATCACTTCTTGAGCAAATCAACACACGCTCTGGCAACTGAGGAACCTGGTATGCAGCTATTAATCTGGAAAATGCTTTTTCTCAATTGCCATTAGTAAGGCCCACCAGAAACTGTTTGCTTTCAGCTGACAAGGCCAACAATATTCCTTCACTGTCCTACCTCAGTGATATATCAACTCCCATCTCTATGTCATACTGTCTGCAGGTTGCTTGATCATCTCTCCCTCTCACAAAACATCACATGGGCCCAGTGTATTGATGATATCATGTTGTTTGGACCAGTGAGCAAGAAGTAGCAACTACTCTAGACTTATTGATAAGGCATTTGTGTGATAAAGGATGGGAAATAAATCCAGCAAAAATACAGGAGCCTTCCACCTTGGTGAAATTTCTAGGTGGCCAGTGGTGTGAGACATGTTGAGATATCCCTTCTAAAGAGAAGGATGAACTGTTGCATCTGGCCCCTCCTATGACCAAAAAAGAGGCATAACGCTTAGTTGGTCTCTTCGGATTTTGGAGACAACATATTCCTCATTTGGAGTGACCATTTTTAGAGTTACCAGAAAAGCTGCTACTTTTGAGTGGGGACTAGAACAAGAGGAGGCTCTGCAACAGGTCTAGTCTGCTGTGTGAGTTGCACTGCCACTTGGGCCATATGATCCAGCAGATCTAATGGTGCTGGAAGTGTTGTGGCAAGTAGAGATGCTATCTGGAGCCCTTGGAAGGCCCCTATAGGAGAATCATAATGCAGACCCTTAGGATTTTGGAGCAAAGCCCTGCCATTCTCTGCAGATAACTATTCTTCTTTTGAGAAACAGCTTTTGGTGTGCTATGGGGCCTTAGTAGAGACTGAATGCTTAGCCATGTGCCACCAAGTTACCGTGAGACCTGAATTGCCTATCATGAGTTGGGTATTGTCTGACCCACCAAATCACAAAGTTGGGCGTGCACAGCAGCATTCCATCATAAATTGCAAGCAGTGTATATGAGATACAGCTCAAGCAGGCCCTGAAAGCACAACTAAATTACCTGAGTAAGAGGCCCAAATGCCCATGGCCTTCTTTTTCCCAGCCCACAGGTAGGGTCTCTTGGGGAGCTCCTTACAATCAGTTGACTGAAGAAGTGAAAACTTGGGCCTGGTTAACAGAAAGTTCTACATGATATTCACGTACCACTCGAAAGTGGACAACTGCAACACTGCAGCACGTGCCTGGGACTTCTCTGAAGGACAATGGTGAGGGGAAGTCCTCCCAGTGGGTGGAAGTTCAAGCAATGCACCTTGTTGTTCATTTTGCTTGAAAGAGAAATGGCCAGAGTGAGTTTATACACTGATTCATAGACGTGCCAAAGCTTTGGCTGGTTGGTCAGGAACTTGGAAAGAACACGATTGGAAAATTGGTGACAAAGAAGTCTTGGGAAGAGGTATGTAGATCTTTCTGATTTTTCAAAAAACATGAAAATATTTGTGTCCCACATTAATCCTCACCAGACAGTGATTTCAGCAGAGGAAGATTTTAATAATCCAGTGGATACAATGACCCATTCTGTGGATAACAGTCAGTCTCTTTCCCCAGCCACTCCTCGCATTGCCCAATGGGGCTCACGAAAAAAAGTGACCATGGTGGTGAGGATGGAGGTTATCCATCGGCTCATCAACATGGACTTCCCCTCACCAAGGCTGACCTGGCTACAGCCACTGCTGAGTGCCCAATCTGCCAGCAGCAGAGATAAACACTCATCCCCTGATATGGCACCATTCCCCCAAGTGATCAGCCTGCTACCTGTTGGCTGGTTGATTACATTTGGCCACTTCCATCATGAAAGGGGCAATAATCTGTTTTAACTGGAATAGACACATACTCCAGATATGGGTTTGACTTCCCTGCATGCAATGCTTCTGCCAAAACTACCATCCATGGACTTAAGAAATATCTTATCCACTCTCATGGGATTCCACACAGCATTGCTTCTGGTCAAGGAACCCACTTCACAACAAATGATATGAGGAATGGGCACATGCTCATTGAATTCACTGGTCTTACCATGTTCCCCTGTTCATCCTGAAGTAGCTGGTTTGATAGAATGATGGAATGGCCTTTTGAAGATACAATTATGGCGCCAACTAGGTGGTAATACATTGCAGGGCTGGGTAAATGTTCTCCAGGAGCTGTGCACGCTCTAAATCAACATCCACTCTCTAGTGCAGTTTCTCCCATAACAGGATTCATGGGTCCAGGAATCAAGGCGTGGAAATAGGAGTGGCACAACTCACTATTCCCCCTAGTGATCCACTGGGGAAATGTTTGCTTCCTGTTCCTGCAACCTTAAGTTCTGCTGATCTGCAAATCTTAGTTCCAAAAGGAAGAGTCCTTTCACCAAGAAACACAACAGCGATTCCACTGAACTGGAATTTAAGACTGCCACCTCCTCATGCTTCTGAATCAGCAGGCACAAAGGGAATTTCTGTACTGGCTGAGGTGACTGATCCTGGCTATCAAAGGGAAAGAAGAGTGCACTACACAATGGAGGTAAAGAAGAGTTTGCCTGGAATACAAAAGATTCCCTAGGGTATCTCTTAGTACTACCATGTCCTGTGATTAAAGTCAATGGATAACTGCACAACCCAATCCAGGCAGAACTAACAATGGCCCAGAAACTTCAGGAATGAAGGTTGGGTCACCCACCAGGCAAAGAACCATGGCCAGCCAAATTGCTTGCTGAGGGTAAAGGGAACATGGAATGGGTACTGGAAGAAGGTAATGATAAATACAAACAATGACCGTGTGACCAGTTACAAATATGAGGACTACAATGGTCATGAATATGTCATCCTTGATTTATTATGAGTGTATTTGCATATGTACATAAAACAAATATCTTTATTTTTTTCCCTATCTTTTTCCCTTATCATATGTCTTAAGTTGTATTAGATTCCTACTGTAGTATTTAAGGATGTCAAGTTTGAGTGAATATTACCCAAGGACTTGTACCCTATTCTGAAGAAATTTAGTGCATTTCCAGTTATTTGAAGGGCAGTTGAGTATTGTTAGGCCAAAAAAAATTATATCTGGTACTGTTTTTATTTAGAGATTAAATATGTTTTAAGGTGATGTATATGGTTGCCAAATTGATAAGAGGTGGACTATGACGGTTAGGCTAATGTGTCAACTTGGCCACGTAATGGTGCCAGTTGTTTCCTCAAGCAAGGAATTATAATTATATTTTATATTGTAATATAAAATATAATTATATTTTAATTGTAATATAAAGACATTTCATAGTTAATCACCAATGAGTTGTTTGCATCTGTGAGTGATTACATATACAATCAACTGAGGAAACTACCTTCAGCAATGAGTGACATCTCATCCAATCAGCTGAAGGCCCTAAAAGAAGTGATTTCAGCATTGAGAGAGAGATTTCCCATCTCTACTTCAGATAGACAGCATCTTCTGGGGAAATGATAATGGACCTTCATTGGAGCTCTTGGCTTGCAGCCTGCCCTACAGATTTTGGACTCGTGCATGCCCACAGTCATGTGAGACAATTTTATAAAATCTCACGCTATTTACAGATATCTCCTATTAGTTCTGTTTCCCTAGAAAACTCCGACTAATATACTGTCAAGTTGCCTTCGACAGTGGGTGCACCATTTTATATTTCTACCAGCAAGGAATGAACGCTCCTATTTCTCCATATCCTCTCCAACACTTGTAGTTTTCTGTTTTTTAAATAGTAGCTATTCTAGTGGGTGTGAAATTATATTTCATTGTGGTTTTGATTTGCATTTTCCTAATAGCTAGAGATGTTGAGCATCTTTTCATGTGTTTTTTAGACATTTTTATAGCCTCTTTGGAGAAATGTCTATTCAAGTCTCTTGCCCATTTTTAAATATGTTTTGTTTGTCTTCATTGTTTCTTTTATAGGGTTTCTTTATATATTCTGGATATTAAATTCTTATCAGATATGTGATTTCCAAATATTTTTCCCATTGACTGGGTTGTCTTTTCACTTTCATGCAAAGTCTTTTGATGCACAAAAGTTTTTAATTTTGAGGCAGTCCCATTTAGCTATTTTTGCTTTTGTTGCTTGTGCTCTGGGTCCAAGAAATTATGGCCCAACACAAGATCCTGAAGATGCTTCCCTACATTTTCTTTTTGGAGTGTTGTATTCCTTGTTCTTATATTTAGGTGTTTGATTCATTTTGGGTTAATTTTTTATATGGTGGGAGATAGGGGTCTTCTCTCATCATTTTGTATATGGATATTCAATTATCCCAGCACCATTTATTGAAGATACTGTTCTTTCCCAATTGAGTGAACTTGGCAACCCTGTCAAAAATCAATTGGCCATAGATGTAAGAGTCTATTTCTGAACTCTCAATTTGATTCCATTGTTCAATATGTCTATCCTTCTACCAACACCATGCTGTTTTGACCACTGTAGCTTTGTAATATGCTTTAAAGTTAGGAATTATGTGTCCTCCAACTTAATGCTTCTTTTACAAGGTGTTTTTGGCTATTCAGGGCCCCTTTCAAAAAATTTGATAATTGACTTTTCCATTTCTACAAAGAAGAGTTTTGATTGGGATTGCTTTGAATCTATAAATCATTTTGGGTAAAATTGACATCTTAACAATATTTAGTCTTCCAATCCATGGACACAGAATGTCCTTTCATTTATTTAGGTCTTCAATTTCTTTCAGCAATGTTTTGTAGTTTTCTGAATACAAGTCCTTTACATCCTTGATTAAATTTATTCCTAGATATTTGATTCTTTAGTTGTTATTGTAAATGGCATTTTTCTTGATTTCCTCCTCAGATTGCTCATTACTAGTGTAAAGAAACACTACTGATTTTTGTGCATTAAGCTTGTACCCCACCACTTTGCTGAATTCATTTATTAGCTCTAGTAGCTTTAATGTAGATTTTTTAGGACTTTCCATATTTATCATCATATCATCTGCACATAGTGAAAGTTTTACTTCTTTCTTTCCAATTTGGATGCCTTCTATTTCTTCTCTTGCCTAACTGCTCTGACTAGAACTTCCACTACAGTGTTGAATAAAAGTGGTGACACTGGGCATCCACTGTCTTGTTCTAATATTTTGTTCCAGATATTCAGGAGAAAGCTTTCAGTCTTTCACCATTGTGTATGATAACTATGGGATTTTCATATATGTTCTTTATCATGTTGAGGATGTTTCCATCTAGTCCCATTATAAGTGTTTTTTAATCAAGAATGGATGCCGATTTTTGTCCAATGTCTTTTCTGCATCAATGGAGATGATTCTGTAGTTTTTCCCTTTCAAATTGTTAATGTGGTGTATTACATTTAATTTTCTTATGTTGAACCATTCTTGCATACCTGGGATAAAAATCCACTTGAACATGGTGTATAATTTTTAGTGCACAGTTGGATTCAATTTTCAAGTATTTTTTTGAGGATGTTTGCATTTATATTCATAAGAGAAATCGGTCTATAATTTTCTTTATTCATAGTTTCTTTATCTGGCTTTGGTATTAGGGTGATGTTGGCTTCATAGAATGAGTTTGGTAGTGTCCCCATGTCTTCAATTTTTTGGATGAGTTTGAGCAAGATTGGTATTAGCTTTTCTTTGAATGATTGGTAGAATTCACCTGTGAAACCATCTGGTCCTGGGCTTTTCATCTTGGGAAGGTTTTTGATGACTGATTCTATTTCTTTACTTGTAATTCATCTGTTGAGGTCTTCTATTTCTTCTAGCATCCATATAGTTTGTTCATGTGTTTCTAGGAATTTTTCCATTTCATCTAGGTTTTCTAATTTGTTGGTGTTCAGTTTTTCATAGTACCCTCTTATGATCCTTTTTATTACTGTGGGATCAGTAGTAATGTTCTCTCTCTCATATCTAGTTTTATTTATTTGTGTCCTTTCTCTTTTTTCTTTGTCAGTCTAGCTAAGGGTTTGTCAGTTTGATTGATCTTTTCAAAAAACTAACTTTTGATTTTGTTAATTCTCTCTATTGTTCTTTTATTCTCAATAAAAATTATTGAGAAGATTATTGAAAAGATAATTTCTACTCCAAACTTTGGTATTTCTTTCCTTCTGCTTGCTTTGGGATTAGTTTGCTGTTCTTTTTCTATTTCTTCCAGGTATGCACTTAGGTCTTTTTTTTTTTTTAAGGATTTATTTTATTAATTTGTTTCTTCCCCCACCTCATTGTTCGAGCTTGCTGTCTGCTCTCTTTTCATCTTCTTTTTTAGGAGCCACTGGGAACTGAATCTGGTACCTCCATGTGGGAGGAAGGCACCCAATCACTTGAACCACCTCTACTCCCTGCTTGTTGTGTCTTTCATTGTGTTTCCTTGCTGTGTTTCTTTGTTGCGTCATCTCGGTGTATCATCTTGTTGCATCATCTTGTTGCATCAGCTCGCTGTACCTGCCCATCATGTCAGCTAGCTGTCCTGCTCATCTTCTTTAGGAGACACCAAAACCGAAACTGGGACCTCCCATGTGGTAGGTAGACACCCAGCTGCTTGAGCCACATCCGCTTCCCCAATTAGGTCTTTGATTTTCGCTCTTTCTCCTTTTTTTTTTTTTTTAAGAATTATTTTATTTATCTCTGCCCACCCCCCTCATTGTTTGCACTTGCTGTGTCTGTTCACCTTCTTTATTTCTTTAGAAGGCACCAGGAACTGAACCCAAGACCTTCGATAAGGGAGGAAGGCACCTAATCACTTAAGCCACCTCCATTCCCTGCTTTATTGTGTCTCTTATGTTTTTCCTCTTGTGTCTCTTGTTGTGTCAGCTTGCCACACCTACCCATCATGCCAGCTTGTTGTCTTCTTTAGGAAGCACCAAGAACCAAACCACAGACCTTCCTTGTGATAGGTGGGAGCCCATTAGCTTGAGCCACATCCGCTTCCCTCTTCTTTTTTAATGTAAGCACTTAGGGCTATAAATTTTCCTCTAAGCACTGCCTCTGCTGCATCCCATAAGTTTAGATATTTTGTGTTTTTGTTTTCATTCATCTCAATGTATTTACTGATTTCCCTTGTAATTTTTTCTTTGACCCACTGATCGTTTAAGAGTGTGTTATTTAACTTCCATCCATTTTTGGATTTTCCAGTTCTCCAACTGTTCTTCATTTCTAGCTTGATTCCATTAGGGTCAGAAAGGATGCTTTGTGTAATTTCAAACTTTAAAAATTCATGGAGACTTGTTTAGTGACCCACCCATGTGGTCTATCTTGGAAAATGATCCACGTGCACTTGAGAAGAATATATATCCTGCTTTTTGGTAGTGCAATGTTTTGTATGTGCCTGTTAGGTTTAGTTCATTTATCATATTATTCAAGTTCTCTGTTTCCTTATTGGTCTTCTGTCTAGATGCTCTATCTATTGATGAGAGTAATGTGTTGAAGTCTCCAACTATTATTGTAGAGATGTCAACAACTAATTCTAGACTTTTAGAGTAGCCCATGTTTAATTGATTAGATTTTTTCAGTTCATCTTCATCTGAACTTGCCCTGAATATGTGGTACATTTTTTAAGATTGTACTTTTTTGTAATTATTTCACCTCCAGGAGAAAACTTCTTTTCCTCTGTTCCTTCTCTGGGAAACTTGGTCTGTTCTATTTGTGTTTGTGCAGAATTTTCTTCCCAGCTACTATGATTTGTTTAAATTCTCTGCTTCACTCAGTGCCGGTGGTGGTTTGAGTCTTTTGTGGATCCCAGAAAATCCTGTTCTTACACTAAACTCATTCCTGTGCCTGTAAACCTTTTGAAGATGGGATCTTTTGGTTAGATTCTGTTAAGGGGCTTTCAATTAGATCACTTTTGATTAGATGACTTCAATTAAGGGGCTTTCATTAGATTGTGGAATCCAGGGTCTTAATCCTCTTACTGGAATCTTTTATAAACAGAGGTCTAAAAAGCTGCAGACACAGGGAAAAACACCACAGTGACAGAGAGAAGCTTCCAGAAATTAACAAACCCAAGAGAGTAAAAAGCCACAGATGGAGCAACCTGAAGTAGAAGTAGCAATGAGGTCCAGAGGAGAGGGGAGAGATAAGGGATAAGTGGATGCCACCATGTGCCTGATCACCCACAGATGAGCTTGGGGAGAATGTGAGCCTGTAGGAGAAGGCAGAGACCAGCAGAGTTGCCATTGTGCTTTGTCACATGGCAGGAGTCCAGGATTGCCAGCAGCAACCTTCTGTGAGACAACATCTCTGATAATGCCATGAGTTGGACATTTTCACAACCATGGACCTGTAAGTTTTTAACCTAATAAATTCCCATTGTAAAAGTCAATCCATTTCTGGTATATTGCATTGGCAGCCTTTAGCAAACTAAAACAGTGCCCCATTTTCCTTACTCTTTTTAGTTCTGGGAGACTCTTGTCTTTCAGCATTTCAGTTTAACCCCCGCCCCTTTTCTTTTTGTTTCTTCCCTGTTAAGGGTATCCTGCCCCAGTGAGACAGATGGGGTTAATCCAAAAAGGTAGGTCACTCCAGAAAAGTCCTTTCATGTTTAGGGGAGCCGGTCAACAGAGAGTGGATTGAGTGAGTATAGCACTTTTATTGCTGTCTGTCTCTCTATCTCATTTCTTTCTCTCCTGTGGGCCCTTTCATATGAAGCTCTCCTCAGTGGCTTCTATTCTGCCCTGGGTCTCTGTGGACTTGAGTCCCTGTGCGTGGGTATACATGGGGCTCCAACTCACTGCTGTGGGCTCTATACATCTGTGTCCCTGGTGGGAGGTGGGAGGGATCCAGGCCACTGTCTCTGAGTACCAACCAAGCTGCGCAGGACTGAATGAGGGAGAGGGAGTGGACCAGGGGGTCTGGGGCAGAAGTTCCCTACCTGATATTTTTCTTTTTCTTCAACGTAGTGTTTGTGGAGTCCTCCAGTCTCCACCGTGCTCCCAAGTTCTAAGAAAGTGGGATTTGTCCTTTTATTCTCTCAGTCTCTGGGGAGGTTTTCTCAAGGGTTGCCTTATAATAAATTTGAAAGTTTTATGTTGCAGCAAAATATTTTGAAAAGACTAAGTTCTGTGGAATTATTCATTTTATAATCAATATAATAGAAGCTTTAAAAATAATTTTAAAATATACCTCTTGAAATACCTGTTTCTGACATTAGTGAGAGCCCTACGTTGGGAGTCAGGAAACCTGCATTCCATCCTTATTTTGCATACTCATCCTAGATAAACCCTGATCTTTAGTTGACTCATAGAACCAGCCTCTTGCAATATTGGGACCACGTGGGATGTGTGAAAGCCCTTTGAAAAATGCTGTTCAAGTGTAATGTGTTCATAACAAAATACATTAGATACTGGTTTTAAAACAATTCTTACTTTAAAGCAGGGGTTCTTAACAAGAGATCTGTGAGCTTGAATTGAAATTCAAAAAAACATTATTCTTGTGGGGAAGTGTTGGTGCGGGTGTGATATATTTATTAAATAATACACAGTATAGTGTAGACTTAGGAAGGGGTCCGTAGTTTTCACCTGACTGCCAGAGGGGTCCATGGAACAAAAAAGGTCAAGAACCCTTGCATTAAAGGAAAGATTAGATAAGCAAAAACAAGTTAGCAGGTTAGTCATAATAAAGTATCTAGGAGTTTCATTAAGTAATAGAGTTTTGGGGACTATTTTATAGTTATAATTACCATATTTTCACCAGATATACTCAAAAATTGTGTGACAACCTCAGTTGTGGATACCGGCTCTCTCCCTTCCAACTGTACATCATCTCCAAATTATAACTCAATTCATCTACTGTTAGACGCTTTCCTTGATTGGCCCTATCTGATTCTATTTACCAGTAGTGCCTTTTGAACTCATATTGTAGATGTCTCCTTAAATAGACACTTCTATTAGTTAGTTTGTAAATGTACCTGTCTTAGCTTTCTAGGGCTTCCATAACAAAGTACCACAAACTGAGTGGCTTAAAATAACAGAAATTTATTGTGTCACAGATCTAGAGATTAGAAGTCCTAACTTTAGGTGTTGGTAGGGACATGCATCTTACTAAACCTGTAGGAGAGAATATGTTCCCTGCTTCTTTCTCTTGGCTTCTGGAGGTGGCTTGCCAGCAATCCATGGCATTCTCTGCCTCAGTCATCACATAGCTTTTTCCCTTGTGTATCTCTCACTGTGTCCAATTCTCCTTCTTATGACGACACCAGTAATATTAGATTAGGACCCACATAAATCCAGTTTTGCCTCATCTTAACTAATAACATCTTCAAAGATCATAGTTCCAAACAGTGTCACATTCATGGGACTGAGGGTTAGGACTTGAACATATATTTTAGTGGACTCAGTTCAATCCATAAGACTACTACTCCTCAGTATGTGCCTGCATTTTTCTTTGTATTCAGTTAGCATGAATTAAGTGCTAAATCAATTCTTAGATAAGTCCTATTTCTTTAATCAGGGATATTTCTTCTTGAAATTGTCCTTCTTCTCTTAATGTGTAATCTTGTCAAGAGGGAAAACTTACAAGTTAAAATGAAATCTCTTTAAGAAAATAATTTGGTAATTATTTTGCTAATTATCACTTCTTAATGAAACCTACTTATGCAAACATCTGGTTAAAGGCCCTTGGCTTCTAATTTCCTATGCATAGATAAATTCTCATGAATTCCAAAATCATTGAGTTGATTCCGTGTGCATGGGCAGGGTAGGTGATATAGCTGGCTGACTGGCCTAATTTTCATGCTTTTTTTCCTTTCATTATTTCAACACTGCTAGGGTTGGGGATACAATAGTGGATAGAACAAAAATGCCCATGGCTTTATAAAATATGATAGAGATATATATTAATAAATTATTAATAAGTAATAACCTTACCAAAATACTTTATTATGCTATACTATAATTATTGGTACATTGACATATCCATCTTCTAGCCTGTATACATCATTTCAGGGGGGATATTGACTTTTGGCATTAAATCTAAGCTGTGACTAAACAATTAACTAGAAAACAGATACACGTATCAATTTAGATTAGGTTTAGCTCTGTGTAATAGAAAAAATATATATGGTTTAAAAGTTAATTTAAATTTCAATAAGATGATGCCAGAGGATGCAATCTGGGATAGATGTAGCACAGGCTTCCGCCAGTGGTTCCACAGAGTCATTAAGACACAGGCTCCAGAATTTCTCTTCTATCCTTAGAGTGTGAGTTTTATTTTCAAAGTCCTCTCATGATGGTGCTGGCATTCCTGTTCTTTCAATGTTTTAGGTCAACAGTGCGAACAATTTTTAAAAAGGACTTTCTCTCCTACTGAATCATGTTTATTTCAAAAAGCTTTAAGTCCACATAGTAGTTTGACTTAAATTTCATTGGCTAAAACCAAAAAGATACATCTAGCTGCAAGAGAGGATGGGAAATGTGTAGGTTTTAAGTTTGGAGCATTGCTATATCTCACAAAATCAGGGATTTTTACTCAGAGAGAAGGGGAGGATGCATGTTGGGGTAGTTATCTAGCAGTGTACCATGATACATAATAAATATTTGTTGGGTGCGGAAATGAGTGCCTTCAAACACAAGAGAGACTGAGAAAAAGTGGACTGATGGGCATAATTATACCGAATGTTGGGTGAAAAGAAGCTAGGGAAATATTCCACCTTTTATGTCCAAAAGATAAAATTTTTAAAGGCAATAGGAATCTAACCATGAGAAATAAGCTGAATTCTGCAGGATTAGAATTTCATAGCTTTCCAGATCTTACCATCATATATGAATAAACAGTATGTTTTACATAGCTGAATCTTTTTTACCATTCTTGGAACAAGGTATAAATTTAATTCAAGTTCAGTTGCTCAATGTTAAAACATTTTTAAAAATTTTTTTATCAACTTTTAATTATGGATTTAGTGTTTAACTTCTTTCTCTTGAAGAACATGTCATTTCTATCTAGTGTAAAATTTATTAGGAGCTAAGTGAATGTATATAATATCTAGGAAATATTTTTTGCTATTGAGAATGGGAACAGGTTACATTTATATTTTTTATTTATTTCTATTCTTGAGTAGCTAATTTCTTTAATAGTATCATTTATATATTTTAAAAATTTATAATAGCGATGATATATTATTTGAAAATTTCCTTAAAAATTCTGACTTGAAATAATAAATATATTTTGTTGTTGAAAGTTAATATCTTTTACAATTGGAGATATTTATGCAAACAATTAAATGTCTTGGCACAGCCTATTGACTTAATTTAAAAATACTCTCCATAGGTACTTGCTTCAGATATATGTAAGTACATAGTGAATCATTTGTCTTAAAGGGGCTTTATGAATCCGTTTATCATTTAATATAGTAGTTTTGTACCATATTTCATTAAGTGCACATTTTTCTAAGACATTGTGAAGAATAAATCTAGTCAGGGCAAAGAAAATAAGAGGTTACCTGCATATTCAAAGTGAGAGATTACGGGTGGAAGCAGTCAGGATGGTGAAATTGGTCCAGCTTGGAATATATTTTAAAATGATAAAACATTCTTAAATTCCTACCACTATTTTACTGTTTTATTTTTGTCTCTTGTCAAATTATTTCTTTATTCTGCTTCAATTTATGAAGTTAGATATGCTGCAAACAATGTTACAAGATCTTCATGAAATGAAGATCCCCTTTCCGTAACTTTTTTTTTTTTTTTTTTTTTGGTGCTTAGTTATAACACAGAAAATTGCTTATTACTGAGCACAGATATTGGAACTCTAAACAAGGAGTTTGTGTTTGGTAGGTCCCGAGGACAAATTCAATAAAGTAAGGTAATTTCATTTTTTAGTTATGTATAACTTAAATATTTTCATCAGTATTACTATTTAGCAAAATATGTACTAATTTCTAACAAAAACATACTCATTTCTTACACATAGGACTTCTTCCATTCTGCCAGAAACAACCAGTCTTTGTATTTTAAAATGAATGAAAATGTTTTTTTCTTGCATATAATTGTAATAGATATAATTAGAAATGTTCACCTACCATCCTCGAGGTAATTTTAATGCTATATTTAATTGGATCTTTCGATGGGAACAGATGTTCCATTTGAATTTTTAAAAATATTTATGATGGTTTTATTTGTAATTTTAGCAGCTGGACTAATCTAGTAAATAACTATACAGTCATTATGTAACATAGGAGCTCAATTATAAAAGAAGTAGCATTATGTAGTGATTATAATCACATATGCTGGAGTCAGACTGTACACATAAGTAAAATTTATCTTGTACATATATTCTATATGTTTTCCTTACCAAGACAAAAAAAAATCTGTATATTTTTTAAAATATTTTCAACAAACCTTGAAATAAAAAGCATTTTATGGTGTTAACCTTTTATCACAAGAAAATGTAATTATTCTATGTACCATTAAATCAGCATTTGTATCAAAATAATTGCACACAGTTTTTAAAAAATACATTTTTTCAGCAGTACTCTTTCTATAGCAGCAAATTTCCCCCTCAGTTTATGCAGTCAAAAAGAAAAAGGAAGAATCTAGGATATGCATTTATTCTTTTTTGTTGTTTTGTGTTTTTTTGTTTCCTTTTGTTGCATTTATTCTTTATTTTTAATGGCTCAGGTCTGCCTTACTGAAACGGGAAAGCCCGCTGGGGTCGCTGCTGGTTTTAGGAATAAATATTTCCTCTTCCCCTTCCTTAACATGATGCACTGGTTCATTTGATGGAATTCATATCAAGCCAACCTTGTTCAAAGTTTGTGGAAAGTTTAAATATAATTTGTTCAAGACTATATTATGTTGTACATCACAAACATTGTAAGGGTAGAAAATATTCTACACTTCAAAGAATGATACTCAACTATCAATGTGACAAAACTATGTACTTAATATTAGAAAGGTGGACATGAAAGTAATCAAATTACAGCATTTTGGACTTAAAAGGGTTCATTAAAATGTATTTGCTAATTAGTAACCTCTTTTTGGCCCATCAACAATTTTCAAATATAAAAATGATGAAACCTAAAAGAATCAGTAGTTATTGACTTTGAATGTAATGGATCCATGTTAAATAAATTTGATTTCTACAAAGTAATATAATTTAATTGGTTTTTCTATTTTTTTCGAACAGGGAATACAAGGACATTATTTTAAAAGTTAATGATGGAGTGAAAGAAATTGTATCCGTGTTTAAACAATTTTATGGAAATGATGGGAAAACTACATTTATTTTTACCTCTGAACATGGAATGAAAGACAGGGTTTAGTCTGTCTTTAAGTAATAAGTCGTTTACAATTAAATTAGTGGTATGTGTAGCTTGCAAAGTATGTGGCTTGTGGGATTTGGGTGCTTTAATATATGCTGAGTGCTTTTTTTTTTTTTTTTTTTTTTTAAGATTTTATTTATTTATTCATTTATCCCCCCCCCCTTGCTGCCTGTGCTCGCCGGGTCAGCTAACCACGCAGTGCAGGCGGGCTTGCCTTCACCAGGAGGCCCCGGGAACCGAACCCGGGGCCTCCCATATGGTAAACGAGAGCCCTACTGATTGAGCCACAGCCACTTCCCATGCTGAGTGCTTTTTGTGATACCAAGTGCATAATGATTGTATACTTAAAATGACTTAACAAAAGACTGATTTCATTTTAAGAATCTTTTTTTCTAACTACAAAGGTATATATTCTCATTTAGAAAATGAGAAAATAGAGAAAGGTGTGGAGAAGAAAATAAACTTTACCCATAATTTAACTAATTAACTGTTACTTGTGTCAAAAGAAAGTGAAGTTTCGATGGTATTACTAAGGCATCTTGTTCCCCCTTTAAGATTCCCAAGGCAAATGCCTTGTATGCACAGAGAGCAACTAAGGCAAAAGTGACATTTGCGCTCCTGAGCGAGGTTCCACCTTTCCAAGGGCTTCTTTGAGCAAAGGTACACCTGCCAGAGTATCCTGGTGGAAAAGGATCTAGAGACCTTGCTCTCCTCTCCAGACTAGACCTGGTCTAGACAGCTAGCCCCAAGCATGGGTGGCTACTCCCCAAAGAAGCTCTCTCCTATTCTTTTTGCTTTAGGCATGTCTCTCACTCATGCCAGACTAAGTTGGGGGATCCCAGCTTCTGGACTCCTGTAACATCATCTTGCTGAATACATTCCACTTAAGTCAGTCTGCCTGCCTGCATGCATGCCTGCCTTTCTGCCTTCCTGTCTTCCTTCCATGTGTTGGGGTTGAGGGAAAGAAAGAGTGTGCAGTTTGTAAACGTCCTAGATACCTCGTATGCTTAAATATTAGATTAGTTAGTATATCAGGGTTGTTGTTTTTTCTGTTCTATCTTGATCATTTAACCATATTATCAAATAACCATGAAAGCATGATTTTCATGTCTGTATTACAGTACATTTGCACTCTCTACAATAGTAAACATTCTTTTCCTATTGCTTATTATGGTATATACTAGTCAGGATGGAATAATTTATGCCTTAGTGACAGATAACCTAAAATACTCGCGGCTTAGCAAAATAAACGTTTATTTCTCAACAATTCTGCCTTCGTCAGTATGAGTTGACAGCAGGGCTCCTGCTCATTGGAGTCACCCAGGCACCAAGTCCGAGCAGTTCCATCTCAACATACACTTTCACGGGTACTGAAGCAGTGGGAGAGTGTGGCAAGTAGTGCATGAGCTCTTAAAACCTCTGCCCAGAAGTTACAGATATCACCTCTGCTCACACTTCTTTGGCCAAAGCAGGGCACATGCCTGGTTTCAAATCGGAGGGTTCAGCACAGTCCTCCCTTGTGCCTGAGACAGGGGACCGAAATATTTGGTAAACATCACTAATTACTACAACATTTAGATTGTTTGCTTTTTTTCATTGTTATAAATAATATTACAATAAACAGTCTTGCATATATACCTTTAACCATAAGTATCATTTTTAGGATAGACTCCTAGAAGAAGGATGATCTACTTAGAGCACGTGAACATTCTGAACTACTTTTCTTAATTACATGGCTTAACTTAAAGACTGAAGCAATTTACTTCCCAACCCTCTGTGTGGTGGTGATGGCCATCCTACTCTTCTCTTTCCAACAATGAACAATCATCTGGTTTAATCCTTGTTATTTTGATAAGGGAAAATGTATCTTTTTGTTTTAAATTGCATTTTTAATTAACAGTGAGGAACATTTATTCTAAACTTTAATTTTTTCTCTGTATTGCCTATTTGTGCCCTTTGCCCCCTTTTTTATTAAGGCATTAGCATTTTTCTAACTGATATTTAAGAATTCTTTATATATCGAGGCTGTTAGCCCTTTGTTACAGTGTTTTTATTTCTTTGTGTTTTCATTTTGTTTGATTTTTTCACATACACAAATATTTAATTTTTGTGTAGCCAATTTATTGAGTTATTTTGTTGTGACATGATTTGTGTTTAAAATTCTTATGAAGTTATTAAATATCCTCCTATATTTTAATTTTTTCATTTTTCAAACTTACGTTTTTTTTCTTCATTAGAGAAGTTGTGTGTTTACAAAACAATCATGCATGAAATACAGGATTTCCATATGCTACCCCACCACCAACTCCTAGCATTGGTGTGGAACATTTGTCACAGTTGATGATAGCACAATTTTGTAATTGTACTTTTAATTAAAGTCCATGCTTTAACTTAGGGCTCACTGTTTGTGTAGTGTAGTTCCATGGATTTTTTATTTTTATTTTTATTTTTACCATATAAATGATCTAACATTTCCCCTTTTAATCATATTCAGTTATGTATTTCACTGCTGTTACTAGTGTTGACAATATTGTGCTGCCATCACCACCATCAACTACCAAAGCGTTTCCATCATTCCAAATAGGAACCCTGTGCATTTTAAGCCTTAACTTCCCATTTCCTATCCCCACCGAGTCCCCTGGTAACCTATATTCTAGATTCTGACTCTATGAGTTTGCTTATTCTAATTGTTTCATATCAGTGAGCTCATACAGTATTTGTCCCTTTTTGCCTGGCTTATTTCATTCAACATAGTATCTTCAAGGTTCATCCATGTTGTCACATGTATCACAACTTCATTTCCTTTTACAGATGAATAATATTTCATTGTATGTTTATACCACATTTAATTTATCCATTCATCTTCTGATTTAACTCATTGGTTGTTTAAGAGTATGTTGTTTAATTTCCATATATTGGTGAATTTTCCCTTTCTACCTCTATTATAGATTTCTAGCTTCATTCCATCGTGGTCAGAGAACATACACTGTATTATTTCAATATTTTTTAATTTATTGAGACTTGTTTTGTGACCTAACATATGGTCTGTATTAGTCAGCGAAAGTGGTGCTGATGCAAAATACCAGAAATCTGTTGGCTTTTATAAAGGGTACTTATTTGGGGTAGAAGCTTACGGTTACCAGGCCATAAAGCGTAAGTTACTTTCCTCACCTAGGTCTGTTGCCACGTGTTGGAGCAAGATGGCTGCTTAAGTTCAGTCTTCCTCTTCCTCTTAAGGCTCCGTGGTCCCAGCTTCTTCTAACATCAGCTGTAGGCTGGAACAAATCTTGTCTCTCTGGGTTCAGCTGCTCCGCTCGCTCCACAAGGCCAGCTATAAACTGTCAGGCAAACAGTTTGTCTCTCTTCCCAGGGCCTCTGCCGTTTCTAATGGAGACTTCTCTATTTCCTCACGTATCTGCTTCTCTATGTGCTTACTTCCCAGGCTCCAGGATCAAAACTCCACAACTGTTTCCTCTGCCATGTCATTTTCTCTGTGAGTCCTCCAAGGGGGTGGGAACTCAGCATCCTACGGACGTGGCCCAAATAAAGTCTTAATCATAATTTAATCAAGTAAGAGTGAAATCTCTGAATCCAATACAATCTAATATACCCAGAGGAACAGGCCAATTTACAAACATAATCCAATATCTATTCTTGGGAATTCATAAATAGTACCAAACTGCTACTTGTCTATCCAAGAATGATCCATTTTCACTCAAGAAAAATGTGTATTCTGTTATCATTTGGGTGCAGTGTTCTATATATGTCTGTTCAGTCTAGTTGGTTTAGTATACACATTCAAGTCCTGTGCTTCCTTATTGATCTTCCAACTAATTGTTCTATTCATTATTGAGAATGGTATATTAAAGTCTCTTACTATTAATGTAGAACTGTCAATTTCTCCCTCCAAATCTGTATTTGCTTCACATATTTTGGGGCTCTGCTGTTAGGTACATATATATTTATAATTGTTATATCTTCCTTTTGAATTGTCCCCCTTATTAGAATGTAATGACCGGTTTTGTCCTTCATAACTGTTTTTTGACTTAAAGTCTATTTTATCTCATAATAGTACACCCACCCCAGTTCTCTTTTGGTTGCTATTTACATGGTATATGTTTTTTGCATTCTTTCATCATCAGCCTACTTGTATCTTTGACTTTAAGATCAGTCTCTTGCAGAGAGCATATAGTTGCCTCATGCTTTTTAATCCATTTTGCCAATCTCTGCCTTTTTACTGGAGAATTTAATCCATTTACACTTAAAGATTTATTTATTTACCTGTATCCATTTTTACACACACCCCCCCCCCCCCGTGTTGCTGTGTCTGTGTCCATTCGCAGGGCAACTCTCTGTGTCAATTTCCTGCCCTTTCTTTTCATCCCTCTCCTCCTGTCTTCATTAGTATTCGATCCTCGGAACCTCCGATGTGAGAGAGAGGCATCCCTACTGCCTATGCCACCTTAGTTACTGGTTTTTCGGTGCGTCGCATCTTGGCTCTCCCTTGTGTCACTCTCCTTTTATATCATCATCTTGCTGTGCGATGGTGCACCCATGCACAGGGCCTGGTGGCCCGCATGCCTTCTATATTTTCCTTTTTTTAATTTTTACCGGGAGGTCCCGGGGATCGAACCCAGGTCCCTCCATATGGGAATTGGATGCCCAACCATTTGAGCCACATCCATCCCCCTGCTCTATCTCTTAAGGTTGACCAAATACCTAGAGTTACAGTCTTTTCCCATACAGAATGGTCATATAATAAATCAGGCTTAGTTTATCACCAGCATTCTAAAAACCAGACCTAGTGAGAAAAACTAGGTCTGGGGACACACGCATGGTTTCTAATATAGTGAATGTTTAGCCTACCCTGATTGTCACAAAATCAGGACAGTGAGAATATTCAGTTTAGTAGCTGACAAGAAATTTAACCATATGGTTAAAATTTAACATCCTAAATATATAACAATTATATTTGGTTTGATACCAACTTAAATGCAATAGCATACACATATACTTTTCCTATATCCCTCTGTCCATCCCTCACCATTTTTTTTGTACTTGTTATCATTAAATCTTTGTACATTGTATGTCCAAAAACGCAGATTTGTCATTAATTCTTATGCATTTGCATTTTATTTATTTATTTTATTTTTTTTTTTATTATGGGTAAAAATCAAAATTCTCACAATACATACAAACATTTGCAAAATGATATATAAATATATATGGATATATGTGTATTTGCTTACAAAAATGTTATTTATATATATATATACATATATTTTAAGAGGTGCTTAGATTACCCAAAATATTACATGGAACCCACTGGGATTCCCATGTTGCCCACCTCCCACACCTCCCACCACATCCCACACAAACATCTCCCACAGTGTGGCCCACCACCCTCAATGAACTTACACATCCTGGAGCCTTGCCACCAACCATAGACCACAGTTCACACTGTAGACCACACTCTTTCCCACTCAGTTCTGAGTGGTGTGTGCTGATTTAAAATGGCCTAAATCCGTTGCCACAACAGTACTCAGGATAACCTCCAACTCCCAAAGAAGCCCCTGTATTTCAACTGCTCATCCCCTCCCTACCCCAAAAGTGTCAAGTGGCCACTGGCTCCACCTCATTGTTATAATTTCTTGCATTGCTAGAATCACCATATGTGTACAACAGAATACCATCAAGTCCAATCTAGTCCATAGTTCTTCCCCCAATCCTGAGGGGACTGGGATGGTGATGTCCACTCCAACTCCAAGTGAGAGAGGGCTTATATCCCATGGATATGGTGGGTGGGATGATCCTGCCTGCAAATGCAGGCCCTCTCCATTCCCTGGGATGGCCATTTCCCATCGTTGTCTCCTCACCAGGTGACTTGGATGAGTCCATTGAGCTGTAGGGTAGGAGTTGCAGCTCCACCTAGATTTCATGCACACCTGGCACATAGGTAGGCGGGAGGCTCCAGTCTCTGGAAGTATACCTAAGAAACTCCAGCATCACATGTAGGTTTGAATAGAAGGGACTGGTGAACCATGTGCAGGGAGGACTTATTTGAGTCTAATTCTGTCACTCTCAGGAGCACAGATTCCAAAATAGAACCCACTGATAAGGCATCAGTCTCTGGGGCTATCCCCCCTTATATAAGACCAGGGTGTCTCCGGAGCTCTCAGGAACCCCACTGAGTGGGGTGCAGAGCTTAACATTTTAGTGGAAGACTTTTAAAAAATTGTAAGCCAAATATTACAAATTATGATAACTGCCATGAAGGAAATTAAGGTGACATAATAAAAACCTGGTGAAGATAGAACTGGGCTTCTTTCCCCACCATTTTTTTCAGATATTCAGTAAAGTAGGTAAAGTGCACTGGTCTTAAATGCACATGTGGCTTGATGAATTTTGCATGTATATACACCACGTAACTGCCACACAGATCTACATTACAATATATGCAGTAACCCAGAAGGTTCTCTCATGGCATTGGATACTTTTCATAGGGTGAGCTACATATGTTTACAACTGGGATATTTCCAGATTTATTTAAGGATAAAATATAAAGAATCTTCCCACCTATTTCATATCTCCCCCCCTCCCCACCCCCGCATTGTTTGGGCTCACTGTCTGCTCTCTGGGTCCATTCGTGTTATGCTTAGGACCCAAACCTGGGACCTCCCACGTGCAAGGGAGGCGCTTAATTGCTTGAGCCACATCCGCTTCCCCAGAATAGTTCTTACTTTCACAGAGTTTAACATATGAAGGTCAAACTATTCCAGGAAGCAGGAATAGCCAATGCAGTGGTATAAAATGGACAAAGCTTAGCTTGTTTGAGGAATTAAAGGGAGACTAATATGACTTTGAGCACTGTAGGTAGAGGGAGAATAAACAGAGCTGAGAGGCTGGCTCAGTTCAGCAGGAAGCAGATCACTCGAGACATCAAAGGACATGGTAAGGATCAGGAAGTGAATTCTGCATACAGTGCTGTGTCGTTAAAGGGTTTCCATCATGTTGCAGGTAGCTGGATTAGATTGGGTCTAAAGAGAGCCTAGTTTAAATAGATGTTTGCACTTAGGAGATAAAACTTTATTTTGTCATTAAATTCTCAGTGAAGTAATGTTTTAGAATCATATGACTTTAAGAATCATCACAGCAGGAATGTATTTTTTTATCTTATGATTACTGAGTATCATAAATGATAGAGAAAGGGAATAAGGATACATTTCCTCATCAGGTGACTAATGTGAATTTTTAGTAGCTGACAAGAAATTATGCAAAGTTCCAAACTTGAGTATGCTATATATAAATTTTAAAATTTATTTTAAAGATATTTTAAAGAGAATCTGTAGTTACAGTAGAACCAGGGACATACATTTAAACATTATTGACTTCTTAAAGGAAATTTCTTAGTTAAAAATATCTTAGAACCTTTTTGATAATTGTAGGGTGTAATTTGTCTTGTCAAATCCTTGGAACCTGTGAATGTGACTTTATTTGGAAAAAGGATATTTGCAGATTTAATTAAGTATCTCAAGATGAGATCATCCTGGATTATCAAGGGACAGGGCTAAATACCTCCAGATAATGACAAATGTCCTTCTAAGAGGCACACAGAGGAGAGAGACACAGAGGAGAAGGCCATGTGAAGATGGAAGCAGAGACTGGATTGGTGTGCCATCAGGCATAGGAAGCTGAAAGAGGCAAGAAAGGATGCTCCCCTCCAGCCTCCAGAGAGAGCCTGGCCCTGCTGACACCTTGATTTCAGACTTCTGGACTCCATAACTGTGAGAGAACACATTTGTGTTGTTGTAAACAAACGAGTTTGTGGTACTTTATTATAGCAGCCACAGGAAACTGATACCGTTTTATATACTAAAGCCATCCAACCAAGACGTTGTCTTTCATAGTAGCTTGTTTTGGTGACTGTTTATTAAAATATCTCTTTTTTTAACACCCCCCCCCTCCCCGCCAAAGATGGCTCCCTCATCTGTCTGCTCATCTTCTGGAGGAGGCACTGGGAGCCAGACTGGGACCTCCCATTGTGAGAGGTGAGTGCCCAACTGCTTGAGCCACTGCTGCTCCCCTATTAAAATATCTTCATAGAAAGGGGTAGAATGATGTTATCTTTGAAGCCAGCCTCAATAGTAACTTATTCTACCCTTTTGGAACTCTTGGATTAATGACTGTAGGAGCATCATAGCTACAACTTTAAACATTTTGCAAGCAACTGCTCTTAGATAAAAGAAAATCCTTGCATTGACTTAAAGGACTTTCCTTCCTGAACTTTTTGAAGTTTTGAAACATTTATCTCCAAATGAGGGTTTTAAATATTTAATGAATCACTGCAGAAATCACCAAATATTGATTTTCTAGCTATTACTTAAAATTCCATTAAAAATTTTTACATCTGTGTTTTTGAGTACCCTTTATATTCAAATTTGGTTGAGAAACCAGAAATCTTTCCAATACTTATATATTCATTAAGTATTGGCCACTCTTGACCACTCATTAATAAGCAAATGATTTATTCTTTTTGTATATCCTTATCATCAGTTCTTGTATGAGTGTGTCTTTCAGAATGGAAATTGGAGAAACAGAAGAGGCAAGATGTCAATCAGATATCCATTTCCAATTTAATCACTTTGAAATTTAATATTATTTCCTATAAGAAGTTTAAAAGTCTGAAAAATATATGTAAAAATAACAATAATGAAGAATATTCTCAAACATTTCAGTTGCCAAGGGAAATACTCTCAATGCAAAAATTTAAACCAAGTAATCTTTCTTGCAGTAAAATTAAAAAGCCTCAAATGAATATAATAGAAGAAAAATGACTTCAAATAATAGTGGATAATTAAAGAACTGTTACATAGATTGAAATTTGTGTGCCTCTTATATTTCTGTGATTTCTTGCCATGGTTGCCTTGCTTAGTTACTTTAAAGCACAGATCTAATATAATCTCTGTAGTATGTCATTTACCATTGTTCTTTTTTTTAAACACATTTTGTACAGTAAATTCCAACCTTGCCTTGAAAGTGCAATGGGAAGTAAGTGACCAGAGTTTAGATTGCTGAGCTAAGGATCATTTATTACAGGAAAATATGTAGTCAACCTAATAAAGTTAGGCTAGTAACATTATCTGTAAATATGAAGCACAATATTGTCATTATTTATCAATAATAAATAATTAAGTAGGTTTATTTATTTATTTACTTACTTACTTATTTATTGGAGGTACCAGGGTTTGAACTCAGGGTTTCGTATATGGGAAGCAGGTACTCAACCACTGAGCTACATCTGCTCTCCAATGAGAGTTGAAATGAGCATTGGTTTTTTTTGTTTGCTTGGTTGGTTTTTAGGAAGTACCAGGTATCAAACTGAGGACCTCATGCATAGGAAGCAGGTGCTCAACCACTTGAGCTATGTCCACTCTCAAGATATGCTATTTAGCATATCTTCACTATTTGGAGAGGGCATGGCATTGTGGGAGTATCTTGCCTTCTCCAGGTCAAAGCAAGTTACAGTAGGCTGGGAAATGGTGAGATATGAGGAAATGGAGAAGCATGAACAACTCTTGAGTAAGTGGACTATGAAGTAGAGATATTCACTTATGTAGCCACCTTAAGTGCAGTTATCAAGTTCAAGAAATTTAGCATGGATATAAAGCTTGCAGTCTGTATTCCACTTATCATATGTCCTAACAATGTCCTTTTGAGCTTTTTCTCTTTCCTCATTAAAGCCCATCTGTGATTATATGTTGCGTTTAATTGTCATTGTCTCCTTAGTTGCTCTTTCTTCCTTTTTTTTTTTTTTTTTTTTTTTTTTTTGTGGGAATATATATATGCATAAACTTTCCCATCTCAACCACTCCAAGCATACCATTCAATGGGATTAATCACATTCACAACATTATGGAACACTTACCACCACCCATTACTAAAACTTTCCCATCACGCCAAACAGAAACCCTTTGCCTATTCCCCTGCTCCCCCACCCCCTGCCCCTGGCATCATGTATTCTAATTTCTGTCTGCATGAGCTTGCATATTCTCTGATATTTTCTTTGTAGTTATCATGGGAGTTAAATGTAACATCCTAAATCTATAACAATATTGTTTGCTTTGCTCCCAGCTTAACTTCAATAATATAGAGCAACTATGTTCCTTTCATCTCACATTTTTGTGTTTTTTGTCACAAATACATGTTTATGCATTATGGCTTAAAACCCACTCATTTATCATTATATTTATGCATTTGCCTTTTAGATCTTGTAGGAAGTAAAAATTGGAGTTACAAACCAAAAATACAGTAGTACTGGGATTTATATTTACCCATTTTATTATCCTCACCAAAGATATTTATTTCTTCATGCAGCTTAGATCTATAGTCTGTTATATTTTCCTTTCAACCTGCATAACTCTCCTCAGCATCTCCTATAGAGCTGGCCTAGTGGTGAGAAAGTCCCTCAACTTTTGTTTAATTGGGAAAGTCTTAATCTTTCCCTCATTATTTTTAACTCACAGATATTTATATTTATACCACTAAAATCAAACATGCATCACTTTCAAACATTCTTCTATCATGATTTTATATGTTACATTATTTACCACCATCCCTTATCATCACTCCATGTATTTTTATCATACACTTGCACCATTCTCTTTGGATTTCTGATCTTTGTCTTCATTCTTCATATTATCCTCCTTGAGAACCTTGTTGATTTCATCCGTTACTGTGGATAAATTTCTGATTGTCTTACTCAGTTGGTTTTCAAACTGTAAATTCACATTTTCTGAAATCTTTAAGTTTTCTTATAACTGATTAAGGTCCTTTTTAACGTCTCTGATTTTACCAGGGAGACTTTTGTTGAAATTCTCCAAATTTAATATGGTTTTTTTCATCTTCATCTGTTTTCTTTTCTTCTAGTAATTGCAGCTTCAATTCTACTTCAGCTCTTACTTTTTTCACTTGTTTCCAAGTTTTGCAAAAGATTTCCTACATCTACCATTGTACAATTGTACACGATGAGGCCAACATTTTCTTCCACATCCTTTGATTATTGTTTTACTGCTGGTATTACTGGGGTTAACAACCAGTTTCCTAACATATCATCCTGCAATGTTTCAGATTCTTCATGTTTTTGTCATCTTTTGAGGTGTCTGTTAATTTCCAGTAACAGTGAGAATCATGGAGTATTACTTTTTAAAGAAGCTTCTTTACCTGAGCCCGAGAAAGATGTAGTCCAAGAGTATAAGTATTCCTTCCAAATCCTTTTCAAGCAGGTAACCACAATGGCTTTGATCAAAATTTTAAAAAGCTATCAACCGATCCCTGTTAATTGTGATCATCTGAGTCCTATTTTTCCTTATCTTTAGAATGTCTTTCCTTGCAGTATCTGCTTGATATCTCTTTAGTCATCTCATTTGTTCATTTCTTCTTCATCCCAATCATCTTCTTCATCCTCAGCTTTTCTGCTTCCATTGGATCATATTCATCTTGGTTATTATCTTCTTCAGTTTCATCATCATCTTTAGAATCATCTTTTATCTTCTTTTATCTTATTTCTTTCTCTCATCTCTATCTTCTTTTTTATCTTTATCATCACTTGATTTTCTCTGTTTTGGTTTTGGTTCATCAGTTTCATCATCTCTTTCTTCTTTTTTATCTTTTCTCTTGTCATATTCGCTTTTCTTTTCCTTTCCTTTTCTTTTTTGTCTTCCTTCTCAGGAAAAGATACTAATGATTTGTATATTCTGACACCTAAATCTCTTTGAAGCATTTCATTGAAAATTCTGCAGACAGTGAAACCTCAAAAGAATGTTCTTTATTATCCTCTAATCTGTAGTCCAAAAGTACACTCAAAAACATGATGCTACAACCAAACTTGCCACTTTTGTAGCCCAATTTGAATATACAATCATGGCTGGTTCCTTTTTTTTTTTTTTTTTTTTTT